>JAIZZJ010000011.1:1200000-1848159 GCA_022828445.1 Graphiopsis chlorocephala | reverse complement strand
GCCTGCGACCAAACATCTTCTTCCTTACTTTGTCTGATGCTTCCTTCCCTTCGCTCTTCGCTGGATCGTACCTCGAAATATTGCGAATGCTCTTTTTGTACGAAAAATCGCTGGCATTGTACCTGTCGGCAATTCTGCAATATTTGACGGTCGATGTCTTCTTTCTTCAATATGCCTGACCCGCCTCGCTTTTGACCGACCGAATGTCCATGCGTCTTCCGCCAATGTTCTTTGATGACATCCATGTTGCGGCAAACGTACGCACATTGCCCTTCATCCAACTCGCATTTTACACCGTCCGTGTACACGGGCAAACCTTCCACGGCTTCTTCGACATATTCGGGTATATTAAATTCGCCGGAAAATTGTGCGATACCATGCCATTGCTCGATCTCGTCCGAAATCCCTACGGCTTGCTTTCTGGGCATCCTATGTTGCCTATTTGTTAAATGACCCGCTACTTGCCTCGGCCATACCGCATATCGACATTCCTTGCATACGACTACCTCCCACTCGGTCAAATGCTGAAAATGGCTGCTTGCCATTTCTTTCGTTCCGGGCGCGGTGTATGTACGGTTTGACTGTTTGGTGTCGCTTTGCTGATTGCGGGTATGAAACGAATGGGCGACGATTTTTTGCGCTCTCACTTGACGCCCTTCTCTCTGACATATATATTTTCACATTGTTCATCCTGTCCTTGGGAAAATCGTTTGTTTGTAACAATACTAATCTCCACTGCTGCGCCTCGGGTGGTGTGACACTTCTCATTGGTACGCTCGTCTGATCCCTGCATTCTACGACTGTGTTTACCTCGATTCCGACGACGATAACTCGACGATTATACTACTTATGGCGGTGCTTGCAACACAAAACTTACTTACATTGATGTGCACTACAACATATCAAAATTTGGGCGAAATTGGTGTTACTCCAAATGAATCCAACGGGCCTGAATCCAATGGGCCCTCTGCTGGCGTAACCCTAACGAAATTTGTATGCGGGCTGAATCCAATGCGTACGCGTTGGATTCGACATTTTTGGATTGCCTTCGTACGGGTCTTCCTTCAACCTCGAACCTAATCCTACCCTCTACACTGCCCTCTGTCGTGCCACTTCGTGCCGTCCTATGCCTCCGTGGGGCATCCCACCCACAACCCCAATTGGGCACTCGCTACCTACCAATACAACACAACACTGCCCGCCATCGGGGGGCTGGACCTCATCAATTCATCCTTGCTTTGTTCATTCTGACCTCTCTCCACACCTATGCTACCGTCAAAATCTCCACCACTCTATCGAACCGGCCGGAACTCCCCCCTACGGTCCTCGCTCTCGTTCCGCCCATCGATGAAACAACCACACCATCCCGCTCATCTCTACCCCGTCCTCCTTGATCGTTGCCCCCAACCATTCCTGCGCCTCCATGTTTTTGCCCCTCTTCTCGATCTCGTCGAATATCCATCTCATGACTTCCTCGCCCGCGTGAAACATGATGATCGCCACTGCTTCCATCAAATAACCTCGATATTGACACTTCTGCTGCCCGCTCTCCCTGTACCTGCTCCTCCCGTGGTCGTGTACCGCTTCCCACGAATGGCATATCGCTTGTGGCGCCCAACACCGTGGGCACGCCGTCCATGCTGCCTCCCAACGCGTCCTTCTCAACCAACCGCATGCCTTATCGATCTGCTCACGCTCTTCCCTCGACGCACATCCACATATTCGCCATCCCTTTCGCCCAACCGCTCGTCCGTTGACCCGGCATACATTACAACCTACCTTCCAACCATCGAACAAATTCGTCAATCGCTCCACCATGTTGACGTGTTCGACGTTGCGGTACTGCTGCTGTGTGTGCCTTGCCTCCCGTTGTCGTTGCTCTCGTATCCATTCTGCCTGGGCCGCTTCTCGTTCTCTTGCCTCTTTTTCCTGCTGCTGTGCTCTTTGTTGTCTCTCGCTCTCCTCCTGTTCTCGCTGTTCGGCCATGTGCCACGCCTGCTGCTGGGCTGCTTGACGGTGTCTGGTGGGGGTGATGTCTTGTAATCGTGCTCTTTTGGCCTGGTCCTCTCCTTGCCTGACCTGCACACGAATCCGCTTCCGACCCTGCCCACGACACACATCGCAAAACTGCTCGCCTGTGCGGCAACTCGTCCGTGTGCCATCGCCATCCATGTCGGCGTCCAACACTGCCCTTCGACAACGCCTGCCCTCCAAATACTCCATCATTTCCGGCTCTTCCTGCCCCGTCCTGACTATGTACGATTGCCCTTGCTGGTTCTTTCTCTCTGCCTGTAACACGATGCTCTCGCTCGCGGTGACCCCGTCTCGCCCGGCTCGGCCACTCTGTTGTCCAAAATCGTCCAACTTGTTGATGCCGCCGACGTGGATGACCACTCGGACGGTGCTGGCGTCAATCCCTTCTCCCAATGCACTCGTCGACCAAAACAATCGTTCTTCGCCCTCGGTCAACATGGCCATGATCTCTCGCTTTCGCTCGATCTCTCCCACCCCGCTGTAAAACACGGCGCCCCCGATCTCGTCGGCGTATGATTGCATCTCTTTGATCTTGTGACAATACACGACGATGCGATCCTCGGCGGGGTACTGGGCCAATTTGCCGTCGATGAAATGCTGCAACGTCTCCATCTCCCCGTCGTACGTGATCACGCTGTACCGGATGTTGGGTCGTACGGTGGACTCTCGGATCATGTGTACTTCGCTGGGCTCCATGTCCATGATCGACATGAACGCTGGCTCACGCCGCGGCGGCAATGTTGCTGTCAAACAAACCACCTGCGTCTGTCGACTGATCAACTCTCGTAACTGCAACACCTTGGGTCGAAACTTTTTCGTCGACTGCAACACCGAATGACATTCGTCGATGATGACTCGTTCCAACTGCTGGTTCAACATCTTCGCATTGACGAAATCCGCAAACGATTGTGACACGGCCGACTCGGCAATGACGAATACGATCTGCACATCGTACGGTGGTGCTCGACTGTCGCTCCAAATCGCACATCGAATCCCATCCTTACGGCACCGGTCGGCCATGTCTTCTTGCAACATGATCTTCGGCATCACGACGATCGTGACTCCATCTCGCGACGCTGCTGCCGGCAACATGAACAACAAACTCTTGCCACCGCCTGTCCGCATCACGACGACGATCCGGGGTTGGCCGCTAATGATCGCGTCTAATGCCTCTCGTTGCTTGCCACGAAATTGGGCTTGGGCCCCGTACATCTTCTTCAACTGGGCCTCCACGTCGATCTGACGCATCTGCTGCCACCGTTCAAATTTGCGGCTGTCCTGCTCCTGTTTGATCCTTCGCTTGATGTCGGGGCTGACGTTCTGCACTTCGTACGACGACGGGAATTGCATGAATCGGTGCCAATCCACGCTCACCTCGCGAAACGCATCCTGCTCTCGTCTCATGGCGAACGGGTTCTGCTGCAACTGACGCCCGTAAATGCTCTCCTCCATCTGCGGGCTGTGGCCGGACTGCCTGGCGCGGATGGCCTCGCGCGTCTGCTCCTCATCCATGTTCATCCCCTGCTTGAACGGATTCTCGTTGGTGTATATGCGATTCAACGTGCCCACGACGTCCTGGTTGATGGCAAACTCGCGGTGAATCTCTGGGTACGCCTGTCGCCAATCCGACGTCCCGATGGGTACGCCGATCCTCTTCTCGCTCTCCCTGCGCATCATTCGGCGGATTCTATTTGTCTCCCAAAATCCGTCACAATTGCGCGCGACCATGGGGATGCATTGCTGTCGGACGAAACGTGCTTCTGCACTCTGATCTTCGGGCACATCGGGCAAACCCTTCTCCCCCTCTTCTTCGTCTTCTTCTGCCCACTCCTCTTCCTCGTCTCCCCATTCGTCTTCTGGTGCCGGCTCCCACATCCATGGACTGGACGTCATCTGGCCACGACTGCTTTGTAAAATGCGGACGAACGGCTCGATCAACCACAAATAATACACTATCAACTCGCCTACTTCTTGTGGCACGAACCGGTGTACGCACTTCTGGCTTTGGCTTGCGCTGAATCCTTTGTGGTACGACGTGATAAACGCCACCATTCCCTGGTCGATCATGATGCCGCGGTGACAACGTGCGTTTTCACCGTTGATCTGTTGCACACTGACCAACTCGGTGGCTCTGGCCGGCGCCCCTGCCGACATGTGCACCAACACCAACATCTCCTCCTTCCACCTCCTCACTTGCCGCAAATACGACTCTACTGCGTCGGGGTTGAACTTCCGTTCCTCGCTGTTCTCCATGAATCGTGCTCGGACGTGTGCCTCGGTGAACAATCGCTGCCCTAACCACCGTTTCCCATCCACGGGCCATGGGTTGCGGGCGTCGTGGATGAAATTGAACCCTTCGTCCATGATGGCATGGTTGTCGACGATGCTGGCCATGTCGAATTTCGGCATGTCCTCTGCCCGCCAATCGACGACTCCGGGTGCCATCATCATCAACTCTTCCACTAACCGCTTGCGGGTGGTGGCTAACAAACCGTGCACCACCGTCCGGATCTGGCCCATGCTGAACTGGATTTTGCGTACCACAATGATGTCGTGGTCGGGCCCGGACCAACCCACTTGTCCGTCGGCGTTCGTTGTGTATCGGATCTTCAACCCGTACATCTTTTGGGTGTGAATGGTTTGGATGGGGCTGGGCTGACCACCATATTCCGTCATGGTCATGAACTTTGCCACGTCCTGCTGTACCAATCGATGGATCACGGGTGCGTCTTGTTCGGCCGTATCATGGTCGACGCCGTTGTTCACTTGCTGCTCAATGTGATCCATCCGATGGCGCCATGCTCGCCGGACGACGATGGCTCGCATGCTGGTGATCATCGCGGCCAATGTGGGGGTGTAAAATATGGCTGGTACCCATCCGTTCTTCTCCCCACATGTGCCCAACACGGCCAATCCGCTCAACACGGCGTTCTCATATTCGTTATCCTTCAAATCGTGATCGAACATTGCAACCCAAAACTCCGAACTGGCTCGTACTATGCCCTCTCGCCAATCGCTGCTTGATACCCGCCCGGCCGCCGCGTGTTGCAATCTTTCCAATGCTTGCTTCTGGACGTCGGTCAACCGATATTTCGGCCGCTCCGACATCTTCGCCGTTCTCCAAATATACCTCAAAATCTGGGTGAATACGTTGGCATATTTGCGGATTGTCTTGATCTTTTGCTTACCGTAAAATGGCTTGTCGTTGTTCGGCGCTCCGTTCTCCCTTCGATTGACGCAATGCAACGCATGTCGCCCGACAATTTCCACACGACTTGTCTGGAACGAACGGCGGATCAATAACATGGTGCCCTCGCACGCGCGCGACAACGCTCTCTCTTGGTCGGTCGCAAACCGTTCGTCGTCTCCCCCTAATCGCTCCTGCACTTTCCTGGCATTGGGTTCGGCTTTGACGAATTCCGTGATCCAACGACGACAATCGCTCGGCAAATGGCGCTCCCATCCGGTGTGCTCCAACCACGGATTCGGCTCATACCGATTGCGTTCGGTACGGACTCGTTCTTGCTCCTGGTTCATATCGGTGAACAATTCGTCCATCCACTCGTTGGCCTTGGTGGCAATGTCGATCGTGGCCGCTTGGCTGGGATGTGGCACTACCTGGACGGGGAATATCTTTTGCCATTTGCCTGTACGGAAAAACCATTGACATGCTTGGTTCTCCACCCATAATCGACTGTGGTCGGTGTCTTCGTTGGGTCGTCCTTTCGTACGTGGGTTTTTGTATCCATGCGTTTGGCAATGCTTCTGAATTCCGCTACGTTCGCGGCATGTGTAATTACATTCTCGCCCCTGGATTTCGAAAACGCATCGCAACCCGTTCGTATATACTGGTATCCCTGGGATGGCTGGACTGCTGATGTCGGGATACATCACTTGACTGGGATCTTTTGCGACCCGCGACAACCGACCGATAAATTCGATGACTTGCGCGCATTGTTCTTTGGTGACGGTCTTATGTTTGCTCTGTATGTGTCCCTTCAAATTGGCCGGGTTGATGGCGAATTGGCATCGCTTACATATGATTACTTGGCATTCTCGATGATGTATAAACAATTTTTCAAACACATCCATTGTGTCGGTGCTGTGTATAATGATTAATGGATGTCTCTTATGCCGCTATGTCTCTCACTAAACACGGACAAACGGTCGCGACTTTCGCGCGTGTGCACTGGCCGCGCTTGGTGATCTATGCGCGAACTTCACTTTATTCCTACCTATCTTCGGCGCCAACGACGATGTGTGCGCAACCACGAATTTTTGGGTATCTATCATATTCGGGCTTATCGCAACGATTGGCTCTATCGTCTGGTATTTTTCTCCAAATTATTACTCCCTGGGATTAAAATGTGATCGACTAAATGTGATCGACTAAAATCGGGTTGTACCCGTATCCTTTTTGGGTTAGTAAATATATGTGATCGAGTTGATCACAGTTAACAATTGTGGGTAGAGCTCTGGATAGCGTTTCACAAAGTTAGCAACCCAGTTTGTACTGACTATTTGAGGGCGGGCTGGATTTTTGGTCTGAAGTATTGTATTGGCTATCTCTTTAACAATTACGCGCTGGGGAGGGAATCCATCGGCGGATAGCTGAAGGATCTTTCGAAGAAGAACTTCCTCTTCGTTATTAGAGAATTTTCGTAAGTTTGGTATAGTTTCTTTACGTAGGAGGACTCTAAGATGTCGTTCGCGGAGGATTGCAAAAGGAACATCGTATATATTAGCTATAGCTCGAAGGGATGGTATTTGGTTACTAATATAGGCTTAAAGGGCTAAAGAAATACGTCCTTCTGTTTCAGAGGGTATTATAACCAGACTTTGTTGTGTAATAAGAAGAAGAAGACAGAAGACGCGTTACGCGCGCGTTTTGACCGGCCCGCTTGTATGACCGGCTCGCTTGTGAAGTACGTTAATACTTAATAACTAAAAAATCGACCAGATCTATAATCAGAAAAGAACATAACCCGGAGAAAATTATAATGCTAATTTAATTATTATACGATCGTAATAACTTATAGTAGGATTTTACGATATGCAAATGCTAAATCTATCTTTAACGTTAGTTCTTTCGACCTAAATTCAATACTACTTTCTAGTCTTTACTTCGTCCGTAGTTATATTTTATATATTATCTATAAAGTATTATAATAATACGTATTCTTTTTATTTTCGTTAATATTCTATTAACGATAAAAAACTTATAACCTAGAGAGGATATCTTAAGGAAGACTATAAATTCGCCATAAGTAGGAGTTTAGTAATTACTTATACTTAGCGCGGACTTAGGGTTTTTTCGATTATTAAATAGATTTTATAAGAACAAGTATACTAAAAGATAGCCTTTTAAGATAACTTTTAATTCTTAAATATTTTTATAAGAACGAGTACTTTAAAAGATAGTCCTTTAAGGGAATAGTTATTCCTTTAAGTATTTTTATAAGAACGAATATTCTAAAAGATAGCCTTTTAGGACGACTTATATCATAAATAACTCTATTAATTTATCTTTATAAGTTCTAATACTTTTCTATTATACTTATTATTACTATAGCTATCTATATATAAAGTTTTAGCTTAGAAAATTATATTTTAGCTCTAAACTATAATCCCAAAAATGATACTTTAATTTATAGTAGTATAGTAATAATAGATAAAGTATTTAGTAGCCTAAGAATACTACTAGAATAATCCTTAATTCCTTTCTTCTACTTAAGAGGGAGCTCTTCTATTATATCCTCTCTTACTCCTTAGCTAAGTAAGGTAACTTTAGCTTCTAGTCTAGCACTCGACTATAAGTAGGTAGTTATAGCTTAGCTCATTTTAAGGAGTTATAGTAATCTACTACTAGTCTAGTAGTAGACTCTATAAGAACTATATATTAGAGAGCGCCTTCTAGTTACGATATCAGTCCGCTATTAGAAGGTCATAGGTTCGAATCCGGTTAAGTATTCCCTCAACCTTTGCTACTCCTAGGTATATTACGATAGTGGTCCGCTATCGGATTGCGGCCTTCTTTATTACGACGTAATACTCCTAAACGTAGCGTTATGCTATGAATACCAATGGGTGCTTCGTATTATACGACTTGTAGTATCGGAGTTTCTTTTTACCGGATAGTCATAGGAGCGAAAGTTATCCTCCGCTCTCCGTAGGAAGTTGCTGCTGATTCGTTCTTATGACTAGAAGTGGATTGTCTTCTACTAAGCTTTCTAGATACTAGAGCAAGTATTATTAAGCAGTTGATCCCTACAAAACTTATAGTCGTTTAAGGAGTACATATAGCTCAAGCCCTTACGCTCTCTAAACAATACTACATACGACTCGAACATCTTCTCAGCTCCTCTTTTGAATACCCTGCTAGAAATATGGCTCCAACCATCCTCATCGTCGGTGCTACTGGCAATACAGGCCGGAGTGTAGTCGAAACTCTTCCAAGATTGCTTAGGAACAACCCAAACCTTTCACAACATCGAATCCTCGCGCTCACACGCTCCAAAAAGAGCCCTGCGGCCCAAAAGCTTGCTGCTGTGCCTACAGTCGAAGTTGCCGAACAGCACTGGAATGAGATCACGGCCGAGTGGTTCCGCGAGCACGAAGTGGAACGAGTGTTCATCGCAGCACACACTGGCGCATCAGCATTTGCCGAGGAAGGTCAATTTCACATTGAGGCCAAACGCGCTGGCGTCAAATATGTCGTGCGAATCTCAACCACTGCTCCCAATGTGAAGCCAGACTGCCCAGTGTACTACCCCCGTACGCACTGGGCTATCGAGCAGATGCTCAGCCAGCCAGGATTCGACGCGCTGCATTGGTCCTCGCTTCAGCCTAACGTCTTCTTTTCTTTCGTCCTTAGCCCGGCTGCGGAGCTCATCAAGCAATACCGTCAAACTGGGAAGCATGGTCATCTCTCGCTCATGCTCGACGCTGACACCCCGACGGGTGTCATTGATGCCTGGGACGTTGGTGTGGTGGCAGCGCATTTGCTTGCAACAGAAAACACAAGCCAGCATAACCATGCTCGATATGTGCTTAACGGGCCCGAAGATCTTACAGGATCACAAGTGGTGAGCATGGTCGAGAAACAGATCGGTGTCAAACTCGAGGACGTCAGGTTCAAGGACCTCAGCTTCATCGACCAACAGGCGGATTCCATGACAGATGGGTCGAAGAATCTTATCCGCACTATCAAAAATGCGCAGATGGCCGCTTGGTCAGGCGACGCAAAGGCTTCGACTACTAGCAAGGAGATTCTCGCACTGGCACCACCGAAGGGCACTGCAGAGCAGGCTCTAGAGCAGCTGCTACAGTGATCGAGGCTAGGTGTCTCACAACCACTAGTAATAAGCGTAGTAGCAGAAGTGCAACATCGGTATCATTGTTTGTTAACTTATCATTCATTTGTAACTTCCCTGTTCATGCTTCCTTAGGTGAACGTAAACGTGTACTCTCTTATCAAAGTGATGTAGTAGCTCTTCAACACTCGTAAGAGATCTCAACATCCGTAAGTAGAGTGTCCCTATGGCTCGCTGTTCGACTGAGTCGCTTGCTTCTGAGATCGTGCGATTAGCCTCGGTTTCAGCTCCGTAATGGTGCGAAAACGTTCGTTCTAAGTTGTTTGTAAAGGATCTATAAGCTTGTCCCTGCTTATGCGGATATCCTTTATTTCGTTACAACATTGTGAATCCGTGTGCTGAGACAGGTATTACTACTGCGGTACACGTTTGCCTTGCCTCGTAAAAGATGTACGGTATACCCCATTTGCTCTGTGTTAGTCGGTTCACTGCGGACATCTGAGTCGCAACTTTCGTCGCCAAAGCGTAATGCCGGGTACGATTAGCTATGGATGAGCTAGTCGGACCCGTGTACGCTAATGGGCGACTGTAGTGCACAACTAGAGGATTGTTCGTTTGTATTCTATACTGCTTATAATGAAAACTAAAGACTAACTACAGGGCGTAGAAGGGCGGCGTTTGCGAAAGCTGTATTGGCTGGTTGGAACCGATACAGAGTCTTTGATAAATAGTATAACCGATGACCCGGGACCACTAGCAAAAGTCAACGCGAGAAATGTTGTAAAAGGTAGCAACAGTTTCGAAAAGTCGAGTAGCTCAACAGCAATGGCTATCAAAAGGTAGGGAAAAGGAGAAAAGCCCGGCAGCCACGCCTAAGCCTAGGAGCACCATTGATAAGCGCCATTTGTCTTCTATTCTTATCTAGTGCACCTATACAGCCTTCAAATCCCAATACAACCTAACGCTTAGGTCCCCAGGAGCTTGTTCTGAACAAGCCTGCGCTGAGCTTGCTTTTTGACTAATCATACGACAGAGGCCTACTACAGAAATGGCCTCACCATATCCATGGATCTTTGCCACAATTCGGCTTCTTGTGGTTCATCGTATGCATGTGGTGCGTACCCAGGATCGGTTTCGACTGGCTCGGCCTGCGCTGGAACTGCAACTCGGCAGTCCTCAAGATATTTGCCACCTTGGCCTTCCAATACCTTCGCGGTTGCCGCCCAAACGGTGGTCGCCGCGCCTTGCTCAGCATTCTTCAACAAATTGCTAATGTTTGGATCCGTACCCCACTGCTTGAGCGTTGCCTCATCCAAAAATTGCATAAGACCAGTATGGATCATGCCAGGATGAACGGCCCATGCATGCAAACCACGCTGGCCGTAACGACGTTCGAGCTCGTTAGCAGTGTATATGTTGGCGGTTTTGCTCTGACCATACGCTGCCCACGGATGATACTGTCCTTCGAGCGAAAGATTAGAGAAGTTGATGCCTCCTTGCCGGTGACCAACAGACGAAAGGATGACGACACGTGATCCGAATTCCGGGCTGCTTGATCGAAGCAGCGTTGGCAGAAGTAGCTGAATCAGCAAGAAATGCGCGAGGTGGTTTGTACCAAATTGAGTCTCGAATCCGTCGGCAGTCCGACCTTCTGGAGTTGCCATGACGCCAGCGTTGGCGATCAAGATGTCGAGACGGTCATTCTTGACTAAGAACGCGTCTGCACACTTGCGGACACTTGCCAGGGAGTTGAGGTCGAGTTCTAAGAGGTGAGCCCGGCCGCTCTGGAGAACGTCACCCAATGCCTTCTCTCCTTTAGCAAGATCCCGGACAGTAAGATACAGGGTAGCACCAGTCTCGAGAAGAGCCTTAGCAGTTTCAACGCCAAGTCCAGAGGAACATCCGGTAATCAAGATTGACTTTCCGTGCCATTTTCCTTCGAGTTGTTCATGCTGAACAATTTGATGAGCAGTAGGTCGCTCGTCGCCTGGTCCAGCTGGAGCGCTATGGACGGATTCAAATGGAGCGATCATAGTGATAGATGATGGTCGGTCTGAGCGGGAATGAGGTGAGAGCTGGTGTTCGGTAGCAGGTGTGAATGCAATCTGGTCCTTATCATATGGTCAACGGTGTCGATGCTCTTATTTGATGTACAGAAGTCGTTTCTCTACCCTCTGACATGTGAATCAGTCAGCGCAGGAGCAACCCCCGAAACACCGATTGCAAAATTTTGCTTACAAACACGGCTTGACTCTTTGCGTTGCCACAGCGCACCGGAGCGTAACTGGATCTATAAGCACGGCATCGCAATGACATAGGGTTGTCAACTTAATCGTATCCTCATTCCGAAAACGCTAACAAACACTTAGGCGCTTCCCGAAGAATTGGAAGCCATGCGGAGTAACGGGGCGAGAAAGAGATCCGTCTCCTTCGGTCTAACCCTTCCTCCGGCTCCGGCTGGAATATCGGTCCTGCCTATTCGGTAGGTTCATAACCCTAATCGCTAGTCGGAGGTTTGTAGCTAACAGATGTCCTACAATATTCCCATCATTGAGCTATTAGTCCGTACTTACTAGTAATACGCGGATCACTATTCTACGATTATGCTAGGTAGGAGTCTTAATAAGCTAGATACTATAGTAGCTCTAAATGATTTAGTAGTAGTAATAGTTAGCTATACGTACTAAAATAGCTAATAACTAGGAATTTATAAAGTACTAAATAGCTATTCATAATTATTACTACTAGGCTATTTTGCAAGCATTATTACTTAGCTAAAACATTATTATTAACTTATTAATTATTACTAGTTATAGCTATAGAAGAATAGATATATTATATAATAGAAGTAAATTAGGAGCTCTATATTTCTTTTAGTAAAATAGTAATACGCTTTATATAAACTATAAGTTAGTTCGTTACTATTAAGATAATTATTTATATACTTTAAGACTTTAGAAAATATATAACTATAATATTATATATTATATATTATTTAAAAGTATATATAACTATTAGAACTATAAGTAGTATATAGTAGATCTAATTTCTACTAAGAAAAAAGTAGTATTATAGTATAGTAGAAAGGATTATAGTATAGTAGTAATCTACTACTAGATTATATCTTAGAATAGTAAAGATTAAGGAAATCTCTAACTAAAATAAGACTAATAACCTTCTAGTAATAATTTAGTATTATAATTAGAAAGTATTCTTAGATCTATAATTCTTATAGAATTTATTACTAGCCTAGTAATAAGAGAATATAGTTCCTTAAGAAAGCTATAGCTATAGTTAGTCTATTTATAGTCTAATATTAAGTTATTAATAGAAAGCTATTCTAGCTAAGCTAAAGAATAGAAGAGGATATAATAGAAGAGCTTTTTCTATAATTAAAAAAGAATACTTAAGGATTATTCTAGTATTTAAAGCTAGTAAATACTATTTTTACTATTTTTATATTACTATAAACTAATTATCATAATATTTTATATAGAGTAGACTTAGATATATATCTAGATAAGAAATAGAGTATTTACTATTAGGAATATTAAGAATAAATAATAGAATACTAGATTAGAGCTCTTATATAATTATCTATTTCCTATATAATTTCTATTATTATATCTTAAGCCTAATTATAGTACTAGATAAGTACTATTAGAAAGTAGCTTCTATATCTTTACTATCTTATAGATTTCTAGATACTATAAGTATTAATCTTTTTTTACTAAATAGCTCTTTATTTAATAATATAGAAATCAGAAAAGTAATAGTATTATTTAATTATAATAGTCGACCTAATAGAATACGACTATCTTTCTATATAATAGAGAAGTTAGCTAATCGATAGCTAATTAATTCTACTTTATACTTTATCTTATAAGTATAGTATACTTACTATATAAGGAAAGTAATAGCTTTTAGTCTTTATATCTACTTCCTTCTTAATAGGAAGTAAGATCTACTAGATACTATCTATAATCCTAATAGTTATATATACTTTTAAATATTTACGATATCGAATATTAATTTTAAGCTTTAGAAACCTTATCTTCTAATATTACTAGCTAAGTATTTTAAAGAATAGATAATCTATATACTTTAAATAATTTAGAATAAGAATATAGTACTATACTAAGAGCTTACTAAGGCTAGTATTATAGGGAAGCTATATATACGTAGAAGCTTCTTATAGTATTTAATAAGTTCGATATAGGATAGAGAAGGATTAAGGGCTAGCTCTAAAGAAAAGGATATAGATCCCTATCTAGCTATAAGTATAGGTATTACTAGTACTACTTTCTAGAGCTTATCCCTTATAATACTCCTCCTCCTCGTTTCCCTTAGTCGATTATTTAGATCCTACGTAATATACTATAGTACTTATATATTCCTTTATCTTATCGTTTTCTATATAGTTTATCTTAGGTCCTTCTCGTTTAGTAAGGAATTCTATAGAGTCTCTACTACTCGCCTTCCTTTTACGTCTTTACTCCCTTAGCTACTCTTTAGTTACGTACTCCTCTCTAGAAGCTATACTCCCTAATCCTTTATACGTACTTACTAATTAGTATTATTAGATATTCGCTATCTATTATGATTCTATTATTAAGTAAGTTAAACTTTACTTATATAGGTATATAATATAGCTAATCTATTATAGTCTAGGTATAGACTAGTAGAAACTAAGGTTTTTTATTATATTCTAGTTTTCCCTATTATTAAAGTAAGCGTATTTCGGGAATAAAGACTTTAGAACCTACTTATAAACTAGTAATAGATACTCTCCTAAGGTTTCTTCTTAGCTTCTCTAGAGATATAGTTAGGCTCTAAGATTTCGTACTAAAATACTCTTTACTTACTTCGCGACTTCCTTTACCTACTTATAAACTAGTCTTACGATCATTTACTATTTACTTAGTTACTAATATAAAGGAGCTATTTACTACTTAATTATACTATTCCTTTTTCTCTAATATCTAGTAGTAGTAATAGTAATAATAATAGTAGTAATAGTAGTAATAGTAATAATAGTATTATAAGTAATCCTATTCTTTTCTTATTAGTACCTATATATTATTAACTATATACAGATATCTACTATTATCTACTATATCTTCTATACTATTACTAGAGTAGATTACGAGGACTAGAGTATAAGTTATTAGTCTCTAGTATTTTTCTAATAGTTTCTAACTCTTTCTAGTCTAACTATTCTTAGGCCTATTAGTATTATACTAATTAGAAGAAGAATTATAAGAACTTATAAGTTTCCCTTAGATTCTAACGAAAGATCGTTACTAACTATCTTAGTCTATAACTAGCCTATATAGCTTATTCTACTTAGATATAGTTAGGTAATAATACTACGTAAGTTTTCCTAGGCTTCTAATATATTTTTATTAGCTAATATGTTTTCTAGTAAGGATACCTACTACGACCTAAAGTAGGTCCTTAAAGCCTATAAGGCTTTAAGGCTTCTTTAGAGTACTAGCCTACTTTCTATATAAGTTATTCTATTCCCTAATCGTTTTCTATTACTAACTACTCTTTTAGCTCTATTACTACTAAGGTTACTAGTAAGGTAATAGATATTATTACCTAGTAGGAATAGTCGTAAGTTAATCCTCGCTTCCTAATCGTTTCTAGTTACTAACTATAAGCTTTTAGTACTAGTAGTATACTTCTAGCTCTTATCTTAGATCCTTATTACGAGAACCTAGAGGATAATTAAAAAATGTTTTGTTTTTATTCTAGTATCTATTAGTTTTGTATTAGAGTCTAGTATTTTTATACTAAAATAAAAATCCTTTACCTTCCTTCCTTTTAGCTTCTTAAATATAACTTCGATCTTTTATTCCTTATAAAGTAAATGCCTAACTCCTTAATATTATTCCTAAAAACTACTTCTAGTTATATAGCTTATAATTCTTTTATTCCTACTATATTCTTAGTCTATTATAGTTACGAGTATTACTATATTCGAATTTAAATTTATCTATTACTTTAGTATCTAAGAGGTTTTCTAAGGATTCCTATATTAGTTAATAGTATCCTACCTACTTAATAAGGACTTCTCTTCCCTAATCCTTCTTTTTAGCTTTATTCCTAGTATATAGGATCTTCTCGATATAATACTCTTTATATAACTCTATTAGTATAGGTACTAGTTATTCGTTATTATACTCCTATCCTAGTAGTCTATCTTAGCTAGCTAGTCTTAGTAGGTTAGTATAGAATACTAGGTAGATATTACTTAGTATCTCTATAAGCCTTATAGAAACTAGAGAGAATACTTCGGAAACTATATATTTTATATACTTTATATCTAGGCTCTTTTTTAGTCTTTCGGTTCTATAATTACATAGGTCTAGCTAGACTTTATCGCCTTTCTAGTAGATAGGGACTAGGGTATAGGACCTATTCGTACTTTCCTCTTATTTCTATATAGTACTTACTATACTAATTTAATACGACTTAGTAATCTTAGCTATCTTCTTATAGAACTATTTTACTCTCTCTACTATACCTAATCCTTAGTTTATAATAGGTTCCGAATTAAAACTTATAGATAATAGTACTTTATAACTATAAGTAGTAAAGAAGGAGCTTATTCTAAGTCCTATATAGTATTATGCATTTAGTACTAATTATATAGTAGGAAGCTACTTCTTCTAGTTAGTCTATTCTTAGTTTACGAAGTTTCGAAGATATACTTAAATATCCTAATTAAGTCTTTTAGGGCTTCTATTAGTTTACGAATAGTATCTAGAGCTTAATTATTATTTTATACTAAGCTTCCTATAGAATTCTCTCTAAAAGATACTTATCTAGTTAGTACTTCTATTACTCGTAATCGCTCTTAGTATTCTATAGTATTTTACTTAGCATTCTATAAACTTTTTAGTATAGTCCTCTGCTTTTATACTAGGTATCGCTTCGAGCATTATCTATTTACTAAGATAGTCCTTAATTACCTAAAGATAATAGTTACCTTAGGAATCTAGGAGATTAGTTATGAAATCTATAGAGATCTCCTAAAAGAACTAGTTAGGTACTAGTAAAGGCCTTAGGAATCTATATTTATATTCTCTCTAGACCTTATTCCTTCTATAGCTATTATAGTTTCTTAGAAAATTACTATATATACTTCGATTATAGAAGCTAGTAGAAGTTATAGGCTAGGATAGAAGTAGTAGTATCCTATCTAGGATAACTATATACTAACGAATCGTAGACGGACTATATTAGCCTAGTTCTTAGTACGTTATTTTGCTAGGAATTAGTTTCTAGCGCTTTATACTTAGTATCTATAAGGGCTAATACTCCTAGTACCTAAAGTCTACTTCGATATCGAAAGTATCCTTCCTAGTCGATACTATAATCGCTTACTTAGACTTTTAGTCTAGTATTAGCTAGGAATTATTAGATACTACTTAAGATAGCTTAGTATACTAATTAGTAGGTCTCGTCCTTTTCTACTATACTCGACTATAACTCGTTTAGAGCGGAATCCTAGAATAGATTCCTAGGAGCTATACTATTTTCTTCGTATTCCTTAATCTATTAGATTACTAGTATTTACGTAACTATAATAACTACTACTACTCCTTCTTTTTCCTTAGATTCCGGCTAGCCTAGAGTATAGTCTAGTTCTAAGAACCTTCTAAACCTAGAGGACTTATTATCCTCCTTAAGGATATCCTATTCTTATCTTAATAGAGTATCTAGTATAACTACCTTAGTACCTAGCCTATATACTAGAGAGAACTAGAATTTCGATAGGGATTTATACTACCTAATCTACTTCTTACTTAGTTATCTTTTTACTATAAAGTACTCTAAGTTCCTATAGTCTATCTAGATTATAAAGGGATTATATACTTTAAGCTCGGATTCCTAGAACTTTAGATAGGAGACTATAGTAAGTATCTCCTTATTATAGATATTATAGTTAATCTCTATCTTATTTAATTTCTACGCAAAGAAGCTAACTAGCTATTAGATCCTATCCTTTTCTTATAGGAGAGTACTACCTAATACGAATCTACTATAGTCTATTTCTAGGAATATAGGGAGTAATAGGTCCTAGTATAAAAGTACTAAGGCTCTATAGTATTTATCTTATAGGAAGTCGAATACCTTCTCCTCTTATTATCCTTAGGAGAATAGAGTTCCTTTACTAGTTAGTAATATTAAAGGAATAGTAATCTTAGAATAGTTTAGGATAAATATATAGTAGTAGTTCGTAAATCCTAAAAATCTCCTTACTTCCTTCTATATTTATAGAGCCTTCTAGTTTCTAATAGCTTCTACCTTTTCTAGATTAGGCCCTATACCTTTCCTATTAGCGTATACGATAAAGCTTAAGTATTTGATCTTCTTCTAAGCAAACTCGCTCTTCTTTAGATCTAAATATAGGCTTCTATCCTATAGCTTCTAGAAGATAGCTCTAATCTTTTAGAAGTAGTCCTCTCTTAATCTGCTTAAGTAGATAATTATATTATCTATATATACTAAAGCGAAGTTATTTAAGTATTCCTATAATAAAGTATTAATATACTACTAGAAAGTTACTAGAGCCCTAGAGAGGCTAAATAGATATATAAGCTATTCGAATAACCTAAACCTAGTTCGGAATATAGTCTTATACTCGTATCCCTTCGCTATTCTAATCTAGTAGAATACGGAAACAATATCTACCTTCGTTAATTACTAGGCTCCTATTAGATTCCTTAAGGTCTCTAGGATTAGGAATAGGGAGTAGTAGTCTTATTTAGTAATCGTATTAAGTACTTAGTAATCGTAGTAGAAATGAAGTCCTCCTCCTAGCTTCTATATAAAAAGTATAGAAGCTACTACTTCGGATATAGTAGCCTATATATACTCCTTCTAAAGGAGTTTATCTAGCGACTTATAGAGTACTAGTAGTTCCTCCTTTAATATATTATAGAGCGGATTCTATAGCAAAGTAGGTATAGATCTATTAGCTTTCTAAAGGAGTTCGATCTAGTAATTAATACCTAGTTAGTAGGATACTAGCTTTTCTACTTCCTATTAGGAAAAGAGTAGAGCTATATCTTAAATCTCTAAGAATAGCTTAGTCTTAATTTCTTCTAATATTGTATATTCCTTCTTTCTTAGGGCCTTCTCGATATCCGATATAATAGTAATAGCTATTATCGAAATCTCTCTAGAGTCCTAAACTTCTCTATAGTTCCTACCTTTAGGTATCTATTATTTCGTAGTTCTATAGTAGAACTAGTATTATTCTAGTACTATCTATACCTTATTATACGCCTTCTAGGAGTTTCTAAGGATTAGAAGGAAGGCGAGTTTAGGTACTATATATATATAGACTTTCTATTAGTAACTATCGATTTCTATATAGAATATAATAATTCCTTCGATCCTCGAGTTTTTTATTCCTACTAAGGCTCCCTTAACCTTACGCTTTTCCTAGCTAATCTAGTAGAGTCCGAGACCTTTTACGAGATCTCTATTAATAGCTATATAGTACTAAAACTCTTTATCGATAAGAGCAGAAGTTCTAAGATTGTTTTCGAGGATTATATCTATATATATAAGGTTCCTATTTATAATATCTCGTACTTCTTTCTATTCCCTTACTAGTACTTCGTTTTCTCCTATCTTATAACTATAAGTAGGAACTATTCTTTTCCTAAGTAGGAAATATTAGATTCTATTATATTATCGTCGTCCTCTAATATTAGAAGGATTATAGTCGTATTAAGGGAAGTAGGTTAGACTATAGGAATATAGGGATATTCCCTTAGCTAGTATCTAGAGCCTCTATAATAGAAGTAGAGTTTATTCTCGTAGTATTTCTCTTTCTCTTTTATATCTACCTATTTAGCTCGCTTCTTACTATCCTTTAGTCGTAGGTTACTATACATTCTATTTAGAGCCTTATAGGTTTATATTAGTACTATTACTATATTACTATTAGTATCGATCTTAGCCTAAATAGATAGCCCTCTCGTTTAGGCGCTTACTATAATAGAAGTACTAGATTCCTTATACTATTCTTAGGCCTACTAGTAGTTTATAGCTCTAAATTAGTTAGTAGTTTCTAGGTTAGTTATAATTCTCTCGACTTCCTTAGAAAACGCATAGTAGTTCGTAGTTTTAGGGATAGTAGCTATATAGATCTTTATAGTATTAGAGAAGGTATTTTTTAGGTACCTAATCTTAGTAGTATTACTCTAGCTCTCTCTATTAGTACTTAGTAGGAATCTATCGAATTCTAGCTAGTATTCGTACTATAGTTATCTAGTAGAGTATCTTATAGTAGTAAGTTACTCTAATGCTTTTACTTACTCGTTACTATCTATAAAGATGTTTTTAAGCTATATAAAGAATACCTTAGGATCCTTCCCTTTTATTATATTCTCCTTTTCCTAGAAGTATCTTATATATATTCTTTCTCGTATAGGTATTATATTATATATAGTATCCTAGTAGTATTCTCTAGAGAGTAGGATCTTTATAGTAGACCTTACTCTATAGGAGCTCCTTAGCCTTACTAGGTAATCTTAGAAGATCTCTACTCTTCTATTCTAGATAGGTAGTTTCTATTCTCTTAATCCTAATAGTTCGCTTATAGTATTCTATCTAGACGTAGTAGATAGCGCTTCTATTAGCATCCTTATGAGGTTACTTATAGGCGCTTCTTCGTAATATAGAGTTTAAGAGATCGCTTATTTCCTCTTAGCTTCTGCTTTTATTAGAATAGCTTATATATTCGTAAGTTCGGCTTCTATCTATTACTAGTAGAGGAATATCTCTTCTATAATATATTATATATCTATATTCGATATATTCCGTTTAGAGCTATCTATTCCTAACTAGGTAGTACCTATCTCTAGAGTAAAGGTTCTAGATAATAGAGTATTTATATCGATTAAACTTAATATTATAGGGAAGCTATATATACGTAAAAGCTTCTTATAGTATTTAATAAGTTCGATATAGGATAGAGAAGGATTAAGGGCTAGCTCTAAAGAAAAGGATACGGACTCCTATCTAGCTATAAGCATAGGTATTACTAGTACTACTTTCTAGGGCTTACTCCTTATAGCTAGAAAGCTTTTCTAGAATTATAAAACTTATTAAAAGAATAAAAGAATTATATTATAGATTAAGTCTATATTTAGTATATAAGAAGTTTTAGAAATAGCTAGATAAGTAAAAGAGAGTATTATAATAAAGTAAAGCTTAAAGAAATTATATAATATAGCTATTAATATAGAAATTAATAGTAATAAAGATAAAGTACTAAAGATTATCTATAGTAATTCTAAATCTAATAATATTATTACTATAGATAGTAGAATAATATAAAGTAAGGAAAGTTAAAATTTATATTATACTTCTATCTATAATATACTTTTCTATAAATTATACTAATATTAAAGTAATTTCCTAGATTTTTAATATATTCGATTATTATTATCTATTTATACTTTCTACTTATTACTTTAATAGCCTAGTATTTTCTTTTCTTATAAATACTTAAGAAGGTAAAGTAGTATTAAGAATAAAGCTAGTCTTTCTAATCTTAAAGATTTTATTAGAAGAATAGGAATTCTTAAAGAAAAGATTATTAAAGTAAGTATTATTAGATAAGTAATTCCTTAAAAGTACCTTATATCTAAAATTCGAGAATAAGCTATCTTTAGCTTAGATTATAATCTTTAGAATTTATTAATTTAATATTTACTAATAGGAATAAAAGAAATAAGTATAGAACTTAGATAGGAATAAAAATTAAGAATTCTTTAGTAAGATCTCTTATTACTAGAGGAGTAATAGAATAACTAGACTTTATAAATCGAATAATTATCTTTAGAAAATCCTTTTCTTTAGCTATTAAGACTATCTTTTATAATCTATATAATTTAGGAGTAGAAGTTTAAGTAATGAGCTATAAACTAAGTATTAAGTATAGAATACTAAAGATATAAGTATACTTCTAAATAGAAGTATATATGCTATTATAGTACGATATTATAGCTATAGTAAGCGTATCTTCTAAGTAGGTAGGTATAATAAAGTAAAAAGAAATAGTATTACGTAAAACTTCGATCATAATACGAAACTAGTATATAGGAGTAATCCGCTTCTCCTACTAATTTATTTTTTCTATAATAGTATTATATAATTTTCGATATACATAAAGATATCTGTAGTATACTAATACTAATGCCAAACCGTAACTAAGAATCCTATCTAAAAAGCTTCCTACTTTACTCTTTTAGGCTAAGCCCTAATACGCTAAATCGAAATTCATATAGAATCCTATGCAATTCTCTAACTTACCTCACATTAGTTAGTAGACTGCAGATCTGCTGAGATACCCGGAGCATCTCGTGCACCTAGAATGTTTCGGAGGTTTCGTCCCTAGAGGCACGTATAGTTCGAAATTCGAAGTCGAAGCCAGCGAGGCTAATACATATCGAAAAGAAAAATTGACCATACCGTCTGACATAACACTTCTGCAGGTCTTGACCCAGGCAGGGTTCGCTGTAATATCATCCTGTAACAGCGGTGGCTGTGGAGCGTGCAAGGTAATTGTGTGGCGGTGAAGTTGAATACAATAGCACGGTTTTGAGAGAACAAGAAAGGGGAATGGCTATGTAAGCCTGTGTGGATCGTGGGATTGGGAAAATACAGAGTAGAGTTGAATGTATTCGGCTAGAGACAATTTTCTCACTCTTGGTTGCCACTAGAGTCAGAAAGCGCTGGAGTTCGAACACAACACTGATGCGAGATTTGATTCGGATCGAGCGACTGAACTCCTACACTTCATCGAGCAGGAGAGAGCTTAAGCCTCACTCTCTCAGGATTGATAGTCAGCTCCTCGACGGCCTCCAAGTCTATAAGTGAAGGATGTATCGCATCCAGCTCGAAGTTCCAAAGGATGAGAGAGTAGAATATGCGCATCTCCAACAGCGCAAACTTCTGCCCGAAACAACCACGCGGGCCATCGCCGAAGGCGAGTATAAGAGCAACACTCGCGTCAAAAACGACGTTGCCATGGCTTTCTTCGACCAATCAGCGCTCTGGTCTGAATTGATCGAGGTCCTGCGGATCCCACTTGCGCAGACGATCTTTCCCACCTGCTCTATCCGTCTCGCTTCGTAGGGCCTCGTCGACCGGTACAGTCGGAGACAGGAGATTTGGCCCGGCAGTCTAGATGCGCATCAGTAATAGAAACCTGGTCGACGGCAATCGATAGCTATTACAGTGAATATGATCTCGGTATCCTTTGGAATGTTATGCCCTAGCAGCTGTGTGTTTTCTGTCGCAATGCGAAAGTGCCCATACGAGATTGGCCGCCTGCGCATGACTTCGTAGATCAATTCTTGCAGATACAAACTGCCAGGCCGACCTAGAGCGCTAGCCGGCGGCTGCCTTCCCTCTTCGAACATCTTCGGGTGTGCGCCTCTAACGTGATCGCGGATCTTCTTCTGAAAAGTCTTGCCTCAAAGACAGCTCCTTCAAGCCCCAAGTCAGCGTATCAGCCGTCGTCATCGCACCAGAGAAAAGAAATAAGCACAACTCGTTGTGGATCCGGGAGACCATGTCCGGCGTCATAGCCTTGCGGTTCGCCTTCGCTGCGGTCGCAATCTCTCGTTGCACGACCAAGTCAACGGCGCAAGTGACCTTCGAGTCAATATCACGCGACGCACTAGCCATGAACGTCTTCTCGGCAGCGACGACGCTGCCCGTCGGCAGTATGATCTGGCTACCCGGAACGTATGCACGGAAAGCGTCACCTGGTTGTGGTCAGAAACACGTCAAAGACACAGAAGACATCACAATCTTGCTGGCTTACTCAATTCGCGGATGCGGTCGAACGTCTTTGTCCTTCGAGTCATGACATCGTAGCCTTCGCGACCGTCGGTGACGACCACCCAAGACCGCGCGAAGGGTCGAATCCAGAATTGCAAGATAGGTGTATTGTGCTTTATACACTGGTCGTGGAATTACCAAGTAGACGGGTACAGCTTCCCATTTGCAAGCATGCGAGGCAAATCCCCAGGAAGGAGTTTCTAGACGCATGATGGTAAAGGATGCCCGGGATAGTAGATCGTGGTACGAATGCTCGGCACAGTAAGTAGGATACAGCGACCACGAGAGTCGTATACACAACGGTTTTCATCATGGCAGGTGTGAGTCGGTTGTTGCAAGTAGTATGCGTCAGCAGTAGCACTGCTCATATATGGCTGACCGAACAATGTGAATGGGCCCTCGAGGCAGTAGCCTTATATATACAATAGGCTCAGCCGCAGCTGAAACTAGTCGCATCTCATCAATATACAATCTTGGTGATGTTGCAAACGAGCTCTTAGTTGAGGGCATGAGACTTGGCCACGTTAGCTCGACGCATTGAATGTCAATATACGAGTTGCTAAAGTCAGCCGCACGAAATATGTACCGATCCCTCGATCAACGCTCTTCATCGACCCATTCGACAGTGATTGAATCACACCAAGATTATTTTTTTTGGCCCGCGTCGCGAGAAAACCTGGGTCCAGTAGATATGAGAAACAAGATGAAGTGCGGGTGCGCATGTTATTGTGTTGGCATGGGGCGTACCATCTTGGCGTTTGCGATGAATCCTTCCAAGCCAACCACGTGCGTTGTGCAGCTCTGGTACTTTTCTGTCAGATAGTTAGGCATGGTTTGTCAACATCATCTCAGTGTCGGAAGATTTGGATTCATAGAAACACCTGTTAAAGGCGCCTACCAAATCCGCGACGCGTAAAGTCCTGCGTGTCGCGTGTAAGCAAGGGCAAAGTAACTGCAGCTGCAGCTATTTTTGTGCGTCAACTCACCGCAAGAATCACCTAGCGTCAAAACCATCAAAGTACTCCTCAACAATTGAAAGCTGCCAGAGAAGGACACACACGCTATGCCCGATTTCGCGGTCTACGACATTCTCGCAGATGGCGGTCAGGTCTTCGAAGAATTGAAACATAGTTACGGCATCTTGAGTGAGCACGATGCTTCCGTCGACCAAATTCACACCTCGATCGTCGAAGTGGGAAGGATCTGGGATCACATCAGTATCCACCTGAGGACAGATCTCGGTGAAGCGAAAGAAGAATGCTTGATCAGTTGCGTGAGATCTTGTCGCGGCGACATCTGGGCACTGTCATAATCTCTCGAGAGCATGAGACAAGAACTATATGGAAGTTCTCCGAGGCTGATTCTCAGAAGAGACCACGCAAGAATTCTCTCTGTTCTGAGCCGTCTGCAACCAGTCGTCAAGATAATGGACTCGGACAGCACTTATGCTGTTGCTCAGAGACGCAAGGCAGCGGGCGTGCGCGCTTCGTATGGCCACAATCTACTCAAGCTTATCGTCGCCGCTGGTTGTATTGCCGTGTCCATCCACTACAGTGCTGCGAAAGATGTTACGCAGGATGGGTTCACAGCAGCAGGAGAGATACGAGCGGCGGCCACCCCAGCTCCAGCGTGACCGATGGCATCTCAGCGTCAGAGCAGCAGGTGATAGGAAAATCGAAGGAGATTTTTCGAGGCATCATTCTCTGGCTCCACGATGGTTGCATTGAACTCCTCGTGTGCCATGTGCATGATCACAAGGGGGAATGGTGTTCTGCTGCGCAAGTTTGAACCTACAGATCGAAGACACCGTTGACAGCATTGAGTCTCGGTTTGCATCAAACATCGTTCTGGATAGTAGTATAGAAAGATAAGTCGCATCGTAGTGCCATCGAAATACGTCGGTAGTGACTGCTTCTTGCTTTATGCACTTGAAGGCATTCAGGCACGTGCTCGATCCTGGCCCAAGCTCACCTCCGCTCCGAGTTCCCTTCGACGTTCTGGTATGGCGAACATGGAAATGGCTGGCAGGCAGTGGTAGCAGTATTAGAACTGAATACTCACAACCA
This sequence comes from Graphiopsis chlorocephala, assembly GCA_022828445.1. NCBI lineage: Eukaryota > Fungi > Ascomycota > Dothideomycetes > Cladosporiales > Cladosporiaceae > Graphiopsis > Graphiopsis chlorocephala. The sequence goes on along the minus strand of JAIZZJ010000011.1, from coordinate 1,822,865 downwards.
CAATCACAATGGCGGCCTCACGATACTGCCCCTCATGCCTAACCAAGGCCTCACCAACAACTCTCTTCCGCGCCACCCCTAGTGCGATCACGCCGCCGTCCTTCCTCCGCCCATTCCACACTTCGTCACCCCTCGCCGTCGTCCAATCGGCCAACGCAGCAAAATACAAGCGCAAAGACGCCAACAACCAGACCTTGGCCAACAAGAAGAAGAAAAAGGCTTCCACAAGCTACGACACGCCCGATCTTCGAGATGCGCTCCAATTCAGCTTGGTGGACGCCATGCGGTATGTCAAACACGGCGCATTCTTTTCTACAACCACACAACATCTAACAACGAATTCCTAGCTACCTGCGCGCCGCCGAAGTAGGCCGCAATCCATCCTCCGTCAAATACGAGCTCCACGTGCGCTTCAAGACGCCTAAAAACGGCGCCGTGGTCCGTAACCGCATCCGCATGCCCCACCCCGTCAAAACCGACCTGCGCATCTGCGTGATCGCGCCAGAAGACAGCGCTGCCGGAAAAGCAGCCAAAGCCGCCGGCGCCTCGCTCGTTGGAGAGGACCACGTTTTCGACATGATCAAGGACGGCCGCATCGAGTTCGACCGCTGCCTGTGCCACGTCGACAGCCTGGCGAAGCTGAGCAAATCTGGTGTAGCGAGGATCTTGGGTCCTAGGGGTCTGATGCCCAGCGCGAAGACAAACTCTGTCGTGAAGGATGTGTCAAACAGCGTCAAGGACATGGTCGGCGCGTCAGAGTACAGGGAGAGGATGGGCGTGGTGAGGATGTCGATTGGACAGTTGGGCTTCACACCCGAGGAGATGCAGAGGAATATCAAGGCGTTCATCGACGCGCTGAAGAAGGACATCGCTGCGCTGTCGGATCGCATATCGAAGGAAATTCACGAAGTGGTGCTCAGCAGCACCAACGGCCCGGGCATGAGCTTGACCGGCGAGTTGAGGAGCGCCAACAGCATTCCCACGAAGGACTTGAGCACTATGTAAGATTCCGAGCTGATGCATTGATACCGGACGGCGTTTACGCGGAAAAGCGTTTTGTACAAATCATCTATACGTTTCTTCATTTAGGCTAGTCTATTGGCCGCCTGTATTCACACCAGATCACCACATCCTCTGTACCTTCTTCTAAATCTTCGAATCGGTTCCCACGAAACCGCTGACCACACTCGTAATGAGCTGGTTCGCAATGGCTGTGCTAGGAGGCAGTCTCAGACCCCCCTCCTTGTACTCCGGACCGGCCGCGTCACCCAAACCACTTGTACCGACCCTCAGCGCCTCCCTCACCTCTGCGAAGTCAAACCACTTCGCGTCATCCAACTCAGGATCGTTGCCGAGGTCGATCGTCTCACCTTCAGGAACGGCCTGGCCAACCGCACCGATCATCAAGTTCGCAGGATAAGGCCATGGCTGCGTAGAGTGGATCACAACTCTACCAACAAAGATACCAGCCTCCTCATAAACTTCACGACGAACAGCTTCCTCAATACTCTCAGCCGGCTCCGCAAACCCGGCAAGCGTGGAGTACCAGTAAGGTGGCCAGCGCCTCTGGCGCCCAAGCAAAATCTTGTCGCCTTTGTGGTTCACCACGGCCATGATGACGGTAGGATCTGTGCGAGGGAAGCTGACGTTCGACACTCCTGTGCGGGTGGCGCAGGGAGGACGCTCGTTGGTGTCCACGGGCGTGGCGGATGTTGTAGATAAAGGTGCTGCGGCTTTCTTCGCAAGGTCCGTGGACGGGCAGGCACGCTTGAAGCCACCGTTCACTGACATCGTGGGCTGGCCGCATTGCGCGCAGAAGGGGTTGCGGGCATTCCAGTCGAGGAGTTGGCGGGCTTCGGCGTAGATAGCAGCTGTAGGTACATTAGCATTTCACTCTCACAGATTAATCTTCAGATGCACTCTTAAACATACCATCACTAGCCTCCAACTCCATCAACCTCCCTTTCCCAAACTCCGCCCCACCCGTCTCAACCCTCTTCACCAACTCCTCACAAGCACCCTTTACACTCCCCCTCGGCGTAACATCCACCGCGAAGAACGGCCTACCCACATACCTATTCTTCCCCTGATAATCCAACCCCTCCTTATCCCTCTCATCAATCCCCAAAAAAATCATCTGCGGAACCACCTCCTCGGAATTATACCTTGCCAGCATCTCCTTCTCCCCGTTCTCATACGGATTCTCTCCAATAACAGCCTTCACATCCTCAAACTTGACGTACTGCAGCTTCTTGTTGTCAGAAGACTGGACGAGGGGCTGCAAGTCTTTGCACAGCATGAACTGCGTGCTGGGGTGTTTGAGGGCGCGGCCCAGAAAGACGTGGTCGGCGCGCAGGAAGCCTAGGCGGTTTAAGGGCGAGCCGGAGAAGTAGTTTGCTACTTCGCGGCCGAATTTGCGGGAGAGCATTGAGTCGACGTCCGGGTGGGCGGGGAGGGGGAGGTCGGGTTGTTTCGTAGGCATTTGGTGTGAGTGTGGTGGTGGAGGGTGGTGGTGGTGGTGGTGGTGAGGTTTGGAGGGGGATGGAGGATGGCTGGGCGGAGTAGGTTTTGGGGAGTATGTTTGGATGTTTGGTTGTTACCTCCTATAGAGTTGCTATCTGGAAGTGGATATGTGTATTTGATGACGTGTATGCGAGGGCTTTCTGGGCCCTTGCTGTGTAATCAATATTAGAATGCCGATGGAGGGGAGCGTGGTGATCATAAAAGCATAAAATCAAATGCCGAGGTTATTCGTGTGAAAGGTTGAATTCCTAAAAGGGGCATACATGACTACAACGATTTTAATTTGAGCTTTGGACACGGGTAAGACGGGCCGTCGTGAGTATTTCCATCCCCTCACGAATCTGTGCTGTAGCTTTCAACGGCAGCGTTCGTCCCGCCGAGTAGCTGCCGAGCCGTTGAGATCTTTACCATGCATCGCAAGACTACGCATTGGCCAAAAGCACAATGACTGGAGGGATCAACTCGCTGATCTCGAACAACCAGCAGGACGAGTGCGATGAAACTGCTTCAAAGAACATCAACCTGTTTTGGAAAAAAATGTCGTATACTACATGAACAGAATTATCTAACAAAAGGGATATTAATACATGGTATCATGCCAATGCAAACCAAAAGCCGCATTACAGCCTGGTCGGATGCACGTTCGAGCTCTGCGCAACAGTTTGCTTCTCGATCCGGATACCATTCAAAGGAATTTCGTCTCCGCTCTCTTCGTCCCTCTCTTTAGGCGGAAGACTCTCGAGCGTGTAATGGTACGTTTTGGAGTCGGGTCTGAACTTATCACCGCCTGCTGCTGAACGTGATGAATTGTTCTCATCAGGCAAGCGGTAGAACACTGTGCCACTCGCTCTCTTCCCGGTGGGAGGAGGAACCGCTCCCTCCATATTGCCTTGTGAATTGTTCGACTTGTCCCCCTTTGAGCGGAAAGGATTGGAAGAGTTATTGCGCGAACTGCCGTTCTTGCTCCTGATGCCGAGCATACGCAGGAACACGTTCAATGAGGGCAGCATAGTCGGCAAGTTTGCGGAGATAATACCCGCGGCCATCTCAATGGCTGTCCATCCGACAGTCGGGGCTAGGGTGTAGCTTGGATCGCTGGCTGTATACGTGAAGAGGACGCTTGTGCGGTAGGCAGATGCAAAGACCACGCTGGAGTATTGGTCAGCCAAACACATTCACGAGTCAAGGCTCGGAGAACGGCATATACATACAAGGATCCGAGACCGAACGCGGCGGTCAGACCAATCTTTTCTCTCTTTCCGAGCTTCAGGCCCCAGAGTGGTGGCAAGGGCATGAGCAAGATGATGAGGTCGGTGAAAATTGTTGAGGCTGCATTGGCAATCCACGTCGCGACCTGGTTGATGCACTTTCCAGGCAGATCCGGATACCACATCTTCGCGACTGGAACGCAGATGAAGATGAAGAGGAAGGTGATCGTGACGACCCAGACCATGACGAACGTTCCTACCGCCCACGCCATCTTCTTGAAGTACGGTATGTGGAAAATGCGGTAGTACATCATGAGGAGGCTGATCTTGGTCCAACCAAGATTAAAGGCGTACAAGATCTCGGCGACGACAAGCCATTTGGCCATCATCACAATATCCGCGGGGTCGAGTAGGTCGGCGTGGATGCCCATTCCGCAACTATGCATTGCAAAGATAAATCCGACGACGACGAGATTCCAGCACTTCGAAAAGTTAGCGAAACTGTAGGGTGCAACCGATCAACCCATCCGCTAGCCATACCATTGAGAAGACGATCATGTAGTCATCCCACCAGAGTGGCTGTGCTTTGATACGACGGCTCGTCAATCGCAGAGCGACAGACACCAAAGCCAGAATTGTCATCGACACCACGACAGAAACGGTCCATGGCTGTATGTTGTGTGGATCGAAGCCCGGCAGGCCAGGAAGCTGAGATTCGGCCATGGTCTCACGGTGTTGCAAACAAATGCGATACGAGTTCCTGTCAAAAGACTCAAGCTGCTCGTGGCATGACTTTCCCCAGGGCGTTCACCCCATCTTGATATAACACACTCCCATGGGTCCCCTGTCCAAATTCTTCAACTGCGCTCTGGGCATCTTCGGTTCCAGAGAGATATCTAGCGAGTTCAGACTGAAGGTGAGCACGTGTTAAACTTCCGGGGGCCAGAAGGCCCCGAATCCGGGTATTGGACGGCCAATGAGCTCAGCAAATTTTGGCGATCTGCCGTCGAAGGTTTGGTGGACTGTCACTAAATCATTACCCGAGACGCACTAGGTATCAATTCCGCCGAAGGATTCTCTAAGTCGCTCCGCAACAGCAGGAGCCGTGACGTTGTGTTTTCGTATGCCGTCTTATGCAAGCACAGCTATACACACATAACCTCGACTTATATAGGATCCTCTCCGAAGATGCCGACCTTATACTCATATTCTGGGGGCATATATGCCACCGTCTTTACCGAATGAAGGTAATACACTCTGTACCGCACAGTTACTGATACCCCACATCCTGGAGACACCGTTGATCTCAAGCGTCTTGTCAAGACGTCAGGGCTTTCTGGCGCGTGGTGGAGGTCAGCGAAACCGCGCCGTCACTGCCGATAGCGCAACGCTATGCTGTAGTCTCAAGTATCAGTCTTCCCGGCTCTAAACGAGCGAGACGAGCCAACAAGCGCACGTCGATGGGCGGCTGAACGGCTCTTCTCCAAGTACCGCTTTTATCCCGTGGAACTATACACATCCTGCCGCGGCAATATTGACACTACTGAGTGACAGCTAGGGCAAGTCCACCACTGCTGCCACCAAGGGGCATGAACCCGGTCCAGCCACGCAGCCATTTTACCAGGTAGGCGTGTGGATCTGTACAAGGGTGTTGACACATGTCGAGCGTCAAGTCTGCGATAATATAAGTCAGGAATTCAGACGTAACTTACCACTCTATCGGGTTTAATAACTCTTCTCCTTATACCATACCTTACCGTCCCCATTCTCCCAGCCAACCACCATCTAATTCGATCAACGGCACTCGCACACTATCCCCCATCAATCCCGGCCTGCATCTCTCTCGATATCATGGCGGCGAAAACCACAATCAGTGTTCCTCACCTGGGCGGTATCAGTGCTGGCTACCGATCCACCGGCATTGATGCCGGGAAGCCCACGCTTGTCCTCATCAACTCCATGTGCACGACATCGGCACTTTACGATGAGCAATTCAACAGTAAAACCCTGACTGATGCTGTCAACCTGCTGGCGATCGAGCCCCTCGGCCATGGAGCCACCACCTCCGCCACCGAGCACTTCACCTACTGGGACACCGCCACCATGGCCCTCCAAGTGATGGAGGCCCTCAACGTCCAAAAAGCGTTCGTGCTGGGCACCAGCCAAGGAGGTTGGATGGTCGTCCGCATGGCGCTACTGGCTCCCGAAAAGGTAAGTCTGCTGTCCAGGATTGTTTTGTTTCCATTAGTGTGTTTCCATCTGGCTGGGCGAACTTGCGAAAGCTGATCACCCACTCTGGCAGATCCTCGGCGTGCTTCCTTTGGGTACTTCCATGGACTACGAGTCTGCCAGTGCCCGCGAGTTGGGCGCTTGGAACCCCAGGGTCGACCTCGCGCCTTTCCTGGAGAAGTGGTCTGTTCCTGACCCCGAGTTTGTCGTCGACGAAGTATGGCGTGGGATGGTCGCAGGCCTGGGCTTCTCGGGTACTGTCGGTCAAGACATCTTGTCGTTCTGGGACCAGACTGTCAAGGGGGTCTACAGTGGCGATGAGGGGCGGAAGAAGCTCCGTATGGCGCTCATCAATCTCATGGAGAGAGATGGTTTGATCCGCCGCCTCCCCGACATCAAGTGTCCGGTGTACTGGCTGCAGGGCACGCAAGATCCTGTATTCCCTGTTGCCATTCCGGAACAGCAGATCAAGCTGTTTACTTCTTCGCCTGATGCGACTTTGACCCTGGTCGAGGGTGGTGGTCATTACCTGAACGCTACCAGCCCCAAGGAGACTGAAGAGGCAATTCTCGAGATGGTGAGCAAGTATGCTTGAATCCTGTAGATGCTCGTGCATTGGTTCGAACAAGTTAGACTAGAAACGATGAATGAAAGCCCCATAAGAGAATGTCAGGGTCTGGCTACAGAAGCCCATATCGCATGTCCTTCACATCTCACCATTCAAAGACATAATAATGTGTTGTGACGGGGACAAGTCGTTACAGGCAATCACTCGGATGGTTACTGACATCGCCAGAAATTCTGCACTAACTACGCTGATCGCAGAGTCTCGACACCAACAGATGCTATGATGTTCAAAATGCTCCCCACGCGTGTAACACTTCTCGCTTGCTTATTTGTTTGCTCGAGAGTCGCACTAGGATGTCAAACATCAACTGCCAGAAATCGACCTCAATTAGGGTTTGGGGTATCCAAAATATGTGTACACACTACAAACGTACTTCCTGCAAACATGAGGTTTCGAACATCACATTCTATATGTACGCGAGAAAATCCATGCACAGTGATGCGCCGTTCTAACTACAACTTTTCGCCGTATCGGTGTTCTGCCACGCCACACTGAACTTCAATTACTGTTGGCAGGGCATCTGATATTTTGGCGAACAAAACGATCAGAGGTCTAAACACAGCGGCATGAATACATAATCATAGAAACAATATAATGTGAGCAAAGCACTAACTTAGACTGAGCAATTGACAAATCGGGACGGCAACTCGTTCTATGCAAAAACACCTGTCTGTCAAACTCATTTCAGCAGACTTTTGTCTATTGTTCGCGGAGGTCCGTGGATTGAACGGAAACAAGAAAGCAAACCACAGTATTAACATTTTTTCGATACGGAAAAGGGAGAATGAAAACAAAACAAAACACCACCCCCATGACAAGTCGTATCTGCCCTACCCTTCCCCATTCTCTCATGCCCTTTCGGATTCTTCGTTCACAAGAGGAATTCCTTATTTGCTCGACTTGTTCTCATGCAGCCAGCTTACAATCCCATAAGCATTTGGATGCGATAATGCGCGGGTCCAACCCTCAATCTCATCTCTGCCAAGCGAGAATCTTATTGCGAGGACACTTCCTTCTTATTCGCTTCTTCGTCCAGTCCTTTCTTGCAGACCTTCCTCGTGCTTGACTTGATCCTTCACGTCCAGTTCAACTTCCGAGCACATCTTCCAAGCAGCAGCATGCTAAGCCCCGCCCGAAGCGCCCAGCTTAGCCGCCAGAACTGAAATATCAGTCCTGGCACCCTCATCTTCGACCAGAATCTTCTTAAGATTTTGAAGTTTGTCCTCGCTGATCTGCGGGTCTGCGAGCAAGACTTGCTGTGCAGAGGGGCAGAACTGCAAGTCACCGAGGACCTGAGCTGCGAGTGGGTTCATGATTGGGCCTGGTTGTTGGGGTACGGGTGCCTGGTATGAGCCTGTGTGCGGTTGCACGTGGGGAGGCGGGTAGTGCTGTTGTGGGTGTTGGTGTTGTGGGTAGTTTGGTGGTGTGTTTGCATTTGGCATTTGAGGTGGAGGCGGGGCGTTGTAAAGATTTGGAGGGAGTGGGCTCCCGGGTTGATTGTGCGCAGGTGAAAAGTGCGGCCCCGAGGGAGGTAGAGGCGAGCCTTGAGGTCCTACAGTTGAGTTCCTCATGTGTTGTGGGAGATGGTGGCCATTGGTTGACTGTGGAGGTTGTGAAGGCGTTGCTTGCGGGTCTGACACATGCGGTTGTGTAGGAGGAGTGTCGTTGGCCGCGCGCGCAACTACAAATGTAGCCAGAAGAACGCGCTCTTCTACAGGACGCTTGATGGTGCAGTGCTCGAGCATTTCGATGTGGTCTGGGATCTTTCCACCGGGCTCGATCGGGATGATGTAGAGGTCCTTGACCAAAGAAGGCTTGTCTTTGTTAACGACAGCGTATCTTTGGCGGGACGCGAAGTACTCAAAGGTCTGTGCAAATGCGGCAGCATCATCGTGTGGTGTGAGGGCAAGAACGGAAACGTCGGAAGAACTGCTCCACTGAAGACCACACAGGTATTCTTCAGCCTTCTGGATCTGTAGACGACCGTCAATGTTGAGCTTGTCAGGCAGCATCTGCTTCCAAGGTACTGTTAGTGACACATCACGACCAGCAACGAAACGGGCGTTGACTGTCGGCTCGCTGTCACCCGAGCTCTGTACAAGTTTGCCGCGCCAGACGATGCTGTCTGCGCCAGTAGGCTCAGCAGGCGCATAGTTGTCATCATCGTCATCCTCCGCAAGCATGCGGTCGACATCCGCGTCCTCCTTTGTTCCATCGGTCTGCTGCTGAATAGAGCTACGACGACGAGGTGGAATCTGCATGGGTCGGGGCGCATTTGATTGTGTTGGCGATTGTGCAGTCTTAGCCCAAATCGTGTTCACATCAAATTGCTGACTTGATTTTCTCCTCTCCTGCTCAGCGGCAGAAGCTTTCCCAGTATCGACTGCCATCGGAGTCTGCGAGGGTTGCTTCGGTGAACCTGGTGCACCGTCTTGTGTTGGGCTCATGCCTGCCATCTCGGCGTCTGAGACACTTTGCCTCACAGGTCGCGAAACCGGAGCAGAGTTTGTGAACGCCGACTCGTCTTCGACCAGCTCGTCGCCCTTGTGAGTGTGCCTGTAACGAGGAGGCGCCTCTTTTTGGTCAATCGTTGCATGGCGATCAGCTTCCGCCTTAATGGCCGCGCGTTCCTGAACAAGCTTGTCGCTGGCCATGTCGCTTGATTGCATAGTTGCCATGCTGTCTGCTGTGCGTGAACCAGATAGGAGTTCGAGAAGCAAGGTCTTGTTCTGCTTAAGGTTGAACATGAGCATACGGAATTGAGCTCCGTATAACTTGTTGTGGGGACCCTCGTGGTTCATAGTGAGAGCGTACTCGATTTTCGAGGCGTGGCGGTCGCCCAGGGATTTCGCGGTCTGGCCATCGGGTATTCTGTACGAAGCAGCCTTCACCTGCTCTGCAATGCTCTCCGAAATGACCTTGCTGAGCGCAGTCGCAATGTTTTGGCGTTCCTTAGGCAGCTTCTCAATTGCGACAATGGCGGTGTCTGGATCCTCTGATGCCGCTTTCACCGCCGCCGAGGACTTGCGTCGCTTATCTTTGGGTGCGCCGCGCGCTGGCTTCTCTTCGATGGATGCTTCGGCAGTCTCCTGGCTTGCTACTTCTGGCTCTCTCTTGCGCTTGCTGCTAGTCTCTTTCGCATCAGCCGCAGGTGTGGGCGTGTTCTTTGGCTCCTCAGTAGCACCGCTGTCTCCTCTGAGCTCTTTCTTCAGCCAGCTTGGCTTTCCGCTCTTGGACTTCCGGCTCTTGCTCATCTTCTTCTCTTGGAGGTAGGTCTTGTTCCTCTGCTCCCAAATCTTTGTACCATTCTTGATGGACTCGACCGTCTCTTCGTGTTCCTCAGGCCTGCACTCCTCGCAGAAGTAGTGCTCTCCGACCTCATCCTCATCTTCCGGCACGCCCATGCAAATGTTGTGCTGCCAAACGGAGCAGGCATCACATGAAACGAAGGCGCGCTTGTCGGCCTCATTATCGTCGCCGCAGACGCAGCGGATGACATCCTCCTCGTCTCCCTCTTCTTCTTCTTCCTTGACCTCCTGGGAGGCGGCGGCCTTCTTGGACTGCTTCGAGGCAGTTCCCTTCGCAGCCGGCTTCGGGTTCGGGGCAGGTGAAGAAGACGCGTTTTTATGCTGGCCCTTAGTAGCGCGGCCTGAGCGGCGAGGTTCGTCTGAATCTGCGTCAGCTTGGTGGCTCTTGGTGTTATATACGCACATCCCTCGGGCCATTGGCACACCGCGTACGCGTGTCTGCTGGTCTCGGGATGCGATATGACGGGCCTGCTTACCGGCCATGGCTGCGATATGGGAAGACACGCGTAGAGCTTCTTATCGCCGTACGAGTACTCTTAGGAGGAGAATGCGGCAAGGAAAAGCGAGTAGAAACAGTTTCACAACAAGGACTAGCTAGGTATGCGCCGCCCGATAGCAGTGCCGATGCGGGCGCGTCACTCTGCGCGGAATATGCTCAGAGCGATGTTTGCTCACGCGATCACGGCGCAGCCCTCCAACCCAGTGCGCGACGACCAACTCGTCGCTATATGCTCGCCTTGCGGTGAGTGCGTTACGCAGGCACGCGACTTGCTCGCTGCTTGCTGTAGACGCTGTCGAGTTTCAAACAGCTGCTGATATGATACTGGTGGGTAACGCTCTCTCCGGCGCGGTGAGTAGGTGGTGAATGGTGGTGGCGGTGGTGGCGAGGGAGTGGGTGGTGGTGGTGGTGGTGGAGTGAGTGTCGCTTGGGTGGTGGGAAACGCGAGGCGTAACAGGGCAGGCGGAGTCGACGGCGGGATGCTTGTGGCCCAAGCTCCCGGGCCGCCCGCATGGAATCAGCGTGAAGAGGCGCTGTCTTTGTCAGCCGGCACGGCTGTAGGGCTGGTGGCACATATTGCGAACATATGCAGTGTGTCAGAAACAGTACAACATCACGCTACGTTCTGATACCAAGAATCACCACGATGTCGCCTAAACAGAGTACAATCAGGCATATCAATCCCATGATATTTGAAATAGCCTTGGCAACACTGCTGCAAGGACAGAGATGATGCGACGAATGTCAATGAAGTGGTTTATTGTACGCATATCTTCATTGCGCCGTCTCACATTACTCGCATTTGCCTCAATTATCATGCCTGATATGGCAACAAACAATTGACAGCCCTTCGATATGATCAATTCATAGTCGAAATGAGTCAACACAGAGCGCCGATCAAAGGATCGGGCATCTTCCGTGCGGCTGACTATCGAGCCCTATACAACAGCGGACGAGCAGGTTTCCGGTACAGAAGAACATATTTATGCCGCGAATATCCTCTAAGATACATTCCCAAGTATCCCCAGCATCCCGGGCATCCTAACGATGCCTTCCAGCGAATCCACCAAGAACAATGACGCCACCTACGGCAAAGGCATGACAGGTTCATGCCTCTGCGGCGGCATCATAGTGATACTGAAACAAGACATCTTCTCCAGACCCAACGGCCACGTTTGCTACTGCAACAGCTGCCGTAAATCGACCGGTGCCAGCGCATCCAACAGCCTGTCAACAACCAAAGACAGAATCGAAGTCCGTGATCCTGAAGGGCTGATCTCGACGTATGTGGACTCGGCCACAGACAGTGGGAGAAGTGTTGAGAGACACTTTTGCTCTAGATGCGGCAGGTGAGATTTTCTTTCAAGCAGATCGCGGAGGTCGTGATCATTGACTGAGCGTAGCACTACGCACTTCACCATTCCACATTGGAAAGACAGTTGCTCTGTTCCGCTTGGTATCTTTCCTAAGATTCCGCACCCAGAATTCGAGTTCTATACAGCACGTAAGATGGAATGGCTGCCCGAAATTGAAGGCGTGACGTCCTCCGACATGGCGCCGACCGCAACACTTGTTGGAAGAGAGGAAGATTGAACGAGGTTCATCATGCTTACATGGGCAGGTAATTACAGCGAAAAGATAGAGGAAGTTCCGACGAATCTCAATTTCAAAGCACTTAGACACGAAGAGCTGACAATGAGTCTTGCATGATATTGCTCGTTATCTTCCAGGCACCTCTGCAGCACAGCCTGATCTCCTTCGCTGAGCTGAAACTTTAGCTATACAGTAGAGCTCAGCCCACTCCAGCTTAGGGGCGCTCTGAGAATCTCAAGGATATCCCAAACTGTGTTGCCTCCGACAAACGACCGTGGACGAGGGAACGCCACACGACTGATCGTACGGCTATGGCAGAAGTCTTTGCCGCCGTCGCCAGCGGAGCCGGTCTGGTCTCACTATCCATCCAGCTCATCGACAGCGCACAGAAGCTGAAGAAGCTTTTCAACGCGAGCAAAGATGCGCCTACCACTGTCGTAGACCTCTGTTTTGAGCTGGAAACCATGTCTCTTTCTCTTCGTCAGCTCATCTCCCATGGAAACGCCAACATCACTGCAGACGAGCTACTTGGCCGCTGCTTCACTAACTGCACCCGCATGCTGATGAAGATTGACGTGATAGTAACGAAGATTGAACGTCTTATCCAAAGATGTCACGTTGGTGGGAGACTATATATGGCGTTCAAGGAGCCTGAGATCCAGGATCTTTTGGACTAATTCGAGCGAGCGAAGAGTTCCATGTCACTCGCCTATATGAGCTACTGCCAGTATGTTATCTTCAATGAAGGTACATTGAACACCGAGGTGTTCAGTGTTGTATGATCTGGAAACGTAGCCGCGGTCCGCACACTTCTCGAGTGTGGAGTTCTATCGATGCAAGATCACGCAGCGGCTTCGGAGTATTGGCCTTGTAAGAGCCTTCTCGATGTACGTTCACGCCTGCCAATAGATGGTGATAATTTACTCTGACACAAGTAGCGCAAGTATGGGCTTCCTGGAAATCTGCGGATTTCTTCTGGAGTAAAGCTCATATCTACGCGATGGTACAATGATGCTCTCAGCACTGAATTGCTTCGCCTCTGGCTCAATGCCAGGAGACCCAACTTTTGAACCTGCCCGCCGATTGGCAGACGATATGTACAATCTGTTCTTTGACCGATTTAACTTGGTTGTCCCTTTAACTGAGACGGAGCACCACGACATCTGGTCATCCGAGAATGCCGAATCGAATATGCTTTTGACAGCAAGCTCTTTGCGGAAAATCCAGGCTGGTCAGTTCAAATCGACCCACGACCGAGCTTTAGACTTCAGGTTTTCAGTTGCAATGAGATCCAAAGATGGGCCAGCCGATGCATTGATCAACTTCTTGCAGCCATGCAGTGCGTCGCAGTTAGCCACAGCGCAGGACTCCCAGATAAGGACAGCTTCGCATCGGGCAGCCAAACATCTCGGCTACTGATCATGTGTTTACAAGGTTCGCGATTTCTGCACTGATAACACCAAGGTCAAAAGCTACGCGAAGCTTGCGACGAAGCTCCTCAAAGTGGATTTCAACGCCCACGCGGTAAATGCGCTCCATGAGACGCCTTTCATGACAATGCTACACCAACTCGCGACGTTATATGACTGGTCATCTTGCGCAATGCGGTAAAACGATGGGGTGAGATCGTGGTCGAAGCCGGACTGGATCTGAATGCATACGTTGACGTCGAAACCTCTTTGGTCGTATGTTGTGCCAAAAACCGTCGAGGCTGGGACTGGGGACCCTACTATGCTCTGCATCCAGCCGAGATAAGTTAACGCAAGCAAGCTGGATCCTCAACTATCACATCCCGTGCACTATCTGTGCCTAATAAGATGACTCACACAAGATACAGCGGGCTTCCGACAGATGGTTACGGGTTGCAAGTTCATATGGCACATAATCGTTGGATGCCAATGGTTTACCGGTGTCCCTTTAAACCGAGGTGGAAACTTTGGGGGGGAGCCTCGTCTATTCGTTACTGGTGGCGTATCGAGGAACCGCGAATGCTGAAGTACTTTGAGTCTCGCGACATCAAGACGCGGCTTCACGCAGAAGATGACTGGGAAGTCCAGCTGTTACGAGAGCAAGGTGACCACGATATCGTGAAAAGATTTGCGCAGCGCTTCTGTCCCGAATGTGGATGCCTTGTTGAGCAGGAACAAGAATATGGAAGGCTTGTACAAAGCATGAGCTGATATGAGGGCAATATCTCTCTGCATGGTGCATTCGTAGACTAAACCACTCCCTCCAAGCGTGCAGTCTCTGGGTCGCGTGTCCAACACTGGCAATGCTGGTAGTGAAATGCCGCCGGTGGAGTAACAACCAGAGTCCCGACGGCGAGCATGAAACCTGCTGTTGTGAATCCATCACCCATGGCATGTTGCGCGATACTGAAGTATAGCCCCACGGCTGAACTGCTCGAGATGAAAAGGAAAGCAAGCGCTGCAAGCAAATAACAGAAAGGAATGCGTCGCCTAAAAGCTATCCTCATACCTACGGAGATAGTGGCTGGAAGCTCTTGTGGTAGTTGCTGCCCTCCCGCTTTAGGCGTGCACGGCTTGGATCCGTGGTGTTCCTCGTGAGATGTAGAATCTGGGACGTCAGCAAGCCCAACTTCCTCTGCACATGGAAAGGCCTGAACCAGATCTATAGGTGGTTTAGGTTCCAGGGGCGACGTTTTCGTGTTGTTTGTTCCTTCTCGAAACCGGAAATGGTGGCGGTTTTCAATGAAAGTATCGGCCTTAGAACGAGAGCAGCTGAAGGACAATCTAAGGTAGCTTGAGAATACAGAGAGTTCGCCCACATGGTGTAGATGGTACCTGCTCGCAGACCTTCAGCCACCTCGCATGGCAGATGCGATCAATTGCCGTATCGCACCGCTCCGCCCCTGGGGGCGAAGTGCATGGCGCTCAGCTGAGACGCGACATTATCGTGGAGCGGATGCCTACTTCCATGTGGTTTCTTCGGCCCTGGCAGGACATCGCTCATCTTAGGCTGCAGAATCTCCAGGTCTGCATTTTGCTGAGTTGAGAGCGAAGTGAAGTGCTGTGCACGACATCTTCCACCCTCCACCACGAAGTCAATCGGTCCCGCCAAGCCGACCTTCTCGGCAGCCGCTTCAAGCTTCCAAGGGCTCGATGTTGACATGTTTAGTTTCCTTAACACCACCCCATAATGGAAATGCAATAGCACCAAAAACACAGATCTCCAACACATATGGCCCTGCAACCATGAGCAAGTTCTTCATCGACAGCACGTCGGAATCCGCAGACACGACGCCCGCATACGTCGACTCTCCCAGCTTCGGATCAGACGACGAGGATACTCTTCCCTACCCAGCAGAACTCGCTCGCAACGACTTCCTGGCACCAAACTTTGACGCTCAAACATATCTATCATCTCTGAGGAACCGTCACCAAACGCTCGAGGACCTGCGCAGCGACCTCCGCCAGCGAAGCCAGCTCCTCAATCGCGAGCTACTGGATTTGGTCAATGGAAATTATGAGGAGTTTCTGAGCTTGGGCGGAGATTTGAAAGGCGGCGAAGAGAAGGTGGAAGGTGTCAGAGTTGGACTCCTTGGGTTCCAGCGCGAGGTTGAGGGCATAAGAAAGGCTGTACAGGACCGCGCTCGGGAGACCGGAGAGCTGTTGCAAGAGAAGAAGGGCTTGAGGAAAGAGATCGTGCTTGGTAGAGCGCTGCTGGAAGTGCACGAGCGGCTCGAGGAGCTCGAGGAGAAGCTGGGCATCAAGACGAGAGAGGGCGAAGAAGACGATGAAGACGACGATGATGACGAGGAAGATGAGACCTCAGACCTCGAAAGTTCGCCATTCGCGAGCGCTGCCAAGCGTCTACGCAAACAATCCGAGCAATACCTTTTGGTTGTCTGCCAGAGCAGCAAGATCGGCCCAAGTCATCCCTTCTTGGTCTCATTGCAACCTCGAATGGACGAAGTTCGCAAGACTCTGGTTCTGGATCTTTCAGCATCTTTGCGGCAAGCGAAGTCATCGAACGACAGAAATGCCGTGCTTGGTCTGAGCCAAGTGTTTGGAGCGCTTGATGCACAGAGTGATGCTATGAAAGTGCTGAAAGGTGGATGAACGAGACACCTAATCTCACCAACATGCACAATTAATTGAGCATTACCGCCCTTGAAAGACTGGCAGAACAGTGACCCATGGCGGGTGTTGACGATGCCGGCTATGTGCTTCAGCTAGATATGCTGCATATGTGCCAGCTTCCGAGCCTCTACGCCATTTTGAAAGACCCCTTTTACCTCGCGACTCAGGAGATGTCTCTGGATGCCTCGCCCAAGCCAAAGAGTACCAGTCACAGAGAGATGCTTCAATCGAAAGAGTAGCGCCTCCGCACCTGGAATGGGACAACCGCAAATTGACTTTGCCTAGGCCCATCATATCCAGTAGTCGATGATCATTAAAGTGATCCAATACCCGGCTCGGCGGATCATCTGCTCGTTTCACTCTGCACGCATGTCGTTCCAAGAGTGGCAAATTGACCACTCCTGTGTCGCCATGTAGGCATCAAGATTGGCAGCAACACGTCTCTTAGACAGTAGACCATGGAGACACAGCAAGGAGGCAGACTGGAGCCACCAACCCACTTCGAACACCAAAGCATAGAATTGGCCTGAAAACCGAAGCAAATACAAATAAATTACGTACTATCAACATCAATCGGGTATCTTTTCAAACGCCTATTCCCCAAAACTCCAAATCAGATGCAAAGCAACCCCCAAATAACCACCATCAAACCCTTACGCCATCCCTCCGCCTCCACTTCACACTCCTGACCATCCTCCGCTTCATCGCCCCAAGAGCCTTCTTGACACCCGGCAAGAATCCCTGATTCGCATACGCCTGGCTCGCATCCCACATCATGACCCCACCAAAGCTCTCAAACCCTTTACAATACTCGACGACCTCCGCCAGCTTATCCACAGGCACATACCCCGACCCTGCTGCCGTAGGCCCAGCCGGCACCCCAAGAAACACCTTCACGCCCTTATTCAGGGACGTATTCTTCGCCCAATCGTCCCAGATATTAAAATTAAAATTCGTCTGCTCAGTGGCGTTCGACTGATAAGACTGCACGCCACAGTAGTTGTTGTAGAACTGCACGAACACCGCGTCGAAAGAAACCTTCCCATCGAGCATGTCATTGTCCGCGGCGTCAGGGAACGGGCACTGCGGAGCGGCGGTGAGGTAGAATTTCTCTCCCGTCCTGGAGGTGCGATCGTCCATCAGCGAGCGTAGAGTCTGGCCGAAAGGAACCATGTTGGTATTAACACTCTCGAAATCAAAGTCAAAGCCATCAACGCCAACATCCCCAAACGGCCTCAGTGCGCTAGAATTCGCTTGTCTCGGCCCAAAAGTCTCCCAGATCTTCTTCGCGCCTTTCTCTGCAGCTTCAGGTGTGAGGAAGCCGCCTTCGGTGTATGTTGCGCCGCCGATAGAGAGGAGGATGGTTTTGTTGTGTTTCTGCTGGCAAGTTGCGATGTCGGAGGCGATTTGGGGGCACTCGAGCAGGCCGGTGCCGTTGAAGGGCTGGCAGTCTTTGGATTGGGTTGAGAAGTCGATGACGGGCTCGCTGCCTATACCTGTGGTCATTTGGAAGAGGAACGCCATGGGTATGATGTCGATGTTGGAGTCTGGTATTACTATTAGCTTGTGGGATGATTTGTGGTGTTGAGGGAGGATGGAAGAACGCACCTGCGCAGTATGTTGATAGGTTCTGCTGGACCATGCCGCCGCTTGATTGCCCTTTGGAATGAATTAGCTCAGGTATGCATATGGCGCAAGTTCATCATGGCAAGCTCACCCCAGTATACGGCAACATTGCTCGACGCTTGTGTCGCAAACCTGGCGTCTGCGTTGGGGAGGGTTGCTGCTACGGCAAGTGCGAATGCTAGTCGTCGTGCCATGATTGTCAGAAAAGAGAGAGGGTAAAGCAAGAAGTGATTGTACAGCCCAGGAATGGCAACAACGACTCTAGAGGAACGTTCACTATCTCAATGTGTAGCCGGACAAGAATTGGCGATCACATTGTCTTGGCTCTTCAGGATACTTCTATTCCATAGCTGGCGAAAATCAAGAGGCGTGCAGACACTCGAAAGTGGCAGGGGCGTGAATACTGATCGTGAATCCTTACAGCCACCAGGGTCTCTGCTGTAAAAGTAGTACGGGCGGATGTAACGGCCATCTCGCAAGACAATCGTTCAGTACTTGCATTTTAATCTTCATGGTATGTTGGGATGGGCATCCCCGTTAACGATCGCATTGTGCTATGTCCCAGTCGAACTAGGCAGAGCGCGTGATGCCTCTCGAGACGAGTCGATTAGGACGAAGATGGTTGTGACGGTCTCTGCAGCGAAACCATTGTCTTACATTCGCTGAGACAGACTGGCCACATTCACGAGATGTATCGGGTAAGGGGAAGCACAAGCGACGTGGACTCTGTGACATTAATATTTGGTGTGGAGGTAGGTCTGATTTCGACGCGCAGTTTCATCTTTGTTGCCATGTCTTCAGATCAGGAACGTTTCGAGTAGCGAGTCGCTAGAAAAAGGAAACGTCCGGTCATGTTGTGATGGTGAGGCGTGCGTTGATCGACGGGCCGGTGTCTCACTGTGCTGCCACTCGTTAAACGTCGTGATCCTGTACAGTTGAAGAGATATTTCAAGTCCTGTGAAGAGTGCACCCGCACATACTTGCTAGCCATATACTAGCTCGTGATATCGTCGTCTTATCATGGCAATGAGAAAAGATATCTATGTTTCCTTGGTGGTGTGCGATGGCTGGGAGAGCAAGGCCGTCAGTCCGTAGTAGATACATGAGCATGGCAGTACACGGTCGTCGCGCACGGGTCATGATCTGCGTATGACTGTCAGAACCAATGGACTCTGCGCTGGCCGCGTTGTGTAATGTCCGAAGAGACCTCATGTTCGCTTCTGACGACAACGAAATGGTGTTGGCGTGGGCGTGGTTAGGGAAGCACAAATCAAGGTTTAGCGCTAGCATCTCGGACCGAACGCGAGCCATCAGAAGCCGAAAGCGTGGAGAGAGATCGGCGCTGGCACTTTTTGAAAGAAGAAGCTATTCGCGCCTGGACATTATTTATTTGCTCCGGCCTAACATTCACAATCACGCAAAATGCCTAAACGAAAGCGTGACGACGGCACAGACGGTACTCCCGAGAAGTCACCCGAGCCAGTCGCCGACCCAAAGCAAAAGCGTCTACAGCTCAAACTTCACCAGGCCACGGTCAAGCTGGGCCATGCCTTCAAAGTCGCAAAAGGATTCGAGCGCCAAAAGCTGGGACGGAGACAAAAGACTGCGGCCGCAGCGAAGAACGAGAAGGATGCGCAAAGAGTAGAGACTGAGATCGCGGCGTTGAAGGTGCGTGGACATGAAGGAAGAACCACTTTGTACATTGGCAAGAAGCTGACGGCATTTGGATGATAGGCACTCGATACCACTGTAGCGGCACAGCACCACCTATACAAATGTCTATTAAAGATCAAAGCTGTCCAGACGTCCCCGCGACTCGTGCCCGAGCTCTCGAAACTGGCTCCAGTGCAACGCGATGCCGCTACGCTCAACATTCTGTCGAGATTGGCCAGTTCCAAGCCAGCAAAAGAAGCCCTGAACACTGTAATTGAGGATGTACAATCGGCCGCGGGCGTGGTGCGCAAAACATCGAAGAAAGAGAGTTCACCACCAGCAAAAGAGAAGAAAGCAGCCCCACCAGTCCTGAATCCTCTCGAGATCACCGACGAAGAAGACGCCGCAGACGGAGACTCCGAAGAGGGAGATTCCGAAGACGACTTCGGAGGCTTTGACGATAGACTTGGCTCAGACGAATCAGCAGACGACTCAGACCTCAGCATGGACGATCGCCCTCCACCATCAAAACCAAAAGCATCCGCCTTCATACCATCTCTGAGCGTTGGTTACGTGGCAGGCAGTGGCTCAGAACCCGAATCCGACATCGAAGAACTCGGCCCCGTAAAGAAGAACCGCCGCGGACAACGAGCGCGACAGCAAATTGCCGAGAAGAAGTTTGGCGCAAAAGCGAAACATCTTGCAAATCCAAAGAATGATCGCAGTCAAGGCTGGGACGCAAAGCGGGGAGCTACGGACGGTGCGAGAGGCGGGCGTGGAGGCAGAGGTGGGTTCGGGGCTGGAAGGGGTGGATTTGGTGCTGGCAGAGGCGGTAGCTTTGGCAAGGGAGCTCCGCCTGCTGGAGGCGATGCGCGTCCACCGCCAAAGAAGAAACACAATGATGACGAAGGTCCCTTGCATCCCAGTTGGGCGGCTGCAAAGGCGGCGAAGGAGAAGAAGGCTGTGCCAGTGGTCTTTACGGGAAAGAAGATCAGCTTCGATTAGATGTCGAAGATTCAGATAAGAATCTCGCGATTGAGTGTCGTAATGTGTATGCACAGCGCAACCACAGTTCTCGCTGTGCAAGTCGTTATCGGCCTGATCACGCTTGCCTGGTTATCTCCAACTTCGTAATTTCAAGCTTGTATGATACAATGACTATGCTCAAATTTGTGTACGGACTCTCATGGTGACTAAGGTCGTCTAATCTCTAAAGCTAATCGTGCTAGCATACTAGCTCTTGAGATCAACAAGCGCTATGAACATTCTCTCATTGGTCAGCGTGTTCCCGAATGCGCTTGCAACCTAGGGTACTAGTATATAGGAATCGTCACAAGGATATAGCTGTTGCTCACATCATAAAACAACTCGTTTGTAAATACCGTCGAACCAACTACGATGTCCCACTCAACACAAGAAAATCAATATCTCCCAAATACCGGCCTTGCCAACCGAACGACCAGCCTACAGCAACCGATAAGCAAACTCGTCAGCACCATCAAACGAGCCAAAGCCACCCTCGCACTCGCACCGAGACCAGGACCCCGAAACCACACCTATAATTGCGCCTACCAAAACCGTTCAGCCCTAACACAACCAGTCCGCTAAGCCTTTCTCTCCCTTTGGTGACGGCCAATCATATTGCGATCCGATACCGAGGAGTGGATTCGCGACGCCTTCGCAAGATCTTCCCCAGGCTCGCGAAAAGCCCGAGAGAGGGCTTTCTCGGTTTCGTACAATGGCTAGATTTGGTGGAGACTGCAGGATTGCAACATGGCGCATTCTGCTGCCAGGCAAGCAGTGATGTAGAGAGGAGAGGGTAGGTATATAGTATGTAGATGTTCTCTTTTCAAGTTCTTTGCCATCTCATTGTTACACCCACCTTACCTTCCTCAACACCACGCTCTCCCTCGACCACTACCATTTGAAGAACCTCAGCACAAACCGAACTATAGACATATACAGCGACCAGACTCACTCTTAACACACGGAGGAGATCACCAACACTCACAACATGCTGCTCTCACGCCAATCCACCGACGCCGACCCTCATGGCGGTTTCGTCTTCTACCACTACGAGCCTTCGATGGCAGCAGCAATCATATTCGTCCTCCTATTCGGTGCTTCAGCGATACTACACTCTGTCCAAATGGGAATGACGCGCACTTGGTTCATGATTCCGTTTCTTATCGGAGGATTCTGTAAGTGCAGTGCCCATACTCGCTTCGGCGATTGAAACACAGTATAGCTGCTGATATAGGCAATAGTCGAGACGGTCGGATACATCGGCCGCGCTATCTCGGCAACGCAGGACTTTGGAGAGTACACCATGGGCCCATACATCATGCAGAGTGTGCTGCTGCTTGTCGCGCCTGCGCTGTTCGCTGCGTCGATTTACATGGAGCTGGGCAGGATTGTGCTCATGGTTGATGGAGAGCGCCATTTGTTCATCCGGAGGACGTGGTTGACGAAGTTATTCGTTGCGGGTGATGTGTTGTCATTCTTGATGCAGTCTTCTGGTAAGTACTTCAAGCCAAAACCATCAACGACATATGCAGTCGCTAATCAGACTTTTCAGGCGCCGGCCTCCTAGCCACCGCCAATAGCGCCGACGACAGCGACATGGGCACCAACATCATCATCGCCGGCCTGATCGTGCAAGTCGTCGTCTTCGGCCTCTTCGTCATCGCAGCCGCAGTCTTCCACTCGCGCCTCCACAAACAACCTACCGGCAAGTGCCACACTACACCCTGGAAGAAGCACATGCTCTCGCTGTACCTCGTCAGCATCCTCATCTTCGTGCGATCCATCGTGAGAGTGGTCGAATATGCTCAAGGCAATGACGGTTTCATCATGGTGCGCGAGGTATTCCTCTACATATTCGACGCGCTGGTGATGTGGATTGCGATGGTGGTGATGAACTGGATTCACCCGAGCGAGGTTGCGGCGTGCCTTCGTGGTGGTAAGGCTTTCACAAAGGCTTGGAGGCTTGAGGAGGTTGGATCAGCAAGGGAAGTCAGCTACAGTGCTGCTTGAAAGTGTCAGAGCCAGTGAGAAGATCACAATCACAGCAGGCGCGTCTTCAGAAGAAAAGATAAGACTTTGGTCTACGCAGCGTATGAGCATGGCGTTATGGAGTTGGGAATCGGCATCGGTCTTCTGGAAAGGGGCTTCATGCTAGAGGGAGCACAGATTAGATGTCGCAAGGGTCGCTTTTTCTTTTCTACTTTTTGAGTCGAGCAAGTAGATAGAGTAAGTTCCCGATCAGTCCAAGCAGTTTGTGATGGGATTTCTAGCATGGCCGTATAGAAGCGTATTCAGCGTATTTGCGTCTCCCGCTGCCTCACCCGTGCGTTTAGGGCAAGGAGATTCCATCACTCACCTTTTGTCGAACCATCGAAAAATCATTGCCTGAGCCACCAAATATTCGCATGCTTCCTCAAGGACGTGCTTTTGAGCGACGGATGTGACTTGAGCTGCAGGCTCTCTGCGAAAGTCGTTCATGTCGTTCGTGTTGTGCTCGTGTCTCATCACCTGCGATTCGCCCTCCATCTCCCGCCCCGCGAAACTTGCAGACCCAGAACACCACAACATCGAGAAGCAGGCCAAGAGCATCAAACAGAAGCTTGACTCGACGGCTGCACTGCCATCCACGGTGAGACGCTACTTCTTGTTGAACGCGTCGGAAGATGACACAGCTCGGCTCGAAGAAGTCGCGGAAGGGATGTGCACAGTGCAAGAAACGGCGAGTAAAGGTGTGTACACTCATAAAGCCCGTGGCTGCCTAAATAGCTCAGAGGTTCGCCGAACTTCTTCTCTAATGCGAATTTACTGTCTAGTGCGATGAAAGTACGCCATGTGCGAATTGCGTGCGGAGGGCAGAGCAGTGTAGTCTGCTGTACCCGGCTTCACCAGCAAGTGTGAGTAGGCGAACATATTCCAAACCACGGATATATTGGCTGACCATACCGGACAGGCCAGCAATATTCCTGCTCCAGCCACAGATACCGAAAGTTGGCTGCAAGATCTCGAATTGATGCATAATTACAGCCACAGAACCAGCAGAACGCGGCTAGGTGCCAAAGTACGGCTCCAGCACGTATGGCAAGAACACATCCCCAAAGAGGCAACAAAACACCCATTCCTAATGCACGGCGTACTGGCACTGTCGGCTCTTCACCTCGCGTGTACAAAGCCCACGCAGGCTGCCCACTACGCTTCCTTATGTGACAAACATCAGGCTTCAGCGCTAGCATCCTACCGGCAAATCCTGACACACATCACGGACGATGTCGTTGACGCGCTGTTCGCCCTGTCAACAATACTGTCAATCTCCTCTGTGGCTCGAGCGACTTTGCGAGCTTCGCAGATGGAAGGCCAGCAGTACATCAGCGTGGAAAGTATCTGCGAGCTGCTTTTCCTAACACGGGGTGTCCGCGAGGTCAAAGAAGCTACCGGCGAGCTCGTCAACAAAGGCCCTTTCTCAGTGGTACTGTTCGGCCACGACGTGTCCGCCGACTTCCAAGTCACCATGTCTCCCAGACTTATTGGCGTGTTCCGAGACCTCGAACGCATGGTCCACGATCATTGCATCGAAGCAGACCAACGCAAGCACTGCTCCGAAGCCCTCGCGTTTCTTCGCGACGTATACGAATCCATGCTCGCGAAGTACTCCATAGGAGACCTAGAAATGGGCTCCGTCTGGCGTTGGACAGCCATGCTCTCCTACGACTTCATCAAGTTAGTCCAAGCCGAATACCCTCCAGCACTAGTCATCACCGCACACTTCACCGTAGCCGCGATGATGCTGCGAGACATGTGGTCTGTGTCTAGCTGGGGAAAGTACGCGCTCGACGGAGTACGGATCTCCTTGCGAGGCCAGCTAGAGGAGTACCTGGTGTGGCCGGAAGAGCAGATGGCTTCGGACAACGCAGGGCTGAAGTATGGCGCGGCGGCTATCGAGACTACTGGAGGGTTTCAAGAGGAGCTGTTAGGGTCTGGTAGTCATGCGCCATCTCCAATGATTCAGACGCCGCTTGCTGAATGAGACGTGGTATTGGCTGTGTACACGCGCAAACGACAAGTCCAAATTATTTTTTCGACCGACACTGCACTGCGCCCTAGCGGAATACCAATTTGGGTATACTGGATTTAGATTGGAAAAACTCTCGACATTGCCAAGACTCGAATCACCGCAAACAGAGAAATCCATCCTCACAGGATCTGGATTTGAGGCCATATGAGCTTGTCCGAGGGCACCATGTTACACAAGTGGATCTACGGCTACCCCGACATAATGGGCCAACATCGGCAACGACGGTCCACAGAATTTTGATCCAAGCAATGTGCGGTCCAGGCGAAAAGTGGACTAAGTACTACCCTGCGTTTTATACAGAGACGATTGTCCTAGTTCGAGAGCGAGCCTGGACGGCCATTTCTTGAAAAGGCTTACGCGGATGCAGAGTCCAGTGGGTTTGCTCCTTTGGGAATTGTTTGGACTCGTCTCGGCACAGACGTTTCACCACAGTTCTTCTGAATGGTCAGAATAGCAGGATCACTGTGCATGATGTCAGGCATAAAGCTACTTGTACTATTGCCTCCTCCCCATACGGAGGTAGAGCAGATTTTCAATGGTCCGCAGACGCGGTTGGTTCATAGATAATTGTGGAACAGGTATTGGCGCGGCACGTTTCTTCGGTGGAAATCGCATGCTTGGAAGGTGGCAAAGAGGGAATCGGAATGTTACAAACCACTGCTATTGTCGCCAGTCGTCAACTAGCCACCCTCTAGCGTCGACGACACGTGCTCTGCTCTTGGCGGTTTGGTGAAGTCGTATCCGATGTGGACCGTCTACCGGTTCGCAGTCACACAGTTGCATCGGCGAATCGTCCTGTAATCAAATGCTTTCCGAATCACAAAAGTCATGCAAACCTCGCGATCTCGCAAATCGCTCAGCTGCGGATTACTTCCAAGAGAACACATGTGTCTTGGAGATGTCATTCCACAGCTTTCCCCTCAATCTATCAATCAGCAATAATGCACGCGACACATCATCGCGCACTCCGCGAAATCTCCAAGTCCCCACAACGTCATCGCACTGGTACCCCATGGCACACGTCGCATGGTCGAATCGGCATGCTCAACCGTAGCGAAGCAATGCCACGGACCGCCATGCAGCGCGGTGGCGTTCTCGAGGCTGAACGCCAAGCGCCACCCTTCCGCCGCGCCCAGCAATTGAGCACCAACGCCGCGCCCTCTGCCACGGCGCTGAGCCTTTAGTGCACGTGTTGCTCACCTACAGAGTGCACGGCGGAGTCTTGGTCATCTTGACCAGCGCCGCTCTTTGACGTCTGCCAACGTTCACCCACTGCGTGCCATGGCATCGCGATGGAGGGTGCGGTGGAGAGTGTGGGTAGCACCCCATGGGTCTTGGGGAGTGGGTTGAGAGCGGATGCGACGAAGCGGTATAAGAGTTCAAGAAGCAGTGTATGCGCTCATTGCTGGTTCTTGTTGTTTCGCCTTATCACCGATATATTGTCTTAGTTCGATCGCCCTGATCCACAGCTATCATGCCTGCTCCCAAGGTCGACGACGAGGCCATCTACGAAGAGAAGCGTCCTTCGCCTGCAACTGGAAACTCTAGCAGCGATGTTAGACACGATGAGCATCAATCACAGCGACGTGCGAGTGTTGCTGCCGTTGCTGCCAAGCTCCGCAACCCTCTCGGTGGCATGACCGATGAGGAAGTTCTCAAAGACGTCGACGCCTTCATCGAGGCACGAGGTCTTACAGACAAGCGGGATGCCTTCCACAAGGGCGCACTGATGGCTCGCGTGCAAAACCGTCCGAACGGATACGAAAAGATCGACATGTTGTCTGAGGAGGAGAAAGGATGGCTGCGACACGAGGACGGCCACCGCTGGAGCCAGCCCTTTCAGCTATATTTCCTTGTCGTTCTCTGCGCTGGTTCAGCCATCGTGCAGGGTATGGACCAGACTGCTGTCAACGGAGCTCAAGTTCGTACCATCATATCGATCATCCCTTGCCCTTTACTGACATCCCGCAGCAATACTATTTCAACGAATTCAACCTCAACGGCCCAGAGAACGAACTGCTTCAAGGTCTAATCAACGGCGCACCATACCTATGCTCTGCCTTGATCGGCTGCTGGTCCAACGCCCCCTTGAACGTAAGTCAACGATCCATCAGAGCCATCGCCATAAACTCCGACTAACCCGCTTCCCAGAAATACTTTGGCCGCCGCGGAACGATCTTCATTTCATGCGCCATCTCGGCTATAACGGGTATCTGGATGGCCGCAGCAAACAACTGGCCCAACCTCCTCGTTGCTCGCTTCGTCCTCGGATTCGCTGTCGGCGCCAAATCCTCCACGACCCCTGTCTACGCTGCTGAGTCTGCACCTAAGAACATCCGTGGCGCCTTAACAATGATGTGGCAGATGTAAGAGGAGTATTACAATTACAGATAATAATCATTGTACTGATGCTACCAGGTGGACCGCCTTTGGAATTATGTTAGGCTTCGTATCGTCCGTGGCGTTCCAAGGAACGACTGTATTCGGAGAAAACACACAATGGCGATGGATGATGGCCTCCACGTCCATCCCACCGTTCATCGTCATGGTCCAAGTCTACCTCTGCCCAGAAAGTCCTCGCTGGTAAGTCATAACTTCGCAACACAGCTATTCGACCGCACACGCTGACCAAGCATCAAGGTATATGGAAAAGGGCAGGTGGGCAGAAGCCTTCAAGTCCTCCAGCCGACTCAGGTCCCATGAAATCCAAGCTGCGCGCGACATGTACTACGCCTCCAAGCTTCTCGATGTCGAGGCCAGTCAGCGCGAGGGCAAGTCGCTGTGGAAAGAGTTCTTTGCTGTCAGGCGCAACCGTCGTGCTGCGCAGAGTGCTTTCTTTGTCATGTTCATGCAACAGGTGAGTTCCTCGCAGTATCGCGAAGCTGTCACATCAATCCTGACTGGATATAGTTCTGCGGCGTCAACGTGATTGCATACTATTCCACTGACATATTCGTTTCCGGCGGGTTCTCGTACTCGAATGCCCTGCTGGTTTCTCTGGGCACCGGCATCGTCAACTGGCTTTTCGCTATTCCTGCGTAAGTTTCACAGCGATCCGCAAAACGTTACACATGATGTACTAATCATCTTGTCATTCTAGCATCTACACCATCGACACATTCGGACGTCGCAATCTTCTCCTAACCGGTTTCCCACTAATGGCTGTCTGCCTGTTCTGGGGTGGCTTCAGCTTCTTGATTGGCGGTGGGCCTCCTACCGAAGGCGACCCAGCGAACCCAGCTCAACTGGGATCCATCGCCGCTGCTATTTTCTGTTTCATGGCCATCTACTCGCCCTCCGAAGGCCCCGTGCCCTTCACGTACTCTGCCGAAGCCTTCCCGCTCTACATCCGTGATATCGGTGCGTCTCCAATTTTCACACCTCAATCGATGAACGCTCGCTAACCAAAAAACGCAGGAATGTCCTTCGCCACAGCAACCTGCTGGGGCTTCAACTTCATCATCGCCTTCTCCTGGCCCGCGCTCCGCACCGCCTTCACCCCTACCGGCGCCTTCTGCTGGTACGCGTGCTGGAACCTCTTCGGCTGGGTGTACTGCTACTTCCTGCTGCCGGAGACCAAAGCACTCACGCTCGAAGAGCTCGACACCGTGTTCAACGTCGGCAACCGCGACCACGCCAAGTACTACACGCAGAAACTGCCGTGGTACGTTGGAAAGTACATCATGCGCCGCGACGTGATGCCGATTGCGCCGTTGTATCAGTTTGAGGATGAGCCGGAGACGAGGCATAATAGTGCCGTTGATCCGAAGGCCGCTCCGACAGCGACCCCCATGGATTACCAGCAGTACCACAATCATTTGTAGATGAAATATGGGCATGATTAGAGGGATCTGGTACGGGGTAATTATAATGTGTAGCCTGTGTCAAAGGTTCCTGTGCCTTGCTGGCAGAGATCGCTTTACTACTTCATGATATCTTCCTTGCTCCAATCAAAGCAACCACTAGTCGTAGACATGGACTGCCAAACCTTATTATTGCCCACTAAGAACTTTGATAGCCGTCAGTGTATTGACATAGACGTTCAGACATGAAAGCGACTATACCATCATTATCATCGAGAAACTCTTCTTCATTAGACATAACTCCCCGCTCTATAATCGCCAAAAACCCAGTCTGTAATCAAGTCGACACCCTACAACCTCGACGTCCTCATAGGATCATCAAAATCGTTCATCTCATGTCTCGGGTAATCCGCAAACAAACAAGGGTCCGGCCTCTCGCGATCCCACGCCCACTTGTTCATGAGCTCAGGCGACAGACCTCCTTCCAGCATATCGACGATGTACTTGCCCAGCACAGGGAAGAACTTGAAGCCGTGGAAGTTGCCGCCGGTTGCGATGTAGAGGCCCTTGGCTGCGGCGTGCGGCGAGATGATGAAGTCGGAGCTGGTGGTGAAAGCGTCCCTGGGGATCATAATCAGTATGCTGGACATGTGCTCCCATTTTGGATTACGATGACTTACCAGCAGATACGGTGCTTCTCCATCTTGAAGTCTGCTCCGTTCTTACCGTAGAAGACGTGGTTTGCGTATGCAATGTCCTCTTTGAGTTTTCCGGTCACCTTCCATTGTGCGTAATCGCGCTCAGCAGGTGGTGCTGAGATGAAGCGACCGGGTGTGACTTCTTGTGTGTTTCTGAAAATCTTCTGTCCCCACCACTTCAGCTCGTGATCGTCGGGAGTGGGTGGAAGGCTGCCGATGAAGGGACCTGTTGTTCGTTGTCAGCATTCAGTTGTGATAACGATATCAAATGGCTCTGTACTGACCAATCTTCGCGTTGTATCCCTGCACACCCACGGGCATGTCCTTGAATCGCGCGTAGTCCTTGTCGCCGAGTTTTGTCATTCCTGTAGTGATACCGCCCGCAACGATCCTCGATCCGGCACGAAGGTCCTTGTTGCCACTGCTCTGCGCACTCCACTCAAGTAGCTTAGGCGTGAACGCACCGGCGCAGACAATTGTGTGAGACGCAGAGATGATGTTGCCGAGGACGGTCTTGACTCCAGAGCAGTGGCCCTCGTCGTCGAACTGAAGCGATGCCACATCGGCCGGGATATACCTGACACCAAGCTTGATGCATTCGGCAGTGACAGCTCGCAGAACATCTCCCGCTGCGACCCAGCCACTAGTCTTGTTGACAAGCACCTCCTTGACACCATTGTAGTCGGCATCTTCGAACAGTCCACCGTACAGCTTTCTTGCCTCCTCTACTGGCACAGCCTTGAGATCTGCGCTTCGGCCGAGCTTCTTGTAGTTTTCAATGACATCTTGCGCGTAGTCGCTGCGGCACATCCAGTAGATGCCAGTTTTGTGGAAATGAGGCTGCCACAAAGGGTCACTCTCGAAAATGTCCTGCGCCTCAAGGGCCAACTTGCAGTAGACGATATCATCGTAGTCTGCGCGTACGACTTTGTTCCAGTCCCACGAGGCGGCTACGCGGGTTTCGGCATCGTAGGCATCGCGGTCCACAATCGTCACCGAGGCGTCTGGGAACTTCTTGATCAGATGGTATGCGGTGGAAACACCGAACACACCAGCTCCAACAATGAGGTAGGAGTATTGAGGCTGGCCATCGGCCATGCCGTCAGAGCCAGACATCTTGAAATCGACTCTTTGCTTAATCGATTGTTCTCCTGGTGGCGGTTTCAATGGGCACTGTGAGCTTGAGGATTCTCTTTGTGGTTCTTGATAAAGGACTTGTAATTGCTAAAAAAAAGTGCTTGGACAAATGCTATAGGGCGTAAAGAAAGTGGAGCGGCCGTGGACCGTCTTTTACCAAAGGTGACATCTACAGGGCGTGAACAATCGACGTTCTCGGTATGGAGCTCCCCCAGCTCTTCACGCGGCCATCTTTTGATGGCAATGGCCGGAGCTCCACGAATTGCGGCTTTGAGAGATGGGTGGACCTGGACTCCGGAAGGGTTTGCCTTTTGGCTCGCCGGCACTTTGCACCGACGATGCGCGTGTGGAGAGGAGTTGGCATTACTGCTTCGGGACAAAAGACCCCAATCTTGCTCGCTTATCGCCGGCTGGAGCGTGGCGCATCCCGATATCGCTCGTTATCGTTATCGCTATCGCTGCCGTGTCTGTCTTCTCTATCGTTTGTGACATTGAAGACGTCTGCTGTGCCAACAACATACAGTTGCAAGTCTTGGCTTGTCTCTCCAATTGCTCGAGACGACTAGCAACATCTCGTGCTCGAGATATGAGCGAGTTGCCACAGTGGCGTAAGCACAGCGCAAAGAGCAGGTTTAGCAGTGGCGCAGTCCCTTCAAATGACATCACACCAGGAATCGTGAACATTCCAGCTCCGTCCATTCATGTTGTACATGTAGCACAATCCCACCAGCAGCTAATAAAGCTCCAGTAGCATTTACCATACTCACTCACATCCAACTCTCAATCACACTCAAACCTCTCATCTCCGACACAAAACATCCGAGTCTTCAAACAAACCCAACAACAACGCAAACAACACGACACATACCCCCGCCATCATGTCCTCCAACAACAACTTCACCAGCTCCTCCTCCTTCAGCTTCTCCTCCACAATCAACAGCAGCAGCAACACCACTCACAACGGCGAAACAACATCTTACCGCAGCACCCACCAGACCACTTCCGATCCCATCAACGGCACCACAGTCAAGACTTCCACTCAAGAGCACGGTCAGCCCGCCGTCGAACAGACCAAGCACTACGACCCTCAGGGTCGCGAACTGCTCGAAGGCCCCGGTGGTGCAGTTGGAAGCCGCCAGATTGAGGATGTGAGCGGTTCGCAGGCGCAGAGGGACGCAGAGTATGAGGAGAGGATGGAGGAGGAGTATGCGAAGAGGGAGGGTGGTGCTTAAGCTGAGGCTCGCATAAGGAACATGACGTAAGGATGTATGAAAAGGAAGGTGATAACGACCATTTACGAAAGAAAAACCAAACAAGCTCAGGATGGCAGAGGACGAGCAATCTGTACTTTATGTAGCAAAAGGGAACCGTGTAGTTCTATCAGTAATAAAAGATCCGGCTCGCTAAATTCGCTTACTCACTTCTCTTGTTCCTCTCTCCCACCCTATCCTCTCGCCTCTCAACTAACTAACTAGCAATCTCACTCTTCCCACTAAAATCCAACAAACTCTCCTCCCCCTCAAACTTAGCATAAGCCTCCCTGCCCAAACTATCCCTCGCAACCTGAATATCAGTCCTAATATCCTCCACCAAACTCTCCAAACTAACATAATCGTACTCCGGGCGAATGAATCCCAAAATCACCAAATTCATATGACTGCCATAGAAATCGACTTCAAAGTCATGCATGATGTGCACCTCGACGCTGCGCACCGTGTTCTTGTAGAACGGGTTCCAGCCGATGCTCATGACCATGGGGTAGACGGCGGGCTTGTTGCCGGTGGCGGGCGAGGAGGAGAGGCCGGCCCAGCCGTAGTAGACGCCCGAGGCGACGTCTGAGTGGCCGCCGACGGAGAGGCCTGAGATGGGGATGTTGGCTGTTGGGATGCCGAGCTGCAGGGGGAAGAAACGTGGAGTGTCAGCTTTTGTGATTCTTTTCCCTGTCCTTGTCCTTGTTCTGTGCGTTGGTTGCGAGTGGTTCATGCGTATGGTGGTGCAGGATTTTGACAGGAAGGAAATATTGGCTCGCTCGCTCGCTCGTGTCAGCTGAGGACCTGTACCGGACCAGCCTGCGCATGCGCATGCGATGGAAGTTGTGATACAGCGAAAGTACGTAGCTCCAGTCCGTCGCTTTGTATCGCTGTATTTGCACTGCATACACACCTCCAACGCCGCGGCACCGAGTCAGCACACGCGCGAGACCATGTGTCAACAAACCAACACATGGCCTACGTATCCGTATTGCCTTGCAAGGAAGAGACAATTTAGCCGTATTGGCAGTGACAGCATGGTACTATCAATACAGCATGCATCCCCAGGCGCCCGGAATTGTTGATAGGTGGCGAGTAGTCGACCAGGAATCCGAACAAGACGTTGAGAACCATGCAAGCAACCTAAAGAAAGAACCACATACCTCTTTACTACCCCGTCCAAAACCCTTGATCACTTTGCCATCCAGTCGAAGAGGAAAGGGTGCCTCAGGTCCGCTATCGGGGCCAGCTGTAGGGTCTCGAGGTCCGTCAGGTCTCATGATTGTGGTGGTGGGCGGGCTGGGGGTGGCGGGTGGGCGGGTGAACCAGCAGTGGAAGAATTCTTGTTTTCTATTGTTATATTCGATCGTTCGACAGCAGAGCCAAGCAGCAAGTCAAAGAGCAAGATCGTGTACGTAAAAAGTGTCAAGATGTATGTGTGGTTACACGACGGGAGTGAATAAATGTACAGTCGACTGGATTGAGTAATCCAAATTTAGAGTATGCTCGATGTCACCATTTGATGATAGCTGCCTTAGGCACCAACCAAGTCGACCTTCAGCCTCGTTTGACAGCGTCTTCACGTCTTCGCGATTGAGCTTGAAATTGGTGATAGACCAGGATGGGTAGCTCAACATTACACGGTCTGTTAGGTAAGAGCCGCTGCTTGTTCAATAATCACATGCAAAATGCAAATAACAACACACTCGATAAACCACAAAAGCATCTCGATTCATGACTATCATACGTGCAACAACAATTCCAATGAATCTGCCTCTGAAGGCCATCAAAAATTCTAGCCGCCCATCTCCCAAGAGCTGTTTAAAAATACGAAAAAAAAAGGAAAACATACACGAAACCCCTGCCGCCAGCGAAAAACCGTGCCAGCCGGTGTCTCGAAATGCCACCATGATGTGCCACGGCAATTAAATGCAAAGAATGCTTTTTATCAATGCATCATGCACAATCCGATGCGTGGACTTCCAAGAATTTTTATATAATGGGCAAGAACTAGAGCGCAGTCAGTATATAGAGCATGGAAGAGTAGCATTGGGAGGTGGAGAGTACATACGTTCATGACAATGAGCATCTGTGACAAACGTTAGCATGCGCTCTCTCAAATTCGCAGGAATCTCGAAGCTTACAGGAATGTCGAATGTGTCTCGTTTTATCGTCCAGCACATGCTGCACTCGACGCGACCGTCCCTGTCACCAAGCGCTTTGGTGCCAGTGTCGCCTTTCACAAACGAATCCATTTTGACCTCGCCACTAGACGAGCGTTTTTGCCGCTTGCCGTCTTCGGTGAAGTCTGCTGCGCTCCAGCCTATGTCGTCTTTCGTTTTGTATTTCAGCAATGACACCGTGCGCCCGATGATTGACGCACGCGAGGCACCGAAAGCGAGCTCCGCGAAATCCTCGTAGAATTGAACGACGCTGTCCTCGTCCATGAGCTCTGCAAGGAAGACAGATTGTGGACGTCCAGGATCGATGTCGACATTCGCAACTCGTGGTGTTAAAGCGCCGCGAGAACTTGTGCCTGTGTGCGTGCCTGACATGTTACTCCCTGTATTGACGCTCAGATTTGGCTCTTTGCCGAGCAGAACGTCTCGCCGCCAGCCAGTGACGAGAGAGAACTCTTTGCTGACCGAAGCGATTTCGCCCGTCCGTCGACAGATGATCGTGGGCGTTCCGTAGTGGTTGACGAAATCCTCGTATTCACAAAGTGTGCGCTGGAAACACTTTTCCATGAAGATGAGGTCTTCGTGGCCTAGGTTCTTGTTACAAGAAATAAACGACGGCCGAATGGATGCAAGTGCTTTGGCGATGCGTAACGTCTTCTTCGAAGGGTATCGTTTTTGGAGGAAAGCCGTCAGACCGTGGAACGCTTGGGTGTATGGATAAGGTGCAGTGACCGATGTGTAGATCTCCGAAATGTCCCGTCTTCGCTTTCGCTGGTGGTTGTTGCCATTGTATTGGGGCAGTTGCTTCCGATGTGGCTGCTGTTGCTGTGCTGGTTGGGAGAAACTTTGTCGCAACAAATCCTGTGAAGGATTTTGGTTCTGATTCTGTTCGATCTGTGCAAATGAATTCTCAGGCGACATCGTTCCACCTTGTTGGTGACTGTTGTTCAAGTCTTGGCTTTGCGATGCAGGACTTTGTCCAATTATGGACTGCTCACCGATCGCGAATGCATCCATGCCATTGGTCGAAGCTGTCCATACGTCGTTGTTACTCGTTTGCCGTGACAGGCCTTGCCATCCCGGGAACTGGTTGAAATTGAAATTGTTGTTTTGGTTGAAGCTAGACGTGTTGTCATATGACAGGCTGCCATGGTGTGACTGTCCACCCATAGAATTCAAGTCAATGTCAGGCGCACCAACAGCACCAGACGACATATGCCCGAGCATACCAAACTCAAGGGCACCGTAATGATTGCCGAAATTGAGTCCAGAAATGTCAAAGTTGAACAACGAAGGATCATTTGGATCCATGAAGGATTGATCATAGGAAGGATTGCCCGACGTTTCGATCGTTGGTGGTTGATCCATAGAACCAGGTATCGTCTGCACAGGCGACACTTGTTGCGTCGGAGTGGACTGATACTGTGAAGGTGTTTCGACAGTCTGTCCAAAATTGCCACCCAGCATTGGATCGTTACCCTCCATCATAGGCGCGCCCATGCGACCTGCGTGATTAACAGGATTGAATTGAGGGAAATTTCCAGACGGTGGCTGTGGCGTGAAGTTGGGTGGCTGTGAGATCGCCATGCCATTCTGCGGAATTTGATTGCTTCCATGGGGTTGCGGCGCATTCTGCGAGCCATTGGCAGGGAACTGATTGGGTGGAAATCCTGGCATGAGAGCTTCAGGAGGAGCATCGTGCAGATATTTGGCTTTCTTCCTAACGCCATCGTGGCATTGATCCTGAAGACCACGCTTGATGCATCTCAGACAAGGCCGTTCGTCACCTGCTCATATGGTCAGCAATCGTTTCCAGTGTTGTCAGGTCTCGCATAAATTACCGCAAGTAAGATGCGCCCTTTGACAAGCGAAACAAGCCCGACGAGCCTTCTTTCTACGAGGGCGAGAAGGGTCCTTGGAATTGCTCTTCGGGGGAGGCTTGTTGTCGACACCGGCTCGGGCAGGGCTTCGCTCGTCGGTGGATGCGCGTTCAATCTTCTCTTCAGCCATGATGCTTGAGCTGTCCCGGTCTAAGCCAGGACCTGGAGAAGGCGAGCCATCTTCGGCGTCGGGCGACATATTAAAGCTTTGCCTGGTCGGTGTCGCAGAATGAGCAGTACGATCTACAAGGGTGAGGTGCGACACTGCAGACGGCGTGGAGGGCGGCACACACGCAGGGAGGCTGCAGTGTCCCGCAAGCCGACGTCTCTATATGGCAGACCCGCTGCTCTGGAATAGAAGCAGAGAACCAAACAGCGGGAGCAGTCGAGGGCTGCGTAATCGCCCGCTACCTTGTCGTCGGTACCAAGTCACGCGCGCGCAGTTGCGCAGCGGCGGGCAGCAGGTTCGCGACGGCGGTGCGACGGAGTCAGGCCCTCAGGCGGGTGGGCAGGCGAGGGCGGACAGATGCGTGTCGCAGGACTGCCTATAGTGGTTTGTGCAGCGGTCGCGCCGGGACGGCTATCTTCTGTTTCTTGCCCACGCTGGTCGGCGCAGCGCAGTCGAGGGCGGCGCAGCGGTGCTGTCGCTGGCGGGGTGCAACGGACGGGCGACCAATGGGTGTCGCTCAGGTGCTGGGGACGGCGGTGGATCAGCCGGGCTCGAGGAGGCGGACTGTGTGATGTGTGGTACGGCGTGTTGGAGGCGAGGGCGCATACAGTGGGAGCGGCTGGCGCATCGGCAGGCCCAGCGGCGTGTTGTTCGTGTAGGTTGTGCGACACGCGGTACCAATCATGACGCGGCGACGACCATGCTGTCGGTTCGCTCGCGTGGTAGGGATTGGGTTTGCGACGCACGCGAGACTGGAATGGAGGCAGTAGTGCAGAGGGTGCAGACAAATGCAAATGCAAATGGGCTGGGCTGGCCGGCTGGGTTTGCTGCGCGGTACCGCTGCTGCTGCTGCTGCTGCTGCGCGACGTGGAGTATGGACAGGGCCGGCTTCAAGCTTCCCACCTTGCTCGTGTTCTGCACACTGCGCTCTGGCTGGCCGCTGCCGGCGCCGCTGACCTGCGAGCACGGAGGGGTCTGCTGTACGTGCGTGCTTGAGTTTGCGTGTGCTCCCTGGCGCAGGTGGGGGCGGTGGAGAGGCGAAGAGACAGTCGGAATGCGTGCAGAGAATGCTAGTGGTGGTGGTGGGGGGAGAAGGAGGGGTGGTGAGGACTGCACGGGCGGGAAGAGGAGGAGGTGGTGGTGGTGGAGGTGGTGGCAGAGAGGAGCACTATGGTACGGTAGATGCAAGTACTGCAGCCCGTCGAGACAGACGACAGACGAGCCGGGATCTGCTCTCTAGGGCAGAGCATCTCTCGTAGTCAGCAGAGCACAGCGAGCATGGCGATGGCGAGCTTCCCCATCTTCTCCGCTCAAACTCTCGCGCTGGCAGCGTGGCAGAGAGAGCATGGCAGCCCCACTATACCAAGACCCAGCAGACGCCGAGGCAGCGCATGGACATGGACTGCAGCCACCACACTTCACACCCTCACCAGTACCCATCGTTTGCCTTGGCTACCGTTCCATCTCCACTTCTGCTACTCTGAGCACCCTGCAGCCTCTCATCTGTCTCTGCCACGTTGCGTCCCATCCATCAATCAATCCTCTCCATCCTGCTGGACAGCCCGCTGTCACCGCCCTGTGGGTGGTAGTACCGCGTGCGGCTGGTACGTGAGGGAGCACCATTGACACGATGGCGGGCACCGCGGCAAGGGATGCGGATCGTGCCATCTTTATGGCTCGCTGCCGGCCCCGTCTTACAGGATCTCGCATGTTGTGCGGCATTGGTAAACGCATCAGTCGGGATCCCGTATCACGTGCGTAGGGCCAGTCGCAAGCGCTCATTGCTCGCTACTCGCTATTTTCCCACCAGCAACCGCACGCCGCACCCTCCCAACGCTGCGGACCGGCTGCGAGATTGTGCATGCGAGAGTGAGATGGTTGGGACGGAAGAGCGTCATAGAAGAAGGAAACGACGTTCACGTTCACGTTCACGTTCATGCTGGATTAGTGCGATGTCTATTCCTGGTCCGGCAAACCCTTACGTTCGTGCCTTTTTTTTGCTGGAGGTTGCAACACTGCCGGCCGCACGCGTTCCTAGTCTATGTACGGTACTATGTGCGGTACCTCTACGAGCCCTGCGCGAACCGCGAGTTTCCCCTGAGCCGCTTGCCGTACTTGAAGAACAGGATGGCTGCAATCGTGATCAGCACTGCCGTTCCATAGTACTGGGTCAGTAGTCATTGCAATACGTACGGAAAGGCGCCATTGCGAGCGCGATGAACGCCAATAGTGAGCTCGCCCACTGGAAGCCTAACGAGTCTAGAAATTTCCTGATCAGTCACCGCTCTTTCGCAGCAAGCGAAGCAAACGTCACGAACTGTAGAGCTGCACTCCAAAGAGCCTGGATTGTCTCAGGTTAGCGAGCTTGTTCAACCTCTCGATGGTCACAAGAGGGGTTGCAAGGTACATACGGAAAAGCCGCCGCGAACTGATTTGTCCCTGTCAGCGAGAGATCTTTACAAGACACAAGTAAGGATTCCAATTACGTACAGAAGACCTGGCAAAGCTGTTTGCAGCCAGCCCACTGGCCGCATATAATGGATACTATCACGCTGTGTTAGCATCCCGAGCCAGACTTCATCTCCTCCATCTCGGCTGCAGGCACGCAAGCAAGCAAGCGTCGGGATCACGAGCACGAGCATGCTCTTTCGCATGGGGGCCGGGTACTCACGCATTCAACAAGAAATGTGCTGTTCGATCTCGTCAGCACATGTATTGCTTCTATTCGCGGAAGAACTCCAGGTCGTATATGCGCGCGCGTAGAAAAAAACCAATGGTCTCCACTTACAATATGCCGGAGAAGCACCAGATATTCGCGAGGCCGAACAGTACGCTGAAGATAATCGGCACTGTAGAAGCAATCATCATCAGCATGAGCCCTTCTTTCCTCCTTCCCGCTGCATTGATCACCAACACATCATGCGAGCTGATCGTACCTATCCAATGCACCCTGCACACACGCCGAACGATGGTGTCAGCTCATCACATTCCAATTCCCAAACCAATTCGTTTCTCCCCAACCCCCAGGAACAGGGCATTGCAATATGCAGCTATGTATGCAATGCAATGCAGGTAAGGATTTTGGCTTAGCGTACCAGGGGAAAGTCGTCCAGCCAAAGCCTGCGCGAGCAAGTTAGCATCGGCCGCTCTCAATATTTGCATCGTCCAAACGCCGTCGTCGTTCGAGCGATTGTCGCTGCCCACCCTCCATTACACACTTAGTTACTCACCGAATAGGCTGATAGGCACAAGAATTGCTCCTCTGGTCGCACGTGTCAGTTCTCTTCACGAGGCTCTCGTGCACCCTACAGTAAGTAGTTCCATGCTGCATGCGCTCAGGCCGCCGCTTGCACATTTGGGGCTCTTTCTCACTGCAGCGCATCTGGCTTTTAGGCCCCTGATGATGATGATGATGATTATATGCGCGCAGCGGATGTTGGGACTTGTGCAGATGAGATACGTACGCGATGGTAGGCGCGAGGCGGAATTCAGGCTCTGATATTCCGCCGTTGTTGCGCACGAGGCGGTCATCTAGCTCTTTGCGTTAGTCTTCTGAGGCCTAGTTCGACAGTTCGCTTTTCTTCTCTGCGGATAGGACAGCACCTACAGTTTCGTCGCCAGAAGGGATCGCATGATACGCCGATGACGTTGCCGACAAATAACCCTAAGAAAGTAAGTCCGGTTTGCCAGAGGTTGAAGCCGTGGTTGTTGCCGAAGACGAGTGGGAAAGCCTGGGATGGTGTTAGGGCTCTCATAGATAGGCGAGTCAATCGATCGCTGGGACGTACTCCGAAGAACAGATACAGCACACCCAACAAGACGGCTGATAAGAGGCACAGGCTCGTGCACATTGGCTGGAGATTGAAGTCAGTTGCGGTTTTGGTAGTCCTTATGCGCACGTCATCGTTCCTTACCTCGAGCGCGAGCAACTGGAAAGGCCGGATACAGCTCCACATGACAGTCTTTGTGACTGACTTGTTCATCATCTCGATGGGCGCTTTCCAACGATCGTCGCCGGTGTCTTTGCGCAACTGCCTGGCCTTTCTCCTTAGCAAGACTGGAGAGTAAGTCTCAGGCACGAAGAAGAACAGTAAGAGCCAGTTGACGCCAGCCCACATCATGAGGACGTAGAAGCACCATCTCCAGCTCATGTAGAACGCGATGAAGTTGCCAACAACCGGTCCAAGAAGTGGTCCGCAGAACGGGGCAGCCGAATATATCATCATGGGCATACTCAGCTTCTCTTTGGGGAACGTATCGCCCACAGTGCCACCAGCAACACTCAAAAAAGCAGAGCCCGCAAGACCATCAAGAAACCGCGAAACCAACATCGTAGCCAGATTGTTCGCCAGCGCGCACGGTATCAACCAAATAAAGTACATCCCAAAAGCACAGAGGTAAATCGGCCTCCGTCCGTAAAACTCAGACAACGGGCTCAAGAACATCGGTCCAAGGCCCAGCCCGCACACGAAGATACTCAGTCCCACCGTAGCAGCAAGACGCGAGATCCCAAACTCTCGCTCAATGCCACCGTACGCACTGGTGTAAAGCGCCGAGCCGAAAGTCACGCACATCGACGAGGCGGAGCCCAGGATCACGATTGTCCATTTGCGCCAGTAGGGCGCCCAGGCTGCGCTTTTGGGGTTCATGGGGTCGTCTGGTCCTTCCCAGCGGACTTCGAAGGCTTTCGCATCGTGATCATCTGTGGTTGGCGGGCCATTTTTCTCGTCGTGCTCGTTTTGAGGTGGTGAAGAGTCGTGCTGCTCATCGTGCTCGAAATGCGTATACCCGTCTGCGCCAGCGTACGATCGCTGCGATCTGACTGATGAGCGGCTGCGAGTTGTGTGTATTGGCGTGAGGAAGTTGGCATTGGCGTCTTTGGGTTTCTTGCGTGCTATGGATGTTTGGGCGTCTTCGTGGCTGTTGGTGTTGAACGACTCAATGCTCTCTCTCCGATCTGCGATTTTGGGCGAGTCGGCATTGCTGTCGACGACATTCTTCTCCAGATCCATTTTTGAAGCGCTGCTTCTCGAAGCAGTAATATGTGGCGAGTATTAACTAGGTATGCCGTCACTTGGGCCTATCGTTTACTTCGTGGGGCGCGCGCGTGAATGGAGAGCGCGATGTCGGCAATTGAAAGTCTGAAGATTGATCTCGCCACAGCACACAATGGCTCACTTGAGAAGTGATCACATAAGGTAAATGGGACTCAATGATAGAAGATGAGTTATGAGAAAAGTTCGAGACAAATGATGATGTAGGAACAAGCATACAGCCATCACTTCACGCCCTTGTCTAGAAAGGGCGATCGTCGAGGCATCTAGCTCCAAAGATTCGCTCTGGAGATGCCGACTGCCGCAGAGCTTGGTGGCTTTATTAAGCGGGTGAAGTCTAACCCGCGATATTGCCGCTTCACCTGTGGGGAGAGGTTGGAGTCGAGTGTGTGAGCTCAAGATGAAAAGTGAGATTTCTGCTACAATGACACGACAGGCTAAGTTGAACATTGGTACCGTTGCGGATACGTGGTGGCCTGATCTTGCAAGTGAGGCACTGTGAGGAGCGCGAGCGACGTAGATACATGTGGGTATGATTGATAATCTACGGATTTAGGAGCATAGTTTGGCAGCGAGATGAACTCATGTATGCAGAAACGTGTTGATGTTTGGGTAACTGGACGATCCAACCCCGAGCGATCCCCGACCACATCTCTCGTAGGAGGCTTGGCTATTTGGTCTTGAGGGAGGGTCTGATGGTAGCGTATGAGTACTGGGGAGGATTTGATACCTCATGCGGGGAGGGAGTATCCTGCGAAGTGGGGAGGTACTTCAAAAAGGAACACGATCAAAACCAAGTTGAGACCCATGTAGCTGCAACGGGCTGCAGTAGCAACCCTTCTTTGTACCATGTGCACGTATTGATCATTTCGTCTTCGTTGAAACCCGCGCACACCAAGTTAAGGTGTTTCTCATTTTGGACATCCTGTTTGGACGTCCGGGTCATGCATTTGGGCTGTATTATACACTTGTACCTTCATACGGCGTCCTCATTACCTACCATCGAGGCAGGTCTCTGTCCGTTCTCCGTGTGTCAAGCTCTTCTTCACTTCTGGTCCTCGGACTCCTGCTTGCCCAGGCCGTGCTCCTTAAGCAAGGCATCGATCTCCTCTGCCGTCCACAGGTGGTGGTACACCTTGCCCTCCTTTGTCTTACCAACGGTCGCGAACTCGATCTTCTCCGACGAGAGCTTTGTGGAGTCCATAGTCTTGCTCAGAACCTTGACTGCAAGCTCGCAGGCCTGCTTGAGGTTGCAGTCCTCGTTGTAGTCCTGCTTGAGCAGACTCTGTGCGGAAGCGTTGTTGGCGCCCACGCTTGTTGCTTTCCATCCACCGTAGTTGCCGGAGGGGTTGGACTGGTAGAGCTGGAATTGCCTCTGGTTGTCCCAGCCGGCGTAAATGAAGGAGACACCGAAAGGTCGCAGACCACCGTGTTGCGTGTAGCCCTGCTTGAGATCGCATAGACGGCGCACGAGCTGCTCGCAAGGAATGTCGGAGTTGTAGGTGAGGAGGTACTGCTGGGCGGCTTGGCGGGCGTAGTTGATGAGGATGTTGGCGTCGGCGGTCATACCGGCCACTGCGGTGATCATGTTGCTGAATGAATGGTTAGTCTTAGGTTCGGCGTAGTATACGGATATCTGTGTGCACCTACTCGTTGAGAATGTAAAGCTTCTCGGCGCTGGTGTCTTGCTCGAGGAGCTTGCTTGTGACTTTACGCTCTGCTGCGAGGACAATGCCATCGTTTGCTAAAATTCCAAGAGCAGTGCCGGCGTGTGAGATGGCCTCGAGGGCATATTCGACCTGGTAGAGACGGCCTTCTGGAGAGAAGATGGTGGTGCGGGAATCGTAACGGCGTGACATGGTGGCGGCGGTGTGACTGTGTTGTGGCCTGCTCGCTCGGTTTTTATATGAGGCCTCGTTTTTCTGTTTGCGCGGGTGATGGTCGAATGTGCGGTTTGATATGTGTTGGTGTAGCTGGGGTTTGTTTAATTGATTGCTCTACTGGCAGCCCAGTTCACAAGCTCCAGGCAACGCGACGTTGACGTGCACAGTTCGGAAAGTGCCGCCCGAGCTTCACTCCCGCTAGAGCTACGCAATGACGATTTCTATAACGATTCGCGACGCTGTTTAACAGAAACGTGAAGTATATGTACTTCTCACCATTACATGCTGTCGCCGAATAAGCGATTGAAGACGGTAATTGGAGACTTTACATCAAGCAATACTAGCCCATATTTCACGACAACGCAACCTGGAGCCATGGACGTCCAAGACGACTTCGTCTCTTTAGGAGGAAACGAGAACGCGAATGAGCAGTATGGATTTAGCGCAGCAGAAGCAGCCCAGCGATCTTCAAGCCACGTACCTACTGGACCTCGCGATAAGGAGACGGGCAATGAGCACCACAGTCGTCAACGAAACGCGCGACACGACCCTCGAAATGCAAAAGACCGACCAAAATCGAAACACGCTCTTCCAGGCTTCGAGCCATGGGTACTGGTCAGGACGAAATTCGGCCGGCGCTTTGCGCATAACACGAAAACGAAAGAGAGCTACTGGTACATCCCAAAGGATGTGATGCCTGGCGTGATCGCGTTCGAGCGCAGCGAAAAGGAGGAGAAAGAGAAGCAAGAGAACCAGCGATGGGCTGAGGAGCAGCTGCGGGAGATGGAAGCGAAGAGCAAAGCTGCCAAGATCAACAAAGCAGCAGATGCCGAAGAGGAAAGAAGCAGACGGCGAAGGAGTGAGAGCTTGCAACGTGAGGACGAGGAGGCTTTTATGGCTGAATTGGCGGCTCAGGCTGAGCATGATGAAGAGCAAGATGCAAAAGAAGCGGTCAAGGCAGTCGAGCAGAAGCCAGTGGGTCCACAAGCCGGCGACTATGCCAGTGACAGCGAGTATGAATATGTCGAGGTCACCGATACGGAAGGCGAGGAGGGCGACGACGACGAAGAGCAAGCTGAAGGCGCGTTGCCCACGACCGACGGACAAGCTGAGGAGCCTCAAGAAGACGGACCCGTGGAATTTGGGGAGGACGACATAGCCTATCAGCTGGCTGCAATGGGCGAAGAA
This sequence comes from Graphiopsis chlorocephala, assembly GCA_022828445.1. NCBI lineage: Eukaryota > Fungi > Ascomycota > Dothideomycetes > Cladosporiales > Cladosporiaceae > Graphiopsis > Graphiopsis chlorocephala. The sequence continues at coordinate 1,779,158 of JAIZZJ010000011.1, read as the reverse complement.
TATGGCCTAGATCCTGGTGAATACGGAGACGACCAAGAGGAGGAGTGGGAAGAAGGCGCTGAAGGCTTACCACTCAGCGAAGAAGACGCGATCAATCTGTTCCGCGACATGTTGGACGATCACCGAATAAGCCCATACACGCCATGGGACAAAATCATTGCAGATGAATCCGAAGACAGTATCCTCTTGGACGACCGCTACACCATTCTTCCCACCTCGAGAGCGCGTAAAGAGGCTTGGGAAGTCTGGACGAAAGACAAGGCCGCACAGCTCAGAGAAGAAAGAGCAAAGATGGAGAAACTGGATCCCAAAATCGCGTACCTCGCGTTCTTGTCAGAGAAGGCAACGCCGAAACTATACTGGCCAGAGTTCAAGCGCAAATTCAAGAAAGACGCCGAGATGAATGATCGCAAGCTTGTCGACAAAGATCGCGAGAGGTTGTACCGCGACCACATTAATCGCTTAAAGTTGCCAGAATCGACTCGGAAAGCAGACCTGATAACGCTCCTCAAATCCCAGCATCTGAGCGCTCTAAACAAGTCAAGCACAAAAGACAGCCTCCCTCATCAGGTCCTTGGGCACTTGCACCTCATCTCTCTACCTCCCAATATACGGGATCCGGTCATCGAGCGACACATTGCTAGCTTGCCACCTCCTTCCGAGGCAGACGAAGGCGAGTGGAGCGAGGAGCATCGTGCAGCAGAAGAGAAGAAGCGTGCCGAGAGGCGTAAACGGGAAGCTGCCATGGCGGAACGCGAAAGGCAGGTGAACGAAGAGAAGCACAGGGCCGGACAGGAAGAGGCTCAAGCGAGACGGTCACTTAGAGAAGAGCAGGCGGAATTGGCAAGATATGCTAGGATATAAGAGCTGCGATCAGATGGAAAGAACAGATTTTGGTTCGTGTCTCAATGTCTGTTGTGCTAATACCAATGGGTGCAGTGTCATGACTGACTGTGCTTGCCATTGAGATACGGTTAAGAGATCAAAGCTGTACCAAGACAGCTCGATACGTATCTCGGCATTCAATACGCTGGTACTGGTAGATTCCGACTTAGAAATCGACTGTGCTTGCCACTGAGATGCGGTCAAATGCTGGTACCTTGTTTTGCGCATCACGCAGTGGTTGATCGCTCTTTGAAGTATGACAACCTTGACGCAGCAGTGGAGAGAAACAGCAGAATATTTTTATGATATAGAACTCATGGTACCTTATAGAGCAACGAACGGACGTAGCAGTGTATCCTTCCGGTCATATTGCTACAAAAAAAGTATACGTGCATTTAATGCTTGTGGCGGTTGTCTATGATTTCCTTTGTACCCTTACATGGAAGTTACATAGTGTCCCTATCTGCTCCACCTTTTCGATCGACGGTACAAAATTGATGTCGACACCTGTCAGACGATGCAATAGCGCCTAAATAGCCTGTTCTCGAAGAACAAACGGTCCATAAGCCACAATAAGTACATACTGATGAAACATCGAGAGCTATAGGCTTCTAGATGTCGTTGTTCGATCTATGGCCGCCCGTGGACAGGGGAGGTCAAATTAGGGTATGGGGTTATGCGCATGTAGTCAACGCTCGCTCGTTCAATCACATGTAAACTTGGATGAACACGTCGCATGCAAGCAAGGAGGAGATGATCTTATCTCAGGCATCATATAAGACTAGCTTTGGTAGGAAATCCAATGTCCAGCATAGTGGTCCAAATAAGGAAAATACGACTGTAGTTCGGTGCGATCGGCTGTCTGGTTCGTGGCGTAAGGTTGAAGATCATCATAATCTATATAAGGCAAATTGCGCACAGTCATCACATGATCACCACTCCATCCCGCGTGGCACAATTGGCTAGCGCGTGAGACTTTTACGATGTAATGTTATCTCAAGGTTGAGAGTTCGAGCCTCTCCGTGGGAGTTGATCTTTTGCACTTTTTGCATCCACCACATATTGGAAATGCCGCTGCTTGTTGTTCTTGCAATGTGCGATCGTTCCTTCGTTCTTGTAAATATAATCGTTGTCTGCTTATTTATTGCTCGTGTCATTGTTCATGCCTTCGTACTCATCGCCTTCCTCCCAGCCTCAAACCTCGCCATCATTTTTGGATTATATCCATTGGGAAGACTTTGCCCTGGCCGTTTGAGATCCGGTATCTTACGTTCAGGCGTCTTGGTAGCTGGCAATCTCTTCGAAGGGGCTGTAGGCTCGGGAGATCTGATAGAGAAGACCAAAGCTCCTGTCTTCGTCTCCATGGGCGTCCGGCTCGAGCTCGAGCCCTGCTTGTGTTGCTGGCATTCTCGCTTTAGCTTCGCTATCTCATCATTGGCAGACCTGAGCTGATCCTTTGCGTTTTCCAGATCTGCTTGTAGCTTGTCCTTTTCTTCTTGAGTTGCCAGGAGGTCGGCTTTGCCACCTTTCTTGCTCTTCTTGACACGCTCTTCCGCGGCTTGAACAGCCTCTTCGCGCTTCTTCAGCTCGTCGTAGCTCTTTTCGAAGTCTTGACTCCTCTTAGCGAACGCGTTCTCCTTTTCTTTAAGGTTCTGTTCCCGTTCATCACAATTGTGGGCTTTCTGCTGGAGCTCGGCCTCGCGTTGTTGAAGCTGCTTCTCCTTGTCTGCTAGTTCCTGCTCTCGCTTCTTCAGCTCATTCGAATCCTGTTGGCTCGATTGAGCTTGAGGAGAAGCCTTCTGTTGCTCTTTCCATTGCATCAGCTCAGGTGTTGGATCGAGTCCCCAGCTCAAGCCTGCCGTCCACTGTTCAAACATGCTGTAAGGCGCATTGTAAAGTCTATGCCAGTTAGGGTTCGGGTCTCTGTTGGTGAACGAGGCCACTAACGAGCCCTCATTTTTGTCGCAGTTCCATGTGTGCAAGAAACAATCTTTCGTCTGGGAGGTGCTGAGCCAGTATGTGCCGGGCGCTCCGCCTTGGTAGACGAACCACCATACAGTCTGATCGGAAAGTCCCATTGGCGCTCTGCAGTCAGCGCTTGTAGCTGCCAGATAGCGGCCGTTGCGAGCTGACTTGAGAGCAATCCTACTACGATCGTTGTTCTCGTATTGGATAAGCCACTTGCAATCTGGATCGGGCTGAGCTGTACATGTCACAGCGCCGGGCACGCTATGATTGAAAGCCAGTGCTTGGTAGAAGTTGGAGCAGAGGTTCTTGACGTAAAATGAGCTACCGGTCGGAAATGGATCTCCTTGATAGTCCAACATCTGCACCAATGGGTGGTTGGGTATGTCGCTAGGAGTTGTCATGGTGAGGTTGGTGGTGATGGCGTTCGACCTTGATGCGATCTGTCGAAGCAGCGGTTCAAGAACTGTCGCAATGGATTGTATGAGGTGCTCTGTCAGTTCTAAAGCAACCGTATTTGTGTGAAATCTGTATGCTTGAGAAGTCCCCACTACCTGTGTTTGCCTGAAGGGGGGATAGAACAGCAACCAGGAGACAGAAACAACGTGTGTCAGCTTGGACCAAACCAAGACAGCAACTGATCGGAGGATGTGTTTCCCCCGGTAGCTCGACACAATTATTACTTTGGGAAGCTCTCGCTGCTGACCCCACTTGGGTTCCATGGTGTTCGGTACCTTAATGTTCATTGGGATATATCCGCTCATACAAACTCAATCCGCATGAGGAAGTCTTCGTGCCATCATCGAAGCTCCGGCTTGAATGTGACATCCGGCTCCTGCTCCGAGGCGGTTCGCAATAGCAGATCTACCAGTGTCATAGATGCATATATGGGTGATCGTCTGGCGGACGCAGAAGCCGGTTGACCGAATGCAGACAAGACGAAGCTGCGAGAACCCAAAACGGCAAATACAGAACGCCCAGAGGTTGGCAGTGGAGGAGGATTCGTGCCGTGTTGTGGAGAATGATGTACGCTTGAGCTATCGATAGATCGATCGTCCGGGCAGCTTGGTGTCAAGGTAGTTTCTTTCTCGCTGGCTTGTTCTCGTGAGTAGAGATTTGTAGTGATACAACGTACCTCAACTCACGGCTTCGATGAGTTTATTGCGCAGATGGCCACTATGACCACAGTTTGAATCGTAAAAGAAAAGATGGAAACACTGATAGACGAAAGTTCACAGAAACTAATCACCGGTCCGTGGGCGCCCCGAAGCCTGCAGGCTTTCAGCTAGGCGTCGATCTGCACTAGGGTTCAAACTGGGTTCAAGCTCCAGATGACGAAGGAAGCTTCCTGCCACTGGTCTGGTTTAAAGGGAGGAGCTCCAAGGCGTCGAGAGCGTCGCATTATCATTGTCGCGTCCGCTCTGTTCGTATCGAAACGTAAGACAAGTATCCTAGTCCTGTGATCTTGGACTCTCTGTTGTCACGTATCCTACTCCTCCGCACCTCAGAGAACATATATCCTCAACATGGGCGTGTAGGTTCACAAACCACCAGGACGCTAGCTCAACTGTATCGTCGCTGACACTCGACTCAAAGTGAACTTCTTGACGACCCTGCGGCCACTCCTCTCGGCCGCAGAAAGCAGCTGTCAGACATGGTCAAGATGTCTGACGAAGAGATCAAGAATATGACCCCCGACCAGATCCGCAAGATGATGCAAAAGGGCGCCGACTTGGACGACAAGGGCGAGCCCAAGCAGAAGGACTCGTCGCTAAAAATCCGCATTGAATTGGATCTAGAAGTGGAAGTACACCTTACTGCCAGGGTGCAGGGTGATATTACCATTGGACTTCTGTGAGATTGCTTGTAATGGTTTTCTCCGGATGGTATGTGAATGGCATGGCTGACTTCGTTGTATAGGTCCAATTGACGATATAGTGCTTTTGGAAGGCGCAGAGATGAACGTTCGCATGACTCTTTACGGCCATACTGCATTCTGTGTTAATCTTCTTACGGATAAGGACTGTATATAACGTGATCAAGACAATTGTGAATTCCTTGTGCGTCAGGACGTGTTTGCATCGTGTTGCCTCGAACTTGAAGATAGCGGATCGCGGGAAGCTTTATGTCGCTAAAACCCGAATCATCACTCTCAATACGCCAATCATCCAGAACATGTGATCCATCATGTTAAAAGCTTTAATACGGGAGCGGGTGAAATAAACGTAAGGAATCGCGATAGCCGGGTCCATAGGCCCAAGGTACGTGTCATCTCGTCCAAATGACCGGCACTTCGCTTGCTTCATCAATCCCCTTCCCCTCCAAAACCCCAAATCACAGCACAATGGTCTTTGGCATCCTCACAGCAGTAGCAGCCTGCCCAGCAATAATCGGCACAACCGAAGCCATCCGCCACGGTCAAAAGAAGAACAACCGCGAAGAGCAGCGTGGCCGCAAATACCACCTGACCGTCTCCCTGCTGAAGCGCAGTCGCTACTCGCAGCAATTCGACGGCTCCCCTATCGTGCTGAAGAACAACAAGCTCTACGTGGACACGCGTAAAGACGCGCGCGAGGAGTACTTCCCGGCGACGTGCAACTACCTGCCGTTCCCGGGCAAGAAAGAGATATGGCGCAAAGCCGGTTTTGCGGGCGGCGAGGGGTTTGTGACGATGATAAATGAACAGCGGTTTTTGAATTGGGTGTATGTGGATAGGAAGACGCATGAAATCAAGTATGGTGTGCGGAAAGAGGTGGAAGAGCATATTGTTGGGCCGTGGGATTGCACGAAGATCGAGAAGCGGCTCACATTCAATGGATGGGAGGGATTCATTGCTGTGCAGGAGGAGGATGGTGATGACATGTGGGCTTTGTACTTTGATGTTGAAGATGATGGTTTAAGTGGAGATGGACAGATTGGCAGTGGAAGTACACGAAAGAGGATGCTTGAGGTGGAGGTGTGGAGAAAAGAGATGCGCAGGGACTATGATGATGCCATGAATGAAAGGAGAGAACGGATGGAGGCACGCGAAGAGATTGGCGAGACGGTAGATTGATGTCTTGTGGGAAGGCTGCGCGCAAGGAACGTGTTTGGAAGGTCGCGGGACAGGAACGCGCAACTTCCACCAAAGAGCACACCACTGCTACGACCGGAACTGTTTTGGTTCTGGCTATGGCCAAAGCTCTGTCCTGTTCATTTGCCCAGCCGTCCATCGATTGCCTTGAGTAGTGCGTAGAGCGCTGCCAATGTTGGCACATCCATGCCAAACTCCTTGGCCCTCTTCATGGGATAACCAAGAATCACATCTATCTCGAGGCGCCGCCCTTCTTTGGCGTCGACATACATCGAACTGTATATACCCGGAAGGCTCATGATCCTTCCCAGGAGAACCGATACCAGCTCGTTTTCAAGAGGAACGCCACATCGCTGCCCAACGCTGATCACCTCCAGCATGAGGCGTTTGGTCATTTCTACTGCTTCAGGCTGCGAGAGCCAGGACTGGGTGTCTACACCGGTTATAGTTGTCTGCAAGGCTCATGTCAGCACATCCCACACTTGTAAACTCATATCACCACAGAAAGCCGCCAGACTTGGCCACCATCGCATATGCTGTACAAAGGCATGGAAGGGTTGAACATACTACGAGCTTCGTCAGCATACGATCTCAGGGCGCATATCTCGTTGGAGCTCACCGATAGAATTCCAAGCAACGTTCCAAACAACCTTCTCCCAGCGTTTCGCCTGCACGTTCTCCTCGATGGAAATATTAGTTCCACCCTGCCGCATCATCGCAGCGAAGTGCTCGAGCCTGCCTTGGTCCTGCTCGGGAGAAGAGCCAGGATTTGGGAAGAGACCGATCTCTGTGTTCTCGGCTTGCATGTGCTTGATCAGGCCTGGTGATGTTTGGGTTGCGCCCACCCAAATGACGCCTGAAATGATGGTACATTTAGGGTATGTCGCACGGAATGGATCTTCGTTGCCGACGCCGTTTTGCATGACGACGAAGGTCGTGTTCGTGTCTGCTACGGATTGAAAGATCGGAGGTATGGCAGCCGGGTCAATGGCTTTGTGTGCGCAGACGATGTAGTCAAAGGTATGACCTGCTTCTTCTGGGGAACGATAAACTGGTTTGTGTAAGCACAAGTGGTCGGGTTTCCTATCACCTTTCGCCATATCTCGATAGTAAACTGCAGCCCATCTGCAAGGCGACAAGCTCGTAGTACCCTGCTAGCTAAGGCAGACCGAAGAGATCCAGGACGTACCGGCATCGAAATGGACCTGGTGTATTCCATGGTTATGGCTCTCTATAGTAAGACCCTGTGCAACTTGTCAGGATGTGTGTGGTTGTATGAGTTGGTCCCTTACCTGTTTCTTTACCACCTCATAATTGGTTCTGGCCACTACACTCAGGCTGACATTCGGCGCACGACTCAATATGAAAGCGTAGAATCCCCCAATCCTGTTGGCCACGATGTCAGCACAAGACTCTTCTGGTAAACAATAAGATAGGGCAAGTGATTACGCTCCGAGCCCGAACAACAGGACCTTGACAGGCCGTTTTTCATCTGAAGCCGCCATTTCTGCAACGATTCGCCTACAGAAAAGAACGAGCTGCAGTACTAGTATTGGTCGCGTGTAATAAGATCAGTGGCAGTTGTAATCAGAAGACCAAGGACGAGTGTCCCTCCTCACGAGAGCATGTGGGGTCAATGGTTCAAATGCCGACGCATTGATGTTACGCCCTTCATGTTGACAACCCATCGTTACACCAGGGTGTTTCTGAGACATTCCATGATCCACAGACTGATCTAAGTCGTTCTGGGCGATCCTCTCCTGACCTTTGTAAGGAGTCATTGCCTTGGACCTCGCGCGAAAACGATCACGAGCCGCGATGTTGACCCAATGTAGACCATTTTCTCCAGCATGCTAGGCACTACATCGTGAACCATGTGGGTTCAGAGATCTTCCGTGACACCTCGAGAAACCTCCGAAGAAGCGAAAAAGTGATGTCTGTTGGGTTTGTTGTTTGCTATCAGGTCCGTGGGTGATGACCGTGACGAGTGTGGATGTTCCCCGCGCTTCCAAATGAGGTGGTGGTGCTCGAGTCGATCTTGCTAACACCACACACACATTCTCTTGTATCCCACATTGTTACTACCTGCCTTTACGATCTTGGACATCAATTGGACTCCTCGGACAAGCATCTTTATCACAAGCATATATTTGCCACTATGGCAGGACTACTACAATCAAAGTGGGCCGATCCGCCTGCGCCAGCCGCGACACAAGACAAGAAGCAACCTAAGACCGAGCAAGCTCCCGAGCCACAGGAATCTGTACCTGCGCAACCTATAGAAATCCCGGAGACCCGTCGCAAATCGGAACATACCCTCTCAGCAGCTGCGACGGCCTTTGCGCCATCATCGCCAGCCGCGCCGCCTCCAGATGTGTCGACTATCGACGAGTTCGCGCAAACTGGAGGGCAAGAACTAGACCTCTTCGACGATGTGATCCCTGTGAATGAGTCTATGCAGACTCGTCCCTCTGATGACCTTTTCGGGGACGACTTTACACCATTGGAACAACCAGTCGCCGAGCAAACAGTGGTTGAATCGCCCACTACTGAGCAAGTAGCTGTCGAGCAACCAGCGCCTCAACCTGCACCACGATTGGCGCCGCAGCAGAACAGAAGCAGGGGTGATGGAACGCGAGGTAGAGGTCGAGGACGTGGCCGAGGTGGACGGAAGGAGCATCAAGGACAACAGAATCATGCACAACTGGAGTCAAAACAGACTGAGCAAGCTAGTGAGGAGGCACAAACGCCAGCACAAGCCCCAGAAAACGCACCTACAGGACCGAAGAAAGAGACGATAGCTTCTGTACGCGGAGACAGGCGTGGCACTGGCGGCGTGCGCAAGCCCAAGCTCACGGAAACCGAGCTGGCCGAGAAGATGGCACAGATTCAGATCAAGAACGCTTCGCTAACGGCAGCGCATGCGCGCGCAGAAGCTGACGCTGCTTCTTTCGCGGAGAGGGAGCAGCAAGCGAAGGCACAGTCTGCGCAGCGCGCGAAGGAGGAAAGGAGAGATAGGCAGCAGATGATGGGCGAGCGCGAGCGTAACAGACTTAGGAAGCTGAAGGCGCTGGAAGGCCGAGAGTGGGATGCGGAGAAGAACGAGGACGATTTCTCCAAGGGCGGGAAGTACGATAAGAAGGGCGGCTTTGCGGGCGACAAAGAAGATTATACAGATGGAAGGGAGTACCTTCTGCGGGAGCCGAAGGAGAGGCGTGGAGGCGGTGCTGGCGCTGGTGCGAGAGGTGGCAAGCAGACGCAGACGCAGAGTGCACCGAAGAAGGAGGACTTCCCGTCTTTGCCCGCAAAGAGCACCGAGACGGGCGAAGCAGAGTCGAAGAAGGTTAAGGACACCTCGTTCTTCGACAATGCTGCGACCAAGGGCAAGTCCTGGGCCGACCAAGTCGAGTCGACTACGCCTACTGGTTAGGTGGAATCACAAGGGCACTAAAAGGTATTCATCGTGAGCCGTGTGTGGCGGCGGGAGAGGCGGTCGTTACGCTATTATACCCATATTCTGGTACAGTTCATTACTCTTGGTTTGCATAAAAGCATTGAGACGACCTCGTACTACTATTGTGTGCACTAGCCAAAGCAATTTTTGCCTAGTTAAACCCTCCGTAAAGTTGAATAACGCAGGAACATACAACAAAGTCGTAGCATGTCTCGAACTTCTATAGCCTCAACCAAAGTCTCAACTCGTAAGATGTATCTAAGCGAACTGTTGTGCATAATCAATTTCACTCGCCTGCTGTGCTTGAGCCTCGGCAAGACTTTCCATCTGTGAATGCCAGACTTCACGCCCTGTCTATGATCGCGATGAATCATTCTGTCAGTCCTGCATATAGTAAGTACCTGTGACACTTGGATATTGATTCCTTGAAATAGTGTTTGCTCCAGTGAAGACTCGCTTCTCTTCGAATTTCGACCTAAGCGAGGACAATTGGTCATACACAGATAGTGCTTGGTATGCTCACAACGACACACGCGCATTCATCAGACCAAATCGTCTTAGATACTGACATCGTTGACGTCTAGCATAAACGCCCACCCAACCAGTCTTATCTGTAACCTCCAGGAAGTACTACACTGCATCACAGAAGCAATCACCAAACATCATGTCCATCAACCTCGGACTCGAAAACGTCCACGTCCTAGTAACCGGAGCAGCCGGCGGCATCGGTCTCCAAACAGTCCACACCTTCCTGGAACTTGGAGCCCGCGTAACAGCACATTATAATAGCAACATCGGAGAGCTGACGGCGCTCAAAGACATCGTCGCTATCCAAGCCGACGTCCGCTCTGAAACCGGCGTCCAGAACCTCCTAAACGAAGCCGCCACCAAGAACGGCGGCGCCGTGAGCGTCCTCGTTGTCAACCACGGAATCTGGCCCACCAACGATGCGCCAATAGTAAATATGGGCCTTGAGCAGTGGAGCAATACGCTGGCTGTGAATCTGACTGGACCGTTCTTGCTTTGTCGGGAGTATCTCAAAGCTCTGCGCGATGCATCCGATGATGTAAAGGATACTGCTAGTATTATCTTCATTGGATCGACGGCGGGTAAATTCGGCGAAGCTGGTCATGGCGACTATGCGGTTACGAAGTCTGCTTTGATGTATGGGTTGACGCCTACGGTAAGTAACACAGGCGTGAACCAATTTAAGGTAATGCTTCGATCTAGCTGACATTCTTTCCTGCACAGCTCAAGAACGAGATCGTTCGCATCGCACCGAAAGGTCGTGTCAACTCCGTCAACCCCGGCTGGGTCGCTACGCCGATGGCTACCGAGACTCTCAAGGATACTGCCTTTGTCGAGCGTGCGATTTCGACCACGCCTCTGCAGAAGGTTGCTCGACCGGAAGATGTTGCGAGGCAGGTTGCTGTGATTGCGAGTCCGGTGTTGAGTGGGCACGTCAGTGGTATGAATGTTATGGTTGATGGTGGGATGGAGGGGAGGCTGTTGTTTCCTCCTGGATCGGCGTAAGTAGTTGGTGGGTAGTGTATTGACGATGTGATGGTAATACCTCTATCAACCCACGTACTATTGATGGTATGCACACAGCCTTTGAGGTGTGAATGCAGGGCTCACATTTGGTCAAGGGTGTATCGATGAAAGAGCCTAGGTGATCACAGGTATACTAACACGGATGCTAGTTCGCGCACAAGAACAGCCAGGATACCCAATTTTGCATGGGAAAGCTGCTCACGATCGATGCTCTCTGAATCGGACCTCATATAAGTGAAGGGAGCCGTTGGGTAAGGTATGACCAATCAACTCCCTTGGACCGACAGGTTGAGAGTTGCCGGCCTATTGTTGGCACGCCCATGCACCGCTGCGGTCTCTCGTCATTCCTCCCGGTCATTTTCTACCTTCACTTTTGTCATCCGCAGCTGCCACCTTTTCTCGTAAGAGTCACATCCGAGCAACTACCCAAAACTTTCTGGCCCCTTCCTGGATATGTTCCCATTGATTTGAACCTAATCACTGGGACACCATATCCGCACCACAAAGATACAAGGCAAGCGCAAAATCCCCCAGGCATGTCGAATGATCGGCCCATAAGGCGCAGGCGAGGCATCAGCAATGCTACAGGTAAGGAGCGTGTGGAGAGAGAAGATCAAACTACGCCACAACCCATCCCCATTCCTAAACAAAACAGTGTCAACCTCAATTCGAGATCAGCAACCCACGTCGCCAACATCGTCTTCCGCAGACCCCAGGCATACAATTTCCCCGTTGTTGAATTCGAGTGCCACGATTCCCGAGAGACATGTCACTACATTCGCGAGAGTCTTCTAGCCGCTCCCGAGGAGCTGCGATCGCTCATTCGGATTGAAGACCAAAAACTCAGGACTCTTGGTCCTCACCGAAAGGGCCGCCTTCACCTCCTTGAAAGCGCGGCAATGTTAGATGGCAACCCTGCGACACCGATATCCGTGCTTTCACTGCACACAACCGAAGACATGAACATGCGCTACTTCTGGACACTCTTGTCGCCCGTCAAGTTAATCACCGAATTGACAAGTCGTACCCTACTCGGTCCAGCGGAACACATCCCATACTACGACAGCCCTCCTGCTCGCTCAAAGACTGGCCAAGTCCTTCCTTCGCGCCATCACAGGCTCTTCTCGTGCACCGCCGAGAACTTCCTCAAAGCCACCACGTTCCCACACTCCCCAGAATACCATACTGCATTATTGATCAGCGACGTCTGCCCTTCCATCCTCGACCCCGCCACCGCTCGTCGACGCATCGAGTCAGAGAATGAGCTACACGTCTCTTCGCACGAGACCTCGGCTGACGGCAAAGACCTGAGCGACGACCGCTACATTCTGGAACTCCACGAGGCCGAGCGCGCATTTGCCTCACTTGTCCATGCGTACTGTGCAGAGTACCTTTTGATCAAGCGCCAGTACTTCAAGGCCTTTTCCCGCGACACAGTTTTGCACGCAGAGAAAGTCCGACGGGCAGCTGCCCAGCATGAGAATGAACGCAGAGAGCCTGGGCCCGCTACGCACGATCAGAACCAACGCAGAGAATCTAAGCCCTCCACCCAAGACCAAAACCAATGCACAAAACCCAGACCCTCCGCGCAGGCCATGCCTGCAAAGGATGACAAAGACGACGACGATGATTACCCACCAGCCGACACGCCCACCTCAAGCCCACGCGCCACCACTCGTTCGCGCGCCCGCTCGAGCTCCGTGGCGGTCGCGCCTCCGCTTCATGCGTCCGACCAGCCATCGCGAGCCAGCGCTGCTCAAATAGGAGCGCGAAATCGCGCCCTGCACGTCCGGACGAAGAATGCTCATGCTAAAGCTGTGGAGGCGCAGACAGGTTGGAGTTTTCCGAGGTCGAAGAAGTTGGTTCGTGGGTGGGAGGTGTTAGGGTTTTTGGACGAGGAGAGGGTGTTGGATGTGCTTGAGGGGGAAGATAATGGTGGAGGGAGTGACGAGGAGTGATCTTTGTGAGAGTGAGGATGCTCTTGGGCCTCGATTATTGGTAAGAATGGTGTGTCTATCGTGCCAAACACTGTTTAGTATAGTGGTAGGCAGTGCTAGCGCGAACTTGCAGCTGTGAATTGGAGATGATGGTGGAGAGGATTGTTTGGAAACAAGCCAGTGTAGTGTAAGGTTAGCAAAATCAAATCGCGACTCACATATATCAAGGAGATTGACGGATATTTGGGTGGAGCTATCGCATCCACAAACCGTTGTTACAGCCAGTCATCACTTTGCGAAGCCAACGGCATCCCCCTCATCTCGATGGCGATGGTGCACGGTCGAACATGGGAGGCTGGATGATTTCTGACATTAGCTTCCCAATACACTGAAGAGATACAAATCCTCTTGCATAGATCGTCTTGGCCACGCAGTGACTTATCGTTGTTGTTGCTGGGCGACTGGCGTTGGTCATCAAATAGAGTTGTGGCGGGCGGCGTGAAGACGACAAGGAAGCAAGCGAGCCAAAACACGGAAGGCTGAACAAGGAGCCGCTTTGCTATGACCGCATTTGTGGCAGGGTTGATGGCGTGAAGAACCACCCACGCCAGTGCATCTCGACGTGGGATCTGGCCACTGTGGTCCAGTATGATATAATATGGTCAATATAGCTTGAGGTATAACAAGGTTCAGTTATTGTGGATATCAAATGCACTGAAGAAGCCTCGAGCTGTGGCTTGCTTTGACGTTGACAGCGGGAGTGGCTCGTGGCTCGTGGCTCGGAAGGCGCGCTTGCTTCCTTCCTTCCAGCGTGCTTAGCGCTGCAAGCTGCCTCCAAACATCAACAGCCATCTCCGTCAACAACACCCTTTTCCAGCCCCCAACCACGCCGACACCACCACTCTCTCGCCCTCGTCACACGTCGCTCCCTCTGGTGTGTGTGTTTGTCGAGTCGACCCTCTCTCTTTGCACGCCCAGACATTGTTGCTCGCGGTCAATGGCCTCGTCCTAAAGCGCGTTCCTGTCGCGCGTGTCTGCCCCGCCAGCAGACGCTCTCTGTCTGCCATTTCCTCCTATGGCAGCAGCACACACCCTTCACCCTCAGGACGTCGTCACTATGGCCTCGCGGAGGGCTCCTCTGGCCACTGTGCCTAACGCCGTAAACTCGCCCTTCCGTGGCACGCAGCCCCTCGCCGGAAAGCGCACGCGAGCTCCGATGGGAGAAAATGTATATGGACAACCGCCGACCAAGAAGCAAATCCTTGAGACAAACACCGTGGACGGAGAGAACGTGGACCCGCATAGGAGGACTGGTGCTACTGTCATCTCTCACGACAAGTTGGACGAGCCGTTTTCCACCAAGCGTACAAACAATGCACCGCCAACAGCCTTTGAAAGGAAATTGGCTTCGGTACGCGAGAAGAAGCCGACATCTCAGTCTCAACAGCAGCAATCACGCGTCGACCGTCCTCAAGCAGCTAAAGGTGACAACCTTGAGAATGTTCGCCAGTGGCAACGTCATTATCGACGTCAGTTTCCTCAGTTTGTCTTTTACTTTGACAGCGTGCCAGACGAGGTCAAGCTGAAGGCTATCAGACAAGTGAGGTCGCTTGGAGCAGTACGTACATTTGGCCTTCTTCACATTCGCTCCCACTGACATGCAATAGCGCGAAGAGAGATTCTTTTCAAATGCTGTCACGCACGTGGTGACAACACGTCAGATCCCGTCCGAAGTCACGAACACCAGTCCAGACGATCAAACTTCTATCAAGCGTGAAGATGCACATGGAAGAACCACCCTCACGGCTGCACTGTCACAGGACCAGCGCAAGACCACAAGCCTGCTTGATGCCAGCCTACAGCGTCGTGTCCAGACACAAGGTGGGCACGTGGCAGCTGACGCCGATTCACGACGGGGCGATTCACGTGCTGCAGACATTCTAACCAAGGCTCGTGAGCTCGGAATCAAGATATGGGCTCTTGAGAAGCTTCAGCGGGTGCTCAGCACCATGCTACAAGCCGATACTGGCGAACAAGGTGCCACCCAGGACGCACGTCCAACTACCAGCACCCGTGCTGTCACTAAACCAGCGAAGGCTGATCTGGAGCAACTGCTACGCAACGAGAAGATCAACGGTCCTGCTGATCGTGACATGACCGTCGCGGCTCAGGATATGTGCACTTTCCGAGGTTGCTACATCTACGTACACGACATGGACGAAAGGACGAAGCCAGTCATGGTGAGAGACTACAATAAACCTGTCACCAAGGAACAAGGAAAATGGCCGCAGTTCAGACTGACTGGGCCTGGTCGTTGTCCATTCATCGAGGATCCTAGCCACACGAAAAGATTGATGGAACAAGAGCGCAAGGCTGCAGATGACAAAGCCCAACAAGAGATTGCTGCAACTAGGCGCACCAGAGCGTCCGCAGCAATAGAGGAGAACCCTCGCGATCTCAGGCGGTCGCCTCGCAAGGTCTCCCAGCCGACTGACCTCGCAAAGCCCCTCGACCCACCAAAGGTCGTTCCTACCAAGCGCCCACATGATGTGTCAACAGCACATGCTTCGACAGAAGACGTGCAGATGCCGCCGCTCTTTGGCAGTGCCCAGGTTAGTCGTCGTGGCATGCCACGCATGGTTGGTGGTGAACCTGTTGCATCCGGCCTCCAGCACTCGAATGTCACCTCTGCAATCAGGTCGCAGATCGTCTCGTCCAACATCTCGTCCACCGCTCCAGGCCTCAACCGTCGCATTCCTGATAGCAAGGAAGTGTCGGCCCTCAAGCGCAAAGTGCTTGAACGTGGAGCAAGCAACAACATCAACTCTGCTCAGAGTGTTCCTTCCTCGTTCATGAACGACATGCGTGGAGCTCTTAATGACGATCCGCAAGGCCCGCCACCCCGTGCAGCCAAGCGAAAGGCACAAGAGACTCTTGGTGTTGTGCTCGAGGGTAACGAAAATGGTCAAGCTGACGCGAAACGACGCAAGGCCGCACCGAGGAAGAAAGCAACAGAGAAGGAGCCGAAGCCTGGGTACTGCGAGAATTGCCGCGATAAGTTCGATGACTTTGATTCGGTGAGTTTGTGGTCATGACATTTTGCAACTGTAACCGCCCACTGACATTCCTCTAGCACATCCAATCGCGTAAACACCGCAAATTCGCAACAACTCAGGAGAACTGGACGGAACTCGACGCCCTGCTCGTCCAGCTGAAGCGTCCGCACAAAGAACACTGACGAGGCTACGTCTCAATGAATTGAAAGAAGTTAACAATTATACGCTAATCGAAGCGCGGCTAATACGATCACTCCTTCTCATTTGTATCTTGCCCCAGATCCACTCACACTACGACCATGGACCGACCCATGGTACGCACTGGCGTTTTCCTCATTGCCGCAGCATCATTTCCTGTGATTTCACACCAATACCAAGGGCGGCATCCGACGTCTGATTTCCTTGTTCAACCATGCTCTATACCTTTTCGATTATATCCTGGTGGGGCGGCGGTCTCGCGAACAAGAGATGGGAATACCCCCTGTACGGCGACGGGCCTTTTTTCATCAGAGACATGCACGCATTCGGCCGGAGTGCTTCTTCTCGGCATCTACTATATTGTTTCAAGTTTGGTCAGTGGAGAGTGAGAAGCCCCAAGCCCTGTCTTGATTTTTGTTCTCTGAAAGACGCGTCTTCTCAGGCGATGCTTATGGTTTTACACAAGAGCCGAGCCGAGCGATTGATATGCATCTTTTCTTGTTTTGTTTGTGATTTATTTAGAGCGCGTAGAATTGATCAAATGATTATGCTTATGAGCGTTTGCTTTGACTTATGATTCGAGAGGTGACAAGATGGCTTGAGCGTGAGCTTTTGTGAGGTTGTGATGGTGCAAGTGACATCGTGGAAGGTGCATGATGATCAGAGGTGACGGTGAATTTCACGGTCATGAGCGTGCATGTCGTGTTGTTCATTTCCATGGTGATGTTGATTCGTTTGGACGTGGCGTACTTGCTAGAAGAAGTGTGGCTGTTGCGGAAGCATTCATCTTCTCGATTGATATTTCAATGTCGGTCGATTCAACATCTGTTTAGAAATCAGGTTGAATACAGCGAAGAGAAAACCAACGACTACCCATGTCGTTGGTTATCTATTTCTTTTTTTCCGTATGTGTTTCTTGATGTGAATCACAAAGTGATGCCTGATTCGGAGCTAGCACTTTCGCCTCGAAGCTCACCTGCACCCGCAACATCAACTCCACTCCACGTGAACCTCCCATCATCACAGACGCTCCGAGTCCACACATCCTGTAACTTTTCTGTACTGCACTTCTCGCCGCCGTCTGAACTGCCATAGCCATCCACGGCAAACATCGTCAAAACCTCAAACCACGCCAGACCGTCACCGCAACAAGAAAATCAAGAAGCTCACGCGTGATTCCAACACTCCCCATCACACACGACCCAACCAACAAACTACATAAACCCACAACACACAGTCTCCAACCGGCGAACCATGGCATCCTCTCAACCGCACTCACCCTCCCCATCACCTCCTTCCCCCTCCTCAGTGCCACCAGAACCAGATGCCGACGCCGACGCCACCCTCCCCATGACGATGGCCGCCTCTGTCGTCCTCGACCACCTCCCCAAAGACGCCACGCGCGCGCTCGAAACCGCAGGCGAGCTTGAATTGGCAAAAGGTATGCTCTATTATTTCCCCTCGTTGCCTCTCATATCTTATCTGCACTCCGAAGTACCTTATCTCCTCTCTTCTTACCACCATTCCACCACCACTCTTCCACGCCATGCGTGATATACTGATTTCCTATAGTGACGATCCGACTCTCCCCCCTCCCCAACACGCCCTCTCTCCGGCAGCCTCGCTTCAAATGCTCTTCGAACCAGCGCTTTGAATCTATCGTCAGATTCCTGCGGAGGAAACTGGGGCTTGGGGAGCACGAGGGGGTGTTCTGTTATGTGAATTCTGTGTTTGCGCCGGGATTGGACGAAGGGGTTGGGAATCTTTGGAGGGTGAGTCTTCTTTTCCCCTTGTTTACCTGGACGAGGTCACGTTATGGGTGGTTGGGAGGATGCGGTTGATTTGGGGTGAGGATAGTTTGCTGATGATGATAATCGCAGTGCTTCAAGACGGGAGAGGAGTTGGTTGTGAGTTATAGTGTCACGCAGGCTTTTGGGTGAAGGGATGAGAGTTTGTTGTGGGTGATGGAGATGTATGTCGTGTATGTCTTTGAAGAATTATACGAATGCTAACATGAGGTATCTAGATTATGAAGGCGTGGCAAATGACCAGGCAGATGATTGGTCATGTGAAAGCGGAGAGTTGCATGCAGGCAAAGACAAACTCGCTCAAGAAGTACCAGCAGCCTTCTCCATCTCCCCAACAACTCGCTGGAACTCAACCACCTCTTCCTCCGGCATGGGATATGTGTGCTCTGGCGCTGGGTAACTTCTTCCTTTCACCTCAATCTTGTACGCCTCGATCGCACGAGTCACCTCTCCCCAGACGTCGCCAAACTTCTTTGCGAACTTGGGCAAGAAGCGGCCTGGTGGGTAGTTGCCGAGCATATCGACTTGCACCAACACCTGACCGGAGCACGACACGCCAGCGCCAATGCCGATTGTTGGTATGCGCAGCTTCTCCGTCACCAGTGCCGCAACCTCCGCTGGTACAGCCTCGAGCACGACTCCAAAGGCACCAGCCTCTTGCACCGCTCTCGCGTCTTGCAGTACTTTCAATGCGCCTGCCGTGCTCTTCCCCTGCACGCGGAACCCACCCAAAGCATTCTGCCTCTGTGGCGTAAGCCCAACATGCGCCAACACCGGAATACCCGCGCCGGTGATCTTCGCAATCTGCGGCGCCATCTCCTCCCCACCCTCCAACTTAATAGCATGCACTCTCCCCTCCTTTACCAGTCGAATCGCACTCTGCAAAGCCTGCTCAGGTGAAACTTCATAGCTGCCCATGGGAAGATCGGCAACGACGAACGCCGCTTTCGCTCCACGCATGACGCTGCGGCTGTGCAGGATCATCTCCTCGAGGACGACTTCGGAGGTGTCTTCCATTCCCAGGGCGACCATGGCCAGCGAGTCGCCGACCAGGATGATGTCCATGCCGGCTTGGTCGGCGGCGTGGGCGGAGGGGAAGTCGTGGGCAGTGAGCATGGTTATGGGCTCGCGGCGCTTGTGCATGGCGGCTATGGTGGGCAGGGTGACTTTTTTGCGGGTGGTGGTTGAGGCGCCGAGGGGTGAGTGGGAGGAGTGTCGGATGGTGGGGTGGGTTGGTTTGTGGGTTGCGTGTTGGAGGCTCGGGCGGTTCAGACAGCTGTTCAGAGCGACGGCGCAGGCTCGTGAGGGTGTAGCGGCGGCAGTGGTGGCGGAAAGTGTAGTAGGTATTGTTGCTGCGGCATTAAACATCAAGGCACGCGACATGTTTGCGCTCATCCTGGGGTTGGCGATGGTGGATTATGTGATTTGAAATGTGGATGTTTCGATACGTGGGAGTGTATGATTGACGAGGCCGAGTATGACTGGGCCATGATTTTCTTTCGTGGGTGGGCGCTGCTTCAGTCCTGGTCGCGGTGCTGTACACAATTCTACATTGTAGGTGTGAGAATCGGACGAGCGAGAAGTTTGGCTGGCCCTCGGCCTCGGCTTTGTTTGGCTGGGCTGAGGGCAATTTGAAGGGTCCAGTCCGGGTATGCGGTGCTTAGAATGGCAGTGAGGCTGGGATTGAGGGATTGTGTTTGGGGATGACTCTGTTTGGGGCTGAGATGGTGGTGGTTATAGCTTCCTACCGAGGTCTATTAAGCGTACTGCTTGAATGTTGCCATTATATGCTGTGCTTGCTGGAAGGTTTGATCTGATACGATTCGGTGATCGACAAACCGCCAGCGATCAACCATCATGGTGGGGGGTTTGGGAGCTCTCTCTACATGCCTGGCCTTGCTTCGTTTGCCTAATTGGTTCATTTGCCCAATTGGCTGAGGTAGCTATAGGCGGCAGCCATGCTTGATCTCTCTTAGCTGTATGAGTATACGCACAGTCATGTCTTTTTAGGAGTGTTGCGCAAATCGCACCAAAGGGGCAATCTTGAGCATGTGACCATCGCTGCTCCTTATCTTATCGCGCAGCATAAGCCGCCGGCTTTCGGACAGGCAATCGGGATAACGCAAGCTGCTCGCGTCATGTGTCCAGCGTGACCTGACATGCTGTTCTGGACCAAGCTGCTCCTGATTCATAACCTTCACCTGCTACCTCTACTGCTCCTTCCTCTCTTCCACATCTTCCTACTCACTGCTTAACTCCTCACGACCTGCATACCTAACGCCGGCCAGATCCAGCCACTGCTCACTGCTCATCCAAGACAAGCTTCAACAGAGCGGGGCATACCTACTGCGACGCCCTGATACCTTGCTATACCAGCTCAATCACTGGACACGCTTCTGCCTGCTTCTTGCTGTGCAATCTCTTGTTGCAGCCCGACGAACCTCCCTGCCTATCCACCGCCAAGCTCTGAGCTACCGAACACCGCCTCCCGCGACTGCATTCACCACCCCACGACACCTGGTTGGCACGCCAGACGAAACATCTATACCGAGCCCACAAGAAAGAGCACAACACCGCCATCATGTCCAGCCCAAAGCGCAGAATCGAGACAGACGTCATGAAGATGTTGATGAGCGACTATGAAGTCACTCTGGTCAACGACAACATGCAAGAGTTCTACGTCCGCTTCAAGGGCCCTGAAGAGAGCAAGTATCCTCTAACAGCAAATTACCGAGCAATCTCGGAGTTCTAATACTGACAAACATCCCACAGCACCCTTCCTCGGCGGCCTCTGGAAAATCCACGTCGAACTACCCGATCAGTACCCCTACAAGTCGCCCAGCATCGGCTTCGTCAACCGCATCTTCCACCCGAACATCGACGAGCTCTCCGGCAGCGTGTGCCTCGACGTCATCAACCAGACCTGGTCACCGATGTACGACATGGTCAACATCTTCGAAGTCTTCCTCCCGCAGCTCCTGCGCTATCCCAATCCCACGGATCCATTGAACGGCGAGGCGGCGGCGCTGCTGATGAAAGAGCCAAAGGCATACGATATCAAGGTCAAAGGTGAGTTTATGAAAAATTGCTTTGCCTGGCAGGACAGGGAGCAAGGTTGCCTGCAAGAGATGAACAAGAGACGAATCATGTGCTGACGGACTTTCACTGCAGAGTACGTCGCAAAGTACGCCACAAAGGAGCAAGTTGACGAAGCCGGCGAGCAGTCAGATGAGAGCGACGACTTGAGCAGCGTTGGCAGCTACGGCGACGACGATGACGATGAAGTTCAGCCTGCTGGCACTATGGAAGTCTGAAAACAACCAAGAACTCTTGCGCAGCACAGCATCTCGATCAGGCGACACACGGAATTTCTGCATCCTCTTGCGGTCCAGGCTTCAAATCTCAACTCTCTTTCCTTTTCTTGCTGCAGGCTTTTGCTACGGAGTGTGGTGCAAATTGGATGGACGGACGGATGGAGTTGAGTTTCCACAATGTAATGGCTGGTTGGCAAGCAATAGGGCGGCGTTTATGGCGTTTATGGCACTTCTCTTGGAAATTTGGGGTTGGGGTCAGGCGTAAGGACGGGTATGAATCGATTCGAACAAGCAAGCAAGCAACTGCAAATATCGGTGGAAGGGCAAGGCTTTCCACTAGATGATTGAGGTGGTGAAGTAGCATGGACGATGGCGGAGTTTGGCCGTCCGGCTCAATCCCTACTCTTTAAGTATGCGGAATACCACCTTGACGTTTTTTCATGATAGGTTTTCTTAGCTCATTGCTTTTGGTAATATGCTGCTGGGACGGTTCGTAACGTACTGCTTTCATGTGAGACGGCCTTGTGTACGTTGCGGGTGAAGTGATACCGGGCTGAACATAGTTGACCTAAGGAGGAGGAGGGAGGAGGGTTCCTTCTATTCCACCCGATGTTCAAGTGTTTACCTGTCTTCACATCTCTACCTTCTCGAAGCCATTCTGGGCGATGTTACACAGCATGCAAGACTATTTATTCTACGGCTGATCCCGAGCTGAGAAAATAGACCTTAATGACATAGGGAGGACTCCGTGGCTTTCCGGTTGTTCATGCTGCGTTCCGCGACACAGAGCTCGAACTCATCGTCTTTGAATCTCGCTGCAACATAACTCTGCCGTAGATGCTGACATTGCAGATAACTACACAACACTACGCTAAAGCATGAGCTTTATAGCTGCCTAACTCAGCACCGTGCACATATTCTCACTCATCAAGGACCTGCCGGAAGTAGCGGCATACCGATGATGCAGGTACCTACTTTTTCTGGACGCTCTGAAGTCGATAGCCGCATGAAGGATCGTGCGGCTATCCTTCTTTTAGTTCGCAAACGCCCAAAATGGACGGAGCCACCCGACGAACCACCCGGCGAGTGACTTTTCAACCGCTCTTCACGGCTCATAATTGGGGAGGAATTCAGATGCTGATCCTGCCTGGGCCGCTTTAGAGAGCTTTTATTCTTCATACATACACCAATTCGTTCTCGTTACATCATCCAGATTCAGATCGGCTAATCTCAACAACTACGGGCGGTAGTACAAACGCTATTTTAGCCAAACTCCTTCTTTCCCACCCTACCTCGTATTCTCGCCGGAGAACACTGTATAAGCCGCAAAAATGAAATTCAAATAGATCTGAAGGATTGACCTCGCCTATTGTGTTCTCGTCACCGTGCTTTAGTTTTCTCTTATATTCACTCTTTCGCCAGCCCATCACTGTCGTCGACATTCTCTCAGAAGATCATCAATCACCACAAGAACCAATCCTCTACTTCCAATCAAAACCATGAAGTCAACCACCATCAGCATCCTCTTCCTCGCCACCGGCCTCGCCACAGCAGATACTTGCGGGATCTTCGGCTACGACAACTCAGGCCACGACACCGCCAGCGCACCAGCCTACAAACTCGACACCACAGCCACCACCCCCCAACTCTGCTCCGCCCTTTGCGCGAGCGACAGCGCCTGCAAGAGCTTCGCCGTCGGCAACAACACCTGCCTCTTATACGCCGCTCCAACGGAGAACAACTTCACCCCCTACGACTACAGCTCCTTCTCCGCCACCCGCAGCCCCTACTACTTCTACGACGCCGCCTGCGCCATAACCTCCACCTCGCCGCCCCTCCCCTTCTCCACGCCCATCTGCGGCGTGCAGGGCTACGACCGCGGCAACCCGGGCAGCGGGTACATCGAATCCGGCAATACGCAGAAATCGTGCTCTGCGACTTGCAAGTCGCGTCCGGACTGCAAGGGGTACGCGATTATCGACAACTTCGTTACTCACCGCCCGACTGGATGCTTCTATTATACCAATTTGGTGGATAACTTTGTTGCGAACTCGATTAATGATCCGCAGGTTGGCTCGTCGTTCTTTTTCTACGAGAGAGATTGTCCTACCAAGCCTTACGACCCGCAGTGTACGCTGGGAGACGCGTGCCCGTAGATGGAGGTCTCCTAATGTGCGAGGAATACAAGCTGCCCTTTTGGATACCTTTACCATCTGGCGAAGGGATTTTCTTGGCTTTGGTTCGGTTGGGCGGACTTCTTTTTGCCAGTAGGGCGACTGGGTCGGTTCGTTGATTCCCTCAACTGACTGAGAAAAAGGAAGAGAAAAAAATGATCCTCTGCTCCAGAAATTCAAACGATATTATTCCTTAAAGTAATTCTGGCCATTTCTGTGAATTCCAGTGACATCAGTCCCACGATTTTTCCTTTCGAGAATGATAAGCGGATCTTGACAACACATTATCAACAGTGATTTCAAATTGGAAACTTGGAAGTTGAGACAAGAGTGCACTCTGGTCGAAGTCGGAGGCGGCGGTGACGTTGATGTTGAAATACTTGGAACCGAGATGAGTGATGTCGAGTAGGAGAGCGTGCAGTCTTCGTGGTCATGTGTTCCTCGAAGCGCACAGTGCACGGAAATACGACTTGGTCTTCTCATCTCCAAAGCTGGGGGCGAGGGAAAGGTCGGGAGATCTTACCGCTAGATGAGAGGTCAGTATATATTGTATTATGATAGGGTAAGATTGCATTGATGATTTATTAGAAGCTGAAAAAGCCCTTCTCAGTGGTCTTATAGCTGATACCCTTGACGTTGATGGCGTTGGATATCTTTGCTATATCCTGGTCCGAAGGAAACAACCTGGATGGTATGAGTAGGTCAATAGCTCAGCCAGCGATATGAAACATAGCATTTACCGTCACCAGCTCTCGCACCTGCTGATATCATTTGTCAATTCATCTTCATTTTCACTTCCTATCCTCAATGAGCCAGCCTCTTCTTAATTGGTCGAAATCACTCCAGAAGTAATGGCGGGCCTTCTTGGCGATGCAACATCCTGATCGACCTTCACAAAGCCCTGAAACGCTAGCTGGAGGAAGAACTATAACCCCGCTCCTACCCTGTTTGTTCCTTCGTTTCTTATCTACACCCTTGACTTGCAGTCACGATTATATGATCTAATGATGGTAAATTTTCTCTATCAATGGGTGAATGCTTACAACACGCGAAAGTGCACACGCGAAACAGGCGAATGCAACGCTTCAGCGCTGGAACTCCAATAGGCCGCGCCCGATCCATGCTACAATAACCGAGTCCATCGACGCACCTGAACAGTAAAGCTGCAGCCACGATGTATGCACATGCGAATGTTGGGCGACACCCTGTTCTGCGATAGGCCAGTCGGCAATCTCAGGCACTATCTTGAGTGGCATTGGGCTACTAGGTCCCCGCCGAGCTCTCGGGTCAGCTTGTGAATTATCAAGGGTCGTGTAGGTTGTTTCTTACCTTCTTTCGTCTTGTACTGCTGCTTTGTGGCTGAGTCATTTTGCTGGTTTGCTCACTTGCTCGCCTTTACCGCCACGATGGATATTGAGAAGACACCGGTGCAGCCGACTTCTGACGAGCAGGACGTGGTGCACGATGCAGACGATAAAGTCAACGTTTCTGGCCATGTGCAGGAGTTGGACCGGTCTTTCAGCGTCTGGAGTATTTGTTGCATCGGCATCATGAACAATAACGCGTGGGCTTCTGGCGGTGGCAGCCTGGTTATTGCACTGTATAACGGCGGCGGACCTGGTGTACTCTACGGCCTCATGGCAGCGACGTTCTTCTACACTTTCATCGGACTGTCTCTAGCCGAATTGGCGTCTGCAATTCCCTCTTCGGCAAACGTCTACCACTGGGCTTCTGTGACTGCTGGGCCGAAGTACGGGCGCATCTGCTCGTGGTTCGGTGGCTGGTGGAACAGCCTAG
This sequence comes from Graphiopsis chlorocephala, assembly GCA_022828445.1. NCBI lineage: Eukaryota > Fungi > Ascomycota > Dothideomycetes > Cladosporiales > Cladosporiaceae > Graphiopsis > Graphiopsis chlorocephala. The sequence goes on along the minus strand of JAIZZJ010000011.1, from coordinate 1,753,943 downwards.
CGTGGATCTTTGGCACGTCTTCGGTCTGCCTTTTCGGCGCCAATGCCGCTGTCGCTATGTACTCACTGTACCACCCTTACTATGTCCCGGAGCGCTGGCACATCTTCTTTGCCTTTTTGGGAATCGCGTGGTTTGACAATCTGCTTGTCATGTTTGGGCAGAGATTCCTTGCGAGGGTGGCCAATGCAAGCGGCATGCTTTGCATTGCTTTCTTGGTCATCACGGTCCTAGTCTGTGCTATCATGCCGTCTCGGACTGGCGCTGGATATGCTAGTACTTCGTTTGTCTGGACAGAGTTTACGAATTTGACGGGTTACAGTAGTTCGGGGTTTGTGTTTCTGGCTGGTATGTTGAATGGTGCGTATGCCATAGGCACTGTGGACGGGGTCTGTCATCTATGCGAAGAGATTCCTAATCCTCGTATAAATGTCCCTAAAGGCATCGCGGCACAATTGGGAGCAGGGTTCCTGACGACGTTCTTCTTCTTCGTTGCCATTGTAGGTCACACCTGGTCAAAGCATGACTGCACACCAACTGACCAACCCTCTCAGCTCTACGGCGTCACTTCTCTCGACGACGTCTTCAACACCAACATTGTTTCCCTCCCCCTCGCAGCAATGTACCAACAAGCCACCCGCAGTAACGCCGCTACAATGGGCCTCCTCTTCATCTTTCTCCTCGACTTCCTCGTAGCCATACCCGGCGCCTACGTCGTCTGCGGCCGCATGCTCTGGACTCTGGCCCGCGACGACGCAACGCCGGCTTCAGGCCGGCTGCGACATGTTTCAGGTCGATGGCGCAATCCGCTGCAGGCCCAGTTCGTGTGTGGGTGCTGCGTGACTGTGCTCGGGTGTATCTACATCGCTTCGGACAGGGCGTTCAATGCATTTGTGGGAACGTTTGCGATTTTAACGACGCTTTCGTATTTGACTGCGATTTTGCCGCATTTGCTTACGGAGAGGAAGAATGTGCGTCCAGGACCGGTAAGTCTCCCATCATCTTGACCTAAAAACAAAGAGCACAGAAACAGACAAGAATCTAACACCCTCAAGTTCTACATCCCCTCCCCTTACGGCCCTATCATCCTCGCTGTGGCAAGCGCCTACATCATCGTCTTCGACGTCATCTTCATGTTCCCGTACTCGATGCCTGTGAGCGTGGCTACGATGAACTACTCGTGCGTGATGGTGGGTGGGCTTACGATTTTGCTGGCGCTGGGGTATGCGTGGAAGAGGAAGCATGGGTATCTTGGGCCGCAGGTGGCATTCGAGGGAACGGATGATGTGCTTGTTGGGGTTGTGGGCTTGAGTCGGGAGGAGGAGGAGGCGAGGAGGAAGGGTGGTGTTGGTGCAAGAGAAGGGTTGTGAGGAAATGATGGATGTTTGTAGACATTAATAATGATCGGTTCAAGAGCCGATGTGATCGTAAGCCCCCTTGAAGCCGTGGGATCATGGATACATGGAAGTAACCAACCGTTCTCCGCTACCCCCGACCACTCTCCTGTCGCGCAAGCAAACTCCGTACCTTCTCATCCATACCCAACCACTGGAAAATCCGGCCCGCGCTCGGAAACCCATCCAAATGATTCAACAACCCCAGCAGAGAAGCCGAATACCACCTCAATCTCTCCGGCAACCCCACCTTCTCTTCTCCAGCCATCTTAGCAGTCAACACCGTCAACTGCATCAACATTGTCTCGTCCGATGGCGGCTCGGCGGTCAAAACTTGCAGCATGACGTCCAGAGTATGCTGCATGCTCCGGCATAGCACCTGGATTGGCTCTTGGACTTTCACAAAGTTTGGCTCGTATTGTGGGTCTTCGTGGAGGTGGGAGAGTTTCTGGAGACTGGTGAGGAGACTTTGTAGGTCGTCTGTAATTTCTGGGACGATGGTTACGTCGCGGGAGTGGTGCATTTGGAGGATTCGAAGGATGTTTACGGCGCGGGTGGTGGAGGTGATGAGCCGGGTGAGTGACTGTGAAGTGGAGGTTTGGTCGTGTGGCTGAGCTGCATCTGAGGTTTCGCCTGATGTGTTGAGGTTGGTTGGCTCTGCACCTGTTCTTGACGTTGACGCTTCTGGAGGTAATCCGGTGTGATCGTCACCACTGACTTTAGGTAAAGTGATGTGGTCACCAGATCGCTTAACGCTTTTTTGTCGCTCGAGCAAAGATTGTATGTTAGAGTCCATACCCAAGAGACTGTCGCTCGTGAAGCCATCCAGATGGTCCAGCAATCCCATGACGGCAGCCTGGTACCAGCGTAGCCTCTGCAGTATATCTGTGCTCTCAATGTATCGCATCGACGAGCTCAACGCCATCCACTGTCTCTCATCTAGCGGAGAGCATAGCGAGCTCAATGCTGTAGCCATAGTGTACTGCACGCTGGAACAGAGAACGTGTACAATCTCTTGAACGCGCTGGAACCGGTCTTGATAATCCGGGTTTTCTTGAAGCTCAGCGAGACGCTCGAAACAATTACTGAGAGCAAGCAACTGATCCACAGCTTCGGGAAGATCTCTCTGATTCTTCGAATGCCGATCTTGGAGCACCTGGAGTCTGTCTGTTGCATCTTTGATGTCAACGATCAGGTCCAAAAGCTGTGATGGCGCGATACCAAGAGGGTGCAGCCCAGGTCCCGGCTCATGCTTCTCAGCAGTATCTGCTGCTGGTACATTTGAGACTGTGCTTGGGGGATAATCGGTAAAGACGAACTCAGAGCCGCATTTGGGGCACGATTTTTCGCCTGGATTGGCCGACCAAGCGAAGCGATGGCGGCAAGTGTCGCACACTCTGGCCACAGAATCCAGCCCTGGATCCTTGAGTGGCGCCTGGCTGGCCTTTGGCACGCTCGTGCTGGATGGACATTGTAGCCGTCGCTTTGCATTTTCCTGCCACTCGCGCAAAGACCGCATGCTCGCATCCACTGCCAATAGGCTCTCACTCCTGGAACTCTCGAGATGGTCGCTAGGATCTGGTGAGTAATCGTAGTCTGGTATCTCGCCGAGATCTGGCAGTATCGAGTCTTCTTCATCTATGGCACCGCTTTCAACTAATTTTTCAAGTTGGCCTTTCAACTCGCCCTCAACCAAAAGGGCGTCGTGGTGTGCGCTGCTACCCGGACGATTGAACATCCGCGCGTTGGAACACACCAGTGCAAAGTCGCGCACGAACTCACGAACAGACTGATAAGCGCGGGTATCAATCTTCTGCTTGATCATGGACAGAGCCATGGGCTCCTTGATGATGTCGTAGTACTCTGGGATGATTTGCTTGTTGACCTTGTGGTGGAACCATTTCGATGGAGCAGAGCCGCTGGCTAAACGTTAGCATTCTACTGAGTTTGAATGAATTCATGTGCATCTATACGCACTCTTCAGTTCTGTAGTCGCAGATGTATTGCAAAACTTCTTGCATGCCCTCCCACTGGGCGGCACTTATATTAGGAGGATCCTTTAGCAAAGGCTCTGTAGTAGATTGTTCAGTCTGCGCACGTTGGACCTCTTGCGGTGGCGTCCGGCTGGCTTTTGGCAGGCTTGTGTTGGATGACTTGTGTAGATGCTCCCATGGGTTTGGAAGGCTCTCATGGGAATCGGATGTCGACTTGGGTAAAGGCTGTTGTCGGTAAAGATTCATGTACTTGTCCGTACGCTCGGAGAAGTACTGGCCCAATGCTTCCTCTCCGGGAGCACTTGCGCGATGAGGGACGTCTGAAATATCAGGAGAGGCTGTCCTCTTTGGTGAGTCGGCGAACACTGAATAAGAACCGCATTTGGGACAGTCTCGAAGCTCTGCTCCAGAAACCGATGTCCAGGTGTGTTGACATGAGTAACACCTTAGTTCCCGCGGAGGGCGCTCAATGGCTGCTTCCCTGGTATGATCACGAGGGCGAATCTCTGCAGCGTCATGGCGATCCGAGATTGCTGCTGATCTCGAGGCGGAGAACGATAACCTGGCACGTTCCTCCATCAAAATGGTTGTAAATCGACTGCGTATTCGCGGAGCGCTACCATGAAGCTCAAGTTGTACCTGCGCGTCCACACTGATGAGCAGACTGAGAAGCAATGCCTCATGTCTGCGCACCATCGCATTTCGTTGGGTACGATCGAGTGTATCATTCTTGGCAAGTTCAGATAGCGCACATATCCTGAAGTCCCGAACAATGTCTTCCACTAGAGAAGTGCCAACCAATGGTGATGTCTCCAGAAATTGTGAGAAGATCTCAAAGATTTGCTTGACGTCGTCATTTCCGAAGCCAGGCAGCTGCTCTTGACCAGCGGCGGCATCCTGCACTCTTACTTTCAAAGCCTTGAAAGTCAGTGCATCGACCTCAAGTTGGTTGCCTTCGGCGTCGTCAAAGGTATTTTGCCGGTCGACAAAACTTTGCCTGAAATAACTGCCCGATGCCAATTTGACTGCATCATTAGCACGAGTGACCATCTGAGCTTGTTCTGCGCGAAGCTGGGCGACCGCATCATCGTCGGTATCGTGCTGACCCTCCACGAGTTTGATCAAGACGTCCATGAGCAATGCTGCGCTTCGCTCCACATCTGCCTTCCACATTGCATCGCTTGAAATTGAGTCTTTGCTTTGCTCGGCTGTTGCGGTAGCATAGAACATGCGCACGACATCCTCCAGCTTGAGACCGTTCATGAAGTTCCTTTCGTTAAAATGTAGGGCAAACTTCAAAAAGAGAGGCTTGACGAGTCCTTCGTCGTAACCTATGATTTCCCTTTCGCCACGGGCAAGCTGACGAGCTTCGAACAGTAAGGCATCACATGCTTCCCAAGAGAGCATGTAGTTCTTGCGATAATGTCGGGGTTGGGCTTCTAGATTTCCAGGCGACCGACGTGCTCTGAGCGATGCCGCCTCCTCTTTCTCCTCCGTAGTGCAATCTGTCTTTCGAACAAGTGTGTCCAGTGAGACTTCGACTACAGGCCAGGAGTTCCACTCTCGGGCAGTGTGTTTTTTGTCTTGAGTACGTCCAAGATAGACGCCTTTCTTGTATGAGAGCTGTTCGCTGGTTTCCTGTGGGATGTAGACAATATCTCCCGGCAGGATGCTTGGGAAGAGTTCCTCTGCAGGCATGCACATAGACGGATCGTTGAAGACTCTATGTTGCGGTGCACCAAGATCATCGAGCTTGGAGGAAGAGACATTGTCGCTCGGTACTGGTTCTCCAGGTAAAAACGTATGAGTAGCCTTTGCATCTTGTGCATCTTCAGGGCTATCCTCGATGTTCGTAAAGTCCACAAGATTCTGCCATCTTGTCATGAACTACAGAAGTCAGATTCGAGCACAAATACATGGGCTCAGAAATGTACTTACTTGGATGTTCTCCTGAGAATCTACTTTGCTTCTGCCATGATTGGATCCAGATTCGACGCTTCTTTCAACTTCTGGAGGAATTGCAAAGAGTGCCAACTGTTCCTGGTGGAAGGCTAGATGTCGGTGGTAGTCGGCTAGCGGGATTACAACTTGCGCGCCCGGCAACAAGGCCTGACCTCTGGCCGCTGCATCTTTCCGAACATCGTCTTCAAAGTCACAGAATGGGCAAGTGGGAGCAGTCTCGGTCACTGGATACGACGAGGCATCCACCAGCTTTGTAACTACGTCCTCAGGAAGCTCCCCTACCTCATGCGTTGAACGCAGATGGCCTTGCAAGCCTTCGGCGGAGGTGAAAGGTCCACTTCGGCATTGGCTGCAACTCCATTGACGTTGGTGATATTCGGCGTCATGTGCTTGCCAAGCAGCTTTGTCTTCGAACAGTCCCACGTCACAGTCTGCGGACATGCAAACGTAAGCTCTGAGGTCCGATAAGACGTGTTTCCGCCAAGAGTGTTGTCTCTTTGCTTGTACGATTCCGAAGCAGAACGGACACTCAAACGGTTGAATCCCATGCGAGACACCTTCGAGTTGAGGTACATGTAGAATTCCGGAGTCATCTGGATCCACTTGAGAATAAGCAACAGAAGTGGCTTGTGAGACTGCGTCGTCGCGATCAAGATCTTGCAGATCCTCTGGAGCGATTCTGTCAGCATGCAGGGTTGATGCAGTGGTTGGAGTCAATGTTGGGCGCGTCAGCGGGGTGTTGGTGGTAGATGCAGCGTTCGCAGTATGTGCCGGAATATCCAAGTTTCCTTCGGTACGTGCAGGTTTCGGCAGGAGTTCATTCGGATGAGCTTCTCGAGGTGCAAACTGTTCAAAGATGGTCAGTCCGAAGCTCGACCTATTTGCCATGCGCGTATATGTTCGTGAAGGCCGAGCATTTCAGCAATCGCATTGTGCCAGTACTGTTATGCAGATGAGCCCGGGCGAGCATACATATCAATCAGGCGCTAGAAATCCGGACCGAAGGTTGCGTCTGACGAGTGTCTGCGGGACAAAGAATAAGATGCTTACATGGGCTATGCGATGTTTGTGGTTCCGACAATATCTCAGAAACTGCCGCCTCTGAGTAATGGCATTACCCAAGCGCTGGAGCAACCAGGGCTGTGTTCGTAGCTTGGGATACTTGTCTGCAACGTGACGTATATCAAATTCGGCCAGGAAAGCTGCCTCTTCGGCGCTTGCAGCTTTTGCGTACCGATCTCGTGTAGTAGCCTTTTTGACAAGCACAGAGACCTTGAAGAGGCTGGTGATAATGTCACCAACACTGAGATTGAGCTCTAAAAGCTCATCGGAGGATTCCAAGTCATCTCCGCATTCTGATATCTGCCGGTTTGCTCTTGCGCCTGACACAATTTCGAGAATGTCGCTGTTGATCTCAGTCAGCTCATCTAGAAGCTCTCCGATGCGTTCAACAACTTCTGGCGCCTCCCGCAGTCTGTAGTCAGCAGATCTCCTGTCCGCTCCTGGGTGTAAAGACCCGAGATTTAAAGCCCAGATCTGGTATCTGCTGCGACCATCTTCGCTGGCAAGACTTCTTGTTGCATGAGCGACTGATCTTTGACTAATGGCATCAAAGGACGCCAGGCATCTGTGAGCAGCATCTGAGATGGTGGTCGAAGTCATCGAGAATAACTGCAAGATCCGCTATGCATTTTGCGCATGAGGCTCAGGATGATCACGACAGCAGTTTCTGTGCTTGTATTGCTGTCGGTTGGTTTTCCAGAAATGCCAATCGTTCGTGGTACCGTAAAGCCGGCGCCTGGAAAAAGCCGTGGATGCGCGATATGGTGTGTCGTCAGCAGTTCTTCAAGCGTTGTAACGGCCAAAAGACTTATGAGTCCTGGTCAAAGTGGCTATGTGATATAACGCATATCGGTCTCTGGTGTTGCTGATGTTGTGGATACATGTTGCTTCGCGGCTGAAACAAACATTCTCACTTCCCCTCTCAATGTGTGAACTTGTCGCGCTGAACTTGATCAGCATCTTCGCAGTAATTAAGACATGTTGGCACTTGACGTGTCGAATGGAACGTAATGCTCATTGGAAATGATTTGCCTACTTCTTTGCCATGTCTTCGAGATCTATCACCTCGACAGATGCATGTTCAATATGCTAGAATGCTGTTGTTAGCTGCGGCAGAGTCCAGTATCTTTTGTCCCTTGCGTGCGCACCCCTGTCCTCAGCTGAAGCCTTCGACCCACTTTCCGTGGCCTAGACACAGCCACAGTGTGTGTACAGCTCAAGTGTCAGGCCACAGCCTTGGGCGCCAGCTCCAACATGTTCGTCTGAACGTCCAAAGCCTGATGTGCTGCCCGTCTAATCAGCTATACCAATCGACACCATGAGTGGCCTCGAGATCCTCGGCGTTATCCTGGGGGCGTTCCCCCTTGCTATCAGTGCGATGGAGCACTACGAAGAGTGCAAGAAAGTGGCCGGCACCTTCTACAAGATACGACGGGCTCATCGCAAGGACTTCGGCAGGGTCAAAGATTGCCAGCTGAAGTTCAGGCTGAACATGAAGGAGTTGTTACTGCCACTTCTTGCAGATGATCTCTTTACCAAGATCGAATACGAACAGCTGCTTGCTTGTCCTGGCGGGCCAGGGTGGCAAGAAGATCACGTTGAAGAATCCCTGGCGGAGAGGCTCGGCGATTGTCACGAAAGATATCTCGAGATATTGAAGGAGATGGAAGAGGCGATGGTTCTACTGTGTAAAGCTACAAAGGTCGACGACGAACAGTTCCAGGCACTACTCAAAAGCCAAAATGTAAGCAAAGCTGCTTCCGTTCTCTCCACCTAATCATTGCGAGGTACTTTCCAATGACCACGAGGATGCCTGCGTTTCCGACTAGTGCTTTGAGAGATATTACTCGAGTGCCATGCTAAACTACTAAAAGTCTTCCGCAAAAACACCTACTGAAAAAGCAAAAAGCAAACTGATGTCCCGATCATACGCCAATCTCCAAGCCAAGAAAGTCGCCTACGCCTTCACAATACCGCAGCGAGAGTCCCTACTCGAAGAAATCGAAAGCTTCAACGCAAAACTCGAGAACGTACTAGTAGCGAACGACCGAATATCCGGCCTGACCCGACAGACCGTTTCTACACCAAGCAAACCTCGAATACCCAAGGCACTGCTCCACTTCTGGCGCCATGCGGATTCGATGTTCAAACTCCTTAGCCAGGCCTGGACGTGCCACTGCAAAAGCCTGCACTGCGCGCGAGTATGGCTGAAGCAGCGGGTCGCGGCAACGGCTGATATGAAGATCATGTTGCAATTTTGCCATGATACTCGCAGGCATGTGCATCTCCAGCTGGCCGAGAGTCCTGCTTTTGGTGCTGCTTGTTCGAACTCAGTGGCGCCTTTAAGACTACCTCTGCGGCCTATCTCTCAGCAATTCGCAATACCGTCTGTCACAGTCCAGAGTACACATGCTGCTACTAAGATCTCAGGCAGTGGAACGACTATTACTCTGGGTCGAACGGACACACGCGTGTCGTGGGCGTCGGGCTGCCAGCAGCAGCAACAACAGGCTATATCGCCAACAAGTATCGATCTCGGAGCCGGCGATCTATGTGAAACTATGCGAACCTCAAGTGCAAAAAACGGCGAATGCTATGGAGGATTTACCGATACCGACAGCGACCGATACTACACCGTCTCAGCCCTCGAAAGCCCATGTCACATAACAAGCACCATCACGCTTGCCAAGGTGATCGATGGTACCACTTCTATCACACTCACTCGGATCGAAAGATACTCTATCGCCGCAACATTAGCCTCCTCCCTTCTCCAACTCGAATCAACCTCCTGGTCCAAAGGCTGGACCGCTGACGATGTACACTTCGCCCACGACATTAAAGCCACCCAAAGCACACCACCACTGGAATACGACAAACCCTTCTTCCTCGCTCCCCTCACCCCGACCCTTCCCACTCTAGACGACAGATTCAAGTTAATCGGAACACTGCTGTTGGAGTTATGCTTCGGCACCTCCCTCGACCAACACTCATTATGGAACCAACCAGCCTTCTCCGCCTCAAAAACAAACCCAATGATGCGCCATTTCGTCGCGTGCGAGTGGTCAAAAGACGTCGAAGGCGAAGCCGGGGAGCAATACGCCAGCGCCGTGCGCTATTGCTTACATCAAAGCCCCACGGCTTTGCATGATGAGAAGTGGCGCACCGATTTTGCGCAGGCGGTGGTGTGGCCTCTTCAGCAGTGTTATGAGAGTATGCGGCCGAGTAAAAAGGGTGTGTGATGAATGCAGTGTGGAAGGCCACCCTGAATCGCAAGCCAACCGTAGAATAATGTGTTGTCGGCACTTCAAGAATGATGATGTCGCCATAGAGATTGTGACATTCTCGACTATATGATTTGTTTGGTTGAGTCTGGACTCAAACGGTAGGCAGGTGGCCTCGAAGTGGTGTCCCGTAACCAAGGATGTCTTATCTATACAAATATTATACATTCCACTACCAGTAGCTCTCTCATCTTCCAGCTCTCAAAGCTTCAATCTCATCGATCTCCTTCGCCGCAGTTGCAGTCAGCACTTCAGGCTTATCCTTGCCAATGACCACTGAATCCTCCACCCGCATAGCCAGACCCCTGAACCTCTCAGGCCAGCGTTCATCGTCCGGAACGTACACACCCGGCTCGATCGTAATACAGTTGCCCTCGACCAGAGTCCCAGTGCGTGGATGGCCAGGCGCATCGTGGACGTCAAGACCGACAAAGTGGCCCACGTGGTGCGGGAAAAGCTGTTCCATGTTCCTCCCTGACACATCGAAGCCCAGGTCTTTGAGGCCGTCGCGGAGCATGTTATCGGTGATCCGGTGGAGGCGGTCGAGAGACAAGTTCGCGGATTCTTTGCACATTTCGACCACGTTCTTCTGCGCTTCCAGCAGCATGGCGTACATGTCACGCTGCGCGGGAGTGAAGGTTTTGTCGACGGGCCAGGTGCGGGTGATGTCTGCAACGTAGCCGCCGTATTCACCGCCGGCGTCGACAAGAACGGTCTCACCAGAGCGCAGCGGGCAGTCGTTGCGAACGTAGTGGATGCTCAGTCCGTTCTGTCCGCCTGCGACGACGGGGACGTAGGCGTCGCCGTCCAGACCGTGGGAGCGGAAGCCGTAGGCTAGGTCGGCCCAGAGCTGCTTCTCAGTCGTGTAGTCCCTCGTCATGGCCTGTGTGATGACGAAACCAGAAGCTGCTCCCGCACGACGCATGTTGTTCAGCTCAGCATTCGACTTCTTCAGACGAATCTCATTCATGAGCGGCCGCAACTGGCGCACCCTACCCGTCTGACTGAGCGCCTTTTGCATTCCTTCCACGCCCGTGCCATCCCCGAGTATAAACTTTTCCACAGCCGTCTTCTTGGTGTATGAGCCGATATCCGTGAAAACTTCGCGCGCGCCGTTGATGATCTCAGGTAAGATCGAGGAGACAGCCTCTATGCTTTGCGCTTCGTCCGCGTTGAAGACATCCTGTGCCGCTTGCACGCCTGATCGCGCGCCGTCCCAGATTTCTGCTTTTTCATCCTTGGGGCGGACGAAGAGGTGGAAGGTGTATTCGACGTCGGTTTCTCCCTTCTCTGCGGCATTGTAAGCCCCTGGGGTTAAAAGTACTGCTAGGTGAAATGTAACATACCGATAACAGCTATTGAGTCAGGCTCGTTGAAACCTACATAAGCACTCAGTATGGGCGTGTACGCTGTCTCCAGCACTCATTGCTCCTTACCAGTAAGATAATAAAAGTTGGGCTCTTGGTGGAACTCATAGAAGACAGCGCCGGACCTGTACTTGAGATCGTTGGAAGCTAGAATGGCAATGCTATTCTTCGGCAGCTTACTCGCAAGCGCTGCTCGTCTATGATGATACTCCAGCGCCGAAATGCCTGGTGTGAGGTCGCCCGGCGCAATTAAGTGAGGATGGGTTTCATGGAGCGGCTGTCCAAATTGGCACTCGGCCGCAGACACGAGCGTTCTGATGGCAGGCAGGACCGGCCTGCTGCTGCTGAATGATGAAGCGACAGGTCTGGGACGACATGCGTGAATGCTGGCCTGGAGAGGCCGCAATAGGCTTCTTCTCATGGTTGCGAATATGGGTAGGCGCAAGGACAAGCCGCAAAGCATCGAGAGGCTCGCAGTCCGATCATCGTCACGCATTGGCCGACATTGGTCTGTCTCCACAAACCTTCTCTAACTTACAGCATTCTTGTCTCCCGCCGTGGAAACAGCATCTTCATTACACAAACTACTCGCGTACATACATATTCACGTGCACTTTCACTTTCACTTTCACTTTCACACTTGCATAGCACGTGTGTCCGGTAAGCTTGACCACAAGGAGCCTTCGCGCCACATCACTGCAGGCTGTTGCCTCCGGTCACCCGTTGTTGGTCACCGGTGAAGCAGCGTGAAGCGCTCCAGCAAACAACTCGAGGCACACTCCCCCACCATATGGTTGCCTCACAATGCCACTTGATCATCTGCAAGCCCACCTTCTCTCGCATCTTCTTTGACTTACGCACAGCTCATCTACGCACTCGTCGGTATCAATCAAGAGCAATGGCTACATCCTCCACTCCCTCCTTCACAGCCCTTCGAGGCGACATCGCTTCCTTTCACGATGCCCTCAAAGACTCCAAGCGCGTCCTCGCCCTCTGTGGCGCCGGCCTGTCAGCATCCTCGGGCCTACCAACCTTCCGCGGTGCCGGCGGGCTCTGGCGCACCCACGACGCCGTCTCTCTCGCCACTCCAGGCGCCTTCGTAGAAGACCCCGGCCTAGTCTGGCAGTTCTACGGCTACAGACGCCACATGGCACTGCAAGCACAGCCAAACGCAGCCCACTACGCCCTCGCCGAGCTCGCGCGCCGGATGCCGGGGTTCCAGTGTCTGACGCAGAATGTTGATGGTCTCAGTCAACGTGCAGAACACCCGAGGGGGCAGCTGCAGTTGCTTCATGGCACACTGTTCGATCTCATCTGTGCCAACAGGCGCGGTTGTGGATACGGCCGTGTGGATTTCACTGACCCTGTGACGCCGGCTCTGGCAGTCCCGACTTCAGGAGCTGATCCTACAACCAACGAGGCGCGTCAAGTCGGTCAGGACCTTGACATCAGCGACATAAACGTGCCACTGCCCGGCCTCACCCGCGAAGATCTACCCCTGTGCCCTAAATGCAAGAAGGACCTCCTCAGACCAGGCGTCGTCTGGTTCGGAGAGCAGTTGCCGGTGCAAGTCCTAGACACCATCGAAGAATACCTGGACGACGAGGAGAAGATCGATCTCATCCTAGTGATCGGCACGAGTGCGAAAGTGTATCCGGCTGCTGGCTACGTGCAGCGAGCGAGGGACCACGGTGCCAAGGTCGCAGTGATCAACATGGATGAGAACGATGTGCCTGCCGGTGGGTGGAAGCAAGGCGATTGGTTCTTCCAGGGCGACGCAGCAGAGATCATCCCAGCGTTGCTGCAGCCTACGATTGGAGAGGTCTTTGTGCCTGCGAGAACGTGAGGTGGTTGCGTTTTGATGAGCCCTATGTATTGTACGTGGTCATGCAAGGAGGCAGTCGATCATGGCTGGTCCATGTTTGTTAGATGTTAACGATGACCGTGTCGTCCAATGAATGGACAAGTGACCGTTCCCAATGCGTAGCTTGCATCAACGAGAAGTATTGTGTGTAATCCAAGGTTTGTTTAAAGCATACGAAGCCCACGGCAGGATCACTGGCACAGAGTATATATAGAGCACCATGTCGCACCTTAATGGCTGGTACCGTCAGCCAGGGCATCACAGCACTGTATCTCCCACAAAAAACCAACCACCACCTCGCTCGCTTAGCGACATTAATATCAAGCAAACCAGGAAACAGGGAAATAAAGGAGTGCAGCCACGAGCGAATCACATTTAGAAATTGCAAACCGACTATTTTTATTTCTCTATTCTCTCGTTCGAGATATATTCGAGAACGAGACATTTCGGAATTCTTTTCTTTCGCTTGCTTTCCTCGGCTTTGCTGACCGCCCATGCTTCTCTCCCCCAAGCCACTAGGTCTGACTTTGAGACGCGTGTGATTTGTGAAGAACAGATGATGAGATGAGTTCGGTTCGGCACTTGGAGGCTCGCACGGATGCAAACGCTACTGCGAGTAGCCGAGCGAATGGACGAGAGATCACGGCCGTGCGGATATGTGAAAAGGCTAGGCAGATCTCATAGTTTGTAGTACCTCCTAGGAGGTAGGCTCGTGATCTAAATTCAAAGTCCGCACTACTCGCCCTACCGGCCCGGGCACCAGTGAGGAGTCTGAACCTAGATTGTCAAGGTAGTGTGGTAGGGAGTTTCCTCGAACTCGTCTCGGGGGCGTGGTCGGGTTCGGCCGGTACGGAGGGTAAAGGATTTTTGCACGACCTGATTGTAGTTTGGGCAGGCTAAGGAGCCGTTTTTCAAGCCCGATGTTTAATGCAGGCGAATGATTCAGCAGCATGATAGAGGATTGTCTGGAAATGTAGAAATGATGGCGAAAGCGTACGTATGTCCTTCTGATGATCTAAAGGAAGCGAGGTAGGGCTGTGCCGGGCCTGGGTTCAGCCACAGTGCAGGCTTGCCGCTTGCCTACCTTAGGTGCATGTGAACGCTCAATGAGATTATTCTCAAGGAATTTGTTTGCTTTCGGTCGATAGCTCCGAGAAAAGACGGGTGGGAGTTAATTTGGCTTCTGTCTAGACGGGCAATTGATTTGCAATGGACTATCCCACGAGCAGTAATGGTTACCTTCTACTGTACACCGTTTGGTCGATCACCCGGTTCACTACCCCCACAGCGCCACATGCCTGGTCGGAGGACAGTCCTGCTGATCGGCTGTACTGCTAGATGGGTGTTTCATCAGGCGTCCTTGATCTTCTAGTAGAGGCACTTCATAAGCACCGGCTGGGCCTAGGCTTGGAGATAGGGCGCGGGCGGAGGAAGCTTGGAAGCAGAAGAAGAAGAGCAAAGTTAGATGGGCTGGCGTCAAGCGCGGCCGGCGTGCTGGGTTAGCATGTGGGTCGCCATGCGTAGTGCCGTCTGTTAGGCACTGCGACTTCTCCTATGTGTGTGACGGGCTGGGGGTGGGATGGTTGGTGCTGGTGCTGGTGCTGGTGGGAGTAGCATTGGAACAATGTTTCCACTTGTAAACACATGGCTGAAGCGTCCTGTTCACTGCGACCACGTTTCGTATGTAGGTTCTCGTTTGCATAAAAAACCGACTAGCAAGAAGCAACTGCAAATCACGAGCGAAAACCTTCGAAAAGAAGCTCGGAAAAGGGTCTTTTGTGAACGTGGTGCTCACGTTGTTGGCGCATGCCCGGCGGCGAAGGCGCTTGACTCGGGTTGTGAACGACTCTACACCACTACGCTGATCCTCCCCTGTTGCGAGCAACGCACACCACCAGAGACCCATCCACCTCGCCTTCCTCTCCTCCCTGCTGCCGACGACATCCCGGTCCACCCTGGCCGCCCCGTCGACTTGCTCTCCTCCGCCTCTCAGCCTCACCACCACCTCCACCACCGCCCTATCACCACCACCACCACCACCACCTCCTCCTCCTCCTCCTTCCGCCCAACATCGCCCGCCAGCCGTCGCCACCACATATCCACCCGCTGAAACTTCCACCAAAGCCCACATCATACCTTACTAGCACTAATTCCCCACCGTCGTACACGGCACCCGCACGGCTCTGGCAGCCAGCCTACTCCGCTTCAGGCCTTCTGCATCCCACTCCCCACCGCCGCACCCCTCGATCGTGCCCTCCGGCATCCACCCAGCATCCCGATATCCTGGTTCGACCACGCCCATCCGCCGCCCTCGTACCACCCACGTCCTCGCCACACTCCCCTTGCTGCGTCGCACACGGCCACGCTGCCTTGACGTCGGCATCCCGGCTTCTCGCATACCACCCTGCACATCCGGCACAATTGGGAAGGCGATCGCGCGTCTGACGAGAGAGGATCTGAAGCAGGAGAAAGGAGCGTTGGCGTTTGAATACCTGTGTGGAAATTTGCTGCTGAAGAGCGCGGCCTGTCAGGACTCTTTGCTGCCTTTTGCTTCCAACTTCGGGCGGGACATGCGGTGATATTCTCTTTGGAGAGACCCCAGCGTTCTATTATTCTTGGACTTGCGAGCTTGGCTATACTACTTTGCTGCGCTACGGCGAGTGCAACATTTGTCCAGGGACTGCTATTACTGTGAGTATATTCCATGAGGAATTCTCCACTTTCTCGCGGACAATGGTCCTTTGGGCTGTCTCAATGGCGCGTGCTAGGCTATCACTCTACTTCCACACATGCAATGATAAGTGCACGTGCAAACGCTGACAAGAAAGCCACATTCAGGTCCTTACTGACAACACAATCATCCGCTCACCAGCGGTAATCCACATCCCATCATGGGTAATTCAAGCGGCAAGCCCATATGCATGACCGATGAAGTCAACCTCAATCACTTCCGACTATTACGAGTTGTCGGCAAAGGCGCTTTTGGCAAAGTTCGCATCGTCGAGCGGAAAGATACTGGCCTCACCTTCGCCCTCAAATACATCCGGAAAGATGAAGTCGTCCGCTCGGAAAGCGTGCGGAATATAATAAGAGAAAGACGGATGTTGGAGCACCTGAATCACCCATTCTTGTGCAACTTGCGGTACAGCTTTCAGGACATGGAATACTTGTGAGTACAGATGAGAGGATGGCAATCAGACGGAACCCATACTGATGCATGTATAGATACATTGTCGTGGATTTAATGACTGGTGGCGACCTGCGATTCCACATCTCACGAAAGACATTCACAGAGGAGGCTGTACGTTTCTGGATAGCAGAGCTTGGCTGCGCACTCCGCTACGTCCACGGACAAGGTATTGTGCATCGTGACGTCAAACCAGACAACGTATTACTGGACAACGAAGGCCACGTTCATTTGGCAGATTTCAACGTGGCTTCTGATCTTACACCTGGCAAACCCCTTACCAGTAAATCCGGAACACTGGCATACCTTGCACCAGAAGTGTATATGGGTAAGGGATACTACTCCGAAGTTGACTGGTGGTCATTGGGAGTACTCTTCTACGAGTGCATCTACAACAAGCGACCTTTCGAGGCCAACAACCACGATGCATTGGCCCAAGCTATCGTTAAGGCGGACCCTGCTTTCCCTGTCACATCGCCTCCGGTCTCTATGCCTTGTTTGCACGCAATCAGCAGCCTGCTCGAGAAGGACAAGACACTGAGAATCGGCTCGGCTGGATTTGACACATTTACCGACAACCCTTTCTTCCGAGAACTGGACTTTGACGCATTGTTGGCCAAGGAAATCGAGCCTATCTTCTGCCCATCCAGCGAGAAGACCAATTTCGATGCGACCTACGATCTGGAGGAGCTTTTGCTGGAGGAGGCCCCACTGGAAGCTAGAGCACGGAAACAAAAGCCCAGAGCTGAGCTGAGGGATGATGCAACGCCGCAGGAAATCCGTGCAGACGAATTACATCGCATGGTCGAGACGATGTTTGAGCCTTTCAACTACACACTTGTTCCGGAGACACGAGACCCTGCGGCAGAAATTGATGAGGCAGCCCTGGCACAAGCCGCTGCTAACGACAAGACGCTCCCCATCGATGCTGTGAAACATCACGACAGAGACCGATCAACACCACCGCCCCGATCGCAAACACCAGGCAATGCATCGCGCACTCGTTCGTCGACACGCTCAGACAACGGCTCTCCTACGACCTACTCAATACCGCCCCAGGGTCCACCACCTCAGAGCGATCTTCCGCCAATTCCTCCTGTCCCATCAGACGCGCAGCAAAGGACTACCCGCACAGTCCGTTACGAAGACACAACACCATCCGCGCAGCCTTCGACATCTCGTGGCCAACCTCCTCGTCCCCGCGGCAGCACCCGTAGCACATCCATGGGTGGCGGCGTTCAGGTTGTGTTGAACGAGCAAGGCAGCTGGAGCGATATGGCGAATCAGAGCAAGGAAATGGTCGATGGAGAACGTGATAAGAGGGCGGAGCGCTCTCCTGGAATGCTCGGACTCTTCTCGAGGAAGAAGGGTCGTGATCGTAGTCCGAAGGGCAAAGAGAAGGAGAGAGGTGTGCTTGGCAAGGAAGGTGCGAGAGTTGTTATTAGTCATGGTTGAGGTGTTGGTTTCCTTCAGGCGTTGCATCGGATACACGACAATCGGCCTGCTGAGGAGACCATATTCGAACGTATAACCCTACCAGACTGGATATCGTGCTGCTACTGGATTGGACGACTTTCGCACTTCCAGGAATGACCTTAATTCTTGGAGGAATGTTAATTCAAGCATGATGTTGAAGCGGAGCAGTCTGGCCTTCTCGCAACATATCTCTGGGTTCTGGGCGATTGTACACTCGCTCTGCTAGACGCAGAATAATTGGCACGCGCTACATGGCCACCCACTGGTGGATAACACTGGCCGAAAAAATCACCACGTCTTGATCTCGGCGCTTCGACCAGCTACAAGAAAGAGGTGCCAAACACAGCCACCACTCGCTTGTAACTCCTGACCCGTGACTCTTGAGCCCCCGTCAAAACACCAAGGCGAAGAGCACAACTCTGCAAACGTAGTCGATCACCAGGGTACTCGGATGGACCATTTCTTGTTGCTAACCATTCTCTCTCGTACATCCCCCATCAAGACCACCAAGTCTCAAACTGGCGCTTTGTTTTTTCTTGCATTGGGCATTAAGGGGAATTATTGCATGGATGGGGATACACCACGTTGATGTTTTCTTTCATTCTTTTACTTTATCGTTCGTCTCTATGTACATGTAGTATGAGCAAGCATGGACGGCGTTTTTAATCTTCATACACTCTTTCTTCTCATCGCTTTCTCACTTTGTCCTTCGTTTTCGTATTCCCCTTAGGAGACCTCTCCATCTCTCGTGCAGCTGAAGAAGCAGATGAAAAACCTTTCGCTGCATTTTACTCCTCTAGCAGACGCAATCTGCATATCCTATCTCATCCGGTTCTAGTCGGACAACGCATGGCAAGGATCATGATACCGAACTACACTGGTCGGGTCCTGGTCCCTTGCACAACTTGGTCCCTGGACGGTCACACTCGCGGAGCAACTGCCGCCGGCAAGTGTGTGGTTTTTAATCTATATTAGCTGTGCTAGGGCTTTCGCTATACTGGATTTGCCTCGTGCTCCGGCCGGATTTAACGACACCCTTGCTGGCTTGCTTGCGCGCATGTTCGACGGCTGTTTCTTAGATGAATTGGCAATATAAATACATAGCAGGCAGAGCTGTGCCCTGAGGTATGCATGCTCTGGAATGGCGAAGGAGAGGACATATAAGAGAGCGGCGAGATGGTTGCTGGGATTTGCGTGCAAGTTCTCCCTACTTATACTTCGGGCTTTGAGTTGAACGTCTCGACATGGCTGTTCTCTCGCGAGTTTCGGCGCTCGCGCTGGTTTTCGCGGGTATCTGTTCTGCGGTGGAAAAGAGGGATTTGAAGGCGCTCGATGCGAGTTATGATTATGTCGTTGTTGGGGGTGGTGTCAGTGGGCTGGTGGTTGCTAATCGGTTGACGGAGGACTCGAACAGTGCGTTTGTTGCTGCGTTGCCCTCGTGTAACAGAGAGGTCTCGTGCTTGGTTTTCGGAAGAATTACTGATTTGCTTGAACTGCAGAAAGCGTCCTCGTGATCGAATATGGCGAACAAGCAACCTCGCAGAATACTTCTGTGCCAGGCTTCGCCGTCACGAAGGATCAGTCTGCGCGGACGCTGGCCTATCCTTCGACGCCGCAGACGCATCTCGCGAATCGCTCCGCTCGTTTACCGTTGGGTGCTGCTGTTGGTGGCGGGTCTGTTATCAATGGCATGGCTCATACTCGTGGCTCTGCGGAGGACTATAACTCCTGGGAAGCGCTCGGCAACGAGGGCTGGAACTGGCAGAGTCTGTTTCCTTACTTCCGCAAGTCGACTACGTTCACTCCTCCCCAGGAAGAGTATGTCAAGAAGTATGGTTTCGAGTGGACGCCTGAGGTGTATGGGAATGGTCCGCTGCAGGTTGGGTTTGCTTCGTGGCAGTGGCCGGCATCAAGTCAGTTTCTATCTGGTGTTTTTCCTACCTTACGGGATTTCAAAGGCTGACATCTTACGACACTAGAACTGGAGGCTCAAGCCTGGGTCTCCGACATGAACACCACCTACGCCCGCGACGGCGCGGACGGCAACAACACCGGCCTCATCTGGACCGCTCAAACAGTCAGCGGCGTCACAGGAGAGAGATCATCTGCCGGAACAGCCTACTACCAGCCCGTCAGCAACCGCACCAACTTGCACTTGCTCGTGAGGCACTACGGCGCTAAGATCGTTTTCGATGGCGATAGCACTACTGCTGCTGGAATTCAAATCCATAGTCGCGACTCAACGAACAGTACCAGGTTCGTCGCTTCGCGTAACATCATCGTTGCGTCTGGTGCTATCAACACTCCTCGCTTACTGCAGCTAAGTGGCGTTGGACCTAAGGATCTGCTTGACTCGCTTGATATTGACACTTTGGTTGATGCACCGGGTGTTGGTGCGAACTTCCAGGATCACCCGGCGATGTACTTGAACTTCAAGTGTAAGTTTATGCATTGGGCGAGATTGATTGTCTCGAGGCGTGACAGTGGCATTAGCATTGGCTGACGATTCATGCCAGACAACAATGAGTTGACCCCCTCGCCTTCAGCTTTGCAAGACCCGGACTTCTACAACGCCGCCTGGGAAGAGTACACCGTCAACCACACCGGCGTGTTCACATTCGGTCTCGCTGGACGCATCAACTTCGCGCCTCTGCAATACTTCGACTCCGACTTTGAAGCTATCGCTAGCACCGTCACTTCGCCAGAGCAGCTCGAATACCTTCCTCCCAGCTACGCAAACAACTCATTACTGCTAACAGGCTACCACAAACAACTGGAAGTTCTGCAATCCCAATTCCTCAGCCCACATGCCGGAGTCATCGAAATAGCAACCGGCGGCAGCGGAGCTGTCTCTCTCGCTCTGCAAAAGCCCCTTTCTCGCGGCACCGTCAAAATCGCAAGCAACGACCCAAACCCAGCCATCGCACCGCTGGTCGACTTCAACTCCGGAGCAAACCCCATGGACATGAAGATCTCCATCAGCGCCATCCGCAAAGTCCGTGAATTCATGGCTGCCGACAGTCTGGCGTCTCTGAACGTCACAGAGACCGTACCCGGTACGCAGTACCAGACTGACGAGGAACTTGAGGAACTTTTGCGCACGTCACTTTATGGGCCTAGTTTCGCTCACCCGGCTGGAACGGCTGCCATGCTGCCGAAAGAGCTGGGAGGCGTGGTCGGCACTGACTTGCAGGTATATGGTACTCAAGGCTTGTGGGTTGTTGATGCTAGCATTATTCCTATTCTGCCGGCTGCTCATACCCAGGCTACGGTTTATGCTGTTGCGGAGTATGCAGCTGATTTGATCAAGCAGCATACCGCGCGTGCCTAATCGATCGACCCGGTGGTGATAGAGAAAACTTACGCAGTTCGAGCAATCGGGCACAAATCGGTACCAAGAGAAATAAATCATACTTCAGCTGAACACGATGCACTTCACTGTTTACTTTTGCATGCACAGCGTTGATCGACACGATAGATAGTAGTCACGAAAAGCTTCTTCATACATCACGAACTAAACAATCCTGGTATCAACAATGAAATGGATCCCCAACGCCCTAACCAAAATCGTGCGCAGCGCCCACCTAAGCAGTCGTGTCCATAGCATCAGGATCATCCGAAAGCTCTTCATCCTCTTCATCCTCAAGACCAACTCTAGTGCCCTCAGCATCCGGCGCACCAATGGTAGTACTCCCAATTCCGAGAGTAGTATCTCTCATCTCCGTGCGAAGCTGGGTGACATCTCCATCTTCTTCCTCTTCATCATCTTCTTCATCTGCGGCTGCCGCTGTATTGTCAGCGACGGTATCGCCAAGCTCCGTCGCTAGCTCCGTACCCTCAGCATCGTCATTCGCGCCTACGGCCGTAGCTTGTGTCTCGTCGCCTCCATTCGCGAGCTCAGTGGAATCAATAACAGTTTCTTCCGCGCCGCCTCCGCCTCGCTCAAGCGTCATTACATCGTGCATCTGCTTCAAAAGCTGAGTCTGCAATTTCGTCAAAACGTTACGGCTCGTAGCGTCCGAAGCGACCTTAGTATCCACCGCCTCGGCCAGGAGCTCGAGAACAGTCTTGAGGAGCTCAGCGTCGCAGCCGCCAGCGGGCATGTGCAAGCGGCCGAGGACAGAGAAGAGGACTTTTTTCTCTTCCTTGGAGACCTGACTGGTGACGAGGCGCTCCAGGATCGACTCGGCGAGCAAGTAGTGGGTGGCGCTTGCTCCATCAGCTGCGCCAGCGGCACCGGCAGCTTCGGCGTAACCAAAGATCTTCCTTGGGTCGGTCCAGTCGAGGAGCATGTTTCCTACAGCGCTGAGCTTGACCATGCCATCCTCCTCCTCTTCGGCGTCGGCTACCTCTTCGAGGAAAGCTTCGCGGATTGTGGCCAATTTGGCGATGACCGAACAGGTGATATGCACCATGCGGGTGGCGTTCTCGGCCCTGGAGTGACAGTACACTGGGAGGAAGTAGCTGAGACTCTGGCGCAACTGCGCGTTGTCTGCAGTGTCGGGGTCGAAGTATGCTACAACCAGCTGCTTGAGAAGGTCGGGCTCTGTGATCAAACGACTGAGCATTGCTTTTGAAAGTGCGGTAGCGCCAGTCGATTGAACTGCTGGGTCGCCCGATTTGATGGAGCGAGAGTATGCTTTCAGGATTGGCTTAATGAGAGGGTTCTCTTCTTCCTCACTAGCTGGCTCTGCAATGAGCGAGGGATGTGTGATGAGGATGTCGGTGATGATCTGGATAGCGATCGTTTGCAAAGCCGGGTGACCCTTGAGGAAGCAATGCAGGAACAGTGTCAGGTTCTCCTCTGCCAGATTCTGCGATTTCGTTAGCGACTCTGTAGACCAAATGGGAATCAACGTTCAACATACCTTGCCGAGAACGCAGCAAAGGCCCAGACAGATCAGACCTCTCTCACGAATTGGGGCTTCTTGACTTCTGACAGCCGGCACAACGAGGTTGTTCAGCATCGTCACAAGGTGCACGTTCTCTTCAAGATCGCATTGAACATTCTGAAGCATGCATTGCGCGATGTGCAAGCACTTCATGTTCACCATAATCTCCCGGATCGCCTTGTCCTCGTCCGCTTCGTCATTATCCTCGTCGTCATCTGCCTTCTTCGACTTCTTCTTTTTCTGTTGCGGCGTTCCATTCTCACCATCGAAATGAGATGTTGCCGAGTGGAAGGACTCTTCTGTGCTGTCAGGCTCTTCATCTTCGTCGCCCATGATGGTGTCGTGAACTTCAGCAACAGCTTCGAGTACGATGCCGCAGAACTCGCGCTCACCCTTCGCGTCTTCGCCGCAGACTAAGCGAAGAACCTCGACCACCATCCTGGTAGACTCCTCCGGTAGCTCAGGCAAAGCCAATGCTTCACGCATAAGACTGAACATCTTGCGGCGACCCACTTCATCTGAGTAATCGAATGTCTGAGCCATGTGCAGCATCTGCTCAACGATAAATTCCCTTTGCACAGAGTCTTCATCAGCCTCCTCGTCTTCCTCGGTCGCTGCTTCCCGGATCGTCTCAATGAGCTTGTTAAGCTCGCGTTCGAGCAAGAATCCAAAATTGGTGACCTCGGGCAGCTTCTCCTCGACAAGTACGTCCAGGGCTCTGGGTCCAGTGTATCCATCTTCCTTACCAGAGGTTCTGCAGAAGTCATTGAAAGTACGTGCGACGAAGGCCAACTCGGGTGTAAGGTCATCCCAGAACGAATCGGGGAAGCTGACATAGTCCACGTAATCAGGTCTGCCCTGCCAGAACTGCTTCATCGCAATTTGAGCAATACCATTTTCACCACCTGAATTAATGATATCGATGCGCTCAAGGAGCTCAAGAAGCGCGTCGAGGGAGGGGTCCGCTGCTTGGTTGTCCTGCTTCGGCTGTGCGCCCTCTTCATCTTCAGCTGTGTCTGCTGGAAGAGCCGCGCAGTCCTCAATCCATCGTTCTCTGAAAAGGCGTGCAGTCGCTTCGCGCACCTTCTCATCGCGATCGCGGAGGCCCCAACGAAGAAGTTTCTCGCGATGTGTCAAACTCAGGTGTCTGAAGTCACCGAGCGCGGGCAATAGTCGCGCGTAGAGCGCCCTTCGGGTCGCGCCATCCAGATCTCGTGCGCGCTCCAGTAGATATGGCAGAACCTCTTTCGTCAGAGGTAGGTTCAAGAGCAGGTTGCGCCGAACTTCAGCTGCGGGATCATTCTGCAGAATATCGAGCAGCTTCACTAGAACGCCGTGTCCACTTTCATTGTCGGAATCGCTGTCGTCGTTTTGTTCATCATCGTCTACTTCTGCTGCAAGCCGTCCGAGTCCGTAAACGGCCTGTAATCTGACAGGTGCCTCTTTGTCGTGAATGCGCTTCAGAAGGTTTAATCTCAGCTGGTGGAACAAGTTGTCGTCCAGTGAATCCAAGCTGTTGATAATGTGGCTCGTCATCTGGGTCGCGCGGAAGCGGACCGTCTTATCCTTCACTTGAAGTAGTGGGAGAAGGGTACTGAGAAGCTTGGTTGTGAGCCTCGCAGTTGGCGTCTCCGGCACGCTTTCATCCAGGTCAGCCTGGCTGAGCAACTCGATGTCTTTCTGGCTCGCGACGTTGAGAAATGTGCCTAGGAAGCGCACAACACGGTCGCCTGCAGGCTCTGACTTCTTCACAGCCATCATTCGCAGTGTACACCTCACGAACTCGTTGTTGAAATCGTCCTCCTCGAAATCGTCCTCCTGTTCCCCTTGTTTCTGATTTGCTGGCTCATAACAACAGGCCTCCTGGATCTTACGTAAACTGATAACGCACTTCCTGTGACCCGCGGTTGATTTCTGTGAATCGCTGAAGACGGTGCATACTGCGCGTCTCAGGCTTGTGTCGGCGCCTTCGTCTGGAACATCGGTCGGCGGTGAGCTGTTGCGGGCAGATGTCCTGGTTGAGGCACGGGCGCCGCCGCGAGCGACACGGCCGGGCATTGCGAAAAATCTCTTGTCGTGTTTGTGTCGTTATCGTAATTGCGCTCCCATCAGTTGTTCGGTGGCCGCGATGTATCGATGTTTTGGCTGCAAGTAAACAACCGACCGAAAGCGGAAAGCGGGATGGAAAGTCACTCCGCGATTAGATAAGCTTAGGGTCGTCCCACCCTAATAGCCCTAAGTGAACGTAGTACAGATCGATCGCAATTCATATTCAATCATCTTCGTTGTTCGACTGACTGTTGCTGCCGTATATGTATCGAGTCAATTTGAGTACCGTGTACCTTGGTGAGGCTTTTAGCTTCCACGTGTTAAGAAAGTCGTTTAGCCTCATTCAATGCTGTCCAGATCACTGACGATGTGGAAAAGTGTCATGATAACGATTTGTAGATTGAAGGATGGCGTCGAAGCACGTGATGACAAGTAAGATCCTACGAGTCCTTTGCTTCATTGAAACCACTGCTGCATATTCGCCATGTACAGCAATGCGAACGCTGGCCAAACTCTTTGCTGGTACGCGGTACAACATTCCAACGGCCACCAAGCCTCTCTCGAACGCTATGTCGATGCGATGTCGACGCATACTCAGCCACGCCACCAGCGGCCATTGTCTTCCACGCTCTTCTTCATCCCGGTAGTCCTGCGCTTGCTCTCTTCGTAGAGTGACAGCAATGCTTTACTATCCTGTCCGGCGAGCGAACCTTGGAACAGAGTGCTCATCACTTGGCGGCCATCAACAACTCCAGAGATTACGACTGCTGCTCTGACCTGACCGGCTTTCACTGGTCGTCATAATCATTGGAGACAATTTCTCTTTGACAGGGTATTTGAGATTGCACCAAACTAAAGTCATGCTAGCAAAAGCTAGAGCATTCGCTGGAGTTTGTGTTAGCTTGAGATTATCAGGAGCTAGGTGAGTGTGTGGCGAGACTTACATGTGACCTGCGTGGATGGCAGTGATATTGAATGCAGGTTTGGTGGCAGCTGGGGTCGTAGCGTCGAGTCGCTCGGTAGTCGCTGCGTCAGTTTTGGGAGAGGACATGGTCGCTGGTCATACGCACAGATCAGTGATTGTTGAACCAACGTACGGTGTGAATCTTACCTGATGCTGGAGTGTGTCGTCTTTGGTTGGGTAAATACCTCGTTGAGTGGTCTCATAGACTTTCGGCGCCCTGCTTTATTCTTCCTGCGGACAGGCAAGAGGACAGCAAACAGCACACATTGCCCTTCACTTAGATGTCCGCACGCCAGTCTTGATGTCGCGACATCAGGTTGCTAGTCACGAAACCTTGAATATTCGCCTCACTTCCCAGAGATCAGCCATCTCTCGCTCTCCGCCACTAGCAGGCGCAGTAACGCTCGAAATTGAGATCGATCTTGACTGTCGTAGCAATCCTAGAACAAGTCTTCCAAAATGAAGATCTCTCTTACATTAGGAGGGTTCACAACTCCCATCTTCGGCCTCTTTTCCCAAGCGATGTGTTCCTCAGCCGTCCTGGCTCGAACCTGCTCGACAACGTCGAAAAGGTCCCCAAGGACTTCTGCGCTGATCTGAAGCCGGGTGACAGAGCGGTCTCGTCCATCAGTAAGCCGTGCTTGCGCATCAATCAACTCGACGTCCAGGAAGATCTCGCCCTGTAGTGGTAGACTCGCAAGTTTCATCTGCCGCCACGCCACATCGTGCGGTGCAAAACGACGGATCTGCTCCTCGTTCGGCCTAGGTCGGTCAGCCGTGCAAAGGTCGATCGAGAGTTGATTCAAGGTGGCACCGACGTGACCTGGCCAAAAAGCATCGATCGTCTTAATGGGAGGGATCGTATTTGGGAGACGTGATGAAAGCCAACGAATCGACACTAAGTCCTCTCTCTGCACGTAAGGGTCTGTTTCGCTGATGTGTGTGCGTTGCATGCATTCTTGGATCCCAACAGAACTTCTAATGGCTTGCTGGAAAGTCCTATTCACCCGCTGCAGCACATACAGCTGAAGTCCAGGAAGCGAATCGAGGTGGCCCAGATGTAACAGTATGCATTCCAGCAACTCCGGTATGGCGAAGACTTGTTGGCCAGGCTTCAACAATTCAACGTGTCTGTTCATGGTGTTTTCAGTGGTAGCTCATTGAGGTTACTGTCAGTAATTTCGACTACCATGTTGAATGCACGTGAGGAACTTTGTTCCGTGTTCCTGCATGACATCAAACCCTGACGATCTCGTCGTTCGCCCTCCACATGCCGCTGTGGAAGACCCGCACTTTTCGAAGGTATCTCCTAGTCTATGCTTCTGCGAAATTCGTAACCTCGGTAGAGCGCTGCACGATTGGTATGGATATTGGCATTTGGTGGAACCATGGCTACGAAGACCAAGATATAGTGTATAGATCAAAACTCACGAGTAAGGTGTGCCTAATCATCCGACGCCAGGACCAAGGAAGCCGTTACACTTTTACTACATAAGTTTGCAGTCGGACTGCGATGCTAGGAGGTGCTAGATTTCTGGCTTCTGTCAACAGAAGGATTGACACATAGGAAAAGAATAACGAGTACAGGGAAAGAACGGTAGAAGACTTTCGTACGATATATACCCATTAACTTACCATCCATAAAAATCTGGTCAACTCCAACACACGCCATTAACATTCTGAGCACAAACTTTTGACTGCCGACTGTAAGCGCGCCCTACGCAGATTGAGCACGCCATATCGGGCTTGCAAGACGTGCATGATTGATGTACACAACGGCGCTCCCAGGTTTCACAACCCTTCCGTTTTCGTACGGTTCCTCGTTATTTTACTACTTGATCACTCGATTTATGAACTATATCGGTATAAATATCCACCAAAACCCGCTCGAGACGCGAGACCAAATCATGCTACAAAGTTTCCAAAGATCAATAACACAAAGGCGTAACGCTTCAGGCGCTATGAATCGCAAGAAAACAAACAACAGAGCGCTCCAAAGCTGAGAAAGATCCGATCGAAACAAACAAGAACGAAGAGTCCCGAACTCGCTCAAAACGCTGCAAACTGCGACATCCTGCCGCTTCAGAAAGTCCCATACTCAGACTCGTCTTCCGCAATCGACTGCAAGATGCTCGCCGTCTCCGCATCCTCCACGGCGTGCTCCTTCATGACCTTCCGGCCCTGGATGACCACGTAAAGAACCAAAATGGTACCGATAACGACCGCAACACCGGCTAAAAGCGTGTTCAGAGGCAGCGGGTTGTCATGGAACATTTCGTGGCTCATAGCGTCGATCGCCGGCTGGAAAAGGTTCACGAGCCCGCTGAAACAGATGATGGTGCCGTAGACGCGGCCGAAAGTCGCGAAGCCAAACACCTTGGCTGCGTAGTCGCTCATGGCGGAATAGTATAGCGGGCGCAGCAGGCAGAAGAGGATGACGTTGATGTATCCGGCCCACATGAATGGGAGCGAGCCGAAGATGCCGATTGTGCTGATGAAACCGACGAGGATGGCCAGCAAAGTCGCGGTGCTGACGCTGTCGAGCAAGATGCCGATGACAGGAGTAGCAAGGACACCGCCCAGCGGAAGCGCAACGTCGAAGAAAGAATTTATCTGGATCGAAGCGCTTTCGGAGTCGAGCATGTAATCATACTGGCTGCGGATGGTCGCGATGAAGTAGTTCATGCGCAACATTTGGAGAACGGTCAAGGCAGTCATCAGGATGAACCAAGGAGTCAACATCTGATGTACGGCGGGTTTGCCATGAAGAGCGCCCCAAACGCCAGACGTCTGCAGAGCGGCCGCTTCATGCTCCTCTCGGCGAGCACGCTCTTTCCTGTCACCAATGAGCTTGTTCAGCTCGTCAACTTTGGACTCGCGATGTTCGCGACGGTCTCTACGCAAGCGTCTGACTTCATCGTCGCTGAGTTCTTCATCTGAAGAGTGGACCTGTCTGACGTCAGCATGGGCACTTCTTGTCCACGGTTGACGACTGTACTTACATCTTGGAACACGTTCTCCGCCTTCTCAAGCTTCTGCTCGAGCTCCGGCATGGTCTTGTAGTTGTCAGGACTCATGATCGTGAACTGCGCAACAAAGATCAGCACCGGAACCGCGAGGTACCCGAAGAAGAACTTCTGGGGCGTGAAAGCGCCGTTCGAGCTCTGATAAACAAGTCTGTAGAAGAGGAACACGGCTGCCGATGCATCGAACGCGCCTGTCACTGTTGCAACGATGGTTCCTGAGTATTTAGGGAAAGCATTGGCAATCTGGAACGAAGGCAGGAAGATGAAAGTGCCTCCAAGAGCGAGCATGACATTGGCCACGACGAATCCGTCGAACTCTGGCAATTTGAAGGCGTAACCCATCAACAGCGCGCCGGCCGCGAGAAATGCACTACCGAGGACTGCGCATACGCGTGGCCCATAGCGATCCAAACAATATCCTACGGGCAGTGCAGAAACATTGCAGGTCGTGGACGCAATGGCAAAAAAGAAGTTGAGTCTGGAAAATCGTCAGCGCGCTCCCCAGTACTCTGCGGCTCCGAAACATACCTCAAATCTTGCTCAAAGCACACCTCAACATCGTCCATCAGCTCCTCCGGCGTGCAAAGCTCACGATACACACCCACATCGACCAGCACCGGCTTCAACGCCGCAAATCCGAAGACGATACCAGATGCCAGCCAGCAAGCCAGCACGGTGAAAGCGACCTGTGCAATACGTTTGACCGTGCTGACCTTGTAAGCCGTAACGGTATGCAACGGATGATGAGCATGATGGTCCTGCTCGGGAGTATCTTCCGTAGGATGGAAAGCATCATAGGAGATCACTCGGCGTACCGATCTGACAGTACCGCCATGATGGTCGAACTCACGATCCTGCCCGTCAATAGAAGTGACGCGATGGATGAGGGACATATGGCGTTAAGTGTTTCCGGTTTGTAAAACGCTAGACGGTCAGTGGCGATTAATCGAGAAGGTCCGGACGCGAAGGAACGTGAGCAGCAGAGGCGGCGCTATCAATTAGTACTCGAGCGTCTGTTGAAGGCTCGCAAGGCGGTGGCAAGGAAGATTATGGAAGGCACAACATTCGCATACGCGTGACAGGTCGAACAGGGTGGGAAAAGCAGGTTTGACTTTGCAAGGCGGACAGAGACAGCCGTGAGACGGGACCCAGCATCGACCGATTCTGGTTTGCGGTTAGGGTTCGCGCTAAATTTTGATACCGCACATGCCGCGAAGTGGACGGAGTTGCCGTTCCGGGCCTTGTTCCCTGTCGCTGCATGCCTTGTCATCGTCTGCATGTTTGCCTATACGTTGCTTCGATGGGCAACGTCCATTGGAAAGTTGATGATGCCATTGCTATATGTATCGTGACTGCGCGACCAGATCTGCACATGGTGAGCTTCGCTTCGTCCGGATCCGCCTCCTGCGGTAAGACGGCTACACAATTGCTACGTGGGGAAATGAATCCTAGTCGATCGTTAGCGGATGCCGACGTTCCTTGGTCCGCCTTCATCACATGCCATTGACGCCGAGATCGCAGGGTGAGATTGCCGTGCAGTCGCCGAGGCGTTGTGTTACTCTGAAACGCGCATTAAACAATGCCATTGGAATTGTACACTCGATGTTCAGCAAACCTGCTTGCAAAAATGGTGACGACAATAGACGGAGATTTTCGTCCGTAAGCGAAGCCAGCGCCGATAAGAGATATCAAACGTCGTATCAACCGAGCTCGGCAGAAAGGGAAACACCTCACCGCTTGTCAAAGTTTTGGCAGCTCATGTGCAGCTGCATGAGGGACAAACATCACAGCATCACTGACAAACATCAAATACGTGCAACAGAAGATAAGCTCGTCATATTCGGCCGATTGATAATGCTGTCAACGCTACGCAGCCTGCTGCACGCATTCTCAACACAATGCAGATTCCCTGCCTCGAGCCTGCCTCACATAAGGCGTCATCCCCAGATCGCATCTTTGCTGCGCGCACCGCCGCCAACCATTGGCGGCGTCGTGATGGTGTAACTCCACGCTTCCTGGCCGTCGACGAACAAGCGATAGTGCAGGATGCTCTGCTCGCTCGTGGACGGATTTGAAATCGAAATTGCGCCAAACTTACTATTGCCGTCGGGTATGTACTTGATAAGTACGTCACTGAGGTAATCTGCAGACGTCGACGACTCCTTGTACGTGCGGATTGGCAGGTAGAACATGCTCAGCGGCGACGCGGAAAATTCATGGACGGTAGCGCTCAGCGGCCAGCGCTTGCGTTTCGTCTGCAATGGATGGTGGGCGTAATTGTCTGCGTCTTTCGGGCGGAAAGGATTTTCCACGGCTGGATGCGCGGCGAGTCCAACGATTTCTTCCTTGCCATCAGGAGGTGGTGGAAATGCAGTTGCGGCAAATTCGTGACGATCGCCGGATAGCACGATGACACCGATTCCGTCACTGCGAAGACCAACGTCCCACATAGCTTCCAGAATAATCTGGCGCTCCCCAAGGTAGCCGCGCCACGTATCCTGGGAACCATACCACCAGTTCTTGGTGAAAGGTATCGAGCTGACAAGGATCTTCCAGCGAACACCAGAAGGCTCGGGCTGTTTGAGCCATGCGAGGAGATCCGCTAGTTGTGCTTCTCCTAACAGAGTCTTCGTAGGTTCGCCACTGAAGGGGTCAGAGCCGTTGGTCTTGTCATTCGGTGAACGGTATCGACGTGTGTCGAGCATGAAGAACGAAGCTGGGCCCTGAGTGAATGAGAACCAGCTCTCATCTTTTCGCACAGCGGGCGGATTGACGGAGGTATGGTAGTGGGAATAAGGATCGTAAGCGCTGTTGAAGACGCCGGTGGTGTTGCCATCCCAATCATTTGCGACCTCATGGTCATCGTAGACATGTATCCAAGGAAGATTTTTGGTAGCATCGTTCCAGTCTGGGCTCGCGTACATGCGGCGATACTCCTGTCTGTAGTCTTCGGCGGTCGTGCCGGGCCTGCGAGGAACGTCGATGTAGATGAAGTCGCCGAGAAAGACCATGAATTGCGCTTTCAGGCCTTTGACTGCTTCAGCGAAGAGTTTGAGTCCGGGGTTGCTCAACGGGTGCCTGAAGGGTACGTATGGGAAGTTATTCTTGAGGCATGATGAGTGGACGAAGGTGAAGATCCCGGCATTTTCAACACGTTTCGAGATGTGTCCTGCTTTCGGCGGGGTCGTGAAGTGACCAGAGTGGTTGTTGGATAGTGCCCATTGGTATTTGGTATCAGGTTTGAGCCCAGCCAAGGTGAACGTGCCTGTGAAGTCTGTGCTTTCATCGAGCCAGTCTAGTTGTCCGGAGGACTTCCAGGCCATCTCACTGGGCAGTACGCCACGGGCCAAAGGAGGATCAACATTCCTGTACGAAGCGATAATGGGATACTGGTTCGCATTGGTTTCACGAACCAACACGCGTGCATCGTGGTCAGAGACATAGCCCACGCGAGCCATAGACAAGTCTTGAGAAGGGTAGAACACAACGCCGCGGTAGGTCAGATCTGCTGCCATGAGTACAAGCGCTAAGTTGATCAAGAAGGTCAATGTAGTCCACGGCAAGCTTGCAGGACTCGGCAGGCCGGTCGTGAGAGTCTTGATCGCTTCAGCTCCTTTCTCTTCGATGACAAGGGTGTCCTGGACGTCCAGTTCGGCAATTGGTTGATCTGCTGCGTTATCGTCTGCGTAGCGAGGGTCGACATCTTCCAATGCTTCTTGTTCGTTGATTTCGCGAGTTATGATATCGATGTCGTCCGAGATTATTTCGTAGGGCGCGGTATGCGTGAGATTATACATGAATGCCGGTACGTATAGGGCGAAGAGTGAAAAGATCAGTGGCGGAAAGTGCTAATAACAATGCATTAGTTCAATCTCTTCTGATTCCCAATAAGCTGACTAACATGGCCGGGAATCTAAGTGACAAGCATTAGCCAGATATTCAAACTGGGCGCCTAAAAGATCATCCTGTAGCTCTCACCCATCTCAAAAATATGAAGGCAAACGCCCGCAGAGTAGTGGAACTCAACGCTGTGATGTACTTGGCAACATGGTTAAAATCGCGTGTTGACATAGCGCGTTATAGCGTCGAGTCTGGGCTTGGGAAGTCGTGAATGTACGCCGCTTGCATACAGGTATGATGGTTGATTAGATATTGAGAAATGTCCAACTCAGCGCGTACACAAGTGTTGTGATTGGAGTGGTTGGCGATGACGTTTTGGCGACGCCG
Organism: Graphiopsis chlorocephala; assembly: GCA_022828445.1. Lineage (NCBI taxonomy): Eukaryota > Fungi > Ascomycota > Dothideomycetes > Cladosporiales > Cladosporiaceae > Graphiopsis > Graphiopsis chlorocephala. The sequence goes on along the minus strand of JAIZZJ010000011.1, from coordinate 1,721,201 downwards.
CAGGGATCCTCCGAATGAACGCGCCGCAAAACAACCGACGGAGCGGAACGAGCAGCGACGGGGAAATTACAAGCGATTTGGCCATTTCCCCCTACATCTTACACCAAATATGCCTTCAACACTTCAAAAGCAGCTGCCATGATCTTTAACGCGTTTTTGATGCTGACATAATAGCGACTCCTTTGCCACTGTGACAATGAGGGAAGGATCAGACATCCAATACACCTCAAACCGCCGACCCAGTCGTGAGGTAAAAAAAGACATGGTTGCTGTAGCCGAGCGCACCAGCACGCCTTATTTGCAACCGCCGTCCTCTACGCCGCAATATATCCCCACCATATCGTCTGTGAAGATGGCTCAACCCAAACGATATGGACTGAGAGGCGCTTAATTCGCGTAGTTCATGACTTGACCAGGAGCATTGTAAGTGTGCTATATAGCCGTGTGTGCTTTACCACAATGCGCAGAACATCATGTACCACGACCTACTCTCATTCCATTAACACATTATTTCTTACAAAATGTCCAAGTCAATCAGGTGGCAAAGACAGTGTCTGTTCCCAAGCACATGCCTAGCAGGCCTTCTCTTTCTCCTAATATTCTCTCATGATCAAGAGCGGGTCTCATTGGATCAATATCAAGCATCCGCGCCCACATACACCAAGACCAACGAACTTCCATGCCACGACCTACCCGGCGCAAATGAGACTGTGGTGATCCTCCGCACTGGATCTACAGAGATAGCGGACAAACTCCCAATTCATCTCTCAACAACTCTCAAATGTTACCCGAACCACCTGATCTTCTCCGACCATGAGGAGACCTTTCATGGCGAAACTGTCATTGATGCTCTTGCATCTGTCAGTGCGGACATCCTGGAAAGCCACCCCGACTTTGAACTGCATCGCCGTCTTAGGCGTGCAGGCAGGAGCACACTGGAAACTTCCGAACTCAGCGGGGTTGACAGCGAGATAGTCATGATGGCCGGCAAGACCGATAATCCTGGTTGGAAGCTCGACAAATGGAAGTTCCTCCCTATGATTCAACGAACACTCAACGAATACCCGGAGATGCAGTGGTACATCTTCGTTGAAGCGGACTCGTACATCTTTTGGAGGTCAACGCTGCAATATCTCAGCCAACTGGATCATATGAAGCACCATTACTCTGGCAGCGGCACTTTCATCGGAGATGACCTCTTCGCCCACGGCGGCTCCGGCTTCTTTGTGTCACAAGCAGCCATGCGAACCGTTGTCAACTACTACACTGCACATCAGAAGGAGATCGAAGACGTTACTGATAAGCACTGGGCAGGGGACTGTGTACTCGGCAATGTGTTCAAAGACGCTGGCGTTAAGTTCATCAACTCCTATCCGATTTTCCAAGGACACTACCCTGGTACCGTGCCGTATGCGAAATCTAGTGGTCGCTCGAGCGAAGACGACCCGATGAGATTGTGGTGTTACCCTTCGGTGTCATATCATCATGTTACACCGAAAGTCATCGAGGACCTATGGAATTTTGAACAGCAATGGTTTGCTTCTGACCAAAGGGTACGAGATCTACCACGCCTGCCTGATAGCAATTCCCCTTCATATTGACATTACCGCACAGAACCACACAACAATCCTACGACACAAAGACGTCTTCCACTCGTACATTCTACCCAAAATGGCCGCACCTGACTCAGGCTCGGGCTGGGACAACGAAAGCGATGATGACAAAGGTGTGATGAGTTCAATCGATGATTGCAAGGCCAGGTGCGAAGGAGACATGCAATGCAAGCAGTACTCCTTCGACAGCGAAGGACGTTGTAAGACGCGGAGGAGTCCTAGGCTCGGCAAGGCAGCTGCCGATGTTCAATCGGGATGGCTGCCGGACCGCATGGCGAGGTTTGAGGAGCGAGATATGGCACCGTGCGGCGATGAGGGGTGGCTACTGTAGACTATGAGCGGACTTTGAACTGTGTTGAGCATAGATTGTACATATAACAATATTGGCCGGGCGTGAATATGCGTCCATATTCTGTAGAACATGCCAGTGTTGCAGTGCTTTTCCATATATTTGGCCGATCGGTCTTATCGCAACGAAGTGTTGCCCAGTACCTCGACCCACTGATCAGAAATAGTATCGAAAAATTGGTGGTTCCAGTTAGTATGTATGAATACAGGAAATTCTTTCTCGGTCCAGTGTAGTTGATTCAGTGGTAGCATCAAGATACGCTGCCGGAACAAGCGCTGGTAACGGGCTTATGTGGGCTTGTACGAGGTATGAGTGTTCTCGTGGAAACATGGTTGGGTATCAACTTGGGATTCGGTTAGAGAAGCTTGACTTCACGTAAACCGCTTGCGGCGGAGCACTTGTGCATGATGTACACGAAAAAGCCAAGAAGCTTTCTTCCGGTCAAGAGTTTGTAATCATGTCGGCTCTAGGAGACGTCTTAGGTTCGCTAAACATTATCTAGTAAGCTATAGTACCTTCAACCTCAGTCTGAAAAAAAAGTGCATTGCTATATTTTGATTGGGAGGGTCGACAGGTAGAGAATTAATACAACAAAGAGAACGTTAAATAAGACCTTCCAGGCTTCAAGCTTTGCGGTGCGAGCTGCGAATATGCCTCGTGAGATTATCTCTTCGTGTGAATGACTGGCAGCAGTCGGTCTCTGGACAACTGAACATCTGAATCGGCTTTTCATGAGTTCTCATGTGCCGCTGGACGTCTTTAGGATGTATGAAAGACTTTAAGTTGCAGCCGTCATATTGGCAGGCGTATCTTCGGATCCTGGGTGGTTCGAGCATCGATTCTTCTGGGCCATTATAATCGGGATGCCTTTCTCGTTCGTGCCTTAACAGACTCTTGACAGAGTCAAACCCTTCATGCTCCAAGCACTCGGACTTGGAACGTCGGAAACGACGATCGTGCTTGTCCATGTGTGCGCTTCACAAGTGTTAGTGTATCTATTCCCAATACGCCAGTGTTTTCTTTAAACTCACCTCCAATCAATTTCCCGATCAAAGTACAAGCCCGCACACTCTCCAGTGAGAATGCAATAGTATTTGCCGTCAGAATTTTGAGGCGGATGCCCATGCCTCGATGCTGACGACACATCGATCGTGTAGCTTTCCATATATTGTGGAAACGCTCCTTGTGCTAGCGATGTGAAACTTCGCTGGCTGCTCAGAGCCTCAATAGATTCTGGCGGTGAACCTACTTCATTTCTTCCCTCCCGAGAGATCCCGTCTTGGGGTAGTACCGGCGAGTGAGAGTTAGCCACGCCAGCGAACCTAGGCGCTGGAAGCTTGAGCATATCCGACGTAAGTTTAGCAGCTCCAGAGCCATACTTGGGTACACCGTGGGGGTTGCTAGCCACGGTCCAGTCCTTGGGTGCTGGCATATCAGAAGTCTCTGATCGTACAACTTCGTCGACCGCTGATCCTTGGGAGCCAAAGCTTGATAATATTGACATCGTTGTGCCATCATCGGCTTCGGCAATGTGGACTGCGTTGCTACCAAGTTGATCTGAGTCTTCATCATCCCGCTCAGGTTGAGGTATCACGAAGAGCGCAAGTTCCTCGAGGTGCTTACCCAGATGTTTCAAGAATCGATTTGATGGTACCGACATTTGAGTACCTTCAGATGCACAGTTCCGACTCCGTAAAATAGCGTTCCAGTCACAGAAAGGACAGTCGCTTGCAAGTAAGAACTCCGCAGGATGGGAGCTTGTCTTCAAAAGTGTTTTGAAGTTGTGAGGTCCAACCACATCGCCGTGACACCGCAACAGGTGTGCTTCGGTGGCGGCTTCTTCTTTGCATGAAGTAGAACATAGTGGGCAAGCCCATTTCCGTCGATGCTCCATTTCATGACCACGCCATGTGCTGAGTGAATCGAACATTAACATACCGCAGTCTCTTGAAGTGCAAATGTACGCTCGGACGTCCGAAAAGACATGTTTACTGAGAATTGTTAGCGGCAGCAACAAGCAGATGAGCTATGCCGCCACCCTGAAGCCCGGTCAGTCTATCATGGGGTAACACCGGTGCGAGCTTACCTCCAAGCCGCCTGTCCGTTGAACCGCTGAGAAGTTTGACACAACGGACAAATGAAATGTTCGCCGACCTCCGAGTAGTGCGAGAGCAGAGGAACCCTTAGGCCGCTGAAACCCTGAGCGTCTATGATAGATGTGGCAACAGTAGTACAGCTTCGAGCATCGTCGTTACCATAGTCGAACAGATTTGGGTCTATGTCGGCGATCGTGGAGGCTTTGGTTCGTGCAACGGATGATTTGATGCTTTCTGAAAAACACCCAGACCTGCCCTCGGAAGCTTTGTCAAGAAATGGGACGACTGCTGAGTCCTCGTCTTGATCTGGTCTCTCGGAACGTGTTTTGCTACTGGCAATCCTTTTGTTCAGTGCCTCACGATGACTCTGAGAATATGCCAGGAACTGTCTTCTCTTCGTGTTTGCTTTTCCCAGCCTGTCGGCCAGCCACAGGTTTGCTTGGTCGTCTTTTCCTGACCTGTTGTCTTGTCCCTCTTCTGCCTCGTTATCGCCACTCACTCGTGTCTTCTTCAGTTTCTCTCGAACATGTGCGATGTCGTAGGATTCGTAGATCTGGAGTCTGCAATTGACCTCTGCCCGCGCAAATCTGTCTCGGGTTGTAGATTTTGCGATCATGGATGATATTGTGAATAGCCGACGGACGATGGCTTCCAGAGAAGCCATTATCCATGAGGCTGTGCAGTTTGACGAAGTCTCAAAACCCAAAAGCTGCACGATGAGAGCATCTTCTTCGTTGGTAGGCGACTGTTCCGGGGCAAAGGCTGTATCTGGGTCGCTGCACCCGCACGGTAGCCAGGCTAATGCAAGTATTAGCAGTGTGCGTCGGCTCTGGTCAATTCGTTTCACTTTACCTTGCCGTAGGAGGTCTTTCAGCTCCTCTAAAAGTTCACGAATCCGTTTCGCGACCTCCGGAGCATCTTGCAAACGTTTGTCAAGACCACGTGGATCTTGCTTTTTGTGCAAGACTCCGAGATTGCCAACCCAAAGACGGAAACGAGTGAAGATATCCTCGAGTCGGCTCAAACCCAAGCATTCGCAGCCCCCATTACAGTCATGAGAATGCTTGGGGAAGTCTTGTTGCTGTTTGTCAAATCTCAGTATGTCTGTGGCGAGCTCGCTGAACGATGGTCCTTCTACTTGTGTCATCGTAGAGACAAGATAGACTCGCTTTGATCCTAGGTATATTTGACATAGTCATGTATGTGTGGAGCAAATCTCATGTCTATATGTTGAGTGTGAACATGCTAGTGCAGTGACATGTGCGATAAAGACAAGTAAAGATTTAGACAGATGATGAGGCGGAAGTGTTAGCTGCAGCCAACATCTCAAGTGGTCTCTTATTCTTCCATTGCTTCTTAGCTGATTGCGCTGCGGTCAAGCAAGGCTGAGCTTTTAGGTTGATTCCTATCAGCTGTGTTCTTCATGCATGTCAGCATGTGGTGGCGCAGCTTGGCTGCGCCCGCTACCGCATGCAGATCCTTGTAAAGCGAGACACTACAAATGCGATGATATGCTCTGCGGTAGAAGAATTTCCGTTGATGTAATGCTGGTTCTTACAAAAGGTGAATGCTGCAGGAATGAGCGGACTCGAGATCGCTGGAATTGTACTGGGTGCGCTACCTTTGATCAATCTCGCGCTCGAGAACCTACGAGATGGAGCTTCAAGACTTGGCCGCCTCGTCAAGTTCAACGCAGAGTACAGTAAGGCTTGGGGAGAAGTCGAGGACGAGGAGTTGATGTATCGACTACAGCTGAAGAGGCTGCTCAACCCCTTGGTCCGAGATGATGTCCTCACGGATGACAACCTGGAAATGCTTTTGTTAGACCCAGGCGCCGACTCATGGAAGGAGCCAGATCTCGACGATGCATTGAAAGTAAGGCTGGGCGAATCGTATGACCGATATTTCGCGAACGTGGAAGACATCCAGACATTGGCTTGGGAAATGTTGCGGCCGCTGGTCCAGAGTTCCGCTTTCCAGGAGCGCATCAACCATCACAAGGCAAGTAATCTCGTGAAAGTACCGCATCTGTTCAAGTCGCTGACCAGCTGCTAGGCCCCACAGGCGGCTCCTCACAAACGCCTCATGGTAAAAGCTTACACGAGCCTTCTGGCTAGATATCAACACGAGCACGATCGCTTCAAATTCAATATCTCACAACATCGGCGAGGTGAGATCATGGAAGGAATCCACCAGAAGATCAAAAGGCTTGAGAGATTCCTCACAGCCAATGATCAAATTGCAGAGTTTGAGCAGTCAAGCAAGGTAGCAGTGACCTCCCGATCTGTGAAGAGCCTGATGGGGCATTGGCGTCACGCAGATCGTATCTACGCCTTGATCTCGTCTAGTTGGGTGTGTTCGTGCAAACAAAGCCACTGCGCCCATCTGTGGCTACAACACCGCACAACGGATAGCTTCGAGTTCCGCATGCTTGTGTTGTTCGCGTCCTCCGACAACAGTAACACACTATCAACACAACGATGGCAGCAGCATGGGATCCGGATTGATCTGAAGTGCTTTGATGGCCAAACATCGGACCAGATACTTGCATCTGCACTGATCAAGTCCCCGCAGAAGCCTCTCCAGTCATCCGCTGGCATCAGCCAAGTCAGGAGACCAAGCATCCTGATGAAGAAAGCTAAGACGGGAAACACGGCTAAAGTGTCTGTCAGGTCAGTTAAGCTAATTCACAAAACTGACTGCGACAGAATCCTCTAACAGATCAAAGTTTCGGACTCCCCTCTGGGCAACCGGATCTCATCCCCTTCGCAAGACGTGTAGCCTTGGCTTCGGCGCAAGGGGTCATATCGCCTGGTGCAGTGGTCCCTGTGCCTACCACGAAGAAGCTTAAAACTCAATCTTCTAACGCCAGTGGAGCATCAGCCCCGTCTTCTGGAGACATTATCAAGGACCTTTGCAACATCATGGAGCAGTGCGGCATGCAACAAGATGCCTACCTCGGCAGGCTGGTGGACGATGTACAGGGCAGTCAGTATAGGGTGCGCTCACAGCCCGAGCAGAAGGTCGTAGCCAACGAGGTAACACTATCCGAGTTGTTACGCCACGGTCACAAGCCACGTCTGAAGAGAGCCCAGCGATTCCAGATTGCACTCAAGGTCGCTTCATCGCACTTACAACTACACTCGACTCCTTGGGTAACGAAACAATGGGACAGTTGCGATGTAAGGTTTCCGCAAACCAGCATTGATGGATCAAGCATTCTCTTAGACCGCCCATTCGTCTCTGCGAGCTTTACAATGCCACCTCCCGCAACGCGAGCGCCCATCCTCAGTGACAGGAGCTTTGGATGTTTAGGTATCATGCTACTGGAGCTACTGTTCGATGCTCGGATCGAAGAGCATGACCTTTGGCAGCAGCTGGGAGCTCAGAACGTTACAAACCCGATGTTCAGACTCCTAGTAGCCAAGCATTGGATAGATGATGTAGAGGGCGAGGCTGGATCAGAGTTCTTTGCTACGGTAGATTGGTGTCTGAATAAGTCGCCCACGTCTCTTGACGGCGACCAGTGGCGCAAAGATCTCGCAAGTGAAGTGGTGCTGCCCTTGCAGCACTGCTGCGACTGGATCAAGACTACGACTGTTGCCAGACCTTGAGAACTTTGAAAGATGATGCGTTTGGGAGTGAGACCAAATCTCGTTTTCAATCGCGTTTTGGTCGTTAACTTTTGATGCCGCAGCAAGAATCGAAGATAGCCAAAAAGAAAAAAATGATAAACATTCCGTTGCGAACCCGTGAAATCGAACGTGATATGTCGTACCTTGGATCTAGAGACTGGTAGTATTACTATTCGTCTTCCAGTTTTGGATATTCGCAGCCTTCGATAAGGAGCTTCTGCTGTTTTCCATACCCTCCATGTCGATGCTACAAGCAACTACTCAATACATGCTCTGATCTTCTCTGGGGTTGGGAACACTTGTTCAGAGCAAAAGTGATTTCGAAATCACTTCCCTCCTCGCTTTTGATGACTTCCGCAACGTCTACCGACGCGATTGAGCAGGACAGGGACGCCTGTAGCATAGGTCATCTCAGGAGCTCTGAGGAGACAACATAGACGTCACAAGGGCGAAAAAATAAGGACGTTGAACATCTGTTACAAACCCCCGGAATCGAACCGGGAACCGTCTGTGCTGCCAATAGAGCTCATTTTGCAACTGATTGTTAGACAGAAATCATAACCGCTAGACCAGGCTTGCGTTGTTGTCACTGAAGAACATCTTTAATTATATGATATCAAAATTTGTGTTCGGAGAATGCCTTTCGGCCCGAATTTGGTATCCGGGTCGCAAGCTCCCGCTCAATAAACCAGACTCGCGACTTTGCCTCGATCGGGTTAGACCAGGCTTGCCGGAATTGATCGATGAAGTAGCACTGTGTTGGATAGATTCCTGAGGTAGAAGTTGCAACTTTAGGCAAGCTTTTTGACCGAAGAATGTATACCGAAGTGTCTTTAGAGTCTTTGATAAATGATTCAATTTTACACGTACCTGATAACGTAGCCAGTCAAGGAGAATACATCCCGGCGCGAGCAACTCGATAAAGGGTATCATGCAGAGCGAATGATGTTTTAGAGGCTCTTGGTGTCGGTCATAGATCCATGATCACTCGTAGGGCCATCGAGCTCCTCTCTGTAAGGACTTCAGATGAGACATGTAATCTTACCAAGGAGCTACTGTGCAGGCTGCTAGACCAAGCCGGCTTCATCTGGTCGGGAGTGTCGATAGACCAGGCTTTCAATCTGACTCTATGGTCGTTAGGGAAGAGGAAGAACGGGCATGGATGTATTGTACAGCAGGCGAACGATTGCCAATTTCGTTCTGGCTATCTACATTCACGCAGTCAACGAAGCCAGAAGTCCAGCAAACCCACCGACAAAGAACATAGCACTCCTCACATAATTCTGCGCAACCCACGCCTTCAACAAAGGCAAATGCTCGCCACTCGCCTCACTCTTCGCTTGCAACGCTGCGTCCAGACTAATCGCAATCAACCTGTTAATCCCTGGAATCATCACAATCCTCGTCCACGCCAAAGTCAGAAGCGTGCTGCCAGCCGCAAGCGTCCATAGACGGCGCTGTCTGGGAAGCGAATAGGCGAGATAAGCACTTGCGAGGACGGAAGTGAGGGCTGTGGGCACGACGAAGGAGCCTCCGGTGTAGAAGACGTGGGCGAAGATTGGGGTTGCGACGCCGACGGGTTCGGGGTAGAGGCGTGGGACGATGTTGTGAGAGGCGCAGATGCCGTAGCCGCTTGCGATGAGGGCGAGAGGGATTGAGACGGCTTTGGCGGCGAGGAGAGCTTGGGGAGAGTCCATGATTGTAGAGGTTGAGAAGGTGTTGGGTGCTTCTGGACTGTGCTTGTTGAACAGTCGAAGACAGACCTGGAGGATGTTCGGTTACAGGTTAAGGATATCGGGTCACAGATGGCGAGAAGACTGGGTGTATGGTTGTTGGGAGGTGAAAGCGTGGGATGAAAGACGGGACGAGGTAAGGTCGAGCTGATACTTATACTCAAGCTCCAGGTCTTGACGGGGAATCGGAGTTCAGCGTTCCCGACTATGGGACGCGTCAGGGTATTGGAATGTGGTATGGTTAGGGCGAAACGTGGCTTGCGATTGCCCGAAGGATTCGCTAGACGAAGTTGAGGCTGGGATGTGTCTGGTTTTGATAATGAAAGGTCGAGGAACGAACGCAAAGCAGTGTTTTCAACCGAACAAATTTGAATTGCGTGTTAAACTATTGCTTGACTCTTGTCATAGAATCGTTTGCGATGTCCGCCGTGGATGTGAAGTTGAAACACAGATCAACCATTGCTGCTCATTTATGGTTTGTGTTTGGATGCGTTGGCGGGGTCGAGACCAAGCTTGCCAGCCCAAGCTTCTACTGTGCAGAGGTCTACATATCAGCATTGTCCGCACTCTGAACTGACACGTGAAGGCGTGGAAAGTATACTAACAACGGATAGACAAGCAACTCGATGTACTGTTTTTCCTATAGCTAAGCTCTGGCGTCGCTTCTTTACTTCTTCGCCCACGACATTGTGAGCAAATATGAAGTGAGGTCAAACTCACAACGCCAGTCATCGGCGTAGAGTATTCAGACCTGTGACTCTTATCAGACGGGCCGAAGCTCGGGCGCCAGTACGCCATCGAGCCTTCCTTGCGCGCGCATGTGAGTCGAAGGGTCCCGGAGTGGTGTAGCAAGAATAGTTGCATATACAGCTCCACTTTGCATCAATATTCCCTTCCCTCCTCCATTCGGAATACATGCACACACTCCTTCGACCTCTTACGCGTCAACTTCCTCTTCTTCGAGCACCAACCTTACTAAAGCCATTCCCTGGCCCGCGATCAAGATTCGCGAAATATCCTGGACGAGCATACACAACCACAAAACCCCTCTCAGCACCCGCAATGGCCTCAGTCCAGCAGGCAGAATGGCGCCCTCCTGCGCCGCTAGCCGGATCAGCTCAAGAAGCACTGCCCAAGCTAAGCATGTACAACTCATTGACCAGGAGCAAGAATGAGTTTGTGCCTCTGGATCGCGAGGGAAAGAAGATTGGCTGGTATGCTTGCGGTCCGACTGTGTACGACGATGCTGTAAGTGAATATATCTGAAAAGTTTCCATATGGATACACGGAGACGACTGGCTTTTCAAATATCCACAGCCGCCTCTGTTTGCATTCAAGCACTTTTGTGAGACAACAACTGATTGACTGATCCCAGCACCTAGGCCATGCCCGTAACTATGTTTCCACCGATATCATTCGCCGCATCCTGCAGGACTACTTCAAGTTTGACGTCAACTTTGTCATGAACATTACCGATGTGGACGACAAAATCATTCTTGCGGCGAGACAACAGCATCTGCTCGCCGAATGGCTGGCAAAACACAAAGAGGTGGACCAGGATGTGCGAGACACTACCAACAAGGCACTTGCCGCATATCTGCAGAAGAACCTCCCACTCATTCCTTCCGAGACAACACCTGAAGCATACACGCAAGAGGCTGAGCGCGCATACGGTCATGTCTTGAAGGGCAAATCTGTCGCAAACGACAGCACACCGCCTGGCGACAAGGAAGCCAAGGTCAAGATGCACCTGAATACAACCCGCTCGGCCACCGAGGCTCTGCAGCTGGAGCAGAAGGATCTGGACGTATTCGGCCTGAAGGCATCTGGTGTCCTTTTGCCATACATCGACTCCCTGTACGGCAGCTCGGTCCAGGGCAACGACCACGAAATCTTTACGAAACTTACGAAGAAATATGAGCAACGATTTTTCGATGACATGAAAGCACTTAATGTGCAATACCCGAGCAAGCTGACCCGCGTGACGGAATATGGACCGCAGATTGTTGAGTTTGTCAAGCGCATTGAAGACAACGGATACGCCTACGAGCATGAGGGCTCAGTCTACTACGATACAGGTAACTGGGAGAAGAATGGTGGCGTGTACGCTCGATTGGAGCCATGGAACAGGAACGACAAGGAGCTACAGGCCGACGGTGAGGGATCACTTTCTACGAAGAAGACCGGCTTCAAGCGCTCTGGTGCCGACTTTGCTCTATGGAAGGGCTCCAAGCCTGGCGAGCCATCTTGGTCATCGCCATGGGGCGAGGGAAGGCCTGGTTGGCACATTGAGTGCTCAGCTATGGCATCCGACGTTCTAGGCAAGACGTTCGACATCCACTCTGGCGGCATCGATCTTTCTTTCCCACACCACGACAATGAGCTTGCCCAGTCTGAGGCTTACTGGTGCACCAAGGACCACGTCGACCCACACGCGCAATGGGTCAACTACTTTCTGCACATGGGCCACTTGAGCATTCAAGGCAGCAAGATGAGCAAGAGTTTGAAGAACTTCACCACAATTCGTGAGGCTATCTCACAAGGAGACTGGACACCAAGAGGCCTGCGTATTGTCTTCCTCCTTGGTAACTGGCGTGACGGTCTTGAGATCACCGGTGAGGTTGTTAAGGCCGGTGTTGCTTGGGAGGAGAAGCTCAACAGCTTCTTCATCCGAGTTCGGGACATCCAGCAACGCTCTACGGAAGACCAGGTCAAGGGTCTTTCTTTGAACGATGCCAACGAAGGCTCTGGCTCCAACCTTCTCCAGCACCTCAGCACAGCCAGCCAGAAGTTCCACGATGCCCTCTGCGATTCTTTTGATACCCCGACCGCCATGCGTGTCATTTCTGACCTTATCACTGCCTACAACTCGGCATCCGCCGTTCCTGAGACCACTTCCATCGCCATCGCTCAATGGCTTACCGAGCAAGTCCACATGTTCGGCCTCGACGACCAACCCCTCCAGCCCACGCAACTCGGTTGGTCCGGCATTGACATTCCTGAAGATGCCAAATCACACATCTACCCCCTCGCCTCCCTGCGCGATCGCGTTCGTGAGCAGGCTATTGCAGGCACTCTCGACGTCACTGCCCTCGGATCACTCTCAGGCACTCCAAGCGAAGCCAATAACCCCTACGCTGAAGTCTACGCAGACTTCCAGCGCCGCATCCTCGACCTCTCATCGGCCTCCGCCCCTCCCAAAGAGTACCTTGCTGCCTCCGACCACCTCCGCGACACTGCTCTATGGAACCTTTCCATCTACCTCGAAGATCGCGAAGACCAGCCTTCCCTCGTTAGACCGCTCTCAGCTTCTCTCCGCCAGGAACGCGCTGACCGCGAGAAGAATGCCGCAGCAAAGGCAGCCGCCAAGGAGAAGGCCAAGCGCGACGCCGAGGCAGCTGAGAAGGAGCGTCTGGAGAAGGGCAAGCTGAGTCACCTCGAGATGTTCAGGACTACCGAGTTCTCGGCTTGGGATGCGGAGGGTCTGCCTACGGCTGATGCTGAAGGCAAGGAGGTTGCGAAGAGCAGGGCGAAGAAGTTGAGGAAGGACTGGGAGAGGCAGAAGAAGTTGCATGAGGCGTGGGCTGCTACGCAGGCGAAGTAAAAGTTCTTTCTGCTTGTTTTATTTTAAAAAGAAAGCGGTTGCATTATAGTTGTTTCTACGCTTAGAACTTTGCAATTCAAAGTATTGATCCCTTTATCGCTCGAGCATGCTCCACTTTCTCTGTCGATATCACTCCATTTCTTTGACTCGTGGCCCACACCCAGATTATCCTTTTCAATGGCAGACCGAATTGACCTTCGCTGCTCATCCATTCGAAGGCGCTATAAAGTGTAAGTTCACCACGCCGATGCGTCCCATCTCGCATCGTCTCGTGCAGTCATCAGATAAGGAAGGCATGAAGTATCGTCGATCCATATAAGAGCTGGGAAGAATTAAATGAAGATCCCATGGACTCTGTAGCGCGGAACGATGACAACGACGACGGGCCATCGTGCTAATCGAGACGAGGACTTCGGCAAAGCTCCAGATGTAGGCTATCACAGCGGCGTCTATGTGCGAAGCGACCTCGACACTCACGTCTTGTTTAGAAAGATCGAGCTAGCGATGGATATTAAATAACCCTAGGAATCTTGTCTGCAAGGCTTTGAGAGCTGTTTCGGAGCATGAAGAACCGCAAGGAGATCTTGTTTCACGAGCAGCGGTTGCGCGTCCCCTGGGATTGAGTAGACATCTGACACCACACAAGCGCATGTTCCTGGTTGCGACTGATCTCGACCATACTCAAGATGGCCTGCGTCTAATCGACTTGGGTTGGAACGACGAGACGAGAGTGATGGCAAAGGTGCCGAAGAGCTCAAACAAATTGGCAGAACCGCCAGCGTCGGGCTTAGTACGTTCCAGGTTTGCTAGAAATTGTTCACGCAAATTTGCAATTCCGCTGGCGCTATAGACTCGTCACGGAGTTTTGCAAGATGTCTTTCATCTATTGCGGTAAAAGTGAGTTGAAGGCAGAGGATGAGTTTATGGTGATCAAGGTGCTGATGCCCGCGGGAGACGCCTCTTAGATCGAGGGAAGCGATGTGCCAGGACTGGAACGAGCGCAGGTGGAGAGCATTAGGTGTCAGGTCTCAGAGGCTCACGCTCCTATCACTGATCTGATCAAAGGGAAGAAAAAGTGGAGGGAACTGCCCGTGGACACCTGGATCACGAGCCTCGTGTTCAAGGTTCCAGAGGTGACTTATCCAATTACGTCGTGGTGAACGACGCAATAGTTATGGTTTGGCACCTGATTGTGCTATTGCGTAGTGAAACGATGCAATCGAACGACGCAATACCTGTGCAATCCCGGCTATTGCGTCGCTTGTTGCATCAGCTCAGTCTACAAAAGCACATCAATCCTTCTTCAGCACGAACAACTACTAACGTTCATCACCACCCGCCTGCGAACAAAGGACACAGCAAACAACACCCACCACCAGCTCCACCCTCTCCCTCAAGGTCGCACCATGGTGTCTGATCACCAGGTTGCCGCCAACCACCTCAACATCAACGACGAGCAGTCGCATTTGCTCAAGCTTCTTCCGGAACTGCGCAACCAAATCTGGGGCTATGTTATGACTTCTGATGGCGTTTTTGTGGTCACAGAAAACGGGGAGTCTGGTAGATCAGGCCTTCTGCAAACCTGTCGTCATATCCGCGCCGAGACCCGCCTCCTGTACCGCGCGCTCAACGACTTTCACGTCGTTGTCACCATCAACAACATCGCCGTGATTCGCCGCTGGGCAGTAACCATCCCCGACGACGAACTCCGCAGCATCCCGAACCTGAATTTCACTTTCTTGAAGAAGTATGGCCGACTCATTCACGTCAAGGGCAACAGGTATGATTCCCGTCCAATATTCGTATGTTGTGCGGATACTGACTTGCGAAAAGGCAGATCGAGGCCATTGCCGACTTCCGTGAGATGATGAGGGGCTTGGAGCAGAGAAGCGGCGGAGACAATATCACAGTCAAGTTCGATAGGGCGCCGAGGAGAAGGAGAGCGATTAGATAGGGGCATAATTGGTTGCAAAGGTCGCTTGTCCATCTCGTGGGTGATGAAGAGAGGCCGTAACTCGCCCAGCGGAAAATGTAATACCTACTTTTTCCTTTTGCTGCGGTTGATTGATGTAGAACAGCCAGTAGAAGCCACAACTCGTATCTTAGCAAGTCGTAGTGCGGTCAGAAACCTGTTGGCCCAGCTATACCGGAAAGGCGGAGCCCGCTTCACATTGAATCTTAGTAGAGCGAGAAATGACTCAAGCATTTGTCCTAGCGGCGGAATGCAGGTGGTATCTTGATATTGGTTCTTGTGGTCATGCCCATGCGCCGTGGGTATCCTCGACATATTGGCTGTCGTATTGCGATGTTACCTGATTTTGTTGCAAGCTGTATGGTGTCAGACTCTGTGCGTTGAGTCAGGCGTGATAAAAGTTCTGCCAGGCTACCGACCATCCGACTACACATAAAATTAGACCGTAAAACTAGTCAGCCACTGACGTTATTGCGGTGTCACGAAGGAGCTTCATGAAACAGACATGAAGCAGAACTTCAAAAAGAAGACTATTCTCACAGGTTAACTCGTCGATGGAATGAAGGAGAGTAAGGAAAGCAAAATGAGGCACCGGAATTGATCTTTGGAAGATGAATGCAGATCATTTTGCAGCGTAAGCTGGGTATCGAAGCTGTAAATATAATCGTACACATGGATACAAAGATAACAGATGAAGAAACAGAGTCTGGAGCCGATCATACAGCTCGATTGGTCATAAACCAGCCCAATCACAGAACCCACTGTGGGTGTTAACGCCTTGCCCATTCCCAGAACCCGCTTAATGCGTGGCGAGGCCAACGAAGCGCCGTAATAGTAGAGAAGAAGCCGTGGTGTAAAATGATGTCGCTAAGGTGTGAAGATAGTCGTGCAGAGATTGCCGGTTCGTGGAAGTCGTGACCGAAGTTCGGATCTCAATTTTTTGTGTGCTTTGTTTCGTGACAGACATTGTGATTTGAATCACATCTAAGACCTGGACGACTTCATGGAGACATCTGAGTCGATGGAGCCGCGAGAGGTATCGTGCTGGAACGATGAGACGGGACCACCAGAGGAGCGTCTGCGTGATGAGGCGGTGGCGTTCTCGAACTGCTTCTGGGTGTGCAGATGCATCTGCTTCTGGTATGAAGACATAGCCTGATCAGGACGGTTGAGATCGAAGTTCTGCTGGAAGTGGCTGGCGGCGACGTTAGGGTCGACATTGAGGTATTCGATTGAGCCAGACATATTGGTGTTGGTGTTGATGTTGTTTGTTGGTAGTTGGATTGGTGTTATAATGATATTTGTTCAAGAGCTGAAGGCTGTGTTTTGAAAAGAAACTGGTCGTGTGATGTGCTGATTAGACTGTGGGTGTCAAAAGTTAACCTGGCCGGGAAATCAACGATCCTATATTCTCTTCCTGGCTTACCACTAGAATTGCCAACAATTACGATGTCAACAAGTCGAAATAGGCCCTGCGTCAGAGGGCCCCAGAAGATCTACACTATGATGCATCTTCTATCGTCACTCTCGCTGTCAAGCGACCGGGTCCACCGTGCTGGAAACGCACACGGCGTGCCAGTCTGTGAGACTTGAACCCTGCGCCTGCAAAGAGGCGGAACATTTTAGCGTGTGGCCACCAACTCAGGGCCAAAAGTGCCTGGAGGAAGGCCGATTTACGAGGCCGCCCCACTTTAACAGCCATCGATGGCATGCGACACGCTCGATGAGCAAGGTCGAGCTGAAAGTTGATGGCCATCGACGACTGCAGGGTCCAGCTAGCGAGCTGCGGAACGCGGCACAATGCCGATCTCTTGTCTCCATAGTTGAGTGACGGCGAACCTCCAACCGAATCATGAGAAATGTGGCTTGCGGGGACCAGCAGGAATTTCATTTGGGGCGTGACAGCAACGCGTAGCAGTACAAGCGATTGCCTAGGAGATGCAAGCCACGCAATGATAGGTTGATATAGTGTACTGTATGCGATAAGCTGTAGTACTGTAGCTCATCGTATACAATCAACGCTGGAGATATCGGGGCCGTACGAGACAAGCAACAGTATCGGTCGTTTCCACCCCCAAATGTCTAATTGGTGATCTCAAGAACATTGAATAGCAGTTGTTGTGTACGCAGGTACGGGGCTCGACCCCTCAAGCAAGAAGTGAGGTGAGCGTTTGGCTCCACAAACGATGTCATGCACATCCGACGCAGGGACTCTTAGCGTCACTAGATAGACTCGTGACGACAACTTTGCCTCCTCCCGGGCGCTCCTCTTTTGGGGATCCGGCCTATTCATGTTTTACGTCAGCTCCATCAGTACTCACCAAAAATCCACATCAGCAGGACTCGACCATGAGCCTCAACTACGTGAGCATATATCACAGACGAAGCCCGTCCGCGGATATCTTTCCTGTTGGAGACCATGACGCCGCGCACGTTTGCTTCGCAGGGCTCTGCATGAGGCTCCGTCAACTAGATTTGTCCGTACCACCAAAGGCGCAAGATGACGCACGAAGGACCAGTGCAGGGATTCGTACCGCGTACTGTACTCCTCAACAACCAACAACAATAATAAACCCCGTCCCCAAATCTCTCTTGCCGAATGCCGATCGCGACGAGGGCGTCACTCGAAGACATGGAGTCGCAGCAAACGAACCCGCAGCTCTTACGCGTTATCAGGTAGTATATAGAGAGTCTCGAGGTGTGTCTTGCAACCAAGACACGCGAAGTGCCCTTGGACCAAAAGCCGTATCTTCACGTTCGCGATGACCCCTGCACAACGTTCACACGTTTGCAAGGTTCGGTACCAACCTTGGTGATCATACTACACTCCAGATTTACTCTCTGTCAACGTCGGCCTACTTTGCACCTGCCCTCGATGCGCCTGCTCGAACGACTACGGCACAAATCACGTTCCTGGCATCAAATGCTTATGTCCATCTTGACTACGAGGAATACTCGCTTACTCTGGAACAATACTGGTCTCCTCCGCTGAAAGGTTCGGCAGACTGACGCAGTTCCTACCCTGGTGATGCTTGGCAGTGCGATCGGTCGATGAGATCGAAGCATCGCCTATAATCGTCTTGACGCTTCAGGGTCTTCTTCTACAGTACATTAGTACTTGTGCCTTTGCTTCTTCAGTTTGAGAGATTTGCCCTCATATTCGCGATGATATTATCTAAGGATCCAAGCACGTTACAGCCTATGACAATCGATGAGCTTGAATTGTTACGATACTCCAGCTCGTCTAGTCCGTCGCAATCTCGACCTTGCATGAGCTAGGATGTAAGGAAGCACCCTAGCATCTCCTATCTGTGGGTTGAGCTGTAATAGCCCTGGATTTGCTACTTCTGTATGATGTAGTTGTTTGGCTCTCGATTCGATCTATCCCACATCATCGATTGCTTTGAGTCGCCATATTGCTTTCCATCCAGGATGATATGGATACCCTGTCATGAGCAGCATCACTTCAACGCGACTATGATCTATCTTCAGATATGCCCGACTCCGATCCCTACCTTTGTTTTGAAAATGATACAATTATGACATCTACGTGCGTCAGACTGTCGATGTCCGATGGCAGGGGAACGCAAAAGTTCAAGCCGGTCTAGCGCAGCATCCTTTTGGCTTTCACAGTTCTGGGCTTTTCCAATTCATCGTTTGTTTAATCGCGGGCGCCTTTCGATTGCTATTATCGATCGCTATCATCGTCCGATGGCTCGAAGTTGACGGCTTTGCGTCGCTGTGAAAACAGTGTCTGACGAGTTCAGCACCCCTCCCCTATCAAAGTTCGTATTGGCATGTTGTCGCGTTTTCTCCTTTCCAACCAGCCCCGTCAACTACATTTCCGCTGGCCTTGAACAACGAAGACTCAAAAAATAGTGTTCATTTACCTAGTGCCGTATTTGCTTTGATACTTTCTCGTGGAAAAAAACTTCAAATTTGTTGCCGCGACCCGATGAATGAACATGTACCCCCATCTTGATTCTATACTCTAGGCTCAAAGCAACATGAGTCGCCTAGTAGTACAACTTAGCACAACTTAAGACCTCTCTCCCTCGTGTTTCCGTTGCAGTATACATGTACGCCCACATACGTGCACTGTACAAATGCACGTTATGAGTTTAGGGTCTAGG
This sequence comes from Graphiopsis chlorocephala, assembly GCA_022828445.1. Classification (NCBI taxonomy): domain Eukaryota; kingdom Fungi; phylum Ascomycota; class Dothideomycetes; order Cladosporiales; family Cladosporiaceae; genus Graphiopsis; species Graphiopsis chlorocephala. Next base: position 1,702,066 of record JAIZZJ010000011.1, on the reverse strand, counting down.
GTTGTGGTGAACGCTAGCCTTGCTTGCACGCAAGGCTAGCGTTCACCATAGTATTACAGATATCATGTAGCTAAGGTATATCGATAGCATAGCTCAGATAGCTATCAATAAATGTTCGACCATATCAAGACAGGGTAATTCGCTGCCAAAGTTTGTCACGATGATGCAGTGCACGGATTTTCTGATCTGACAGGTACCTTCACACGATTCTCGACCACGACATGCGAAACACGCCCACCATCCGCTTTTTTCACACGCAGCCCACAAGTATTCAACGGCTTTACGGTGCACCGGTTTGGACATTACGGGCGAGTAGCACGATGACCACTAATACACGAGGCAACACACAAATCAAACACAACTAATACCCTATCACAAAGCAAATCAGAGAGACCTCATGCCCTATTTCAAAAATGTCTTTTTCATCCCCATCCATCCGTCCATCCATCCATCCGTTCATCACAACGATTGAAAACAGCCAAAAACAAAAACAACAACCTCAAGTCGATCCGCGCAGAAGTCAAACCGGTCTCTCTAAAAAAACGCCCCACAAACACTGCTCGTGTTTTCTACCCCTCTGATGTTCATGCACCAAGAAAGAAAAAACACACTGTCAAATAAACAACATATAAAGCAAAAGCATAATTGGTCAAGCCATGTGCGCGCAGGGAAGAAAAGAGAATATCCTGGGCGTCGTAGCAATGCGTCTTTGTGTGTGCTGGCAGAAAAAGAATAATAATGCTGAGCACCCGCCCGCTACCGACCATCGATCTCCAAGCGTGAACAGTCCATGTACACATTTCCTTCGTGTGGTACGCGACAAGAAGTGCTTCGACGGGTTGCGAGTCGGCAATGTCATAACATCGTCCCCCGATTTGTGGTCGTTCCTCTATCGGATGTTGAGGCTCTCGTACCTGACCCAATTGTTGCGGTTGCGGTTCGGGTGCTCGAGGCCCAGGTGGTCGTCGTGGCCTAGCTTCTCGGAAAGAATGTCATCTGCAACTCATTGTTAGCTCTGCAACCCCCCAATCATACATTTTGCACCGAGCTTTGCGGGCTGTACATACCATCTTCGACCCAAACCGGGCGGCTGTAGTTCTGCCCGCCCTTGACGATCGCAAAGCGGACCTTCTCGAAGTTTTTGCCCTTGATACCGGTGCGCTTGCTCAAGCGCTCTTTGGTCTCCTTGAACACCTCGCCGTCTTTGACGACGAAGATGAAAGGGATGAAATGGTGTTTGCTGGGATCCTTTTCGAAGTGGAAGCACCAAAGCGGGCGATCGCCCTTCTCGACGTCGAGCTGTTGCTCTTCTTCGGGTACGCGCTCGGCGTAGATTGTCAGGAACTCGTTCAGCGCCACGACGGAATGCGAGAGTGGCAGAACCTTGTAGACTTTGCCGCTGTGTGCCTCGTAGAAGCGGATCTGGCCCATGATTTCGTCGGGGAGCTGTGCACGTTTCTGAAGCTGCTCGCGGACCTCGGCGAAGGTGGCTTGCTTGGGAACTAGAATGTCGTAAGTGACTTCTTGGGTGATGCCATTCGGGAGCCAGTTGATCTTGACGGTCTTGCGCTGCTCGAGATCCTTGAGACTCATTTCGAGAACTTCGTAGTAGAGCTGGTCAGGTGCTTGCGCAGGCTGGTAGCCGTAGCCATAGCCGCTGCCACCCAAGAGGATGTTCTGAACTGTCAAAGTTGCCTGTGGCTTGATAACAGTCCTGGGTTTACCAGATTGCTGTGTGACTGTTGTGAATCGCAAGAAAGACTGATCTACCGTTGTCGCACTCACACTGCTCAGGTGCTCTGCGACCTTTGAAGCAAGAGTGTCGTACGTGTCCTTCTTGGACAGGTAAAGAGCGAACTTGTCGTCGCCTTCGTTTTTAACCGGCAATCCTTGGGGAGGTGCAGTTCTGGGAGTGAAGTTGACGAGGACACGGTTGATCAAGAAGTCGTAGAAGTCCTTGGCCGTGAGCTGCGCAGCGGGCTTCGTTTGGCGAATAGCGCTAGCTTCGTTCTCGCTGAGGTGGCGCTGGAAACAGATAATGTCGCCGTCTTGGATCTCTGACGAGTGTAAGGTCTGCTTGGGCTTCATCTGTTCGACGTAGTTCTGCTTGATCTCCTCGTAAAGTTCCAAAGAAACACCAGGCTCCCAGCCCATGAGCTGTAGGATCTGTGGTGCAAGATCCTGGACTTTGTCTGTAGGATCCATGTATATGTGTCCCATGCCTTGTAGACTTTGACGTTCGATATCGAAGTACTTCAAGAAGATGATGATGGGCTTGTGTGTAGGTTGAGGGGCAGCGCCACTGATTGCAGGCGAAGAAGGCACCGACGGTTGGCTGTTCGGCCAGATGGGTTCGCCAGCATCGTTTCTGGTTGTTTCTTCCATGAACACTCGAAATCCAGAGTTCCTAGTGCTGAATTTGTCCGCTGCCTCCTGCAGAGTCATGTCTTGCCATTGCAGAGGGTGATCGGGGCGGACAGTGCCGTTCTGGCGGTTAACCATAATCCAGGGCCTGATAAGATCCTCCTCCGAGCCTTGCTCTTGCGCGATGAACTTTGTGAAGTCGGAGATCGTCATGCTTCGCAACAGTCGGTGCATCTTGGGCGCCGCAGGCTCGACCTCGGGATCCGCAGTCCAAGGGATTAGATCAGTGCCGAGGTGCGACTTGTAGCTCTGTTCAGACGCCACGGAAACATTCATGTACAAGTGAGCTTCTTCACGATCTTTCCTGCGCTTTTCAGCCGCCAAGCGCTCCTCCTGCATCTTCGCGGGCAGATGTGCTGGTGGCTGCATCTCAGCAGGCGGCAACAGGATCTCATCCAATCTGCTTTCGCGGATGTACACGAGCATGTATGCGTTGTTCGAGCGCTTGGTAGACCACTGGCGTGTGTATGGATTCTGTCCTTTAACGCCGCCGTTCATGCCATTGAGGCCATAGTCTCCACCAAAGTTGTCTTCAATTGCTTCGTGCTTTGTCGCACGGGTCACACGGTCATCGTCGTAACGGAAAAAGTCGCCATTCTTCTCTGGCTTCAAAAAGGCGTAGTAGTGTCCAGCATTGAGATCGCCCGAGTGTACAAGCACGCCATGAAGATGGTAAATGTAGGGCTCCGACTTGTCCGCCGAGTCCTCAAGGTAGGGCGAGCAGTCCAGGACTTCCGGAAATTCGTAGCGATCATTAACTTTCATCATGGCGTCACGCTCGAAATCATACTCGAATCGCTTCAACTGTAGATGAAGGACCGAAGGGAATTTTTCGAAGATGACGCCCTTCTTGGCGTCTTGAAGACCGTAACCTTCGGCAGCGTACTTGTTGTCGCCTTCGAGGGTCTCTTCTTGGATGTATGTCTTGAAACTGTCAGTCACACTCCTGCATCCACCAACGTTCAACTGTAAGTCCCAGTAGTCTTCTGACCGACTGGATTCGTATTCCACGTTGATACATCTGAGGTATGTCTTCATCTTGCCGACGAACATGTCTGGCAAGGCCTTTTCAGCTACAGTGCCCTTCATGCGAGCTTCAAGTTTCTCCATCAAAATTCTGGATAACTCTTGCACGTCCTGCTGCTCGAAGATCTGTCGGCTTTCCCATCCGAAGGAATGTGTGAGTTCCTGTGTTGAGACTGCCACAGGATCGGTTTGAAGACGATAGAATAATCTCTGTAAAGCGTATGCTGAAGCCGAGTCTGCCTTTTCCTCGTCATTCTCCGTGGGTATTTGATATACAGCCTTCCTGAAGGCGCCAGTAAGATATAACGATTGCAGAAGAGAGTTCAGGTAGCATGTTGCACCTTGGTTACGGAGGCCGACCATGCCGGTCTCCTTCTTGCTGTCATAGTTGACAAAGTTGTGCCATAGGACACCTGTGGGATCCTTCAGCACACGAACGTATGCGGTGACTGTGGCGCTGTCGTTCTCCACAAGCGGCCTGTCGGATCCGTCGAATTTGGCCGCAAATATCCTGTTCTTGTCGGCGAAGCGAGTGAAACCCCAGTCGCCTTCATCCGCCGTGAATCGGTGGTTCGCCTCGTGGTGGATGTACAGAGACGGATCATTTGGGTTGTGGAGGACAAGCATGAATTGTGCACATGCATACCAGTCCTCAGGCGGCTTCTCGTCCGCGAAACCTTGTTCTAGGTAGAATGATGTGCTCTCTGAAGCGGCATTGCCAGCCGGGAAGAAGAGTATGCGCCATGGGTGGCCGCCGCAATGGAAGACCTCACTGTGCGACCTCTTAGGTAGCTGCCTCCAGTTTGTGATGTTCCATGTGAAGACGGCTTCGGCGTGTGTCTCGTATTCCGGCAGTGCAGGCAAAAACCTCTCTTTCATGGCCTCGTGGTTATCGGCCAAGGGCGGCGCCGGCTCGGTCGATGTTTCGGTCTCGTCTGCCATGCTGTCACCGTCGTCAGGTGAAATGAGGGCCACGTTGTCTTCTGTCGGAGTGAGACGCTTCTCATCGTAGTCGGAGTCGAGCAGCATATCGCTGCCAAGCTGATGTGGCCTGCGTCAGCACATGTTTCTTTGTAACAGCCGGCCACTTGCAGTCACGAATCGCGCACAGACACATGGACTTCGAGATGTACATGCGCCGTCCACCGCGTTCCGTCTCTCCCAGCAGTGCTTACCTGATCCATAGCGAAGAGTGTGTGTGGGGGTCCGCCTCAGTAATTCGGGTAGGACGGATGTGGTGTTGCACTTGGAGCGGAAGCTCGTGGGACAAGGCGAGTCCTGGAGGAATGCGCCTGGGCTTGCAGGCGCGGGGAGGGTGCGTTGGCGGAGGCAGTGATGCTTCCGACGATGGGCGGAGCGCAAGGTTTTGGCGGTGTTGGCGGTGAGGATGCTGCTACGGGTGGTTTGTTGGCAGCAACAGTGGATTTCGGACGTGAGGCAGCGATTCTGTAGCAGCAACTTAAGAACAAGCACAAGCACAAGCAGAAGAGTACGTCAGACCTCATAAGGAAGCCGCCGCGCCGCTGCATTGCCGAGAGCGAGCCACGTGCGGTTTCCATCCTCTGACAAATGTGTATGCTGTTGTATTCACAAACATTTGCACGTGATGTTCTACCTGGTTACTCTATTGTACCTTTGATAGCAACCCTCAATAACCACAAGCATATTATCAATATGGCAGCTCGTGTATATCAACAGCTAAACACGCTGCATCTCAGGTGACTGTTTCGCCCCCACCATTGCTTGGCACGCCAGCGAGCTTCTTCTTGCTGTGAACTTTGATCCTCGAAGCATACTGGCCTCGTCGGCGACAAAGAGAAACAAAACATACTACTTCGCAAAGATGGCGATGCCTTGGACTTGAATCGATCGAACCGACATGGCGTGAAGACGAGAGCCCGTACAGCCAAGGTGCATAGCTTGCTCGACTACCGTGCAAGGAGACCGACAAGCCTTCTCTCGCAAAGCTAGCCCAAAACACTATGCTCCTACGAGCAGGGGGAGCCGCGAGGTTGCCATCCCATATTCTGCGTCTTCCAGCCTCTATTCGAGCTCAAGCTTATGCCACTGCAACCACCTCGACGACATCTTCTCCAGCATCTCCCATCCCGCCACCATGGAGGCCAGCTTCAATACTCGACGACTGGGTGCAGCGTGAGGCACGACCCATCAGTCTACGCCAGCTCACCTTCTTCGGCCGCACTTTGACTGAATCGAGACTGATCAGCTCTGCCAACTATGTCCGTACGGAGTTGCCGACACGGCTCGCACACCGCCTGCGTAACATGCAGACTTTGCCATACTCGGCGTTGACGAATCCGCACATCAGTCATGTCTATGAGCTGTACTATACTGCCTTTGAGAGACTACGCAAAGTACCAGAAATCACAAGTGTGGACGACAATGACCGATTCTGCGAGGTCGTCCAGTCGACACTGAGGGAACATCTTAGCGTAATACCCAGGCTGGCTATGGGTGTCATCGAGATTCAAAACGCCATCTCACCAGAAGAATGTGATCGATTCATGACAACGCTTCTTCGCTCTCGCATCAGCCGCAGAGTGATTGCCGAGCAGCATCTGGCCTTGACCGAGACCTTCCATGCCCCATGGCACTTTCCCAACTCTAGCAAATCGCTCACTGCACCAGAAGACGACTTCGTGGGTGAAATATTCCTGCGATGTAACGCAAAGGAGATCGTCGAGCAGTGTGCAGCTACCGCACGCAATCTCATGTCTCAGGCATACGGCCCCGAAGTTACGATTCCAGAGGTTATTGTCAAGGGCCACCTGGAAACCACCTTCCCTTACATCCCCTCACACATCGAGTACATGATCGGTGAACTGCTCCGAAACAGCATGCAAGCCATCGTCGAGCGACCGGGCACGCAAAGCCCACCAATCGAAGTTCTTATCTGTGAAGCTGCCCAGCACGTCATCATTCGCGTTTCAGACCAAGGCGGCGGAATCGAGCGCGACATTCTCCCATACCTGTGGTCATTCGCCAAAGGCCCTCGCCGCCAGACTCGCCTCGAGAACCTCGAGCGCGTACCCAAATTGGCAGGCACAATGCAGGAGCTGCGCTTCGCTGACCCAAACCTCGCAACGGAAGTCGAGCGTACAGTCAACGGCAACAATTCAAAACATCGCCATACATCCTCCCTCACAGCTCTCTCCGGCCGGCAGCCCGATCTGCGTCTTGGCATGGGACTGCCCATGAGCAGGATTTACGCCGAGTACTGGGCCGGCACGTTGGAGATTCATAGCCTGGAGGGCTACGGCGTGGATGCGTTCTTGCAGATTTCGAAGCTCGGAAACAAGAACGAGGTTTTAAGTACCAGGGCGGCTATGGATGCGGTATGATCCTGGAGGTCAGGGCATTCAACTGTTACATCATTTATTGGGAATGTTGCATGCGGCACTTATGACGCTTGAGGTGTTTTTAGGAAGGGGTCGTGTGGCGTGGCACCAACAGAAGAGAAGGGTGTGTTGCGTTGGTTTGAAGAGCAGAGGTGGAATTATTATTTGTAGTTTCAGAACAATACTTTTAGCTTCATATTTTACTCTTCAGCAAGAGTCACCGCGCGTATATGTGCCTGTACCTAAGCTGCTTCCGGGCAGACAGGGAACGGCTGTCCAAGATGGAGGCGCGTTCACCGATGCGGTTCCACGAACCTCTTTCGATGCGGCCTTATCGATCATGCTGAGGCAATGTCAGGCAGTGGCGTTGAGCGCAACTCCAAGCGCAGCCACATTTTGGTGGAGCAGCGCTTGTATATATCGTTTCGGGCGACTTTTGGCGCCATCCTCCCGGCGCGTCGACTTGCTCTCCGAGAACCTCCCGCTTCCACTTCCACCCTTCGCTGGAGACGACAGCACCATGCATGTGGCAGGTGAACGCATCGCAGCATGGCGCGCATGGTTAAGTAGGACGATAGCGCCTGCGAGTGCTCATGCTCGTGATCCATCTTTGCACATTCACGTCTTCTCTTTCCCTATACTGCGGCGCGTTTGTCCAGGCAGTGTTCCTTGTGCTCCCAGACACCCATCATGACTGCTGCTAACGGCGTGACCAACGGTGTCTCTCACCCTGTGGAGGCAAAGAGTACAGGCTATGGCCACGAGGCTGCCGACAAAATCTTGGAGAAGACCGTTGGCAACGATGCAAAGAGCAAGCATCCTCTCGTCCTTCAGACTTTCCGGTTGTTGATCGCGGACTTGTGTCAACAATTCGGTGGCGGCCATCCTGGGTAAGTCGTACACAGAACGCAGAGCTACTGGATCTTGACTGACATCCCACAGTGGTGCCATTGGCATGGCCGCCATCGGCGTGGCTCTATGGAAATACACAATGCGCTATGCTCCTCACTCCCCAGACTTCTTCAACCGCGACCGTTTCGTTCTTTCCAACGGCCACACTTGCTTGTTCCAGTACACGTTCCTACACTTGACCGGGTACAAAGACATGACTTTTGATCAGCTAAAGTCGTACCATTCAAAGAGATACGACGCCTTGTGCCCTGGCCACCCTGAGATCGAGCACGAAGGCATCGAAGTCACAACTGGCCCTCTCGGCCAAGGTATCTCTAATGCTGTCGGTATTGCGGCTGCTGGCAAGCATCTTGGCGCTACCTACAACCGCGAAAATTTCCCTGTCGTGTCGAATCATATCTGGTGTATGGTTGGCGACGCTTGTTTGCAAGAGGGCGTGGCTCTTGAGGCGATTTCTCTTGCTGGACACTGGCAGCTCAACAACCTCACAGTCATCTACGACAACAACCAGATAACTTGTGATGGAACTGTCGATATCACCAACACCGAAGACATCAACAAGAAAATGGAGGCTTGCGGCTGGCGAGTGATTGATGTCGAAGATGGCTGCTACGACGTTCCTGCTATTGTGCGTGCTCTGCATGACGCGAAGACTAGCACTGACCGCCCGACTTTCATCAACGTGCGCACTATTATTGGACTTGGAAGTGCCGTTGCAGGCCAAGCGGTGGCCCACGGAGCTGCGTTTGGTGTTGCCGATGTGGCGAAGATGAAAGAAGCCTACGGGTTCAATCCCGAAGAGCACTTTGTAATTCCTGAAGAAGTCCGCGAGTTCTTCAGTGATCTACCTGAGAAGGGAGAGAAGGCTGTCATGGAGTGGAACAGTCTGCTGGAGTCATATAAGAAGCAGCACCCAAAGCTTGGTGCACATTTCCAAGCTCGCCTGAATGGTGAAATCCCAGAAGACTGGGAGTCGATGATACCAACCACGTTCCCTGAGAAGGCCACAGCCAGTCGTGCAGCCTCAGGTCTTGTCTTCAACCCTATCGCTGAGAAGGTTCCCAGCTTCATGGTCGGCACCGCCGACCTCACACCCTCTGTCAATATGTCCTGGAAATCCAAGCAGACTTTCCAGGCAGACGGTAAGGCAAACGGAAGCTACGCAGGCCGGTACGTCCACTACGGCATCCGCGAGCACGCAATGGCAGCTATTGCGAATGGCTTCGCAGCCTACCACCCGAACATGATCATCCCCATCACATCGACCTTCTTCATGTTCTACCTATGGGCAGCACCAAGTGTCCGCATGGGCGCCCTCCAACGCCTCCAAGTCATCCACGTCGCAACCCACGACTCCATCGGCACAGGCGAAGACGGCCCCACCCACCAACCCATCGAGCTAGCAAACCTCTTCCGCGCAATGCCTAACCTCCTCTACATCCGCCCCGGCGACAGCGAAGAAACCGCCGGCGCCTGGACCGTCGCGATCAAAGCCAAAAACACCCCCAGCATAATCTCCACGTCCCGCCACGCCCTCCCCCAATTATCGCCCCTGACAAACCGCGCCAAAGTCGCAAAAGGCGCTTACGTCCTGCGCGAAAACGCAGAAGCAACACTCACTCTCATCGGCGTCGGCGCAGAGCTTAGCCTCGCTGTCCAAGTCGCCGACCAACTCGAGAAGTCTGGCCAAGCCAAAGTCCGCGTCATCTCTTTCCCCTGCCAGCGCCTCTTCGACGGCCAGGACATCGAGTACAAGCGTTCCGTCTTGCAGCGTCGCGCGGACAGGCCGATCGTTGTGATCGAGCCTTACACGCCGAATGGTTGGGAGAGGTACGCGAATGCGGCGTTTTGTATGACGACTTCCAGGTTCGGACAGTCGCTTCCAGGAGCTGTTGCGTATGAGTACTTTGGTTTCACACCAGAGAAAATCTCAGAAAAGTTGGGAGGGTATTTGGAGACTGTGAGGAGGGAACCGGAGGCTATGCAGGAGTTTTACGAGTTTACTGAGGCGGATGGTGTCGCAAGCGTGAGAGTTCATTAAGGTGTGATTGGAGACGGTGGCATTGATCGGCGCTGGCTTGGACGCTTCCATGATGTTGAGTACACACACATGTATACATGAATCTATGACTCTGAGATCAATCCTTTTGCATCTCCGCAGATTTTGGTTGTCCAGTACATGAGGCAAAATCGGATGAAGGATTTGTGCAACAGCTTGTTGATGAAGGAGACTGTGATGGCTACTTCTTCGACGTAAACGCATCCTCGAGGGCTATTCTACGCCAGTCTTCAGTAATAGACGGCACGCGAGCAGGCATACACACAATTTAGCGACAAATTCGACAAATGTGCCAGCCAATCACGCGGTCGATCGGACACTATGATAAGGTAGCCGCACCATCAGACTCAGGCATGTCTCGAAGCAGAAGTGAAAGAAAGCGAGATCGCAAGTAGACAAGTTTCTTCATTAGGAGTATTTACACAGCCGCAGTATGCCCGCCATCAACCCTGAGATCAGTGCCAGTCATGAAACTACTTCCACGCGATAGCAAGAACACAGCAGGCGCTTTGAAGTCCTCCGGCGCTCCGAGGCGTCCAAGCAACGCGCCAGCCATCCACGTCTTCTCGACTTCCGGCTCGGCGGCAAGGAGAGCGTCTGTCATTGCTGTGCGGATGTACTAAAGAAAATGATGTCAGTTGTGGCTGCCACGGCTGGAGAGATTGGGAAGAAGGGTGAGATGCTTACGCCTGGTGACAGTGTGTTGATGCGGATGCCGTGGACGCCGATTTCTTGCGCCATGGATCTGCAGAGTTGGTGCACAGCGGCTTTGCTTGTGTTGTAGGCGCTGCAGGTTAGGCCCTGGGTTCGGTGTTAACAACAAGATCTCGGAGGTGAGGGCGTTTCGATGCTGTGACTTACTCTGTTTGCTATGCTGCCTGACATTGATGCGATGAGGACGATGCTTCCTTGGATCTTGTTCGCTACCATGTCGTTTGCTACGGCTTTGGCTGTGATGAATGATCCTTGGGTTTTCGTCAGTAAGAGGTTCCGGTTGCAGGATGGTTTGCAGACACGGCATACCGATCGTGTTGACTTTCAGCATGCGCTCAAAGTCCGCTACAGGGTAGTCCAGAGTAGGAATCTTCTGCTGAATGCCAGCACACGCAATCGCACCCTGGAGAGGCGCATTGAGACTCCTGCCTCGCGCAGAGATCTCCGCAACAGCAGATTTGAAGTCCTCTTCGTCTGTGATGTCGGCTTTGCGGTAAGTCACGGTCACATTGCGTTGCTTTGCGGTTTTCTGGAGATGGGCCCACTCGTCAGAAGGAGTGTCTAGGATATCGAGAGCGGCGACATGGCCTCCGTTCTCGACGACGCCGAGAGCGAGTTCGATACCGAGTCCTCGTCCGGCGCCTGTGATGAGGATGGTCTGGTCTTTTAGTGAGAAGAGCTGGTCCCCTGGGAGCTTGGCTGCTGTCTGGGCGGATTCTGGGATTCCGGCGGGCAGAGAGATGTCGCTGACGATTTTGTGGTCGCTTACGTCGTTTGTCGCTGATGGAGACATGATGCTGTGATGTGTTTACTGAAGAAGTCGCCAAGGGACGAAGGAGGCTGTGGTGTGAATGTGAGAGATCGCATCGGAAGAGCTGAGCTCTTGGTGAACCTACACATAGCTATATACATCGTGATCTAGTGGGTCGCAAAATAAACATCAATTGTTGAGTGCACGCAGTCTTTCCGCAGGCAAGCGCAAGCACAAAATGTGGACTGACGGTGGAAGCGCTCATTGTTGGGTGTTTGTAGGCGCCCTGCACTTCGTCGGCAAGGTCGGGTATTGAGGCGCTTAAGATGTCTCAATTGAGCCTAGCATCACGGGCATCTTCCGAACGGTTGGCGCCTGGCAATACGATTTTCCCCACGCGCTCCACACAAGCATTGCTCCGCCCTCGATTGTTTCTCCATACCACACCGTCCATGCCCAAGGAACAACCGCTGGATAGAGTTTCATAGGCACCATGTCGCCGTATGTGCAGCTGAAGGAAGTGGTCTACGTTGAGAGACAAGCCGAGAAGCACCAGTTCCAATCTTACGCGATCGTTTCGGGAATGCTTCATAAGTCTAGAAGATCATCTTTCATTAGATTGACTCGCTCTGTGCTCAAGAGAAAGTAGGCATCGGTAATGATCTGACAGATTACCGAGCTCTACAACCATCAACTACGAGCTCTCTTTGGTGATTGACGCCTGCATTTCAACGACGCTCAATTTCATGCATATCAACACCAACGGGTACATGCCGGCTGAGAGTGTGTGGTTCCCACATACAGCTCCCGCCAGCCAGCCAGTTGTGGAGAGGATCAAAACCCCACAGCGCTTCCAGGTCCGAATGAGGATGTCAGTAGCGCTGCCATGCCCTGTCGATACACGAGTCATGCGACTCCGACTACAGCACCGGCGTTTGGTATATCACAAAGCGGTTGCAATCGGGCAATGTGCCATTGACGTCGATAGTCCCATGGAGGAGATCCACATGGCAGGCGAGTACCACCATCATGTCAAGCGAACACATATAGTCCCACATTCCCCAGACTCAACCACGTTGATAGATCTCCTTACCCCAGGACGCTATAGCCTTAGCGATTCTTTGCTTGTCCGACTTGCTTGACATTGGTCAAGTGCACCTGCCAGAAGCAGCCGCAGACATGCCTCAACTCTTCACGGGCCGCATGCTCAACTGGGCTATCACTGCCACTGCTGGAACTGGTTTCCTGTTGATGGGCTATGGTATGTTGTGAACATAGATTTTGTTGTGACTCCGGCTTACATCGAACGATCAGACCAAGGTGTCATGAGCGGTCTCTTGACCGGCACGGCATTCACGAACCAATTTCCCGAGATCAACACCACCACCGGTAACGGCAGTGACACCCTCCAAGGACTCGTGGTAGCCATCTACGAGATTGGTTGCTTCGCTGGATCTCTGTTCTGTCTATTTGCTGGTGAGAGTCTGGGTCGCAAGAACTGTATCTGGCTTGGATGTTTGATCTTGTCGATTGGTGCCGCACTCCAGACAACAGCGTATGGCATTCCGCAGATGATCGTCGGAAGGATCGTGGCGGGAGTTGGCAATGGCATGAACACTAGCACTATTCGTGAGTTGAAGACGTGTACTGGATCAGGTAATCGAACATCACTGACAAGAATCAGCCGTCTGGCACTCCGAGCTCATGCAAGCCCACAAGCGAGGAAAAGGCTTATCGATTGAGTTCGCCATCAACATCTTCGGCGTAGCCTTGGCTTACTGGGTCGACTATGGCTTTTCTTTCGTCCAAAACGAGGCCCAATTCCGCTTCCCGTTGGCTTTGCAAATACTCTTTGCTATAGTAACAGCGTTTAATCTTCTGTTCTTGCCGGAGTCACCTCGATGGTAGGTTCATTCGGAAAATCACTTAGCGTTCATATGCTGACATAATGCAGGCTAATCGCACACGACCGCTCAGATGAGGCTCTTGTCATCCTTAGGCGCCTCCACACCAATGCCGGTCAATTGGATGTGGACGAATCTGAGCTTAGCAGGGAAGCCGCAGAGATCCAGTACACTGTTGACGAAGAGCGCGAAGCTGCGTCTGGTAGCTCTTGGACCACGCTCTTCAAGAATGGCAAGCAGAAGTTCCGATACCGCATGTTGCTTAGTGTTGGCGGACAGTTCATGCAACAACTTTCTGGTAGGCATCACTTCTGCGCAGTATCTGAAGCATTTTAACAGTCGATTTCAGGGATTAACTTGATCACGTACTACGCCCCGTCGATATTTCAGCGATCTGTGGGTCTTTCGCAGGAGCTATCGCTGCTACTAGCTGGTTTCAACGGTATAGCTTACTTTCTGTCTTCACTCCCGCCAATCTGGATTCTGGACAGACTTGGACGCCGCAAGCTGATGCTGTTTGCTGTTATTGGCATGTGTTGCTGCATGTCAGTACTTGCCGGGACTGTATCCAATGGTAACAAGGCCTCTGGCATCGTTGCTTCGGTGATGCTTTTCCTGTTCAATTTCTTCTTTGCTGTCGGTATGCTGGCGATTCCATGGCTGCTTCCGTCGGAATATGCCCCACTGGCAGTGAGAACGCCTATTGCGGCGCTGTCTTCGGCAAGCAATTGGATCTTCACCTTCCGTAAGTACCCCAAAAATTTAAGGGAGTTCCACCACCTGTATCGCTTGCTGACCATATCGTTTGCGCTGTACAGTTGTCGTGCTCATCACTCCCGTATCAATCGGAAGCATAGGCTGGAAGACATACGTTTACTTCGGCGTTTTTAATGCGTGCTTCATTCCTACCATCTACTTCTTCTGTAAGTCACACGGATGCTTGCCAAATTCGAAGATTTTGCGCTGACGTGAAACCAGATCCCGAAACCCGTAATCTCTCTCTCGAAGAAGTCAACTGCTTGTTCACGGGTCCGAAAATTGTCATGCACATTGCAGACGCTGAGATCGATCTAGAGACGATGCGACCCCCAACCATCAAGGAAGCTGAGGTGCAGAGGAAGTACTCAGTCGAGCGCATCGAGAAATGAGCGTGCTTGATGGCGGTATCTCTGACAGATTTGGGCGTACCAGTAGCAGTCGGCACAGGCATCTTGAATACACCTTTCCATTCTCACAAACAAGTCTCATCAACTCGGCAGAATCATGGTAGAGATGCTCGTATTAAGCCGGGGAGTTTTGCCTCCAGGTGATGTCCATGCCCATCGCTGGTCGTCGCTCGAAGAACGATCATAAAGAAGAAGCGGCTATACCAGCCCTAATTTAAGCTCCGCAATAGAGCTTCGAGATGTGCCAAGGAACGCGGGGGTGCGAGCGGCTGCACTTGCCGCAAGAAGCATTGCCCCCAGAAATCCATTTCCCTTCGATCCATCTACCGCATCATCATCATCATGCTTGGGAGCTCGACCGTGTCATATCTGGCCATTGCGGTCAGTCTCTACCGACCCTGGCTACTACTACACGTGGAGTATGTCCGATGAAGCCTCTGCGTCGACAGGCCAGAAACGTCGACGAACGCGATCCGGATGCCTGAATTGTCGTCGAAAACGCAAAAAATGTACGTGCAGTATGCTTCATCAGTGATACCGATCTCTCCATTCCCGTTTCAAACTCTAATATCGTTGCAGGCGACGAGGTTCGCCCAATATGTACGAAGTGTGAGCGTAGTGGCGAAGAGTGCGAATGGGATGCTTTCATCAAGTTTTGTCCACCCATTGGACTGGCGGGATCAAGGGACTCTACGCCATCTGGTCCGGTTACCTTACGCATACAGTCTGATTCCGAGGTGTGTAATCCTGACCCGTACCAATTCATGGTCTCACATGTCCTTCGCTCTGACCGATGTGTGTAGGAAACTGTGGAAAGTATTGCGGGACACTCGCATGGCAACACTTTCGTGAGAACATCTTCTCGAAATGCCAGGCTTGATGTGCAAGACTCGAGCAATAGGAGCCTCAAACGTAGGTTCGATGCTACAAGCGCCAGAGACACTGAGACTGTACATCAGCGCGAACCACAAAATTATGGTAACAGCCACTCGGGAATGCACATCAACAGCGTTGCTCTACCTGAACGAAACGGAGATCCTGCTACAGAAGCGAGACTTACAGCTCAAAGTCATGGCGTCACACAAGGCCAATCGGTGTCTAACTGCGACGGCGAAGACACGATCTGCACAAGCGGCATTACGCCCCAAGCATCGCCGACGTTGGCCGAACATGATGTACATGTTGACGAGATCAAGGAGGCTTATGCTTTGCCCTCACAGACCGATGCGGCATGGACTGCTCAAGATATGTCCTCACTTGGCGAGATTACGTCTATAGAGATGGAAATGTTGCCAGACCACGTGCTTTCGCCCAGCATCTCGTCAAGTCACAACCTTGAAGATGGTATCTTTGAGCCTGGCTCAGCTTACCAAAACCTTTTCCAGTCATTGCGAAGCCATGTATTCCGTACGGCACAGATCGAGAACGATGCATCGGAGAATAGTCACGCACCGGTTCACCGGCCGAGTCCAATTGCTGCAAGCCACAGCGATACATTCGGCGAACGATCAACTAGAATCGCTGGAAGAACTACCAGGAATGGTAACTCTTTGAATGCGCAAGAATTTGAGCTTCCGCCAGCTCAGGAATATCTTCTCTGGAAGGCATGGACCGAGGAGGTGTCCATCTGGGTATGAAAAGCATTTTTACCTTTCGCAATTACCAAGGCTGACGAAAATGTAGCTTGACAAGTTTGATCCGCAAACTCACTTCCGCGACACGTTCCCCAATATTGCTAAAGAAAGGCCGCATCTCAAGTATGCCATGCTGTCGCTAAGTGCCCGCTACCTGGAGTCTAGAAACAGAAATGTTCCGCCATCGCTCACCCTGGCACTGTACCAGCATACCATTCAGCTACTATTACCACAACTGTACATGCGAGACACCGCCGTCATAGCCTCTTGTGTAATACTCTGCGTCCTTGAGATGTTTAGTTGCTCTCCAAAAGCTTGGCGGCGACATCTGGACGGATGCGCAAGCTTGATGCAATCCCTCGATATCCGCGGAGATGCTGGTGGAGCTGAAGAAGCCGTCTTCTGGTGTTTTGCACGCATGGACTTATGCGGAGGCTTGATTTCTTTGGAACGAACATTGATACCAGTCGACAAGTGGACGACCAACTCGATCTCAGAGGCTATTGTCAAGACATACCCTCGCTCCGGTAACTTCCACGATTATGCGAAGATTGCTTCGAACATCATCGCACAAGCCATGGACCTTTTCGCATCTTATCATGCCTCAGAGGGTGCATTCGGCTTCTCCGCCGCGAACCGCGCAGAGAGCGAGGCGTACGGGACACGGTGGCGACGCCTCTTTGACGACATCCAGGAATGGTTCTTCACTCGACCAAGCGAAATGCTACCAGTCATGGCTATGTCTGCAAAAGATTGCGGCTCGCCCTTCCCAACCATTTTGTACACCAATGCTGCAGCGATATCGGGCAACCAATTTGCTCATACTGCAGCAATCATGATGCTACAGCGCAAGCCTCGCGAAATCGTCCTGGGTAAGATACGCTCGATCCTGTGGCACGCGAGGCAGATTTGTGGCATTGCTTTATCGAATGACCACCACGGTGCCTGGACCAACACCGTTCAGCCGATCTGGATAGCCGGACGGTTGATGAGCCATCCTCAAGAGCATGACGTGATTATTCGTCTGCTCGAGAGGATTGAACGGGAGACTGGGTGGGCGACACAGTGGAGAATTGACGATTTGATGGAGCACTGGGGTGATGCGGAGGACTGATGCGGAGGGCCGATGCGCGCCAGGCAGATGCCTTGCATCCATCGTACCCCTCCTCCAAATTATCAATTCGACTACTTCAAAACTGTATCCTAGTACAGCAATACTGCACGGTCCGGCGGAATGTGCGCCTCCGAAGCGGAAACGCCATCTCCGCTTCTTGTGGGGCTCGCTTGTTGCAATCGGCTGCTTTCATCATCCTCTGTTGCGACCAAAGGAACGCCGAGCGGGAAGTAGCAGAAGCTGAGATTTAGCATTTGCTGGTCTAAAGCATGTACACGGTTTGTGGCACACGTCTTTCATGTACGCTTTGATCTATGGCTGCTACGACTACATACCCGTCAGACACCTAGCTCCCAGCTTTTCGGCGCCACGTTGGTTTCTCAAATAACGAATAGTAACATGGACCGCTTTTCTTTGATAATCAATCGATGAGCGACATAACGCTGGGCATATGCAGAGCCATCAGTCAATGCCAAAAGTGGCTTCTTGGTTCGTGAAGCAATACAATTCCCCCCACTCAGATGGCGCCGCCTTGGCTGGTCATGATCTGCTCCCGGTGCTATAAGGCGGGTCACGATACGGAGTGATCTATCTTGCTCGGCGACCTGGAGCCTTTCGTTAAAAGCAGACATTGTGCCTCGTAAAAATGTCTCGTACGAAGCACCTTGTTCTTCGAAGCCCAAGTTCGCATCATCCGCCATGGTGAACCCGTCGCTTCTGATACTGCTTTCTGCAGCAGAAGCCTTTGCACAGCAGACTGCATGGGGGCAATGTATACAGTATTCGATGTTTGATAGGAGCGAATGCTAATACAGTCAGGTGGCGGCAATGGATGGTCCGGCGCAACAACATGCGTCTCAGGTATATTGATTCGACATCGTAATGAAAGCATGGTCTAATTCTAATCGATGACAGGATATACATGCAGCAAGATCAATGATTACTACTTCCAGTGCGTGCCGGGTAGTGCGCCAACCACCTCGGCCAGCACTACCACAGCTCGCACCACCACCACCACTTCGAGAAGCACGCCGGTCACTTCTTCTACGACTACGCGTTCGGCTACGACTACATCCTCTGCTCCCACTACATCAGGAACTGCCAACCCAGGCACTGGTACTGGAAGTTGGGCGGCAGCGTACACCAAGGCCAGGGCGGCTCTGGCCAAGCTAAACAACAACGACAAGGTCAAGATTGTCACCGGTGTAGGCTGGGGAAACGGACCCTGCGTCGGTAATACTGGTGCCGTCTCTAGCATCGGCTACCCTTCCCTTTGTCTTCAAGATGGCCCGTTGAGGTAAGCCCGACACCCAAGTCTCATGCCCGAAAAAGTGTTGACCGAAGAAGCATCCGATACGTCAAGGGCGTGACTGTCTTCCCTGCCGGAGTTCACGTTGCGTCTACCTGGGATACTTCGCTAATCTATGCTCGCGGAAATGCTATGGGCGCCGAGGCGAAGGGAGTCGGCGTCAATGTTCAGCTGGCGCCAGTGGCTGGTAAGAAACTTCTTTCGAATATCTTGCGGATATACTGACAAATATCAGGCGCTCTCGGCAAGATTCCCCAAGGAGGTCGTAACTGGGAGGGTTTCGCCGCTGACCCGTATCTCACGGGCGTAGCGATGACCAACGCCATCAAAGGTATGCAAGACGCTGGTGTGCAGGCTTGTGCAAAGCACTACATCGGCAACGAGCAAGAGCGTAACCGTGAGACCATGAGCTCCAACATCGACGACCGTACGCTCCACGAGCTGTACCTTTGGCCCTTCGCCGACTCAGTCAAGGCTGGTGTGGCGTCGTTCATGTGCTCCTACAACAAAGTCAACGGGACCTGGGCGTGTGAGAACGATAAGCTTATTAACGGGATCCTCAAGGGAGAGCTGAACTTCCAGGGCTACATGGTGAGTATCGCGAGTGGATCTGTCCCACATCATCTTCATCCCGATAACATGCGCTGATAATCTTTGCACTCAGATGAGCGACTGGAACGCGCAGCATACCACTAACGGAGCAGCCAATGCCGGCATGGATATGTCGATGCCGGGCACTGACTTCGGTGGCAACAATCTTCTCTGGGGCCAGAATCTACTCAGCGCTATCTCAAGCGGTGCCGTTCCCCAGTCTCGCTTAGATGACATGGTCACTCGTATCTTAGCCGCATGGTACCAGCTTGGACAAGACTCCAGCTACCCTGCGGTAACTTGGTCGAGCTGGAACGGTGGTGGTGGCGCACCTAACGTTGCGGGCAACCATGGAACGCTTGTAAGGCAGATTGCAAGAGACGGCATAGTCTTGCTACAGAATAACAACAAAGTCCTTCCTCTGTCCAAGCCAGCCAGTCTGGCTTTGATCGGATCAGCTGCGGTTGTCAACCCTGCCGGCGCAAACGCTTGTACTGATCGCGGCTGCAACACTGGCGCACTCGGACAAGGGTGAGTAAAGATCACACTAATTCTAAAAGGCTTACCAGCTGACATCGTCCTTCACAGCTGGGGTTCCGGCACTGGAGAGTACCCATACCTGATCGGTCCAGCCGATGCGATCAAGACGCAGGCTTCGAAAGACGGCACCAAGATTGTTACCTCCGCCACCGACAGCACTTCCGCAGGAGCTTCCGCTGCTGGCCAAGCTGACACAGCTATCGTGTTCATTACGGCGGACAGTGGTGAAGGCTACATCACGGTAGAAGGCAACGCTGGTGACAGGAACAACCTTGATCCTTGGCACAACGGGTGAGTTCGCCGAAGCTTGTCGTGTGTTAGACACTGCTGACATAACGTAGAAACGACCTCGTCAAGGCGGTCGCTGCTGTGAACAAGAACGTGATCGTCGTTGGTGAGTCTTCGGTCGAGCGCTTTGCTTTAGCATTGTTTGATGCCTTGCTAATATGTCGCCGTAGCTCACAGCGTCGGACCGATCATCCTCGAATCAATCTTGTCGAACGCCAACGTGCAAGCCATCGTATGGGCTGGGTTAGTGCTGTAACTGAATGCATATCATGTCCGTCACTAACGAATTCAGTCTGCCTGGCCAAGAATTGGGCAACGGCCTCGTTGACATCCTGTACGGCTCTACCTCTCCCAGTGGCAAACTTCCTTACACCATCGCCAAGCAAGCATCCGACTATGGTACTGCGGTTGTCAGTGGCAACGACGACTATCCTGAGGGCCTTTACATAGACTACAGACACTTTGACAAGGCGGGCATTGCTCCTCGCTACGAGTTTGGCTTCGGTCTCTGTGAGTGGTTTCAATAATGCTATGACCCAAGACGTACTGACAATATCAAAGCTTACACAACATTCGACTACTCTGGCCTCACAACAGCCTACACGGACAAGACCCCAGGCAGCTCTAGCCCCGGCCCAGGCGGCGTCGTTGGTCTGTTCGACACAGTCGCCACCGTCACCGCGAAGATTACCAACAACGGCACCGTCACCGGCGCGGAGGTTGCTCAGCTCTACATAGGCTTGCCGTCAAGCGCTCCGGCTTCACCTCTGAAGCAGCTTCGTGGGTTCCAAAAAGTGTCACTCACAGCAGGTACTTCCAAGACTGTCACGTTTGATATCCGCAGGAAGGATCTGAGCTACTGGGATGTGGGAAGCCAGGCATGGAAGGTTCCCTCGGGCACTTTCAATGTGTATGTGGGTTCGAGTTCGAGGGATATTCGTTTGACTGGCAGCTTCTAAAGTGACGCAATGATTCGATTTCAACACAAATGCGTCTGCTATGGAAGTTGTAACTTGAAGACTTGAAGCGCATCAATGGAAGACTGATTGCATCCTAAACCGTCTAGACTGAGACAAGTTTATCCCGTGAACGTACGTCTCTCAGACCACTGTACCATTGGCAAAGTCCTGGTTCCGCGCGCTGTCGGCTCCAGGTTCTAGTTCCAAACCATAGAACCCTCCATATTAGTCATATACACATTCGATCTTTGAGCGTGCAGGACGGTATAGATCTGGTGATCTACTCGGTATTCTTGTACTAGAATGCCTCCTCTGTCTTCATGCCGATTTCTGAGAAGCTTAGTCAGTGTAGGTCAAGACATTCCTGGATCCTCCGGTCAGCAAGTGCGCAAGAACTCACCAAGTCTTGGACAAAGCTTCATATTTACAATACCAGGAAGAATGTTGCATGCCTAGCTACGCTTGTCTGAGCTATCGACATGTGTATGAAGGTTGCATTTCTGTGCCCAGAATCATTTGTCGCGGTCTGCGTCCTCGTCTAGGATCACCACGTGACGCTTTCTCACGAACAGGAGCAAGTCTACCAAGAAATCTCTAGGTGTCTCGTTATTTTTCAAGTATGGTCCAGTCGAATCTTCGCCCAACGTGCTGGTCCAGTGCTGCAGGAATAGCTCTCGCAGCTGACAGTCATTTGATGCGCGCTCCCATACGCAGCATGCGGCTTTCCGACTCCGGACACATGTTGATTTGAGCGCCCTTAACTTGAAGTTGTCAACGATCGCGTTGCGAAACCGGACGTCGTGCAGTGAATCTCCCAGGATGAACATTTTCGCCAATTCCAGAGACTGCTTTTCAACGCAATTTGCGCCCTCGGAAGTGTCTTCTACACAGTGCGCGCAGAGCTCTTCTTCGTCGCTCAAAGTGATCTGCCCGGAGTCGACCCAGTTGAGGTAGCCTTCAAATGAAGCAGGATCATGGTCCGGATTGTTGATGCGCTTTTTACGAGTCTCTTTCCAGTCTCCGTCCATGGCTGCTTTCATGAAACTAGAAGATCTGGTTGCGTAGCTTCTGTAGACCATGAACTCTTTGGGTTTCTTTCCCTTCCGGACAACAATCGTGATCCGCTCGGAAAGGCTGAGCCTGTAGAATGTCAGTCACTATCGAAATGCTCTTTGTAAGGGTTACACTACCTTTCGCGTTTGGTTCAGGCCCTGTAAGCAAGTAAAAATGAAATCGGGACGGTAATTCTCGATACTGTTCTCTACGATTTCAGGGCGGGCCTAGTAAGCATGGAAGTCGATCACCATGCGTCGTGTGGCTTACCCGTTGTTGTCGCAGGCCAGATGAGAGCGACCATACTTGCTGGAAAGACTTCTTTCATGTGGCTGTCATCGCTAAGGAGTTCAAGGATGCGAAGGATAGCGTCTGCAGCGGCGTTGCGAAGCTCGGCGGTCACGAGTCGGTCGGCAAGGACGCAGAGCTTGATGACCTCATTCGGAGTAGCAGTCGTCTCACAATCAAGGAATGCTCTCTTTGTGTACCCAGCACAGGTAAGCATAGTAGTTTTCGTTATTGACATTAGGGACCTCGATGGTTCGTGTGGTAGCCTCCTGCCGTTCGTTGCGGCAAGCTGCTTCAAAGAACACTGGATGCTCGACTAGAAGGCCTTGCGTGATGGTGAACTGCCGGGCAAGCTCCGGGTCATCTTCGTTGATCACGGTTGTGATCCCCTCGGAGAAATCAGGGATGCTGGCGAGCCTCAGTAGTCTTCTGCTAAAGACTGGTGGGTGAAGGTCTTACTTTTGCAACAGAGACATCGCGGTGTAGGGGTATTCGTCCTAGAGTCGAACAGTGTGGAAAAGTTGCGCAGGTGGTTTTCAGGGAGCTCGTTCGGGGTGAAGGCATTGCTGCCGATATAGTTGTAAGGTCACGTGAAAGGCTCTCACACGCATTCTCCGAGGACGCGCCACTGCAAGCCCGCGGTCACTTGCACTTAAAAGTGAATTGGCGCAGCTTGCAGCTGTGAAACTTGTGGATTCACGCCTCATGTGCCCAACAGTAAACGGGAAAAGCGAAAGCTTCAAGCAGATCGTTCTATGATTCTACTATCTACCTCAGTGATATCGTGAAACTCCAATTGTTGAACCCAATGAACTCCAAACTCACTATACATCTACGTGTCATACCTGTACTCAACCCTGCCTCAACGGGTGAGTCCTTCCCCTGAGCTCAGTAGCAGAGGGACTGCTCTGGCGGCTTCCTGCTGCGGTCTTCAACGGGCTGGCCATTCTAGGGCTCCTCGGCACACTCGAACCCCTAGTCCCCATTCTGCCACGGCTCGCTTCCTTCATCAAAGCCAACTCCTTGTCTTTGCGTGCCAGAACATCTGCCTGCTCCTTGAGCTTCGCCTTCAGCTGCTTGTTCTCCCTAGCCAATTGTGAGGCACGCGCATCCAGCGTCATCTGCTTCGCGCGAATCTGCTCGCCGTTCGCGCGGTTCTGAGCGTGGGAAAGCGCAAGCTCGAGGTCACGGTTTGTCGTACCCAGGCGCTGTGCAGCCGAGGACGAGTTCTGATACATCTCCTGCGCATAGTCAAGGTCGCTTTGCTGGGTCTTAAGGCGCTTCTCAAGGATCTTGTTCTCTTCTTGAGACTGCTCGAAAGCGATGCGCTGCTTCTCAAGCTCAGCACGCTCGGGAATCGAATGGTCTGTGAGAGCCTCCTGAGCTGCTCTAACCTGCTCCTTGAGCGAGCGGTTCTCGATACGGAGGGCATTGGCGGTGGCCGCACCTTCGGTCATGCGGGTCACAGCCTTTTGAGCCGTGTCCATGGCCTCTTCGTTCTTCCTTGTAAGCTCGATAATGAGGTTCCGCTGGTCCTCGTGGCGGTATTGGAGCTCTTCAAGGTCCTGCTTGTGATCAGCAAGCGAAGTTTGGGCGGTCAGGAGTAAGGACTGAAGGCGTCTGACTGTTCCATCGAGATCCGATGGGTCAATCACTTCCAATGAAATCACTTGTGGGTTGCTCGGCACAGCAACCGAGTCGCTGACATGTAAGATGTCTAGTTCAAGCGGATTGATGGTGACTGGCTGGTCAGGCAAGTGCACGCCATTTGATGCAAGGCGAGGGCGTTTGAATGTGTCAGATGCCGACATCTCCATCTCAGAAGTATCGAGAGGATGTTTTCCACCAGGCTGTGCGGCACTGCTCTGCGGTAGCTCGATGTCGCTCTCGGTTTGGCTATCCAAATTTTCGAGCATGCTCAGCGGGGCAACGGACCACTCTCTCTCAGTTGACTTGCTAGTGAGGAAGCCAGCAATCACTTTGGCGGTCTCAACTGAAGGAAGTTGCCCGTGCTCAAGCTTGCCCGAATCGTATCGAAGGTCAAAGATGCCGTGCACAAGAGCGCGAAGCTTCTGGTGATGAGCCAGGTCAGAAGAAAGACATCGCTCCACGTGCTCGATCGTGCCAGGTACGGCGAGTGTCATCATAACCAGCCCATCGTCTGGCCCTTGCAGAAGCTTCAAGGTAGAGCCTCCGGCCTCCGCGCTGTTGTCCATGCATATGACAGCATCTGCAGCCAACGACTCGTAGCTGGCATCTTCGTTGTGTGACATGATCTTGAAAGTAAGTGCACAACCATCTTGCTGGTTAGTTTGCCCGGTGTCAGCTCTGTAGCAAGTGACCTTGAAGCCAAGCAAAAAGTTTTCCAATATCTGTAGCAGCTGAGCGGACTGGCAGATGACAGCAATAGCCAGTTCTTTGTCTCTCAGCTCATCTATCAGGTGCTTCAAGAAATGGAACTTCGCGCTGCAATCGGTTGCCCACTTGGCGTGAGCAGCTGGTGGCACGTCGTATTGTGTGTATGTCTCGACATTATCGAGGTCTGGGTGTACCACGATTCTTCGCAAGCGCTCTAGCAGAGTCTCAATCTCGACAATTAGTTCCTCGCTAGGGTGATTAGTGCCGAGGAAACGTTCGATGATGTCCTTGTGGTGCTGTATCATCAGAGGATACGAGTCCCGCTGATGACCCAACAAGGCAATGGGAACTGAGTGTACGAAGTTGCCGCCCTTGGAGGCTTCTGTAGAAGCGGCACCAGTGATCGTGCTTTGCCTTCGCAGCAATGGATTCTCTTTCTCTTGTGGGACCAAAGTCTTGTAGCGTCCAGATGTATTCATCTCATCCTGTGTGACCAGCTTCACAGGGAGCGCGGCAGGTACAGCAGAAGGTGACCTGCCACCGTTACCGTTACGGGCCAGCTCCGGCGAGCCTGCTTGAGCTGGAGTTTCTGCAGCAAGCTCGGCGTTGATTCTGGGCGGGACAGCAGATGGCTTCGCAGATGTGACCTGACTTGGAGTGGCGGATCTGGACGGCGTTCGACCTCTCTTCAGCGCTTGCTCCGCCTTCAATGCTCTGATCTTGTCGGCCATTTTCATCTTTGGCTCTGCTGATGTGGGCGTCCTGCGATCCATGGAGTGAGAGCTTGTGACAGGGCTCCACGTCGGTGTAGAAGGGAGGTAAGGCAAAATCGGCGCGCTCTCTCCGATAGCTGGCAAGTTCTGGGAAGGTACAGCGGGAAATGAGCTGGAAATAAATGAGTCGTGATTGGGAAGACTGTTGGCCCGAGGTCCGATGGTCACAGTATCGTAGAGTCGATTATGTCCGCTTGGAGGCTGACTGTGAGGCTTTCGCCCGATTCTAGTGGACGCTAAACTCGCAGCGTGAGTCTGACTTTCAACTGGGGCAATTTGCGTCTCGAAAGGGAAAGATGTTCCCGTTACAGGACTTTGAGAGAGTTGGACCTGAGACTGATGGTGATGCGTATTTGAATGCGCAGGCTCGGGTGCCCGATTTTCAATCGACTCCCGGTAATCAATTTGGCTTGATAACTCGTATGCAGCGACCTCAGACGGGTCGACAGGTCCTAAAAGGTCAGGGGAGGTCGGGCGCGACCTTATCTGCACTGCTCCAGATTTGTCTTCCGCGGCAAGACCCTGGGAGGCAGGAATTTCACGTGATAGAGACTTGGCAGATGGTCTTATTGGGCTTTGTGGTGGAGTGCCAGCCTGTTGAGTAGAGTGATCGTTGACAAGGTAGGCGGATGGCAGTTGTGTTTCGATAGCGATATCTAATGATTGCGGATTTGTATCCGGAGCTTGTGCAGCAACCTGCAGGTCTTCGATGAGTTGGCCTGCGGCCTCGTCTTCAACAACTGCCTGCGGCTGTGAGGCGAGGTCGAAAGAATTAGGGAGTGACTGAGAATCTGGAACGACCCTTCCAGTAGACTTTTGTTCGGGTGTAGGGGCTCCTGGAGGTACGTTTTGGGTGGTGGCGAGTACGAAAGGCTCTTCTGTCGTGATCCCCGGAGCAGTACTGGATGCGTGCTGAGAGTCCGGTAGAATTTGCGGTGGTTTCAGTGAGTTTGTCGCGGAGTTCAGCTGAGACGATCCTAGGGTAGTATAGTTCTGATAGCTTGAGGGCGGTTCAGATAATTGCACAAAGGCTAAATCCTGGCTGGACGCTTCCTGGACAGCGTCCTGTGGCTCGAACAGTGGCAGATCCTCGCAGGTGAGTTGGCGTGAAGTTCCTGCTGGAGACACTTGTGGATCCTGTGATGCTAACAAGGGCGAGTCTTGGTTGCTGTTCCCTGCGAGTGCTCCAGCTGAAGCTTCGGGACTTTCCTCGATCTCGATTGGCCGAGGAGTGTTGGTCGACGCAGTGGGTAGCTGCTCTCTGACAGCAGGACTGCTTTGCCCGGTCGAAGAGCTAGACAATACTCTACGAACTCTACCACGCTTGACAGGATTCTTTACGGGCGTCGTTTGGGACTTCTTGGCGGTACTGCTGGAATTTTGGAGATTGGCTGCTGGACGTCAGTCGTGTTTCATTGTATCGCGTACTTTGCCTTGCAGAGGAGTTTTCATTTTATAAGAGAACGAATCATTTAGCTAGACATACCTGCTTGCCTGGTGAGCTTTTCGGCTTCCCAGTCGGCGAGGGCTCGTTCTGTGAGATTTTCCTTGGGTTCCCAGGTCGGGATGTATTTCTCGCCGGTGCGTTCGTTGTCTTCCCAGTCGATCAGGTACTCGAGTTTCTTGCCCACGACACGCTCTTTAAGAACAGTGCGGACCTGATAGTACTCGTCCTCGTCGTAATCACCGTGGGGATGGGGCGAAGATGGAACAACGGAAGCTAAGGCGGGCGTAAGCACGCTGCCCGAGCACAAATCGTATCGTGGTGAACGAATTGTGGTAATTGCCCCTCGGCACCTTCACACTTCCCTCGAGCAGGGTAAACTCACCTCTCTTCTTCCGCTTGGTAGTCTTTGTAGGGTTATATGCTGTTCCTCGCTTTCGTTTACCAGTCATTACAGCGGGCGCGTGGCTTGGACTGTATGATCTGCCATAACGGAAAAATAATCAGATCAGTACATGTTGCAGCCCCAGGGTCTATGTTGATGATTAAGAGATGCTATTGCGGTTCAAAGACGCGCCAGCGGAGGTCTACTCACGGAGGGATGGTGGTCTGGAGTCGGACCAGCAACGCTCGGGGACTTTGGGTCTTGGCGGCGCCTCTGCCGCCGGGCGAACTTGACTTTGCCGAATTATGGGGTGCTGGTGCTGATGATACCATCATAGATGGACGATCGTGGGGTTGGCGAGGATGTTGTTGGAGTAGGAGTGGTGATGTTGGAAAGGCGAGGTCGTCTTTCTTTATTGATGTGGCAGACTGACAGACTCTTTCTATACGCTGTGCTATCTCTTTCCACCAAGCAGCTTTCACGTGCAAGAACGACCATCGCCTCCTCTCACATGCTATACTGTTCACATGAGCATCTGAAGACTTTATCGTGAAGGGCTTTATACAAAAACATATGCTGGATAGTGAAGCAGACTTCACTGCAGAAAACTCTTCGCCAGCCTTCCAAGTACATTGTATTGTCACTATCGCCACCTGCACCACCATGTCATCCCCACCACTCACAACCTACCTCTTCTGGTGGAACCTCAAAACCCCAACCGACAACCTCTGGCACCCCTATCCAGGCGCCTCACCGACCAAACATCTCACCACAGCCCCAGCCTGGACATCCCGCCTCGACCTCCCAGCAACAGCAGTAGATGCCGCACCTTTCGTGGTCACCGCAGGCGCAATAGCTTATATCCGACAATACAGCTCTCTCGGCTGGACCGTTCCCGCCTCTCCCTTCGCCAACAAACGCACCATGGCCGCTCTGCATCGCAGCGCGCTGGTCGCCGTTCCGGCGATTTTGATTGCGCAGGCGGCGGGCCTGGAATATCGATATGCTATTCCGCGGTGGTCGCATGAGCGGGAGAGGGCGAGGGATGAGGAGCAGGCGAGGTCGCATGTTGAGACGGGAATGTATGTTGGTGGAGCGGTTATGCTGGCGAGGAGTCTGGCGAGTATGGGGCCGAGATGGAGTTTAATGGATTTGGTGCTGGGAGGGGCGGTGGCGGATCTTGCGTTGAGGGAGTATTATCAAGCACACGGTATTTGATGTTTAGAATGTAATGAGAAATGAAATGCGACAGAGCAGCGATTTGACAGAAAATTTTGACATTGTTTGTCTATGAGGCCAAAGATGCGCGAAGGATCGCCAATGGACCACCAATGCTTTCCCTTGGCTTTCTTGTTGACCGAGAGCAACATTCCCATCGAGCGCTTAACAAGCAGAAGCCTTGCTGGGCTCGCACTCGCCGTTAGCCTTATCACAGCCCTTGTAGCCCTGGCACTGAGTCTTAGTGTCAAAGCAGTTGTTAGAGTAAGTAGCCTTGTCACCCAAGTTGGTGTTGATGCCAATAAGCTGCAAAAGACGCAAGTCAGCACAATGTCTCAAACCCATGGTTACACCCTCCGACCACGTACCTCGCCACCGTTCTTAGCAATAACACCAGTCATGTTGACCTTGCGCGAGCAGTTGCTGTTGCCCTTGCAGTTGCCGCACGAGCGGTAGACTTTGCCGTAATCCTCGGCGTAGAAGTTGACGATGTTCACGGTGCCGCAGCCGTTGTGCTGAATGATCTTGTCCGAGGCGTGGTAGGCGCCGCCGCCGATAATGTTGGCGGTACCGTCGCCCTTGAGGCTGATGGCGTCTTCGCAGACGTCTTCGAACCAGACGAATTCGAGGTTGCAGGATCCTTGGGAGTTGGGTCAGTGATTCTGCGATTTATGGGATTGGTCTGCGCTGGATGCGTGGGACGGATTGTGTGGACGATATCTGTCAGGAAGAAGATCACGTACTGTGAAATGGTTAGCATGATTCTTGAGACAACGCCGAAAGTGCTGGAGAACATACCCCTTGCAGTAAATACCCTCAGCCTGGTGCTTGCCAATGATCACGTTACGGAGAGTAGCGCCATCCTCGAGGACGAAGACAGTGTCCTTCTCGCCACCCTCAACCTGGTTGTTGCATGCGCCGTTACCACGGTCGTACTGGAAAGTCGTCAGCGTTGGATCGTGGAAGACTTGCCAGGCTCGACAAACCTTGACCCATCCAGCATCAAAAGTTTGGCCCTTCTTGATGTACTGCGGCGCGCTGAGAGACTTTGTGCCGGTGTGCTTGGGAAGACCACCAGTGTATGCCAAGCAGGCGAAAGTGGAAGGCAGAGCAGCCAAGAGAGCGACGAAAGTGGCGGAGTGCATCTTGAACAACAGATGTTCTGTATCAAAAACGAGTGATAGGATGGCGATGGTGTGATCACTGTTCATCCAGCAATTCCACACGTCTTATATACAACTACCTCCCAATCGAGCCCTTCATAGACCTACAACGCCCAGCCTGTAGGACATCCCTAAAACTATACCGTTAATACCAAAAACATTGGCATTGCAACCCGCACCGGGGCAAAGCCCTCTGCAAAGAAAGTAGTACAATCAGCGGTGGTACAGCAGTGAGCAGTGAAAGGACTAGGCAAGCCTGTATACGCGAGCGCCAGATGAAACCTCCAGCACACCCGTTAATCCTAATGGCCGCGAACGGTCATTTGTGGAGAAAGTGGTTCTTCGGTGTGTATGCAGGGGTACTTTATATGAAGTAGATAGGATCATGCGATGCAGATATGCAGAGTGGTTGATCATGGTCGTGCTAGGAGATGACAAGCATTGCTGCGCCACCTTTAGTGTAACCCCAAGCACCGAACAGTGGAATACCCAGACTCGTTGTTAGCGGTGAGCTTAGGGTTGGATTGTTTCGATCCGCGATCTTAGGTATTCTGTTGAACGTGCGCAGTTTCGGTGTACCAGAAATCATGTGTTGAAAGGTCGGACCTGAGTTGCTCTACCGTTCGATGGAATAGGGTCAGAATTCGCCAATACAGCCAAGCCACCGCAAATGCTTGGACAACAGATACGTGAATTGCCGCCGTGTTTCAGAGAAAGTCGTTCGAAAGTCGCAAGATTCTCGGAATGGAACCGTAACAAGCGTGCTATGTACGCAT
The DNA here is from genome assembly GCA_022828445.1 of Graphiopsis chlorocephala. Lineage (NCBI taxonomy): Eukaryota > Fungi > Ascomycota > Dothideomycetes > Cladosporiales > Cladosporiaceae > Graphiopsis > Graphiopsis chlorocephala. Next base: position 1,671,858 of record JAIZZJ010000011.1, on the reverse strand, counting down.
GATCTTCGGTCGCTGTCCTTGATGCGTGAATGTTAACTCGCCATACTACAACCCTAATCCCATGTCGTCGCATGGGACACGGAGCTACTAGCGACAAGTACTATGTACCCATACCTACCTCATTGAGAGATTGACGGCGCGTCGGAATTGGAAGGCAGGCATCAGCAGACGCATGCTGTAATATCGGCCGCTGTTGTAGCTCGATTTCGATTCCTTTGCACAAGCCGGTCCAGTGGTGGAAAAAACGCTCCAAACTCCACGCTAAAGATCAACGGTGCATATTACTCCTCAAGCACCCTCCTGCATAACATCCTCTTTGTGCGCATCTCCATTGGCTCCTTGGCCCTCCTGCTTCACCTCATCTCCGCCTGCCAGAATCTTTGTCCTTACTCGCTCGTCCACTGGCCCACCTGGTGTCCAGCTGACAATGTTTCCCTCCTCATCCACGAATTCCCACCTGAAGCGACTGAGGTAGTGCGGTATGGCGCTGAGCTGGGGCCCGTAGCGCTGAGTGTTGTCGTAGAGCTCAAACAGAGGGACAGCCAGAAGCTTCATATTCTTCGGCACGCTCAGTACGCGCTTCTCCGGCAGCTGCAGTAGGTAGAGCTTCTTGCACTCTTTGGGGCGAGTGCAATGAGGCGGGAGGTATGGGTACATGAATGTCTCGTAGTTGGGTCGGTACCATTGGGCGAGGGTGGAGTGGACGTTCCAATCGTTTTCTGTGGATTGTTCTTTGAGAGAGCCTGTGGGTGCAAGACGATCGTTGAGGCGGGTCTTGAAGCCTTCGATCTCGTCGGCGTCATGAGGGATGTAGTCGCCGGGTCTGAACGAGGACAGTTTTAGTACCAATGTCGAATTAATGTCGAATGATAGTTCATAAGTAGAGCAGGCGCAACTCACAGCTTGAAGAAAGCATTCGCAATCTGCAGCATCAGGATGTGGGGGTGGTTGTGCTCGTGGCAAACTAGCACGCCTTCGCCTGTCCTGCGCATGCCATGCTTGTCGTAGTACTCCTCCAGTCTTCTCAGACGGTCCTTCACAGACGGATCCTCTTCTAGCTGTGTCTCCTTGGTGCCGAACGTGTAGTTGCTCAGAGGGAAAAGTCTGATCGCATCTGACTGCCGTGCGTCGAAGGGCAGGATGTCCTTTGCGGGTTGTGATGATTTGGTGGTGGATGAGGGAACTGCCGACATGGTGGCGGCAGTGTCGTCGCAGCCTTGCTGAGCCTTGCTGAGCTGTATGTCGAATGAGCAAGTGCGTACTCAGTGGTGCACCCGCAAGTGAGGGCTGCAAGTCGTCAATTGTATGTTGGAGCGGAGTTGTTATATTACTTGAGTGCTCCACGCAACCAGACAAGCTCGTGGAGTTTCAGGGTCGAGCTCCAGCTCCAGCTCCGGCATCGGCATGTTCCGTAAAGCTGGGGAACGCGTTGCTCTTTCCCAAACAGTCGGAAGGCTGATTGCTGAGAGATAAGTTAGCACCCACATGACTTGATCACACCTTGATAGCGTGCTAGTCGCCCGTAGCAGACACCTGGGCACTCTCTTGCGAACGCATTGCCCTTCGACAAGTAAAGTGATAATTTTCTACGTTTTCTTTGCCGATCTAACATTTCCTTCAACCTCCCATCATCTTCCTAGACTTGAAGTTACCCCACAGAGCAACAAGATGTGCCGGTAAGCCTTGTGATATAAGTTCATAGTATCTCAAAGGCTGATAGCATCAAGTTGGTTTGCATACATCTCCCCTACGGAGCCGTGTCTCCTCGAGGATGTGATTGTCTCATCCAAGCACTCTCTTACCAACCAAGTCCACGAGCACTTTCTTCCGGGACTGGTGGCGCATGATCCCCGTGACATCTCCAAGGACCACTTAATAACTGCCCGGAATGTTATCTACAACATCGACGGTATAGGTATCGTTTGGTACACGTCTTCTAATGCCGACTTCGAGAGAGGCGACACTGGCGAATCTGGAGACGGCACGCAGAAGGAAGGCTTACGACCAGCCATGTACAAGAGCGTCCAGCCGCCTGCGAATGATCTGAACTTCCGCTCAATCTGCACCAACACAGAGACACGAGTCCTCATGGCTCACATACGTGCAGCTAGCGGGACGCCAATCACGCCAGTCAACAATCACCCTTTCATCTTTGGCCGGCACAGCTTCATGCATAACGGTGCCATCACAAATTTTTCCATCCTCAAGCTTGAGCTGTGCAAGAAAATGAGCGCCCCTGCATATGCGAGCATCAAAGGTGGCACCGACTCTGAGCACATGGCTGCATTGTACATCTCGTATCTTACAAACTTCGACAACGGAGCCTCCTTTGAGCGCGAGTATAGTGCGGAGCAGATGGCAACTGCAATGACTGCCATGATCACGACAGTTCTGGAGCTTCAAGCAAATATACTAGGGCCGAAGGCGATACCGAACAGCTTGAACCTGTGTGCGACAGACGGGGTGAAGATGGTTGCGTGCAGATTCCGGAACCATGCTACACAGGAGCCGCCCTCATTGTGAGTATCAAGCTTGCCTCAAACGGGCATGTTAAGCTAACTATCTGCACCACAAGATACTACTCAACGAACGCTGGCACTACCCTGAATCGAAAGTATCCTGACAATCCTGACGGCACCCACTCGACAACACGCTTCAATGGAAAAGCTGTTGAGGACCACGGCAAACACATCATTATTGCAAGCGAGCCTAGCACCTACAAGGCTGACGATTGGCATCTGATACCGCGCAACAGCTTGGTGACAGCGAGCAGCGAACACGGTGTTCAAATCAAGCCCATTGCTTACAACTCCGAATGGAACGCTGAAGACCCCACTGCGGTGGGAAGCTGAGCAGGTTCTCAGAGTTGAAACGAAGTCACGATCGGGCCACGATTATCTTCACACTACAGTCTCCTCACGAATTAATGCATTCATGCCGAAATTCTAAAATCGCTTCTTTCTCATATGTACGCGTCAAAACATCTTTATGTCATAATCAAAGCCTCATCCATGAATCGCACCCAAAAAAAAAAAAAACTCATCTGACTCGTCACATAAAACTACCCAAGAGCCCCCTTCGGCTGCGCAGAATAAACCGGCGGCAGTGGTCTGTCCACAGGATCCCTCCCCCAATTCAACGCCAGCTCCAGATCCGCATCATCCGCCGGTGCAGGCTCCCCTCGTTCCCTCGCAATCTTCCTCGTTTGCCTCTCAATTATCGCGCGGTTGCGCTGCCGCTGCAGTTCGCGCGTGTGGTTGTCGACGCCGGGGACGTCTGCGCCAGTGTATTCGCGGTGATCGGAGTTGACGCCTTTTTGCCAGGCGCGCGGGAACCACCACCAGAGGACTACGAGGCCTACGACGACGAGGCCGCCGAGGACGCCGACGGGGATGGCCCACACTGGTGCCATTTGTTGCGTGGGTGGTGGTTTAATATGGGGATTGTTGTTTGGGGTTGTGGAGCGAAAGGCGGGGAGTGGAGTTTGGTGCGGCTGAAGAATGGGGCGTGTGCGTGGAGATGGAGATTACGCGACCTTGTTTTTTGTTCTTTGTCTCGTTGTTCGTCGACGTGTGGTGTGTGCTAGAACGAGCGACTGCTGGTTGAGATGTTCAAGCTCTGCCTGTTATGAAACGATGATAGCAACCACAAAACAAGGCGCAGGCCGTAGAGAGTATCTAAAGGTTTGGGGGCTCGCTCTCTAAAGAATGCCGTCTTTGCCGAAGGATCCAGGTTACACCACTAATTGAGGTCGCATTCGCCTGGCGGCCGAGAAGCCACTTACGTATGCATCAATAAGATGCATCGTTTGTTTGGCTGTCTCGATGTTTTGGACAAAGTAAACGAAGGCGAGTGATCGAAAATTGGCTTTAGAGCCACAAGTGGTGAGATAAACATCCACATTCTGATGAAAGTTTAGTGCGATGCTTAGTTTGCTTGGTTGTAGCTCGGGCTAGGGCACCGATGGCTCTTCCAACGAAACGCGCCGGAACACGTGTATCTGATAGTACTATCATCTCGAATAGAAGCACGCGTCTAGATTGTTGAGGATAAGCTGACGGCTGTCAAGAGCTCCAAACTTGGCACAACGTGTCAGCATCCTGATACACATCGGTTAGGATTGGGTATCTGGTGACGGCTCCTCAATCTTTTAGTCTGTCAGATAAGATCTTGCTACCTGTTGATATTTTGGCTCTTCAAGGGTTTTTACAGACGTGGACTCTTCGTGAATCAAGGAATGCAACAAGTATTAGTCGCAAGAGCGTAGGCAGGAACGAATGCAAGGTTTCAACGATTAAATGCTTTTACTTTGGGAATCACAGCTGGCTAAGAAAATAGCAGCATGTGTACTCATTGCTTCTCTAGCACGTATGTATACAACAAGCACTTTGCTTGTTGCTAATAACAGCCCGACCAGCCGTGGACGTCAGATATTCGCCAATTGTGTGACGGCTCACTCACCCTAACTCTAACCCTGGTTCAGTCAAAGACGGAAGAATGACATCGTCACGTGATTCGACGTTGCAACTTTGAGGTGAGGTATCTTCCTCCTTGGAAATCGAACCCTTCCCTTGCCGCTACGCATATCATTGCTGACAGATCACTCGCGGAAAATATTGAGCACAAAATTGAGCCGTCGTTCTCGGCAATGGCAACATCGCATGCAGGTAAGGTAGCTGGTACAGATGCAAACTTCTTCGTAACAGCGGCAAGATCTGTTCATCAGGTGCTAAACGTAGGCGGTTTGGATATGCTAAGCAAAGCAATTGACTTTACTAGAACATTATTAGTCGACGCGACTCATGTAGCCTTCTTGGGAGATTAAGAAGCAGATGCAGAGACCCTACCTATAAGGCTATACACAAGCGAGTGGTCTCCTGATATGGCGTTCATCAGCTCGAAGCTCGCGATAGCAGTCTCACACTGATGTTCTCCTTGACAATCAATGCCGTCAGACTCGGAAAACATACCCAATGCGCACCTTAAGCTGCTCACGACGGGCTTGTCATTATCTTCGCCAGTTATCAAGTCGTGATGGCGAAATCTGCAGCCACCTGTTGAAAGATAAGTGAGTAGGAATGTACGAAGTACTCAAGTAGCTCCAGCTACGGAGTGGTTACCTCCAGACCTGCACTAGGAATGTCTAATAAAGTAGTACAACAACTCATCTATCAGACGTTCGCATCTTGTGTAGCTGTTTACAGCATCGAATTTCACCTGCCGCCGCCATGGCTCGCTGGATTTATTTGGCTTTGGGCGGTCTTTTAATTACCACAACCGCCTACTCGCAGTATGGCCTCGCCGGTCTTCCAGCGAATAGTCACGACCCGGTATGCGCTACAGCATGTCTCCGCATGTTCTACATCGTGATTCTCAGCTGCTCGGCTGGCGGCCAGACCATAGGCATGGTCACTCAGCCAACATCGACGGAATGCTATGCCTAAAACACCGCATTCCTGACAAGTGTTGCTTGATGCACGCATATTCGGTGCGCGGAGAAACAGCCGCCAGCCGATCTACTCGAATACTGGTGGGATACGCAGATCACTGGCCAGAAAACGGCTGGCGCTCGAACAGTGCTGGCGAAATGGACGTACGGTCAAGCTCTTGTCCAGGTCACCGAAGAGCCTACAGTGCAGCTTACTATGACCGAAACCTCACTCAATACCATCCCGCTTGTTCAGCTTCACAAATGGCACGCCCAATATAACGTCCTTTACTCGGCTCAGGCGCAGGGCACGCTGATGAACGAATACGGGTTAGTCGCAGGTCAAACTCCAACAGCCATCTTTATGCAGCACTGACCCACCAAAGCATAGCAATACTCGTGGCGAGCTTTGGCCTTCCGATCGCCATCATCAGGATGGCATATACCATTCATAGGCCCACTTCTTGCCATAGCCAGACTGTACATCATTTGGCCAAGCAGTATCGCGATATATTACATCCGGCCATTACCGTACGCGCTCGGCAGAGCTCCGACTGTCGGCCAGTCGCTCTATGCCATCCTGTTTCTGGTCTTGGACATCATCCTCACTTCGGTCGGCCATGTGTCTTCTCGCATTTGTCGAAGGGCCTTGCCCGCATAACTTCACCAGTCAAGTCTTGAGTTGCGATCGCGTCCTACTTATCGCAAGTGGTATCCGCATCACTGCTATCGTCCCATTCGTGGCCAACCACTGGAGCGTCAAGTCGAACCGGAGCGTGCGTGACAAAGCCGAATGTCTGGTGGACGAGCTGGTGGGTGTTTTGGACACAGTGAAAAACAAGAATGTTCGAGTGGGCTCTCGCCTTGACGTTCCTTCGCTCTTGGCCCAGGAGGCGGCGGCTGGGTGGCAGATCATCGGTGTTGTGATCTCTGGTCCGCCATCTTTTTGCGACGATGCAAAGGCCGCTGTCATTGCGTTGGCTCGTGTGAGCAAAACGACACAATTTGAGCTTGAGGTTGAGGCGTATTCTTGGTAGAAAGCTGGACTTGAGCTACGATGGAACGAGAGGCGCTTTTCGGGAAACAGTGAATGCAGACTGGACTGTTTTGTGTTTCGCAGCCGCCTTGTCGAAGTGCTCAACATTATACGATAGTGTAATGAGATCACTCAATCATCAGTCACATGCCATCTATCAGTCTATGAACCAATGACTCGTGTTGTACGAGCTGCCGACAAGGATGCAGAGGCATAAAGTTAGATGACCCAGGCTCGCTTGGAAAGATGTAGCTCCACCCTTTGAGCAAGTATTGCTCCCGCACTAACCCTAGCGTTCCTGCCTTCACGAAACACTAGAATTAACATTCACGACATATACACATGCATTTTGATCGGCGACACCCACAGTGAGTTATCTCGATTTCGTTAAGGACGTTGATGGTAATAATGCTTCCGAGCCGTCTACATCAAGCCTCATGGACGGCGACTTTGACAAGCTGGTGGAGAAGCTCCTAGATGCACACCGCGTCCCTGGAATGAGCATAGCAATTGTTCACAATGGCAAAATTCAGTGCAAGGTAAGACAGTCCTGCAATTACGAACATGTGGTCTGATGTTTACCGTAAATGCCCAGGGATACGGCTTTTCACAGCTACCCGCAACGCCAGCGACACCAGATACCTTGTATCTCGCGGGAAGCACCACCAAGGCCATGACGTCCGCGGCCGCCGGGAAAATCGTTCACAGCGAAGAGACTGCGTTCAAAGATATCAAATGGACTACTCCCATCGCTGCTGTTTTGGGAGACGATTTTGTGCTTACCGACGAGTATGCGACCTCGCACCTGAGCGTTGAAGACGCCTTATCTCACCGGTCCGGACTGCCAGCGCACGATGTCTCCTATGGCTGGGGCTCACAGTCGCTCCTTGACTGCGTTCGGTCATTGCGGCATCTCCCCTTCAGCGCCGACTTCAGAACCGGCTGGCTATACAACAATATTTTGTACGGCGCTGTCGGAGCTATGATCGAGCGTCTGACTGGCAAAGACCTGTCCGAAGTATTAGAGGACTGGTTCTGGAAGCCTTTGGGCATGATTTCGACGACCCTATCTTTGGACAAAGCGCTGGCGATGCAGGACGATAGTGGCAATGCACGACTTGCGAGAGGCTACTACTGGGCCAAAGATGACTTCTATGTCCCAGACGCCTACCCCAACTTCACGCCAGTCGCAGCTGCGGGTGCAGCGATATCCTCAGTGAGGGACTACTCGCTGTGGGTGAAGGCCTTGCTCGAGGCTGCTGCAGATTCGACAGATGCTTCAGCACCGCTCAATGGCGACTTGTTTCGGGATTTGATCACCCCAAGAAGCATCGTGCCCTCACCTTACACATCTTTGTGGAAAGACTGCAATGGTATCACGACTTGCGCTCTGGGCTGGTTGGTCCAGAACCTTGGCTCACGCACTCTCATCTCACACGGCGGAGGATTAGTGGGCTTCGGAAGTTGCGTATACCTGCTGCCGGAAGAAAGTTTCGGCTTCATCTCCATGGGAAACACTTTAGGCTCCAGCAACACTGTGGGAAACAAGTTGTTCTTCGAAGTGCTCAAGCGGTTGGGCTTGCATGAGGTTCAAGAGGATGAATCCTGCGGCCTCACGGATCCAGCATCGTCCACGAACGAGAACGATGCAGGTGTGAAATCTAAAGATTCTGCACGGCCATCAATAAGCGCATCGCCTGAAGCTGCCATGAAGTTTGCTGGCTTCTACACACACCCTGCCTACGGTGCGATCGATGTTGCCCATGCTGGACCTTCGATGGTCTCGTCACTCGAAGCGAATACCGCGTTCGAAGACGTACGGCCAGAAATTCTTCATCCTGCAACCCTCCACGTGAAGCCGTCGCCACGAACATGGCCAAATGAATATGCTCTCCGGCAAACGTCCCCGATGAGCTTCAACATGGACGTATTCTTCCAGCGTGGATCGGATGCCAGCTCCACATACGATGTTGACGACAGCAAAATGAGTGATGGGTCCCTAGCTTACAAGAACATGAAGGTGCTAGAGTATCTGTACACTGGAAAAGCGATGTTCGAAGAGGACAAGACCGGGCTGGTGAAGCGGCTGGGAATGGAGATAAGTCCTGAGCTGACGGACTCGGAGGCTGCGAAGATGGATGCAAAGGCGGGCATGATTTGGTTTGAGAAGTCGATGAATTAATGAATGAGCATGATTACATCTGACGGGCGTCTATGTAGCGTAGGAGCAATGGAAACCACTTTTGCAGTATGCGTCTTTTGGTGGTCTGGAATGCTTGACCGATCGTGAGCGTAGAACAATTATCAAAACACATGCGTTACATGCAAGAGACCTTGCGGAGAATACGGTGGAGCAGTCCGTCTTGAACCTGTTAGCAGCTTTCGATGGGAAGTTGGTAGGGGTCAGGAGTCTGGTACCTTTTCTTTTGAGTTGAGACGTGTCTGGTAGAGGTGCTTCGCACTTTCGTGGCGAAGTGTCTTGACTTGAGTCAGATTGTGTCATCTCTGCAGTATTGCTGCCTTTTCTTGTCCGTACTCCGACGAGAGTGTCATCACTGTGCGACAAACGCTGGTTACTTGGCTCGTCACGAGTGAAATCCTCAGCAGAAACGCCAGACACACGGGCATGTGCCTCTTTGTCCTTTTGCTCCGATGGCGTAAACTCTTGTCGGAAAAAGCTGGGCCTGCCATCCTGTTCAACGATACGCAAAGTTGTGTCTTGCTCGAGGTCGCCTTTGGGCGCGCTGAGCCATTCACCAGTGGCCACTAGGGCCACACTGCAGTGCCACGGAGTTGTGAATCCTGTTCTAGTGTTCAGGAGACTGAGCGAGATCTTGTGCTCGCCGGTTGATTGGTGAATAGACAGGCGCAAGTGGTTAGGATATGCAGCTTTGACAGCTCCGGCAAATGCCTGCATTGGACGTTAGCGGATGCAATTGTTTGACCTCTTTGGGCGGGAAGCGCGGTTGCGATTATACATACATATCCTCGGATCAACATCTGTTGAGCGAGAAACTTGACGTCCTTCTTGTATGCCGTCTTCGATCTGGAAGCTCCGAGCGGGAAGATATATTTCAGATCTGAAACAAGGAACCTTCGATAGCCGAGATATGTGGCCATAGTGTCGGGATTTGTGTTGATCTCGCGTTCAATATCGATGTTGTCGTCTCCGTACTGATTGAGAAGACATCGCCGGAAGTTTGTTGCACTTGCAACATATGTGATTTCGTTCAGCGCCGCCGGACTAGGGAAGTTGACCAGATCCTTGATTCTTGAGAACGTCAGGCGTGAGAAACCCAGGTTTTTCGTCATGGCTCGTAAGGCCTCTCCGTAGGCCCATGTATCTTGATCAGAGACGCTGAGGAGATCTGTTTTAGATGTCAATAGACTGTCGCCGGACTCAAGCTGAGCAGTCTTGGGTGTCACCAACCATTGTAGACGAGACCATCGGAAATGATCATTATCGTAGCTCCAGGCGGATAGATAGATTCGATTCGTTGACATATTGACTCGAGGCGTGCTAGTGCCAACTCTTCAGCCTTGTCTGGGAGGCGACCGAGCACTTTGTAGGTCTTGTTCGCGGATTTGAAAGGAAATGCTGGAAGACACATCTCTATCTTCTTGCCGGCTGTAACGAATTGTCGAATCACGGCGAGGAATCTAGGCCTGCCAACCTCGAGTTGCGCCATCGTGTCATCGAATTTGTGCAGCGAGTACTCGAAAATGATGCTGAGCACTGCTGCACATACTTCATCATGCCCTGCGGCGGCGGTCAAAGTGTGTTCAGTATCCATGTTCGTGTTTAGCGTTGAAATTTCGAGTTGGTGTCAGATGTCGACTCAGTACTCAGTACATAACGGTGGCAACAAGACAGCCAGCCACATCTTGAGCATGATCCTATACGCTCGCGACGAAAGTCAAAGCCGATAATGGACATGCCTAGGCACCAATCAGGTCAGCCCCGATGATGGCAAAGCTTCCTGACGTGTTCGTGATCCTTAGTACAGTGTAGCATCCGGACTGAGGCGAGATTCGTACCCAGCCCTTTGCTCAATCATGCGATCCTAAGCCGTTACCTAGAACGTTCGCTTAGGGGCGAAAGTCAGTGCATCTCGTGCACCTGTTCCATCCGGCTAACTGGGTCGGCTGAGTGGAGTTTTTTCGCTTAATACACCGCAAGTCTGCAGGCGTTAATGTATTGCAGTCGGGGTTCTATAGAGAAATCAGCTCAGTACCCGGTCGTGCCAAGGCCCCGCGTGTTTTCGCCGCATCACTTCCGTGTTCTGTGAACCCAATCAACCAGGGTACCACGCACCAGGCAGAGCGAGATCTTCAGCTGCATTTAGAAGAGCAAGTTTTGTCGGAACACGCCGCGGTCACCGAGAAGCACTGCAACATCACCAACATCGCCGGCCGCGTGGGGGTTGTTGGTTGCTAAGCAACCTGCTCAATTTCCCTCAATAGGACGCTCAAACTGAATATACGCCTGCCACAACGGGGAGGACGTGTGGAGCATGAAGGAGCGCTATTGTATCGACAGACACCATCGGCCTTTTACGGTGGAACCTGCGTCCGATCGACACTATCACAGGCTTCACAGCGGCAGTAAGCATGGGTCGCACGTGTGTAGCGAGCACGAACGTCTTCGCACGTTCCGTGACAAGGCGTCCATCGGAGCTAGGGACTGAAGAGAGCCGCCGGGCTAGGTGGAACGTGAGCGCTCGTCTAGCCTCGAATTCCATCCAGTTCGATCGGGCATACTTGTGTTGGCCATATCACCTCCAGGCGTGATACACGAAACCACGTCAGAAAAAACGAAACGCCGCCATCGTTGCGCAATGGGATCTTACGTCGAAGAAAAGCAAGACTACGGCAGAAGACTACTGCCTCGCATCGTTGATGATGTCGCGTCAGAATTTCCAGATCGGATTGTCTATTCGATCGTGAACAATCCCGATGATGCCCATGCCACCAAGCACATCACAGCATCAGCTTTTGCAAAAGCCGTCGACAAAACAGCATGGTGGCTAAAGTCCCTGGTAGGAGCCCAAACTTCTGTTCTACCAGTTGGGTACATTGGACCTCGTGAGTTAGCAATGTGTTGTCGTCACGTCGTGAAGACTGGTCCGCAACTTGACTCCCGCTAACTTGGCGCAAGACGATCTTCGACATGTCTTGTTAAGTTTTGCGGCATGCAAAGCCGGCTGCACGGTAAGTAAGAACGTCTGAAAACACACAATTAAAGCTGATGTATCCAGACACTATCATTGTCACCCAAGAATAATGTGGAAGGTGTCTTTGCCGTTCTTGAGGCAGCAAATTGCAATGTCTGGATTGATGCCTACGAGACTCGCCGTCCTGCGTTGGTAGACGAGTTCCTCAAGGTTCGATCTATGCAGGTATTGCCGCTTCCAAAACTCGATGATCTCCTCGATGCAGCATCTACGCCTGCTTTTGTTTACACTAAAACTTTTGGCGAGGTCGGCCAGGAGCCATTCTGTATGCTTCATACCAGCGGCACCACAGGCACTCCAAAACCTATCTCCTGGACTCACGCTTTGATCGGTACCATGGATGCCGTCAGGCTTCTCCCACCAGCCGTAGGTGATGGTGGACTGGCTCCATGGACTTCTCTATGGCACAAAGGCGACTCGCTGTATTCATCATTTCCCATGAGCCATGTACGCAATGCCGTTCACCATGACACGAATGTGAGAATCGAGTCACTAATGTTGTCTTAGGGCGCTGGCATCATCATGGACATCCTTATGCCGGCACTCTTCGACCTCCGCTGTGTATTAGGACCAGCGGGGGTCTTGCCAAACATGAACCTCATTGAGAAACTTGCAGACCACGCCAAGATCGACATCTGGAGTATGGTCCCATCACTCGTGGATGAACTTGGAGACACGTCGGATGTTTTGGCCAGGTTTAGTAATGCGAAGTTCATTTGTGCCTCCGGAGGTCAGTCGCTCCTCTCTTTGTACTATTGCATGTACGGTACTGACATTGAGTCCGTGGAAAGGACCTGTGAACCCAGAGGTCGCTTCGAAAGTAAACGAAGTAGTTCGAGTGTTGAACCTAACTGGCACGACGGAAGGACTTTTCATCGGCAACCTAGTTGTCGAAAGACAAGACTGGCACTGGTTTGCTTTCCATCCGTACTCCGGTTTCGAGTTCAAAGAAATTGAGCCTGGAGTGTTCGAGCACTGGATCCATCGCAATGAGCATTGGGAATTGTTTCAGGGAATTTTCCAAACATTCCCCGACAAAGACTCTATCAACTTGAAGGATATTTATATCCAGAATCCCAGCAATCCGAACCTCTGGGCATTCAAGGGAAGGAGCGATGACGTTGTTGTCTTATCCAACGGATACAAGATCTCGCCTCTTGTCATGGAGACATTCATCAGTACGCACCCTGCCATCGACGGCTGTGTCATGGTAAGACCTTCCAACTGATGGATTAATCGCGTGAGGTAGAGTTTTGCTGACGCATACACTGCGCATAGATCGGCACTGGCAAGACCCGAGCTGGTTTGTTGGTCGAGCTGAAGGCTGGTACACAGCGCAATAACGCGCTCTTCGACAGCATCTGGGCGAAGGTAGAAGAGGCAAACGCAATGGTACCGATAAAGAGCCGACTTTCCAGGAACGAGGTTGCCTTCGCAGACAGTAGCATGCCATTTGTCCGCACAGACAAGGGAACTGTCAAGCGTCATGCTACCCTGGTGCTCCACGCTGACACTATCGAACGATTCTATAAATCCAGAGAAGACGAGCCAGATGCTGTCGACATTGACACCACTTCAGTTGAATCTATCATGGAGTCGCTTCGCAGCGTCTTGGCAGAAAATCTTCCGGCAATCACCCAAGCTTCAGCTGATGAAGACTTGTTCGATCTCGGACTCGACTCGTTATCTGTCTTCCGCACTGTCAACGTAATATGCGCATCTATGGGCATACGACAACAGTTGGCGCCACGGGATCTTTACGCCAATCCAACCCTCGCGCAGTTCGCCTCTGTTCTAGCACGTCTCACATTTGGAGCGAGGACTCCTGAAGAGAAGACCGCCGAGACAGAATTCAACGATGAGATTGCAAAGCTGCGCCGGATGGCAGCTCAGCAGAAAAGCCGGCTGTCTTTCAAGATGAACCCCTTGGACTACGTGAACCCCAACCACTACATGGGAATCAACCTCTTCTTCCGCCTTCGTCCAGAAACAAGCTTCGAAGAGGCCTACCTCAAACTTCAGAAAGGTTTGCACCGCGCGTTGCGCCTTGTGCCCTCTCTAGATGGCCAGATGACACGCGCATCCCAGCGCGAGATCGGTTACAAGGAGGGAGACCTACGGCTTGTGATTCCTCCGGTGGCTCCTCTACATCTTGCGAGCGACGAGTTCGTGGTGCCTCGACAGCTGACGTTTGCCGATCTCTCCCAAAGACTTCCATCATTCGACAACCTTCAGAAAGATGGCTTCTTGCCCTCTGCAACTCCAGATGATCTCCTTCTGCCGTGCGATCCATTCCCTGTGTACCCATTCGACGTCGTCGTTGCGCAGGCAAATTTCGTCGATGGTGGCTGCATACTCGCTGCGAACTTCCATCATGGCTGCCTGGATGCCGTGGGAGTCATGGTAGCTCTCAAGGCGTGGGCGGAGAGCTGCAAGTATATCGATGGCGACGAGTCGGCGACATGCGACTGGCTAGATCCAGAGAGCGCCAACCATAGTCTGCCAGAGATTCTCCATGATCTCGATATCAACCGCCGGCAGGTGCATGAAGTGGACCCGAACGTATGGGGCTTTCTTCCCTTCTATCGTCCGGAGGTGCTGAAGTTTGATCAGACCACAACTCAACTCACCGCTCAAGAGGATGACTTGAACAGCTCCGTCACCAATTTGGCGAGCAACAGGAAACCTCTTCCCGCGCCCCTGACTTGGTCACATGGCCTCACTGGATTCCCACCACCAGCCGACCCGGCTGGTCGCTCACTCAAAACAGCAATGTTCTTGATGCCTGCGGATAAGCTGGAGCTGTTGCGTCAGGAGGTTGTTGCCGAAACAAACGGCTCCATCACTTCGATAAGCGACATCGTGCAAGCTTTCTTCTGGCGCGTAGCAATCAGAGCTCGCCACAGAGTCGCTGTAGAAGTTCACGGAGCTGAATTCCACGAAGATGAGACAGCAGTTCTGGAGTTGCCGGTCGATGGCCGACCTCACTTCTCACCATTGCTACCATCGACGTACATGGGCAGCATGCTGATCATGAACAGAGCGGGCATATCTCTCGACAAACTTTGCTCCCCGAAGACCAGCGTTGGCGAAATCGCAACTGTGCTACGTGAAGCTGCAGCTCGAATCACGCCTACCTTGTTCTCCGACTGCTTCACCCTCCTCAGAGCCATGCCGCACCACGAGCCTGCGGGCCAGTTCAGTCTGGCTGACATGGGCTTGGACGGAATGCACGCGATGATCTCAAACATGATTCTGTTCCAGCCAGAGGAGATAGCCTTTGGCGACGGGTTCTTTGTCAAAGGAGGTTCACCTGAGGCATTGCGGCCGCAGATTCAGCGCGGAAGCAATATCTTCCGGTTCTTGGTCGTACACCCGCTGAGGAGCGATGGTGGCGTCGAGTTGGTGTTGGGTACACTGCCTGAGGAGCTGGAGATGTTGCAGAAGGATGAGGAATTGGCTAAATTTGCCACTCTGGCTGATTATTGAGCGTGTGAACTCGGACAGGCGAGGTGGTTCTATATCGTAGTTCAGTGTATACAGACTTATGTTCGCAGACGTTGATGATCGCAGTGACCATTTCAACGATTGCTCCACCATTCACTAGAGACCCTTGAACACCTGTGGAGCTATCATCGTCGGTCGTTCCGTTGCTCATGGTAGACATGCCTTGTGCCAATGGGGCCGCACAGCATGTGCTGTTAAGGCGTCGCGTGTCTCACTCTGTTTGGCTTCGTCACGTGACTCTGCACTTTTGGTCCTGACTCGCCGCGTAGATAATAGACTCACATATGCGCATTTTCTTTTGCCGAAATCAGTCTTGTCTCGCCTACAGTACGAGATAGCCCTGGCAAGAGCTCTCCGAATAAAGATAGAATTTCTATCAAGGTGTCTCGCTTTCCAATCCCGCCATGAGCATGCAGGGACTGAGCAAGTTTGAGGCTGGCTAACACGCCGCCTTCCTGACGATATGTGGCGAGTCGGTAGGCGAGCGGCGCGAAGCAGTCTATGCATGTGAAGTCTGTCCTTCCTTCGCTCATGCTGTGGCTACAGCCAATGGCGTCTTAATGGGGTTCGCCATGTCCGGGCGTGGACATCCATACTTTCCCGCCGCCTGCCCTCTGAGGGCAGTGCCCACGCCTGTGAGCACGTTTGATCCAGGGCGGTTACTTTCGCCCTAGCAAACCGGGTCAATTGATCTATCCCATCAAAAAAGCGTGGGCCTAGCGTTCTGCGACACGCCGAGATCGCGAGCCGCTCCCTTTCTTTTTGTACGTGGACTTCTGACTGGTGTGGTATCGAGACAGCTTGACGACCGACATACCTATATCTCGTCACATCACCTCGAGCCAGAGCTTTCCCTTCATTCAGTGACACAACAACAACAATCCATCGAACAACCTGCCGACGCTCGATCATGACTTTCTCTCCGGTGGCTTGGTGGACTCGCGACACCGCGTTGCACACTTACATCTACGCCCAGGTCCTCATTTCGCTGCCCTTCTCTGTGTTCGGCACTTATGTCACCTACCAGATGCAGATTGCGGGTATGATGGTAGGAGATGACGGCGCCGGCGGACCTTGCATGACTTTCTGCATCATCGAATGGGCGGGCTCGAGGCTCGACCTGAATGCCATCCTTCTGTACATGAACGCATTCGGCGTCGGCCTAGGTGGACTGGTCACACTGATCCTATCGGCGTACTCTGACTACTGGTGTAAGTTCAACTTCAAGCTTCAGAGTGTTCAATCTCGAAAACTGACGGCTATGTTTTACAGCTAAAAAGCACCTCATGGTAACCTTGCTCTTCATTCTCTACGGAATCATCTCCATCCCTGTGTACTGGCTACAAGGGTTCTCTCTCTACAACTTCCAGGTCCTCAGTGGCCTGTCTATCGCTTTCACCATCACCACGAACATTCTGGTCGCGATACTTAACATCTATGTCCCGTACTGCATGCGGACTGCGGCAACCAGTTCATTGAAATCTGTCCGCGAGGGTACGTAGACCGACCATGAAAACTGATGTAATCATCACTAACACGCTGAATCCAAGACGCCAATGTTGTCGATCAGAATGCCTCGAAAAAGCGCACATATGGTTTCTTGATGTCTATCAAGGGCGCCTTTGCGAACTCTATCGGCGCTCTCCTGATGTACATCATTGTTATTGTCATCACTCAGACCACGATGAACGTTCAAGCTCCGTAAGCAAGTTGAATTACCAAGGAATTTGGGCGGGCATTGCTGACTTGGGATCTTCACAGCGGATTGCTTGTAACATCCATCATCGGTTTCGTTACTATCGCCGCGTCTGTCGTCACATTCATGGGATTGCCCAGACTTCCCTCCAAAGACTCTTCTGTGCTGAAGCAGAGTTTCCTCAAGCCTGTGACCGAGTGTTTGTGCTTCGCATCAAGCCCTTGTGTCACATCATCTTGCTAACGTCTATTCTCACAGTCTTGGCCCCTTTCCGAGACCTCTCCAAGCGCAGGAGTATGGCTGCGCTACTGATCTCGTTCACGATCTACACAGATACGACTTACGCGATCAGCTCCGTCACGAGCCAACTGTTCGTTCTTGAAGTGTTCCCGGGTACTCTCGAGATTTCTCTCTATGCTTTGGCTTCCACGATCTCTGGAGTGATCTGCTCCGTTGGGTTCATGGCTCTTCGGCCATATGTCCCAATCCGACTCGAAACCTGGCTGCTCATCGGCTATGGTATCATGATTCTCATCCCGGTCTGGGGCGCTATTGGTTTCGCGAACGTCAGCTTCGGGTTCAAGGTGAGTTTTCGTATCGAGAACATGCCCTCAAAGCGCACATTGCCGGCAACAGCGAGACACGATATGATCTTGGTTCTACCTTTACTGACTGAAGTATTGTTCTAGCTGAGATGGGAATTCTACGTCCAGACTTTCCTCATCACATTTTCAGGAGTCGTGTGCAATACCTGCTTCCGTGTGCTCTTCTCCGAGATGATGCCTCCACGCAACGAAGTCAGATGGTTCGGTCTCCAATACGTACTTTCATGCGCAACAGTAAGTATTGCTTTACGTCATCTACACTACTGCCTAGCTGACGTGTTCATCAATTAGGTCTGGGTCAACTACATTGCAAGCGCTCCTCTACAAAACGCCACCCACCAGCTGCGTTTTCCTCTGATCATCAGTCTGATATTCATGGTGGTCGCGTTTGTCCTTGAATGCTCCAGGTTCACTATGCCTTACTTCAAACGCGACCAAGAGAAATGGGCAGCACACGACAAGGCTGCGTTGATTGAAGAGACAAGGGAGCGAAGTGCCGAAAGTGAAGAGACACCCATTGGCACTTTCGGCGTGCAGCAGGTAGATGGCTCGGTCATCGCTAAGCGTTAGCCGTGGGTCATAACACACGCAGACGTTCAAGCAGTCACGGAAAAGCGCACCATGAGCTCGTGCGAACATCTTTCGGTTTTGGTGGTTTGGGAGGTTGCGACAGTGGTTTGGCGGATAACATACCCACACACCCACATACTTGTATCACAACATTCACCTTATACAATCTGGTACAGTACATGTATAGAACTATGTGTGGCTACAATCATATCAAGCGAAGTCTTGTTTACCATCCGACGCAAACTTTAAGCAAGCACTTGCGTTATCAGGGTAAGAGCGTCTCGTTCATCTGTTTTAAACGTTTATAACCATGAGAATGTTAGGCGCCCTGACGCCAACTCTGTTTGCTTGCGCAACCAAGTAACCTGTAATTCATTAGTTGATGTTTGTGGTATTGAGAACTTCAAGCTGCGAGACTCACCAGTAATCGAATAGATCTCAACTTTGCGACCTTTTCGCGTATCGCGCAGACTGGAAGTTATGATGGGCTTACTCCTCCTCGCAAGCTCTATCACATCGTCGGGACTTGACTGCGCCAGGCTCACTCCGCTGGCAATGCCTATCTGATATGCTTCTTCGGCCAATTGGCGTACCAGTTCTGTCGACGCGGGAGACCGAAGAAGCTCGTGAGTATCGACGCCGGCGATGGCAGTCATGGAATTCCACGCGGTGTTGAAGAGCAACTTTTGCCATTTCTCGCCGTGCACATCGGGCACCGCGCAAAATTGAGGATCAATTGCTGCAAAAGATTCCAACCTTTCTATGCTGTTCGAGACGGGGTGTTCGCCTTTGCTGTAGATGCCCAGATGGAAGGCGCGGGGAGTTATGGCGACTGTCTGCTCGACGAAGCCTGGCTTAGGCTGAGAGCATGACATGTTGCACACGGATGATAGGATGGTATTTTCCGCGAAAGCTAGTGCTAAGGGACGCTCATTGCCCATTCCGTTTTGTGTCGAGACCAGGACGGTGTCTTGTCGAACGATATTTCGAAGGCCTCTGATCACCTGTTCCATGTCATTCTTGGATTTGATCTTGTTCGCCAGAACGATGTAGTCATATCGTTCCGTGAAATTGGCTTGCGTGAAGGAGTCTGCATGTATCACTCTTTGGGGTACGAATGTGCCGTCGCCCCATGAACGTGTACGGAAGGTGAAGCCATGCTTCGAGACTTGGTCGTAGTTCGATCTGCAGATAACAGATACAGAGCTTCCACCCACTCGCGAAAGCCGCCAACCCAAGATTGAGCCAACTGCTATAGTAAAATGTTTTGAGTATCTGATATAAGCTAAGAATCGTTATTTCAGGCGGGTCTTACCTCCAGCACCGAAGATCAATATCTTCTTGTTGCTCATCGATCCTCGTTAACGGAAAACACCGCACAATCAACGTTCGGGAACGATATTGGGGTGAAGATGGCCTTGTACGACCTCTTCTTACATTGTTAGCATCGTGCCTAATCAACTACATCATCAGTATCAGCAGCGATCCGCCATGTTCTCTTGAAGATCACGCAAACAATCCCGCGGATTTGGCCCCAGCCTGGGCGACGTGCACAGAGCGCAGCTGAACCAACATAATCCTGCGCATATTCGTCTCACAAGCGAGGGCACGGCAATATCCTGTGCGACAGTTTACGTGAGTTTCTTTGAGCAAGTATCGGTACTAGTGTAGTGCTGCGGAGCTAGTTACTTCCTACTAACACCTCTCGCTTACCAGACCCACTTGGTGTCGCTTCGCAAATACGACTCCGGAGTATTGCGGACTCAGTTATGCATCGCTTGCAATACACGACAAGGCATCTAGATGTCTGGGCAACACGTGCACGAGCTGAGCTGATAACAAGTATGTATGATGAGAATACCTCTAGACTGGTATCGGGCAACGGGTGCTGCATCGCCTTTCTTTATTCGATTTTATTGCTCACCTAGAGATATTGAAGCGTTTACTTTTGCACTTGACAGCTGTTGTATTCCATCATGATTGCTGAACAGGCTCCCGTGTCTGACAGTGCTTTGGCCTCACCGGCGCGATGCAGACACCTTCTTGATCTGCTGGACGTGGCTGCGGCTGGTCAGAATGGCCTCATATTTCTCGAAGACGGCATCGATGCAACTCCACTAAAGATGACCTACGCTGAGCTTCGCGATCGAGCTAAGGTCCGTATATCTGAGAACTATATCAATGTAAAACCGTTGACAAACTAAATAGAGATATGGCGCCGCCTTGCGTAAATCTGGAGTCGTCAAACCAGGTCAAATTGCCATCACATACTTCGACACGCACATTGAGAATGTGGTCTGGTTCTGGGCTGTTGTCGCTGCGGGCGGTATTGGTGCAAGCATGAGCCCTGTGTCCAACGAGCCGAAGACTGCCGCTGGACAACTTGACAACATGAAAGAGCTCTTCCCTGGCTCGCCTTTGATCACAAGCGCCAAACTCGGATCGAGATTTTCCGCGCAAGCATTCACCGTTGAATTAATCGAAAATGTTCAGAAGTACGAGGTGGAATGCCACGACACACTTTTCGACGACGTGAGGACATCCTCAGAACCGCAGGATCTAGCAGCCATTCTTTTCACCTCCGGCAGTACAGGTCGCTCGAAGGCCGTGCAATGCACACACGCGCAACTCATAGCCTCGGTGGAGGCTAAGAGTGCCCATCTCAATTCACATGGCCAAACCTTCATGACCTGGATCTCTTTCGACCATTCCGCGAACTTTTGTGAGATTCATCTGCAATCTATGTACGTCGCCAGCGATCAGGTCCACGTTCCCACATCACAGCTCGTTGTAGAACCACATCGTTTCTTCCAAGTTCTCAGTTCATACAGAGTTGGGTACACATTTGCGCCAAACTTCTTCCTCGCAGCCTGCACACGCTCCTTCCTCCGAGCAAAGAACTGGGAAAACGTCTCTTGGGATCTCAGCTCGCTTCGAACGATTATGTGCGGCGGTGAGGCCAACCGGACCGAGAGCCTGGCCGCCAGCGACGAATTGCTGAGACGCTTTGGTTCCCCAGTGAACGCGATCAAAGCGGCGTATGGATTGAGCGAAACCTGTTCCGCGTGCTTTTACAATCTTGAAAGCCCGCAGTACGATGTTTCTCGAGAGCATGTATTTGCTTCTGCGGGCAAACATCTTCCCGGTGTTCTAGAGATGAGAATAGTACATCTTCATGACGCTAAGTCTGACGAAGGTGTGCTGCAATTGCGCGGTGAAGTGGTGACCAAAGGCTACTACAATAACGCAGCCGCAACAGCCGCCTGCGCGACAGACGATGGGTGGTTCGATACTGGTGATATCGCCAGACTGGATGTAGATGGACAAATTCATTTGCTTGGACGCATGAAAGAGGTCCTCATCTTGAACGGAAACAATTACTCGTCGTTTGAGCTGGAGCACTCGATCGAAGCTTCTAACATTCCCGGCTTGACGTCCTCTTTTACCGCTGTCTTTTCCACATGGGAACAGACACGCCAGTCCGAGGCCGTGATTGTACTGTTCCATCCGAGCGAAGATGCTATCGGGTTCCGGAAGCTGAGCGAGACTTTGCAGGCCATCAACAAGGTTGTTGTCAGATTTTGCTCACAGAAGGCCCTCCGGGTGATACCATTGCCAAAGTCACTGATGCCCAAATCAACCATCGGCAAGCTGTCTCGCTCTCAGTTGAAGAAGCAGTATGAGGAAGGAGCTTTTGAAGAGTACTATTGCGATGAGCTCACACCTCTGGATTCGGCCAAGTTAAATTCCGCCAGCGCTCCCGCTGCTGCCAGACTGACTTTACAAGACGTCACGCCTCTAGAGCGTGAACTTGCGATCGTCTACTCATCTGTGGTGAATATCCCAGCGGAGAAGCTGCTGGGCGATGGTGCCCTGTTGTCATCTGGCATCGACTCGATCGGTTTCATCAAGCTGAAGAAAGCGCTCGAGGCCGCACTTCACATGGACAGCGAGATTCCCATGCCTGTTCTCACGAGCTCCAGCTCGATCTCTGAGCTCTCTAATGAACTGACTCTTCTTGGCACCGCGTCGGTTGAGTATGACCCCATCGTCCCTCTCGTCAAGAAGGGCAGCAAACATAGCATTTTCCTTCTGCCTCCAGGCGCTGGGGAGTTCCTTTGCTGGTTCAACCTCATGGAATATCTCCCTGATCGCCCGATCTATGCTGTCAGAGCCCGAGGACTCCATGCTGCCGATGCCACGTTCCAAAGTATGGAAGAGATGCTCAGCATAATCTACGCTGCAATCCGGCGCACACAGCCCAACGGACCGTACCTTCTCTTTGGATACTGCTGGGGCGGCCTCATCGCATTCGAGCTCGCGAAGATGTTCGAGGCAGATGGCCAAACCGTCGCATTCTGCGGTGGCGTGGACAATCCGCCCGATATCCGCCGCGCCCTCGGCCACGTTAAGTACAGGTCTGTACTTGCAGACTTCCTTCCGGCACTGACGGGAATGAGCCCAGCCGAGGCGCAACAATTCACGGAAGACACATCCTCAATGGAAGACCCCGAGTTCTACGAAGCCATTTACGCCCGGTTCCCGCCCGCAGTCATCGAGGAGAATGGCGGCTTGACCGTACAGCGCATCAAGGCGTACGGCAGAGTGGAAGACTGTCATCGCGCTATGGCCTTCGATTACAAGCCAACTGGCACCGTCAAGTCGATTGACATGTTCATGCCGGACGCTTTGCCGTTCTTCGATGTGTCTGGCTTCGATTCTTGGGAAGCTGTGATGAATCAGTGGCACTTGTATGCAGGTGATGCTCGCATGCACAAAGTGGCGGGCAACCACTATACTGTGCTTAAGAAGCCAGATATTGAAGTGTTCCAAGAAGCGCTCAACAAGGCGTTGAAGGCACGGGGAGTTTGATAGGCAAATCTGACCTCTAGAGAATGACCATACATGCTGTCCTTTGTACCACAACGATTGTTTTATGGCTCCCAACAGAATTTTTTCATACACGGAAGTTCCCGCCATAAGATGGTGTCGGAGCAAACCAGTACAGGTGCTTGATGTACATCATTTCAATCTCGTTCCAGTGTGCATCATGATCTATCGTTCCTCAGTTTTACTTCAACCAATGAGATTGAACAAATGTGGCAAAATTGCTCTAGATATCATTGCCATAGCGTTAAAGCCACAGCTTTTGTCTCGACTGCGTCTAGCCCAAGTAGTCAAATACATGGACAACAATGTCGCACTTACATTTTGAACCATGCCTGCACTGTGGATGCTTGACGACAGGCAGGGTTGGTAACCCTACGGAGTTCTGCCATGGCGCCACACGCGCCGTTGTAATTTAGCCCATGACCGCAAGGGGTGAAAGCTTGTTTGCAAACCTTAAGCTCAGCCTCATGGCCACTCAACGAGTGTTTTGTTCACACTTGGTGGACCAGCATATGTTTGGTCTGGGAACTTCAGTGGGAAGCCGCCGAGAGTTTATCTATCTGAGCAAGCTTACATACACCAAGCTTCCAGATTGAGTACGTAGATGATGGTAGAATCCATGTTAGCACCGAGAAATGAGCTAAAATCCCGAGCATTTAGTCGAGCGAGGTGCAATGAGCATTTTTTGATCACATTTTCAATTAACAATCTCGACCAACAGTGTCAACCATTTGTCGCATGACCCAAACCCTAGACGTTCGTAGTAAGCACACGCGCTCTTCAAGACAATATACGAGCGAGATATCGAACAGGCCATAGTCTTCGAAACTATTGACACACTCATTGTGTGCTGGCACGTGACAAAGAGCCACAAGCCAAAATGTGGCACCTGAATTGGGCACCTCAAATACGCCATGATTGTAGGACTGGAGAGACGGCACGCCATTGTTGAGGACGGGATCATGGAACCCACTCCTTTGATCGCTGTTCCGCACACTAGACCATCCTGATCCTTCTCATTATGCCTGCTCGAAAGACCCCAGAGGCCTAACATGCCTGTTCCGAAGCAAGTAGCCCGTATCGATACAGACTATTGCCACGAGCGATCTCAGAATATCATCACGCTCCTGAGTGTCGGATCTGCGGAGCCCGTACAATAACCTTGAAGAGAAAGCCTGTATGATAATCTAGTATCGAGTACATTGGTAGAGAGATACACTTCCGTTTGCCGAGCCGTACCTCTGTCGAACCAGTTCAGTCGCTTCTATCCTTCCATTGCTTCTATTTCTTCCACTCCTGCCACTCGTTCCAGAATACAACATGAAGTTATATCTCGTTTCTACAGCCTTGTTTGCGTTATGCACTTTCTCCAGCGCACTTGACGTTGACGGCTCGTTGGTACAAGAATCCTCCAACTTAGGTAAAACTCTGGAGATGATGTCTCCAGGAGAAAGTTGCAAAGACATTGACCATGCCCAGGTGCTCGGCAAGTGGACTTTGACGTCCGTTGAATAAAGAAATCTTTATTGCCAGATTGAGAAACCTCTCTTCTGGCGCAAGAGCACTAGTGGGAAACAACAAAAATGTCAAAAAGTGCCCACAAGTGTGGTACGGAATCAGCAAGGACCTGGCATCCAGTTCTGCCGGCTGCAACCAACTTGCACCGAACGCTATCAGGTTCGCATTCCATGATGCCGTTGTGTTGTGGTGAAAAAACCCATCAACGATCAACATGAATACTGATTAGCGATAGCTGGTTATTCTTTGCTCAATGTACCTTACTATCCTGGCAGTGGAGGAGCGGATGGCCCACTCCTGCTCTCTGACGAGGAGATCTCTCGTCAGATTAACGACTCGATGCAAAACTTCCGAGGCTTTCTTCTGGATAGATACAGAAAGTATCAGGCGAGAAATGTCAGCGCCGCGGACTTTGTGCAAGCTGCTGGCGATATCGGCGTCCAGGCCTGTCCTGGTGGACCAATAGTGAAGAAGGTCAGTAGTAATTGACATATGGAGAACATACAGACCACTGACTTTGAGACGTAGGTGATCGGACGTCGTGACAGCCCGATCGCGCCGCCTCAGGGAACTCTACCATTTACCTTCGGTCCTGGCTCTGACTACAACTCTCTGATCAAGCTATGGCAAGAGAAGGGTATCAATCCAAGAGAACTCGCTGCATTGATGGGCGCTCACTCTGTCTCGAGATCGTTCATTCGCCATGAAAATGGTATTCCCTCTGGCGGTAAGCCTACCCGTCGGGGATCATAATTGCCAAGATGACGAGGAATGTGCAAGTACCTGCGTACTGGACGGCGGTTTTCGGATTCCAAGATTGGGTGTATAGAGATGTGTTTGCGGAGTTGAAGAAGACCATTGCCATGTCTGCCATAGACATCGTCATGCCGCGGCCTATGGAATCGTGGGACATGTCCATGTGCATCATAGGAGAAGGAGTTGCGGTTGCCTTTGCCATAGTAGACAAAGTCATCTCCATGCCGAACATATCCATGGTGCAGGCTAGTGGAGTGTGGATGTAACGATCGATAACGAAGCACGGCGTGCAGTCAAGTAGGCTCAACTGGCCAAGAAGTATACTCAGCCATCATTCAAACAAGAGCCCGGCACGTGATCTTGAATGATTCCGAGACAGAAGGCCAAGCAGGCGGCACGGTGTGGCAGTCGAGAGGCTCAAACTTGCTCGTCGAGTGGGCGACCTTTTACCCGTTCTGCTTAATTTTCACTCACTTTGTTCGAGCGAAGGATTATTGGGGCTGCGAGGCTTTGAGGTTAGCGTACGATCTGGGGCGTTCTGATCGTTTCATGCGAGATGAGGATGCGGAATAACTGCTGTGTTCCCTGAGATGTGCAGCGACAAGTAGATAAGGTCATCATCTCAAGCGCCCTGAGACACTACTCAGCGAAGCCTAAATCAGCCCAACGCCACAACGTGTTAAGTTAATGTGATCAAATGCATAGTTGTATAATGCAAATGGTTGTGGTATCTTCTGCCTACCTACGAACTGTTGTTTCCAGGCATGTTCGAAAATTAGTCGTCCAATTTGTGGCTGTTCTTCGAGTTTCTTAGGCAGCTTTGAGAAGTAGCACAATTCGGCTCAACAATGCGGCAGTATTTCTTCGAACTCACAAGTTGCAAAAGATCACTACAGACCAATAGAAGATAAAAAAGAAAGCCACCATATCACAGTGCAGAGATTCACTGCATCGAAACTCCGCCACCACTGACATCGTTAGCCCTTGCAATCTGCATTGCCTGGACTCTACATATGCCGCGTGACATAGATCCAATCGGCTTGGAAAATAAATCATACGATGATGTCCCGGATCTCACGAATGCTCCGTTCGATCAGTAAAAGTTTCTGTCAACCACTTTCCCGCCATTTAATCCCACTCATACCAACAATTCCGCAGCCTCAACATATCCTTTTTTTCTCTTCCCGCGGAGGCGAGAACCATCTTCCAACAACCATCGGCCAGAACTGCCTCATATTACTCAAGACAACCCTACGCGCAGGTCTGTAAATGAGAGAAAGACCCTAGCCCTCCACTTTCGGTCCCACACAGTCGGGCGGACACGCCGTTAATAAGTATGTGAGGTGCCTCGCGGCACACCTTTTTACTATCACTATGTCTCAACGGTGCTGTTAGGCGGTGGTTTGTGCGCGATCGGGGAGGGCCAGGGTCTTCTCCGTATTGCTGGTGGGTCTGCGGCACAGTACCTAGGGGAGATGGTATACCTCCACTGTACGCTATAGGGTCCTAGCTTTTTCTTCTCGTTGAAGAGTGGTGGGATGTTCGGTCTACGATTGAGATTCTCTAAGAAGTCGGAGGTAGGTACTGCATTTGGACAACGCACCTTGTAGGCAGGCACTTTGATCATTCTGTTGGAGACTGTCACTTGATGGGCCATATCCAGCCAACCATGATACACCGGGTGCTACATTCAATCTATTTGGCGATTTATATGAGATGTTCGATTTCGCTAGACAAATTATGACCTTGTCTTGACTACACAAGAAATTAAAGGCCTGTGTAAACAAACAAATTCATGTTGTCAATATGGATTTTCACGTGCAGCTACTATTGCATGAGCTCGCAGCCACACGAAAACAAACTTGGCACGAGTTCAGTTGGCAGGTGGAAAAAATGAATCTCCGTGGGCGCGAGAGCCAGCTATAGTTGCAAAATTATGATAATAAAGGCAATCATTCCCTGCCACCAGACCATCGGGTCGGACGCCGTGGACGCCTCTGCCAATTGCCGTTATCACTACAGAGACAAGCATTGTCTGCGCTGATGTATTCAAGTCCATGCCGCAGAAGATTTAGTGGTGGTCTCCATCACTATGGCCGGTGAAACGACCCACGGCAAGCTCTCCAAGGAACAGACCAGCAAGGACCGAAAAGAAGTAACCCACATTGAGGGTCATGACAGCCAACATGCTATGGGTAGATTAGTGTCTGACATAAAGCTCTAGAAGATTTGTGAGACGTGACATACAGCAAGTAGCCCACGCCATGTTGCACAGTGAAGACGCATGCTCTGGGAAGATCGGTGTCGAACTTCCAAGGCACAACGTGAATGCCATGCTGCATGGGAGTTCTGATGACTTTGACCTCCTCGCGCACGCCTTTGAGCGTCAAAGTCGCATTGTTGTCATCGGAGGGTGCTTCGGGGCCAGCGGCCTTCTCTCGATCGCCAATGGGCTCACTCGATACGGTGAGGTAACGGCGATTCACGTGGCGGTCGTACCACTTGGCCTCGAGCACGTGGCGGTAGGCCGCCAACATGCGACTGATGACGGCGAGGACGATCAGGAAAATGCACGTTCCGGCGTAGGTTCCGGCGGAGTTCGGCGTCCATTGGTAGGAGAAGAGAGGTGTGTCGTGGGCGTTGGTGAAGGCCATGGGCATCGAGTGGCCCGACATGGACGAGTCCATGTCCATATCCGTATTCATGTCCATGGTGTTGTTGTCGACGTCGCCCGTACCGTACCTGGAGGCAAGATTGCAGGGCTGAGGTGGCACGAAGATAGGCGTTGTCACAAGTCAGATGCCGTCAAGTCAGGAGAAGAAAGCTAGCTGAGTATTGCGGCGCGCCTCATCTGCAAGGGAGATCAAGAAAGATCCGCCACCATGCTCATCTCGTTGAGCGAACCTGGGACCGGATATACCCAAGCTTTCCTACTCGGCCGACGCCAACGCAGTGAAAAAGCGTTCTAGATCTGTACATACGTGTGCGTGCATCTTGAGCGCGACCGTTATTGCTCCCGCAGGCGATGCCAAGGTGCTCTCTGAGCAAGTTTCCACCCTCAACTGAACAGGGAACGCCAACGACCCACAACGTCTCTACGAAGAGTAGGGTAAGCAGCATTGCAGGAAAAAGGCCAGGTGGACGCAGCAGTCTCGCAGGAGATGTCGATGGTATTTGAGCGATGCTCGCATGTCGAAGCATGAACCTGGGCATCTTACACTCTTCCTCGCCCATCGGTATCTTGACTCGCCTGCGCCACGGAGCTGCGCGTCGCGATGACCGAAGTCAGTGATAGCGTTTTTGCGCGCCACATCCAGGATCACAACCAAGCAAATGCCACCCAAGAGCACCACTGGGGGTATGCGAGCCGAGTCTTGCCATGCACGAGTGGCGAAGGCACATGCGCCTACCTAGATGCAGTGTACTGGATGCACGATGTCTCGATGCTTTACACCTTCATCATGTGGGGTGTATTGCTGGGGATAGCAGTCGTCTGGGTCACGCTGCGTGGGTGGCGTATGGGAGGGCCGGCAGCAGGAGTGGGAGGCCTTGTTGATGGAGTATGCGACAGAATCTCACGCGCCAAGCGCCGTTTCCTATTGGCCGACGCCCCATTGGCCTCGATCTTTGGCCGGGTCACGAGACTGCAAGTCGCCGTGCTTGCGACACTGCTTGGCTACCTGCTGGTATTCTCGCTCGTTGGCATCGTCTACAAGACGTGGGTCACGCCTATCAAGGGCACTCCTTACCACAACACCCGCACAGGCTTGGGCGGCTTCTCCGACCGCGTCGGTGCCTTCGCCTACGCCCTCACGCCCTTGACCGTCCTCCTCGGCACCCGTGAGAGCATTCTCACCATCATCACCGGCATTCCCTACCAGCACTTCAACTTTTTGCACCGATGGTGCGGTCGCATCATTTTCGTCCAGTCCGTCATTCACACCATTGGCTGGACGATCATTGAAGGAAAGCTCTACCAGCCCCAGCCAAAGGTCTACGGAGCATGGTTAAACCAGTTTTACATGATCTTCGGCTGTGTCGCTTTGTTCTTCATCTTCTTCCTGACCGTCTTCAGCACGAAACGCATGATCCGATACACGGGATATGAGTTCTTCAAGGTCACCCACTCTGCCGTAGCAGTGCTCTACACCGGCGCCTGCTGGGGCCACTGGGACCGCCTTTGGTGCTGGATGGTCCCAAGTCTTATCCTCATGACTCTCGACCAAGCTGTAAGACTAGCTCGCACATGTTCCACTCACATTGGTACCACTGCTGGACGTTTCGGATTCCATCGCGCCACCGCCACTGTGCAAGCCATCGGGGGTAGTGGATCTAAGGAGGATGTCTGCATCCGTCTCGACTTCGATTTCGAGCACGAAGCTTGGTTGCCTGGGCAGCACTTCTATTTGTGTTTACCCAGCCTGAGCATCTGGCAGTCTCACCCATTCACCGTTGCTTCCTCGCCGGATGCCGCTAGCAAGTCCCAGCACCACACTTACTTGCTCCGCGCACGTAAGGGTCAGACCGCCGAGTTCAAGGCGATGGCTGGTCAGGCGGTCACCACTATCATGGCTGGACCTTACGGCCCTGGTCTACCTGGCGATGCCACGCCGAACGTCTTGACGGTGGCTGGTGGTACCGGCGTGACTTTCACGCTACCGATCGTTTTTGAATCGCTTCGCCAGTCGCTTGTGCCGCAGACCTTGGTGGAGTTCGTCTGGGTGGTTCGTCACGCCGAAGACCTTCTCTGGCTTGATCAAGAACTTGGACATCTGAAATCACTGCTCCACACGAATTCAGGCCTGTACATCAGTATCTTCGTCACACGCGAGCAGAAAGGGAGCCTTGAATCAAGCAGTGTGGCCAAGATAAATACAACTGTGATCACGAATGATCCTGAGAAGACAGCCACGTCAAGTTCATCAACAACTTCCAACTACAAGTCTTCACAGGGACTGCTACTCAAAGATCATGAACGTTTCAGCATAGAGTACGTTGGACAACACCCCAGCATGTCGACTATCGTCGATACATTCATGGGGCGTGCAAACAAACGGGGCGGATACATCCAAGTCATTGGCAGTGGCCCGGAATCAATGGATAGCGATGTACGCAAAGCAGTGTCAAACGTGGAAGAGAAGGATGGCCTGAAATTCTACTGGGACTCAAGAGAGTAGATGTTGTTTAGTCGCTCTTAGACAAGGAAAACACTCTTACAATATACAAAATACACAATGAACGGTGATTGCTTTTTCCCTCCATGCTGCGCTCAATGGTCTCTTCACTACCATAATTTTCCTACCGTGCTCAGCATCCGTTAAGTGTTCGGACATAGACGGCAGTTGGACGCTGTCTCCCAATAATACACGCATAAATTCTCAAAAGGTCTCCCAACGCTCAGACAGATCTCCGGGATCTTTTGACTACGCCACATACGTTTGACACCTCAACCCTGCCCATAGCCTTATTCGGCACATGCTGCGGATCTGATTCCGTATGTGAGGCTACCCTCCTGCGTGCTTGCAGGAGGCTGCGCCACGGGCAGCTCCTCAGCCGCAGTCCCAGCTTTCCACCGCAAACAACCTCAGGTTGTCTCATTTCATTCCAGACTACAACTATATACCCTTCGAGCAACTTAACATGGCCGTTGTTGCCAGAACGATACTAGCTTCGGCATGTAAATGCGCATCTACTATCGTTGTCAATAAAAAATACACTGAGACATAAACATCTCTTTCTTTGGCGGTCAGAAAAATGACACGCCTTGCATATATCAAGCGAGCTGCTGCTGCTGCTACTGACAGTGTCGTGCATATTCAGTTAACACAAATAATCTGACATACCCCGATATGAAAATCTCTGTCGCCTGCTGTACCGCCACGGTCAGCATCCTCGTATCTGCAGCTCAAGGCTTTGAGGTTCGCTCAGCTTATGATAGCAAAGGTGCTGTTATAGGTGAAGCAATATATGATGCTCGAAAATGGACTGAGCTAATTCATCTACAGACAACCGGATCCATAGCCGGACTCACGCTGCGCTCCTGAGCTCCCTGTCAGCTCAAACAGGGAATGAGCTGAACAAGAGGAGTTTCGCAGCCTCGGCATGTCCAGAAATATGGGGTGAAGTCGCTGCAGATTTACGACGAGCGTTTCATGGATGTAGTAGACAAGCAAGCACAGCGATCAGGTTCGCCTTCCATGATGCTGGTCAGTATCCAAATCTGGAATTGTCCACATCCAAGCTGACTATCGATCTGAACAGGAGGATACTCAAGCTTGACTGTACCATATGGCGCGGCTAGTGGAGGTGCCGACGGTTCTCTCCTACTTTCAGACACAGAGATCGCTCGTGCAGACCATAACCCCATGCAGGGTTTCCGCGAATGGCTGTTGAACATCTACCGCGACTATAAGGATAGGGGAGTCGGAGCGGCGGATCTGGTGCAGGTGGCAGGCGCGCTGGCTATTCGTAGCTGCCCTGGAGGTCCGACTGTCAAGACTGTGAGTGTACGAGTCGTTTCATGGTGCATGACACATTCGAATGCTAATGCAACGCGCTAGCTTGTTGGTCGCGCCGACGACTGGACTGCCGCTCCAGAGAAAACGCTCCCTCCTGCGTTCGGCAAAGGAGCGGACTATGACTCTTTGATCCAGCTCTTCGCAGCGAAAGGAATCGACGCACGGGAGTTGGCCGCACTGATGGGTGCACATACTGTGTCGAGGTCTTTCGCGGAGCAAGAGAGAGGGAGCATACCATGGGGTAGTGAGTTGGCGAGATTCTGATATACATCCACTGAGATGGAGAGATTCTGACACTTCCTCGCAGAGCCACAAGATACCACGCCACGATTCTGGGACAACCGCTATTACTCCGAAGTGGGAAACGCCAGCTCGAGTATTGGAGTCGCCAGTTTCGAGTCAGACGTAAATCTGGCTAGTCCGACGACGGAATGTGGGAAGGCGTTTACGGAGTTTGCTGGGGACAGTGGTGAGTCTGATCGATCGATTTTTGTGTTGTAATCTGACTTTTTAATCTTCTTACAGAGGCTTGGGATGTTACTTTCCAGGGAGCAATGCACAAATTGAGTTTGCTCGGAGTTGCCCAAGGCCAGTTGGATAAGATGATCGATTGTACAGATGTCATTGGTTGATGTTGGCGTCAAGGAGACAAGGAGGGCATAATGGTTAGCAGAATAGACTCTGGATCAGGTTGGATGCTAACCGTTGATCAGTGTGAACAGCAAAGTGCATCGGAACGGCGTCGTTAAGGCCATATATATGTAATATCTATCAGCGTGAATTTTCCGCGGACGACACTGGCTGATCACAATGCAAAAGCTCATTCATTGTATCTGCCAGTCCAGATATACAACGATGGTAAGCAGGGAGCAGACGACGATTCGGTTTCGGTAGTTGAGGTTCCACATCTGAAACCGTTGCAAAGCTTACAGTCCACTTTCCGTAAATCTGCTCACGTAACGGCGCCGTTATATCGTTGTGTCTCAGCCCCAAATCTGTCTTACATATACAGTCTACATGTACCAGTCAAGCTGGCATGGTGACGTGCATAGCCAATGCACGACCCAAGAGCGTCGTGCTGCGGCTGGTCATTTCGTACTGCGGTCCCTCTGCCGTGGAACGTACCAGCAAGACTGACTTTCCCAACCACGCTGTACTAGTAGAACAACGGCTACGCCATGTTGTTTCTATTCCTAGCCACGGAGAGTATTGAATTGATACTGTCTGGCTGGGAAGTGCAATGTTGCTGCGATAACTCTGCTTGCCATGGCGTTCGAGCTCCACGACATTAACTCGTCGTCCGAGAGGATGAACTTTAATGTAAATGTCGACGGTTTCATCACATATCCGCGTGCAAAGCTCACGCCGGACAATTCCTACGCATCGAGGATCCAATCAAGATATCAAACTCCGAGGCCCAGGTCTGAAGACTCGACAACATATGGCGGCGATGACTCTCAGGAGAATCTCATACAACCATCATCCGCTACCAACGCTGAGAAAGAGAGGTTGCGCAACTTTGATCCGCCGATGATCCGATTTTTTCAAGCTTATTGCTCTCTGTACGCACATCACCTGCTGGTTGTGACTCTCATCGCGCTCTTACAAGGTGGCTGTGCCCTTTGGCAAGGCTTCTGCATGTACAAGAACATCGATGCTTACCACGCCTTCGGTCCAGGCGTCGTGGCCGCGAAAGCTTTCGCCGGCGCTCTATACCCTTCGATAGCAATATTATTAGCCAGCTCAAGTCGCCGCCTGCAAACATTCTGCCGGAACAACACCTACCTCGGACGTTTACCAATATGGGACCTCGGCCATGTCATACACATCTGGATGGCCATGTCTACGGTCACTTTCGGAACTCTCCATGGGATTTGCCACTTGGCAGGAACGTTTCGACACGGATCGCAGGTTCTTGGGAGGGAGCCTTCGCCGACTCTTCTCCATGGCCAGGCATGGTCGTATGTCAACTTTCTCTGTTGCCTGTCTGGCGCAACGGGGATCGCGCTTCTCGTCTTTCTATGGAGCATATTGCTCACGAGTCTTCCGTTCGTGAGGAGGAACTACTATGAGGTGTTCCGATGGGTACATTTCTTGGTGTACCCATTGATCGCCATGCTGTGTGTGCATGGGTCTTCGTCGTTACTTCAACAACCATTGATCGGCTACTGGATAGCGCTGCCGATGATGTTGGTGCTGTATGAGAAGTTTCACCGCATAGCCGACAGAACCTCTTCTGTGCAGGCAACGATCAGCGTCATGGACGATGTCGTCAAGGTCGTCTGCTTCGAGCCGCATGGCAAGCGATGGCGGATCAAGCCCGGGCAGTATATCTTGCTGCTGATGCCTCCGGTGTCGAAGATGCAGTGGCACCCATTCACAGTGTCGTCTTGTAGAGAAGGCTTCATCGAGCTGCACATCAAATGTACTGGAGGATGGACCGATCGCCTACGAAAGTTAGCATACGAACAGGCCTTGCAGCGAGTGTATCTCAGCGGTCCGTTCGGCGCACCTGCGCAGAGATACTCTGATTATCGCCAGGCAATCATGATCGGATGCGGTATCGGCATTACACCCATGAGCGCCATCCTGCAGTCCATGACTGTGAATGCCGTGAAGCAGCCACGAGAGCTTATCTTGCCGTTCAACGGTATCTCGATGCAAGACATAAACTCACCACCAACAAGGAATCTCCTCGCAGATCGCTCCTCAAGGAGGATGGATAATGGCCACATGACCTTGGGCTCAGTATACGACATGAGTCGAAGACCAAGCCCATCACACACTCCCCAACGTACCCTGAGCCAAGACTCCAACTACCACCTACCGCTCACGACCCCGGAAACACGAGACATCGACTTCCACCTAATCGTCCGCGAGCAAAGAAACCTGACAGCCTTCACGTCCCTCTTCGACGCGCTTTACACCAGCCGCGGCCGTGTCTTATCGGACAACCTAAGCATAAATCTGAGCACATACCTGACCAGCTCTAGGGAGACACGGAAATTATCTCCAAGACTCGAATTTCAGAGGCCGAGGGCCGGAGCGTTACACCGCCACATCAATTACGGTCGGCCGGATATTGAACAACTGCTTCGAAAGCACTTTCTGGGCCTTGTTGCGCGGAATATCGATGATGTTGATGTAGCTGTTTTCGTAGGTCTATTCAGAAATTGTGCGCATGAGATTAAAAGCTGACTGATTCCAGTTCTGCGGGCCTAAGGCGATGTGTCGCGCCATCTCGGCGTGTTGCATTGAGATTACTGCGCAGGCGATGTCTTGCAGTCTTCGGATTCGATACGTCTTCTGGAAGGAGAATTTCTGAGGCAGGATCCCAGGGCTGGCTGGTTGGTCTTACATTTCAAGCGTTGTGGGGGCGGTTCGATCCAGGTGTAATAGACGGTCGGATTGGATCAGAGCTTATTCATTTGTTTTGAGCGTGGCGATAGACTAGCAGATTTATACCATAGATGCAAGAAACTTCGTTTGACAAGATGGTGCAATATCGCTGGTGTCGTTAATAGGAGTCCGAGGTTAGGACTGCATGCAAGATGACGTCTGTGGCTTGCACAAAGTTGAGGATGACACTTCAAGCATGCAGGCTTACTTTAACACTTGAGGACCTATCACAATTATTCTAGGCTTGCCTTTTGCATTGCTATGCCGGTACGCATGGGCCTTTACTAAAGTTTATACTATCACGGCATGTGGCTGCACTCTCGATCGCAGCACGTCTCATCTTCGCCATGCGGCTAATACACACAGGAACGCTACAGCTGAAAGACTTCACGCTGCGTGACATCCCGCCGTACGCAATCCTTTCGCATACGTGGGCTGAAGATGAGGTCACCTTCCAAGACATGGTTGTTGGGAATGCCAGTCTTCGATCGAAGCAGGGCTACATCAAGATCGTCAAGACGTGTCAATTGGCAGTTGACTCAGGCCTCGACTACGCCTGGCTGGACACTTGCTGCATCGACAAGTCGAGTAGTGCGGAGTTGACAGAGTCCATCAACTCGATGTTCGAGTACTATGCGCGCTCTCACATTTGCTTTGCGTACTTGGCCGATCTGAGCCCTGGTTCTGACAACATGGGCGATTGTCGATGGTTCTCGCGGGGGTGGACACTGCAAGAGCTCATTGCGCCGGGTGATCTGGTGTTCTGTGATCAGACTTGGAAACCTTTTGCCGCAAAGTCTGAGCTTGTGGATGTATTGGCCGATATCACTCGCGTGCCTCGCGATGTCCTCTTAGATGCCTCGAGCCGCTCTACTGTATCAGTCGCGGCAAGGATGTCTTGGGCGGCGAACAGGCAGACTACTCGCACGGAAGATGTGGCGTACAGCTTGTTGGGCATTTTCGATGTCAACATGCCTTTGATTTATGGCGAAGGTCGCAAGGCTTTCCGGAGACTACAAGAGGAGATCGTAAAGCGGGACAATGATCTAACTATCTTTGCGTGGGAACCATCGATCGAGCAAGAAACAGAAGAGGCTCATCGGACTCTAATGGCTGTCTCTCCATCCGCATTCCTAAACAGTGCCACGATCAATACTACACCGGACCAGTCGCCCGAATTTTCAATCACAAACAAAGGACTTCTAGTTTCACCCGATACACCCGTAGGTTTGTTTTCGGTGAGCGACGATCCACAAGCAAATTTCTTGGGTATGTGCCTTGGATATGGCTCTCGAAAGGGATATGTATACTCCGGTAGAGTGTTCTTGCATCTACAAAGAATTGGACCCAGACTTTACTGTCCCAACGCTCGACATTCGTTAATCTGGTTCGAGCCTGGCAGGCACAAAATCCGCTGGCTGGCGCCTTACAACAGCTACCACGTAATGATGGAAGCGACACGAGCAATGTCAACGTACGATCTTTTCCGGCATCATTCGATGTCATTGCCTGTGCGGCCTGGATGTGGCACGATCAATTGGGCGATTCCTGAACGACTGTGGGATCCTGAGGGGCGCACGTTTCTTCGACCGTTTCCATTCGCGGGATCGTTCTTCCCAGTGGTTTTAGCTATATCAGTTCAAGTAAGTCTTTCCCACGGCATGGCGTCACGCGTGATCGTTTGCGACAACACAACAGGACATCCTCGTGTGGGCGTGGCATCGGATCCGACGCAGAGTCATTTGGAAGAGCTTGTCTTGTCGCAAGGGACGCGCGAAGAGTCGCTTACGTGGAGTAGCTTCAATGATTTGGGATTATCGGTGCATTGGTCGTCTGATCGAGGTCGTCTCACGACAGTACCAGGGATGACTAATCACTGGGCCAGTCCACGTCGACATTTCATTATCGTCAATACAATGCCCGCGAGCGAGTCGAGGGCTGAGAGAGTGTCTGTACACCTTGAGGATAATGTTCTGTATGCGTAAATTACCATCACCAGGTGTCGGTAAAGGAACGATGTTGGAGGCCATTGAGATAACAATGGAAAAATTGGCCATCCGAGATATATAGAATGAGAGCATGACCGTAAGCTGTGCGCTGCTATCATTTGCCATTGGCATAAAAGGAAGTCAAAAGATGATTGAGATGAGGTGTTCTCGGTGCCTTGAATGTTTGGTGGAAGTCTCCCCGCAGAGCCAGCCAAAGCCAAAGAGCCAAAGTGACACCTCACCTCTACAGCGCGACGACGTGTTCTACCGACCCAGCTACCAACAACGAATGCTCTAAAGGAAATTCGCCCAAAGTAGCACTGCTACCTCAACACACCGCAAACATGCATTCAACACTGGTGCGAGTGCAGACGGCCTTCGGCTTCTTCACCTCGGCCGCATTCGCCGTCGCAGCCGCCATCGCCATCAGCGTGCTGCTCATCCCGCAAGCGCCCAGCGCCAGCCTCGAGCTCAAGAACGTGCAGGTCGTCAAGGGCAGGCCGCACTACTACAGCACCAAGCGAGAGGAATATGCCCACGTTAAGTTCGACCTGGACGCCG
Organism: Graphiopsis chlorocephala; assembly: GCA_022828445.1. Taxonomy (NCBI): domain Eukaryota; kingdom Fungi; phylum Ascomycota; class Dothideomycetes; order Cladosporiales; family Cladosporiaceae; genus Graphiopsis; species Graphiopsis chlorocephala. Next base: position 1,634,152 of record JAIZZJ010000011.1, on the reverse strand, counting down.
GTACGTGCTGCGGCAAGCCAATGTAACGAACCCAGCTAACAGCCAATGCCTAGACTTGACCTCCCTCTTCAACTGGAACACTAAACAGGTCTTCCTCTATATCGTCGCCTCCTACCCTTCCTCTTCGCCCACCACAATCCCGCCCTCCGAGCTTGTCATCTGGGACGCCATCATCCCCGCCGACAACGCACCCCTTCACCCCAACACCTACATCCACCCGACGCCGAAGAACTCTAAGACCAAAAACAAGAAGTCAAGGAAAGCGACCGGCAAGCCCTACCCATCCGGCGGCAGCCCTGGCATCGTCAAGCTCGACAGCCAGAAGCCCAAGTACCAGATCACCGACGTCAAGGGCAAGATCGCGGAGCGCCAGAATGCGACCCTGACACTCCACTGGAATGTGCAGCCTTATGTTGGAGCGCTTGTGTGGGACAACAAAGGCACTGTGGGGCTTTGGAAGGGACTTGAGGGTGGAAAGAGTAAGAGCTTTGATTTCCCGCCGCTCAAGGGCAGCGAGGCTGCAAAGGCGGCGGAGCTGGGCACGGAGGCTGGCAGGGAGAGACCGAAAGCTTCTGGGTTCTTTTGAGCGGCTTTGCATAATTGAAGGAGTACTGTTGCTAGGAATCAATGGATATTCCTCTACCAATCGCCTGGGACGAATAGCCTGGAGCTGTTTGCTGGGTGCGGTATGTTTTAAATTCACTGTTTCAGTGTGCAGAAGTGAAACTGGACTGCTACATGTCTTGCCTGTCTTGCCTGGCTTCTTCACGGTTTCACGGTTCACCCAATTAATATTCCTTTATCTTCCAGCTGTGCAATTCTCTTCTTTCCTTTTCCACCATTAGCCAGCACCCTCTGCAACACACGACAACTAATTTCTTCACCTGCACTTCAGCGAGAGATAGGCTGACGACGATACTATCGCATCATGGTCGAACGACCTGCCAAACGCCAGAGGCGAGTCTCTCCAGTCCAATGACAAGGATCCCAACTAACAGCCCAACAGGCTCGACATAACCAAAACCTTCATCGCCTGCATCGGCCCAACAAAAAAGGAGTTTATCCTCTACACCGAAATCGCCCCCCGCTCCTCCAAGTTCTTCCAAGCCGCCCTAATTCGAGCCTGCAAAGAATCGCAAGACAACCGCGTCGTTCTCGCCGAACTACAGACACACGCCTTCGAAGGCTACCTCCAATGGCTGAACACCGGCGTCGTCACTTCCAGCTTCCCCATCGGCATGCCCAGTACAGTCTACCTAGCCGAGCTCTACATCCTAGGCGACTTCCTCGACGATCTGGACTTCCGCAACGCGGTCCTCGACGACATCACGACTTGCGGTTACGACATGTGGCCTGGGATTTCCTGCGTTCAGCTCGCGTGGGAGAATACACCCGTGGGTTCGCCGCTGAGAGAGCCGATTCTGGAGATTTGGGCGAAGAAACCTCTGGAGATGGTTTTTGAGGGGCTCTCGGGCCAGGCTGATGAGTTTCCGAGCGCTTTTATGGCGGAGCTTTTTGCGCATTTGGCAGTGGCGGAGAGAATTGAGCAGGGGGAGGTTTGTTGTAGGAAGCATTTTGTGAGGGAGTTGAGGGAGTTTCGACGTGGGCTGGTGAATGAGTGAGTTCAGAGCGACACTCCATCGACAGCCACACTACTGTTCGACTAGGGATTTGTATGATGGAAGGTGCAGGTCACCACTGTCCTTGCTTGTATTCGGAAGCGAGGCTACACCTTCCCGTGTTTGCGCTCAGGCTTCAGCCAATGTCAACACTCCTGCCTCACTTTCTTGCCATCACTTTACAACATTTCACTTCCGACATCACGCGCATCCATCCATCATCACATATGTCAAATTCTTCCGCAGCACATTTCGGCTTCAGTCCATCATGACCGAGCCGTCAGCCAAGCGACAAAGGTCAGAAACTTCTCCATCATTTTCATAGATCATCCTCACTGACCTCGTGACAGGTTCGACATGAAGAAGACCTTCATTGCCATCGTCGGCGAGGAAAAGGGGGAGTTCACCCTGCACACGGATATCGTTTCACGCTCCTCAAAGCTCCTCCAAGCCGCCCTCAACAAGGACGCTCAACAGAAACGTGTCACGCTCAAGGAACTCGAAGCGCAAGATTTCGAGATCTATCTTCAGTGGCTATACACAAGCAACCATTCTTTTTTGGGGCGAACTCGGAACACGCAACATTGCCACACTCTACATTCTGGGCGACTTTCTGAACGACACTGCTTTTCGCTTGGCCTTGCCCGATGACTTCACAAAACTCGCCATCGACAAGAATGTGTATCTCGAGCTTTCTACCGTTACCCGTATCTGGGAGAAAACGCCCAAAGGCTCTCCGTTGCGGAGAATGATCGTGGAAATGTGGACCACCCCATCCCTACAGCACCTGGTCCAGCAGTCCACGGGCATCGAAGAGGATCTTTCTAAGGCGTTAGTCATGGACTGTCTTCGCCGTACTAGCCAAAAGCAGGCGCTCGCCAAGCCAATGACTATGGGACTAGGCGACGAGCGCATACGGGCACTTGATGCGCGCGGGAAGTTCTTAAAGAGCTCGATGTCTGATATCTGCACTTGGGCTCCGATTGGGCTTGCAACAATTTCGAGCGGAACAAGCAAGGGTGATGCACATGCGTGCTTAACAGGGCTTGCAAACGATGATCAGTCCCTACGGAGTCTCGTTGTGAGCATGTGTGTCTGACACAACATTCAATGGAAGGTACAACGCTGACTACAGCAGGCGCATCACTGAATATTGAGATTTGTGCTAGGTCTTCCAGTCCAACCACGTGTTTCTCATAGCATGGACACGACTTCATCCCAAGATAAGAAAATGTCCCCCTTCCCGGATGAGAAAAGGCGTGGTCTTTAGATAGCTTGCGACCTACTTAGTACCCTTGCAGGGCTCATAATTTCATTCACTCCCACGTCATACCTCTCGTTATTTTGGTAGATCACAATGGGAAATTGAAGACGGCTCCACGATTCCACCGCTCTTTCCACGATCTTGTGGATTGGGATTTATGGGCCAGAAGATCATGATTCAAAAAGGTAGCACTGAAGGGCTTTAGTATCAAACAATGCGTGGAGAAAAATCAGCATCCCACTTTACATGAACCTGGATATCATCACGAGCTAGACAAATCGCATCCTCGCAGTAACACCCACAGTACAACTGAGATTGATCTCAAAGACAAGGACGGAGTCGTACTTCGTTATGAAAGTACACTGTCTGCCACGCCACAAGATTACATCGATGCAGTTCTCAAATTCATGAGGCCCTACAACACGCCGGAGGTGGGAATACAGGTCAAAGATGACATTTGGGCGGAAATCATAGAGGACAACTGGAGTGAGTCTTTCGGAAAGATAAGTGCCTACATCAGCTTGGTTTGGATTCGGAAGCATGAAATGATAACGTGTACTGCAGCATGCACCAGATTGTGGAGTCAATGCACTTCGAGCGAGTCAGCATTATTATGGTCTTTGACTTTTGCAAGATTCCAGACAAGATGCATCTTCCGGGAAAGCGATTGCAACCTCGCCGATTGTAGCGCCGTGAGTATGGCTTTCATGCTCAAACTAGAATGGTATTCGCGATAATTTTTACAATCATTGGTTCGGGACACATGGGACATCTCTGATAGCACAGGGCAGAACGAAAGACACGGAGCAGAGAGCCTTGAATGCAATTAGTATTCATGAAGCACACCTTCCAAGATTGCCTGCTGGTAACTAGCAAATACTAGAGAGAAGATTGAAGCCTATTGGTACATATCATATGCTAGTCGGTTGGTCGAGTATCTAAAGTGAAGACTGAGTTCTCCGTTTCGCATGCCAAATGTTATTGTGTTGTGCTGCGTCATCAGTGTCAACATCAACACACGGACGTCCATGTGCGTTGGCTTTCAACTCACTCAACTCGCACCTTCCACGCCACTGACATTCACATCCAACATCCACTCTTCCTCTCCTCGTCAACCACACCACACCCGCCAGTATACCCTGACACTATACAACAATTCGCTCGCTCGCTCGCCACGATGGCTTTCAGCTTTGAGTAAACAAGCAGCAGTTGCAGCAGTTTTTGACAAGTAATAAGCTTGGCTGACCTGCGCCCAGGGTGCCCGATTTGACCATGGAGCTCAGCATCATCATCAATGAAGAAGACCCGCAGACCACAGCTACTTTCACCGTCCCCGAGGCAATGCTGACTGAGCAATCCGATCTCTTCAAAGCTGCGTGCCGCGAAGTCTCGCCAGCTACCGCTCGTGTGATCAAATTGCCGCAAGTCGACCCCGACACCTTCCGCGCCTACCTGTTCTGGATCCACGGGGGCACGATCGCCTTCGACATCACCTGGCAAAATGTCAGCACTTCAGATCTATATCCTGCCTCACTCGAGCTCGCGAAGCTATGGCTGCTCGCAGACCGACTCACCACCCTCAAGCTGCGCCACGATGTCATGGTGGCGCTGCACCGCGTTCTCTCCGTTCTGGATCACACGCAGGGAAATCCCACGGCCATATTCCCACCAAGCATGATCATGTTTATCTGGCCCGGTACCACTCCAGGCCGCTCTCTGCGAAAAATGGTGATTGACTACTACGCAACAAAAGTCCCGATACATCTGGTAGAGGAGCGTTTCGAGGAGTACCACTCAGACTTCGTCCAGGAACTCACGCAAAAGATCATGGAGATCCACCAGAACGCCGAGAACAAACCCCCGACAGCTCAGGTGAACGTTCATATCCCAACAGCTCAAGTGAACGGAGATCGTCACCATGAGAGCCCTCCTGACCCGCCTGGTTCCTACGACACAAACCTCCCAACAGCTCAAGTGAACGGAGATCATCATCACCAACCTGCTGCACCGAACCAACCTCTTCCTCTCGACGAAGCAGCCCAGCGTGCCAACGTGCCCACACCCCCTAGCGCCGTCAAAATCACTCTCAAAGACAAACTCGGCAACACCCTGCACGCCACGGGCGCGTTGTTCACCACTCCGAACCGCTTCGTCTCCGCGATTTTCCCAAAGCTCCGTGACCATACGCCCGACGACGAGCAAGCCTTCACCGTGGTGGTGTTGCAGTTTCCAGACAACACATCTTATCCAGTAGTCGAAGCGGAACGGACCAAGTCCTTCGCAGAGGTAAGTACTCTTTGCCAATTCGAGCGTATGTCCAGTAGCTAATAGTTCATTATCAGATTGTCGGACAGTCAGGCCACCGCCTGGTTCGAGATACCCTCTTCGCCTTCGAATTCAATAGTGGCTCGTTCCCGGAGGACATGGGCTATGAGCGTATCCTGAACCATCGGATCCTGTGCCCCCCTCGAGGGACAAGATGAGTTCAAGAACACTAGTTACAAAGCGTTGATCCTACGGATGCACGTCTGATGAAAAATTATCGTGACGGGAAAAGGCTTACCCATGAGGACCAGTCGTTCTGAAAATGGTCAGCACATGAGATTAATGACATGAGTGAAAGGCAGATCAGGTTCAGCGGGGCTCTACACGGAACATAATTCCAGATCGAGCAGGAGCACACTAAATGCTGAGAACGATGACCTGACTCTCGGTAGCAAACAAGACAAGTATGAATTCCGTAGCAGGAATAGTAATGCAGCTTCCCATAACACCTATCAGCTTCGACCGTGGGGTCTATTTTCATCTTTATCTTCACCCATAGCCTCGTAAAGCCGCAGCGGCATCCTTATGCGCCATGCCCAGCACGTTCATGAGATAGTCGACTCTACGATGAACAATTAGCACACGCCTCACCTGGGGATATAGATAGACTTACTGCACACTCTTCTTCACCCTCACCCTCACAGCCTCAAACTCGCCCACGCACTTCTCCCAGGCCGGCCCACGCTTACTGCTGTCAACGCGCTTGACGCGCACCTTGAACATTGCACTAACAGGCCTGTGATCACTGACGCGGACTTCCCAACGCCTGTACTCTTCGCACTTGACTTTGCCCAAGCCTCTGAAAAGTACACGATCACACCAAGCAGGCGCGCGCTTCTTTTCGCTGGTGTCGTAGTCGTCCGTGCCGACGTTGTACTTGTATGTTGGCGCAAAAGTAATCGGTGCTTCAGCGAAAGCGCGGAGACGGAAGCCAGGATTCTTCTTACGGGAGAGCAGAAGCTGGTCGCGTTCGAGCAAGCGGGTGAGGTTGTTCTCTTTGACGTGCTTGATGACGGTGTCGCGGCCCATAGTGTCGATACGGTAGTTGAGGTCGCCGTTGATGATGCAGATTTCATGGTCCATAATCATGCTGCCGTCGCCGCCTGAGGCGAAGATGTCGGTGTGTGCTATGCTGGAATCCCCTTGTGAGAGAGGGTTTGCTGGGAAGGGTTCTGCTTCGAGGATTGCTGCGATGTCGTTGTTGCGGTGGATGGTTTGGGTTTGTCCGGCTGCTAGATGGCAGTTGAGGAAGCAAAGACTGCTGTCGTCGAGTACCATGCGAAGGACGAGAGCGCCTTTATTACCATGCAAGCCACCCATGCCGCGTTTGATTTCGGACGTGTGGACATGCTTGATGCGACTCCTCAGAGAGCCCTTTACGAATATGCAAGTGAACAAGCCTACCATGCTGGCAGTGTGTAGCAGCACATACTTCGCATCGCCCGGCATGAAGTCTTCTAGACATCGAGTAAGATAGTCTCGCCACGCGCGGTACTGGTGACTCATGTGTTCCTGCTCTGCTGGATCTTTCTTCTTGCTTTTGAAGAATGACTTGGCCGTGACCTTCTTGTTCTCAAGATCGACAAGCTCCTGGAATCCAAAGACAAGGATGTCCGGCGAGCCCTGAGCTACCATGTAGTCTCGAAGGAAGCTGTCGTCCTGATTCATGTATTGCTTCTGGACATGGCTTGGCTTGCAAGCGCCCGCGTTCCAGGTCATTACCGCGACACTCAATTCCCGGAATGTGCAGAACTCCGAGTCTCGCTGGAGCATTCGTGCATCAAGCCAGTCTTCCTCCAACATGCCATCCCAAAGGCGCAGCATGTTGTCCGTACCCAGAGTGATGACTTGCAGCCGGTCGAGGATCCAAACAGCCGAAGGTTCGGCCACAATGCTGCAGATCTGCTTTTCGTGTGCGTGCCAGTCTTTCTTGACTTTCCAGGGGGTACATGAAGTGTCGTATACGTATGCCATGCCAGTGTTGTATCCAGCCCACAGGTAGTCTCCAACACCAGCCAAAGAGCTGATCTTGTAGACGCTGACGTTCACAATGCTGGTACAACTAAAGTCGCGACGATTGTATATGCTGATCTTACCATCAGTGTGTCCGAAATACACAAAATCTGAATGGCTGCTGATTGTGGCTCCAGAAGTGACATCGCCGGTGTTGGGCTGGGTGAGTGGATTGCGCAACACCTGGAATTCGGCATCGGACTTCGCACTTGGCCTGAAGACTCGGATATCTTTACCGGTAGCTATCCACAGTTGCTCGCCACATGCTATGCTGAAGGTATGACCTTTGGGTACGCGGAAACTGTTGGTCTGTTGGTCCAAGCTTGGCATGCCAGAAGAATTCTTCCAGATAACGAGCTCGCCACTCTCATCTAGCGACCATAGTTCAGAAGCGTAGCGGAATAATTTGATCACTTCTCTTCTGTGGGCACTCTTGGTCTTGATGAGAGCTTGGTTAATGATGTCGATCTCATGGATGTCGCCGCTGCTGGTGCCGAGCCAAATCTGGGTGCCTTCTTCCTCAACAGTGGCAGAAGGCTTGAACACTAGCGAAGTGACTCGAACGCTTTCGCTGTGTGCCATGTGTAGGACCCTCTCACCAGTGCGAACGTTCCAGACTTTGGTGATGAAGCCAGTCGTGCAAACATATTCACCACAAGCTGCAACCAAACGGGTATCGTACTCGGTAGGTATTTGATGTGGCCGCTGTCTATACCGAGGTGGTCTTCGACTCGCAGTAGAGGAATCAGGAAAGTCATTTGGCGCTGAACCTTGTCCAGGTGCGGATGGGAATGGAGGAAGCTCTTCAATATCATCATGCGAGTGTCCCACAGTTTGCACCACTGGTGCCACTTGTGGCCTCTTATCCATAGACCTTCGGGGCGGCGGAACTTCAGGCGCAAGTGCTTTTTGAACGACAACTGGTGGAGTATTGCTTCTATCAAAGCTCAGGCCCAAAGCGTTGTTCAGCGTAGGTTTTCCTGCAGGTATTCGAGGTGGAGCCTGTTCTTGGAAGACACTTGATCGTTGCGGCAGATCCACTGAACGCCTCGTAGTGATCTGTGAAAGCTTGCTGGGACTAGTCCGTCCTGAGCGCATTTTAGGTGGACTGCTCCCACCAGAATGAGATTTTGGTGGGCTCGTTCTTCCAGGCCGTATCTGTAGGTCGGGCCTAGCAGGCAATCGGGGTCGGTCTGATCGGAGGTCGCCAGTCGGACTCATTTCACGATTGAAACGCGGAGAGTATCGGGCTGGAATAGTAGTTGCGCGCGACAAGCCGTTCCTGTTATCTCGTTTCGGCGCAACGTTGTGATGAAGCGGATGCGGATCGAAGTGACTCTCATTCAGTGAGAATGGTTCTATGCTCGATGTGTTCGATCCTGAGCGAAGTCGTTCAGCGAACGAAGAGGCGTCGGAGTCGGCTCTGAGACGCTCGACAAAAGAGGCATCGGATCGTGCCCTGGCATGGCCCGCAGGCGTTTTGCCTGGGGAGCTGGCTGCGCTGCTTGGTGGCGTACTGAACGGCGATGCGCTGTGGTCAGTGAGTTCGGTCGGATTGGGCTCTGGGGCCATAAGCCCTTGGGACGGCTGAGCCAAATTTGCGGGCTTCACGGGGATCTTTGGTTTGCCTGCGCGATTTACAGGAGGCGGCACACTTGGTTTTTGCGTTGTTGTTTGAGCGTTCGAGACGGGTTGTGCAATGCTACCACCAACCGAAGTAGGCCTTGTGTGATCACCGTCGACAAGGAATGCGCTCATTCGTTGCTCAAGCGCAGGCGTGGCAGACCGACTAAGGTTCCGGGAATGAACTCTGCTGGGAGATCCTGTAGAGGGCGATGCAGTGCGTATTGTGCTCGTAAGGCGGTTTTCCAGCCCCCATTCCACGGGGGGTGACTTGGGCGAGTCCACTGTAACCAGAGGAGGGAAAGGTTGAGGCGGTGTTCCTGCAGCCATGGAGACCGGCCTCTGGCGTGCTGGGCTCAGTCGTCGCGCTCGTGGCATTATGATGGTTGCAGCATCGGCAGGTCGTGGTACAGGTGGCGAGGCGCTAAGCCTGCCAGCAGACTGCGGTCTTTCTCCAGACACAACCCGGTTCCCTAAAGAAAGCTGCCGTTGGCCTGGCAGAGGCGTCTTGGGGCCATCTGGTTCTTTCTGCAGGTTCTCAAACTTCGACAACAGCGAAGACACAGGTTTGATAGACGAGGCATCTGGGCCATTGCCCGGCGACTCCATCTTCTGTGTCAATTCTTGCCCCACCAGATTCCGTGTTGTTCATGTGCTTTCTAGTTTCCCAATTATGCCTTGCTCGTGATATGCCATCGAAGTCGGGGTTGGGCGTTCTTTCAACGATCCGCGGTTGGAACTGATTTTGTGTAACCTCGAGGAGGATTCGTATCGACGAGGAAGCGACAGTAGTTTTGCGATCCCATCCAAGAGTGAGGTGTCACCAAAGGTGGCCTTAAGAAAGTCCAAATCTGGTGGAAGGTGAGGCAGCAGAGAAATGCCGCCTGTAGCTAGTTCCTTGCCGTGCTGACTGCGCAGTTGAGTACGGGGTTCCGTGTTATTTTTGTGCGACCACGAGCTTCCTAGACTAGAATCGTCCAGATGGCGTGAGCATGCAAGCAATCCTTCTGTTCAGCGGTGTTGTTGTTGTGGTGGTGGGGTCGTCGCTGGGCGGAAAGCTGAATGTCATACCTCCAAATGATGCCGCGCGCCTTCCCCAGATCCCAGATCCCAGATCGCCGCGTGCGCTCGCTCGCGCAGAGTGGGTCTTTGGCTTTCGTGTGGCTTTCACGCGAGACAACACTCCGAAACGCCTACGAAACGTGCGATTGCGAAAAATAGCAGAGAGCACAAACTAGCACTGCCACCAAAATGTGGTAAGTCAGGAACCTTTTCTTGATTGGTGTGGTACAGCGCAAGCTAACAAGTCGCCCAGCAAACACATCCTCAACGCCCAGGTCGCAATCCGCTCCCCATGCTGCAGGCAGTGGTTCGACTGCGCAGAGTGCCACGCTGAAAAGCAAGACCACGAGCTCAAAGGCGCCACCGAGATGATCTTCGCTTGCAAAAAGTGCAGAAAGGTCTTCCGCAAGGACATGGAGACGTTCGAGGAAAGCGACGAGTATTGCCCGCATTGCGACAATCACTTCGTGCTCGAAGCCAAGGAGCCACAGGCACGTCTGGAGGTTGAGGGCGAGGACATCAGGAAAGACTCTAGAATGATCAGAGACGATCGCATTAAGAGGAAGGAGGCGCCGACTGTTTGGGACGATGAGGGAGAGGCGGCAAGATTGGGCTGAGAGGATGGAGTGAAGATGGAGAAAGAGTACATTTTCGGCGGAGTAAGATACTGTCGGACACATCACGCAGCAGCGACTTGGTCTACGAGAGGGCGGCCACCGTGACATCTTGTCAGGCCTGGAGCAAACCTGCTTCCTCCCAAGAGTGAGCAGAGGTGCACTACGAATGGGCTATTCAAGGCTAGCAAGGCGTGGGAGCGAGGAGGCAAAAATGCCGTGAGGATGTGGAATGAATGAAATGAGGCATGATCAATATGTGTTAGACGCGAGCAAACAGACGAATTCACTTGTCACAGCAAGTGCCACCAGTCACGTTCACGTTCCTTCCGCTTGCTTGCTTGCTCGGTCTGAAATAACCACACGCCACATCACTGCACCCAGAATACAGACGACATTTCCTCGCCAACACGATGACTCCGGAAAAGTGACATAAAAGCACCTTATGCACAGCCCACAACATACACCGAGGCAGGACCAGATTGTAGTCTGCACCACACCTGCTCTCTCAACGGAACACCGCACCTCCACTACACCACACGCTCGCCATGGACGCCGCCTGTAAAGAGCTACGAAAACGAGTGGAATTTCTCAACCAGCAAGCCAGCAATAAAGCCTACACAGACACATTCCTCGCCTCACCCACAGGCCTCGTCAACGACACCGCCACCACAGCCCAGAGCCTCGACCTAACCAGCCTGCAAACCTCAAAGCACCACCCAGACTTCCGCATCCGCAACCAACACAAAGTCCTCAAACTCGCCACGATCCTCTCCGACCTCCAACTGCATTTCTCCGCGGCACAACGCTCCCAAAATCAGGCGGCGTTCGACGACCTGTACGTACGAATCACGAAAGCCGGAGAAGGACTGTCGAGCCTAGCACATCCGATGTCCGTGGAGAAGGCAGATTGTGCGGCTACGAAGCTCACTGGAGGACAGTTGTCTGATATTTGTGAAAGTATGAAGGAGAGCAAATGGTATCGAGTTGAGCACGGAGGAAAGTTGCAGGAGGGCGAGAAGCATGATAGTCTCTCTTTAGAGCGTGTTAGGCGTGCGAGGGAGGTCTATGAGGCGACTCTGGGCACGGAAACAGGTGGTATTAGTGAAATTGGAGCTGATGGCGGCGTGTCGCTCGGATAGTCGTTCCTCGATTGCATTCCTGCATTCTCAATGCTGATGTCTGATAGTAGTAGCTCAAATCACACGAAGATGTCACCGCGGATCCGCACCTCATGGTTACCAAGTATGTAGTAGCGACCAGACATCTCAACTATTGCGGTAGCGTTTCTTCCTCAGCGGTTGATAGCACTAGCACAAAAATTACAGATATACACATAGCATGCCTACTGAACCGAAAGCCGCATATCAGCGCTTAAGCGCAATATCACTTTTAATCCTGTGTCTGACAGATTCTAATGGGCAGTCATGGCGAACGAGCAATCGTGACAAGACGTCTGTGTGGCAACACATATAATACAGACGTGCAGGTATCCTTTTACTCTTTATAGAAACGCCCTGCTATGCCGTTGAATTTAGCTTTCGTATAAAAAACCGGTCCCTCGCATTAGACGTCCCGATCGATTGATTCATCACCATCAAGAACATCTACTCCGAGCCCGCCGGCCTCTCAGCCAACACCTGCTCGCTGCCCGGTGCAGCCGCGGTCGCACCACCGCGACCGCCTCTCCTCGTCGCTGCCTCGGCGTCCTTCTCCGTGTTGATCTTCTCGACAATCTTCTCGATCTCCTCCGCTTGCAGGTAGCTGACCTCGTTGCCGGGGGTCATGACGGCGATTTCGATGTTTTTCGCACCGGTTTGCACGACTTCGAGGAGAGATTTGATGGTCAGCTCGATGGTGCCAGCGCGGTCGAGGGCGTCGGTGTGGTTGCGCTCGAGGAATTCGCGGACGGTTTTCGAGGAGCGGCCGATGGCGTTTGCTTTCCTGTGGGAAGGGACAGTCAGTATCGTGGAAGTCTACGGTTGGGTGCTTTGTAGTCTGGAGTAGACAGGACAGGGCAGAACATACCACGCGCTGTAGATACCACTGGGCTCAGTCTGGTACAGCCTAGCCTCCTTGCTACCAGGGTCGAAGCCAACGATGAGTGTGCTGATGCCGAACGGCCGCACACCACCACTCTGCGTATACCTCTGCTGCACACCGGCGACGTATTTGGTAATGTACTCGATGCTCACGGGGTCCTCGACGGTGAGTCTGTGGCTTTGGGCCTCGAGGCGGGCCTTGTCGATGAGGATGCGGGCGTCGGCGTTGAGGCCGGCGAAGGCCAGGCAGACATGGTCGTCGACCAGACCGATCTTGGAGGGCGTGATGCGGGTGTCTTGCAGCTTCATGGCGGACTTCTTTTCGCAGCCGAGCACGACGATCTCGGAGCCTTTGACGGCAACGGCGCAGGTGCCGCGCTTGACGGCTTCGAGGGCATATTCGACTTGGAAGACGTGGCCGTCGGGGGAGAAGACTGTGGGTAGGTTAGTTGTTGTGGATGTACTTGAGTGTATGATGTATGTGACGCCATACCAGACAATGCGCGATCGTAGCCGGACATGGCGGGCGGTCGGAGCTCGCTGGCTCAGTGGAAGAGGGTGGTGAGTTATTTCAAGATGTACCGTGGTAGAGCGGTGTATCGAAAGTGGTATGAGGGATGTGGTACAAGGGTTGTCTGCAATGAGTGGTGGTGGTGTTGATTGATGATGTTTCCGTGGGAGCTTGAAGTCACTCCAGCACTCTCGCCTGAGCTCACCAGCCAGCGAACGCCAGGCGACTGCTTGACGCGCGAGCTGGGGACTAGCGGCACAGAGCACGGCACAGCGCACGGCACAGAGTGAGAGAGAGCAAGCATGAATTATGAGACTGCCGACAGGACTTTCTATAGTCCGCCGTTGCGATATCGCGCGGCTGGCAGGAAACATTTGGACGAGCATTGATTGGCAGTAGCAGTGAGAGCATTTGTGCACTCTCCATTCACTCTCTCACTCTCACACACACAGCCATGTCGCCCATACAAAGATGCCTGCCCGTCGCAAGGCGGCTGCGACTGTCCAACACAGCCTTCCAGCAGGCCTCGCGTCTGCGCGCCTCATACCAGCTCCCGCAGCAGATGCGATGGCAAACCACCGAGGCCCAAGCCACCACTTCAGCGTCCGGCGTTGACCACGCGCCCCAGTCACAGCCCGACCGTTCGCAGAAGAAGATCAAATACTCCGCCGACTCCTACGGCATCAAGCGCGACTCGCGCTTCAAAGAGCTCACTGCTGAGGACGTCAAGTTCTTCAAGGAACTGCTGGGAAGCGAGAGTGCCGTCATTGACGGCTTGAACCAGGATGCCACCGACGACCTCGAGGCCTACAATGCCGACTGGATGAAGAAATACCGTGGCCAGGCCAAGCTGGTCGTCAAGCCCCAGACAACCGAGCAGGTCTCCAAGATCATGAAATACTGCAACGACAATCTGCTCGCCGTCAACCCGCAGGGTGGAAACACTGGTCTCGTTGGTGGCAGCGTACCCGTCTTCGACGAGATCGTCCTCAACCTTGGCCGCATGAACAAGATCCGCTCATTCGATGAGGTCTCGGGTATTTTCGTTGCCGACGCTGGCGTTGTCCTCGAAACTGCAGACTCCTACCTCGCTGAGCGCGGTCACATCTTCCCTCTGGATCTCGGTGCCAAGGGCTCATGTCACATTGGCGGCAACGTCGCCACCAACGCTGGTGGTCTTCGTCTTCTCCGCTACGGATCGCTCCACGGCACTGTTCTTGGCCTTGAGGCTGTCCTTCCTGACGGTACTATCCTCGATGATCTGTCCAAGCTCCGCAAGAACAACACCGGCTACGACCTCAAGCAGCTCTTCATTGGTGGCGAGGGCACCATCGGTGTGATCACAGGTGTCTCGATTCACTGTCCTCAGCGCTCACCTGCCGTCAACGTCGCCTATCTCGGTCTTCCCTCTTACGAGCACGTCCAGAAAGCTTTCCGCGAAGCCAAGGGCCAGCTCTCCGAGATCCTCTCCGCCTTCGAGCTCATGGACAACCAATGCCAGCATCTTTACGTCCGCGCCACCGGCAAAACCCTCCCTCTCGCCGACGAGCACCCCTTCTACTGCCTCATCGAAACCTCCGGCTCCAATACCGACCACGACAGCGAGAAGTTGACCGCCTTCCTCGAAGACGTCATGGAGAAAGAAATCGTCTCCGACGGCGTCGTCGCCGAGAACGAAACCCAGGCGCAAAACCTCTGGGCCTGCCGTGAAGGCGTCTCGGAAGCCAGCCAGCACTTCGGCGGCGTCTACAAGTACGACTTGTCCATCCCTCTCCCTGACTTGTACCAGCTGGTCGACGACTGCCGCGTCCGCATGCGCGAGCTAGACCTCATCGACCCCGAAGACGAGAGCAAGCCTATTCTCGACATCGTCGGCTACGGACACATGGGTGATTCGAACCTGCACCTCAACGTCGCCACCCGCAGATACGACAAAGAAGTCGAGAAGGCGCTTGAGCCGTGGGTCTACGAGTGGGTGCAGAAACGCCAGGGCAGCATTTCTGCCGAGCACGGTCTTGGACTGGCAAAGAAGGCTTTCATCGGTTACTCGAGGAGCGAGACCATGATTAAGCTGATGAAGGGCCTGAAGAACTTCTTTGATCCTGTGAGTATTTATGCTTTGAGAGCATATGACATATTTGGAGATTCAATTGCTGACTTCGATGTGACAGAACGGAATCATGAACCCCTACAAGTACATCTAGATCCATCCCAAGGTCTAGAAGCTTCACAAAGACCACATTTACGACGCAAACAACCTGACCTTCGCAGAAGCGCCAGATCACTGTACAGATTCAAAATTTCCAAGCAAATATCATGCCACAAGCAACGTAGTATACATAGCATTTCAAAGGGGGTATATAACCAACAAAAATCAAAACTCCAGGGTGTTCTCTCCAAGATACCCATCTTTCCTGATTCATGTCTTGCATTCACTCCCTCTTATCTTCACAAGATAACCTCATCATCCACATCGCTGTCCTCGACCACCACTTCAGGCCCAGTCGCGCGCGCTTTGCCCTTTCCCTTCGCTTTCCCCTTTGCCCCAGCACCAGCTCCAACAAACTCCTTCGGCTTGCGGAACACCGGCGAAGCTTTCTTTCCCTTCTTTACTGGCGAGGGAATGACAGGCGCCTCTTCCACCTCGCTCCCACTGTCAGATAGATGATGCCACTCGTCCTCGTCTTGCAATTCCAGCTCGCTTTCTTCAGCTTCTTCGTCTTCCGCAGCGCCTGCAGCCGCTTGCTCGTCGCCTTTGCGTTTACGACTGCGGGGTGGCTTGAAGAGAGCTTGGACTTCTTTCTCGCCGCGCATACGGAGGCTGAGCTCTTGGACTAGGGGTCGCCAGTGGAGGAACGTGGAGCAGGTGGGGCAAGTGCCTGTTGTGGGTAGCAGGGAGGGCGTGTCGGCTTTGTTGGCGGGTTTCGATTCGGTGGCGAGGAAGTGTGTGGCGAGGCAGGTGAGGTGGGAGACGTTATTGCAGGATGGCGCAGGGCAGATTAGAGTGCTGGCGCCTGAGGTGGCAATGGCGGAAGAGCAGAGAGTGCATGTTTGGGGCGTGGAGAGGAGGGTCTTGCTTTTCTCTAGCTGCGATTTGAGAGGAGCGTGGGTGACGTCTAGGGCGTAGATGCCTTTTGGCACGTCTGCGTCTGGCGCTGGTTCCGGCGCAGGGAGGCTTGCGTTCTTCTTCGCGGTCGACATGCCCTCTGCCATACCCACCCAAAGCCCTTCGCGCAGTCCATTGCCGCCTTGCAGTTCCAAGTGCTGTCCAATCCAGCGAGTCCAGACGCGGTAGACGTCTTCGGCGTAGAAGGTGACTTTGAGCGGCCAGCGCTCGAAACTGCGGGCTCGTAATAAGAGGTGCAGATTTGCTAGGCGGTCTGTGAGGCAGAGACGTGGGCGGGGAGGGCGTCTGCGGCGGCTGGATTTTGGTGAGGCGCGAGCGATGGCAGCGGCGGTTTGCTGTTTTTTGGTGGTGCGGTTGATGCGTGCGTCGGAGGCGATGTGGCGAGTTATGTGAGTGTTTTGCCAGGCCCACCTGTTGGGTGTGTTAGAGGAGAGAAATTCGGAAAAGTGCAATATTGGGGACGAAAGAAGCAAAGGGGACATAGAATAATGGAAACTTGGAAGAATGAAGGAAGTCGGGATTGATGAGCACCTACTCAAATTGCAGCGCTGCAATCTTACTTGGGAAGCCAGTCACCAGGCATGTCATCTCCCATGGTCGGAGGGAGTCTCGCGATGTTCTCACAGCGCCACCTTTCGATTCGCCATTGTGCTGCTTGAGACGGCGGACAGGGTTGGGTGTGCTGCCGACGTAGAGGTTCGCGTGACGGATAGTTGACCTCAGCAGGTAGCACGCGTAGAAAGCTGGTATTGGTCTGTCCATTGCAATGAACTCGGTGAGATTATTCCGGCGTTCCAAGGCTTATTAGTCGCGGGAATGGTCAGAATACCAGATCAACAAGACCCCTGTGCGAGAATCGGCAATGCCTGACAATTGCTGCAACAGCGACACACCGCCAATTCTGACACTCAAGGATTGCGCTGTAAAGATCCAGCGTACGCAAAGCCTCTCAAATCATGTCTTGTTTTGTGTGAACGACACCATGTCAATAAATGTCAGTTGTGATGTCGTCTGATTTACGGCAGACGTCGAAGCACTGAAAGCCCACCTGCCGATCCGAAGCCTCTCCGCGTCCGCTAGCGTCCCTTGAAAGGGACTAATTCGACTTCATCGTCTGTGCGTCTCTTGGTGTGCTGGAAGCTACCAACGTGACTCCACCAGTATAAAGCGTCCATAATGTGATACGGACGAAAAATGCTATGGCCAGACCACTGAGGGCCCATATATAAGTCAAGTCGTTTACTAGCATATTCAGCTGAATTACCCTCGTCTTGCACGCGTGACCCGTCATCTCTGGCCCTTCTTACACTATCCATATCGAGACTAGTGCCAAGCGGCTTTCGAAGCCAGCATCGCATAGGCTCTCGTGTGTGCCTGCGCCTCGCTTCTCCTCCTCCATCTTCACATTCTCCACTCCCCTCGCCGTCATATCCATCGACAATCCGCTGTCGGCGCTGTCGTCCTGTGTTCTATTACACCTCCCACCGGCCCAATTCGGTCGAAACCGCCCATATACCGCTTGCCTGCCCAATATCACGATTCGCGCCGCTGAGCCGCATCCATCCCGTCGCACCTGCCAAATATCAGCGACAGCGCGCCGCGTCGCCCACAACCACCGACGCGGATACCTCAAATCTCTTCGCCACTACATCCTGAGAGCGTCTGGTAAATCTGGGCCTTCGCGCCCACTGCTTCGCAGACATGGCCGCTCCTACAATGGCCCAAGGGCCCACCTTCACAGCAACGCCCATGCCCATGCCGCTCGGCATGCGTGACAGCCCAACGTCGACACCAAACCCTGTCAATCCCAAAGGCAAAACGCCTATCATATCAGCACCCGGCACATTGAATGGACCTCCATCAGGGAACAACCATGCCATCCCACTCAGTGCGAGACGAGCTGAAGCTCTGGACTTGTCCACTGTTCCTAGGCGAGGACAGCGTGTCTACACCAGGGATCAGGCCAAGACAGACCGTTTGTTCGGCCTCAGCGACGCGCCAACCTATCGACCAACTGAAGAAGAGTTTCGCGATCCGATGGAATATATGCGCAAGATCAGTCCTGAGGGAAGCAAGTACGGCATTTGTAAAATTATACCCCCAGCCAGTTGGAATCCGACGCTTGCGATCGACACTGAGGTATGTTGCTGTCACGGCGAATCAAACGTATTCCACAAACTAATTACATTCCACAGCGCTTCCACTTTCGAACTCGTCGCCAAGAGCTGAACTCCGTAGAAGGCGGCAACCGCGTCAGCCACGATTACCTCGATCAGCTTGCAAAGTTCCACAAACAAAACGGCCACTCCCTCAATCGCTTCCCAAGTGTCGACAAACGTCCATTGGACTTGTATCGCCTGAAAAAGACGGTTGAGCGAAAGGGTGGCTTTGACCATGTGTGCAAGGCCAAAAGATGGGCTGAGGTCGGGCGCGATCTCGGCTACAGTGGCAAAATCATGTCTTCTCTTTCGACTTCGCTCAAGAACTCGTATCAGAAATGGCTGCTCCCATACGAGGAATATCTGCGGGTGGCAAAACCAGGAGTTCAGCATCATCTGGAAATGATGAATGGTGGTCCCCTCACTCCTTCGCCAGCCCCTTCGCCTGTCAAGAAATTCCCACCAGGCACTCCCCTCGAGATCAAGCAAGAGAATCCAGCCGTCCAGGCGTCGAACGCTTTGAACGCTTCTATCGATGGTCGCAGCCCACCATTGTCGACACTCCCACAAGATGCGCCCAGATCAACAGGTACTGGTGGATTCACACCTGTCAACTCTGGAGGTGGTTTTACTGCGGTCAACACTCAATCTCCCACACCTGGTTTCACCTCAGTAAATGGCCAGAACGGGAATTCGCATCATAATAGTGTTGCGCCCGCGACTCCCATGCAGATGACGCCAACGGCCAACGGAAATGGGAGCACTGGACCTCCATCAAACGGAATTCCTGCATTCAAAAGACAACATGGAGATCTGACTCCTGATGATACTGACTCTTCGGGCCGCCGTAGCAAGCGACTGAAGAGAGATACCCCAGTCATCGCCGGAAGCAACATGCTGCACTCACGTATGGGCGCATCACGGCCACAGGCTGCACGAGAACGCAGCGATCACGCACCGGGTGAAGCTTGCGAAGGATGTGGCAAGTCGGAACAGATCAGCAAGCAGCTCACGTGTGAGGAGTGCGAACAGGCTTGGCACCCTTATTGTCTGGATCCACCCATCAAGGAGCTTCCAACCCAAGATTGGATATGCCCGCGCTGCCTCGTTGGTAACAATGAGTACGGGTTTGAGGAGGGTGATGTATACTCGCTTGCCGGCTTCCTTCGCAAAGCGAACGAATTCAAGCAGGCTCACTTCGCCAACCTGCCACGACAATACAGCCCATTCAACGAGCAGAAACACATTCTCACCGAAAACGACATCGAGCGTGAGTTCTGGAGGTTGGTTGATGATCATAACGATGCGGTCGAGGTCGAGTATGGAGCCGACATTCACTCAACGACACACGGCAGCGGCTTCCCTACCATCGAGAAACAACCACGAGACCCGTACTCTACCGATCCTTGGAACCTCAACATTTGGCCCCTGGATAAAGAGAGCTTGTTCCGCCACGTCAAATCTGATGTTTCTGGTATGACGATACCGTGGTTGTACGTAGGCATGGTTTTCTCGACGTTCTGCTGGCATAATGAGGACCATTTCGCATATTCTGTCAATTACCAACACCTCGGCGAAACCAAGACATGGTACGGCATTCCGGGCGATGATGCTGAGAAGTTTGAAGCAGCTATGCGCGCTGAGATGCCTGAACTGTTTGAGAATCAGCCAGACATTCTTTTCCAATTGGTCACACTTGCAAAGCCTGAGAAGCTGCGAGAGGCCGGAGTCACTGTGCATGCGATCGATCAGCATGCTGGAGAGTTTGTTATCACGTTCCCAAAAGCTTACCACGCGGGCTTCAACCATGGCTTCAATGTAAACGAAGCAGTGAATTTTGCGCCAGCCGACTGGGAACCTTTCGGCGAAGAGGGCGTTCAACGGCTACGCGCCTACCGAAAGCAACCCTGTTTCTCACACGATGAGATGCTGCTGACTGCGGCTTCGGGACCATACTCGATCACCACTGCCAAATGGCTTGGTCCTGCTCTTGAGCGTATGCGTGACAACGAGGCGCATGCGCGCACGTTCTTCCGCGAACAAGAGGCCACAGAGACGATGTCTACAGCCGTGCAGCCTTACCTCGGTCCGCGATACCAGAAGACTGCCGAAATTATCGACCCCGAAACAGAGGAGGAGGAGGTTATCTGCACTTTCTGCAAATGCTATTGCTACCTGTCACGCGTGGTCTGCACAAAGACTAACAAGACAATGTGTCTGCTCCATGCTGGGCACTTTGAGTGCTGCGACGCTCTCGAGTCAGAGCGCTACTCCGGACAAAACGGCGAGCATGTCCTGCTCTATCGCATGACGGATACAAAGCTTGATTCGATTGTGCGCAAGGTCGTTGACAAAGCTAACATTCCTGAGGCTTGGGCGACGAAAGTTGACAATGAACTGGATGACAACCCGAGGCCCTCGCTCAAACACCTTCGCACACTCCTTACCGAAGGAGAGAAGATACAGTACGATCTACCGCAGCTGCCAGATCTGAGACGGTTTGTTGAGCGGTGCAATGAGTGGGTCGAGGAGGCCACTAGCTACATCACTCGCAAACAACAGAAACGGAAGAGCGAGAAGGTCTGGCGCAAGGGCAAGTCGCAAGCAGCAGAACAAGAGGAGCGTGAAAAAGAACTTCGAAACGTGGACAACATCCATCGGCTACTGGCGAGGGCAGATGAGATCGCGTTCGATTGCCAGGAAATTAACACGCTTCGTGAGCGCTCGGACAACATCAAGGAATTCAGGCACAATGCCATCAAAGCACTCGAGAACATCCGGTCACATACCACCGAGGAATTCGAGGAGCTTGTTCAGCGCGGTAAGGAATTCCACGTCGATATCCCTGAGATTGATCAGCTTGAATCCCTCCTCAAGAGACTTCGTTGGGATGACGAGGCGCGCTCCAAGAGACCTAACCCGGAGACCTTCCGCCAGGACCAGACTCTCCTCGAGATCTCTAAATTCATCCAAGCTGGTCTCGAAATTGGCGTGCCAGAGTCGAACCCGGACATCGTCTTCTTCCGCGAACACATAGCTCAAGGTGAGCTCTGGGAGCAAAAGGCTAGTGAACTCATGGCTGTCGAACATGTTCACTACCAGCAGCTGGACGCACTTTCAAGGCAAGCAGTGACATTGCCGGTCATGGCAGAGACTTTGGCGCGCGTCGACAACATTCTTCGGAAGCAACGTGAGGTGCAAGAAAAGATCGTCTCACTTTATGAGCGCACGAAGGAGCCTTTCCGCCAAAGACCCCACTACCGCGAAGTGCGCGACGTCATGATGTCTTTGGAGGAATTGCAAAGCAAGCCAGCTGGCACAATCGATCTGGAGAAGGAGCAGAAGAGGCACGAAGACTGGATGAGACGTGGCAAGAAATTGTTCGGCAAAGCCAACGCGCCCCTACACATTCTTGGGACGCACATGGAGACCGTCAACGAGCGCAATTTGGCTTGTTTCGACCTGTCTGATACTCCTCGTGGCCCTGTGGAGCCATCTTCGCGCGCCAACAGTCCAAATGTGGAAGGTATGGATCGCTCAACGGACGGAAGCAACTCTAGTAGGGATGTCTTCTGTGTCTGTCGTCGTCCAGAAGCCGGCATGATGATCGAGTGCGAACTCTGCCACGAGTGGTACCATGGCAAATGTCTGAAGATTGCCCGAGGCAAGGTCAAGGAAGACGACAAATATACCTGTCCCATTTGCGATTGGCGCGTCAAGATTCCACGTGATGCTGCACGCCCGAAGTTGGAGGATCTTCAGGCATGGTATGAAGAGATGCCCAAACTTCCCTTCCAGCCAGAAGAAGAGGCAACGCTTACCAGTCTGTGCGATGCTGGTCAAGCTTTCCGCGACTTCCTGCGTCCATACATCAACCCCGTCATGGCCTCAAGCGAGGAGGTCGGGACTCTGCGCTTCCACCTGCGCAAGGTTGAGGGTGCAGACATTTTGCTTGCCTATGAAACGAATTATCTCCGTCAAGAGCTGCACAAATGGGCACCAGTTGCGCCAGAGCCGCCACCTCTTATCGAAGCATCATCATCGACACGCAAGCCTCGGCCGACCAAGCAACAAAAGATCATGGCACAGCTCGGCATCACCAATCCTGAGGATCTACCGCAACAGTACAAGATCAAGCCTCACATTGCCCGTCGTAAAGCTTCTGAAGCATTTGGCAAAAACCAACTCCCACTACAGCCTGCAGGCACTGGTTCTTCGTCACCAGCGCCTCAAATCCTCGGACCTCAGACACTTGGCACGTTCCAGGCTGCTCCGAAGCCAGGCCTCACGGCTCTCGCTATTCAGGTTCTGGGCAACCTCGCTAGCATCCCTGTCGCCCAGAAGATGCTTGCTGCTGAGCCGCACATGAACCGAGAAAAGCTCGACAAGATGCGCCGTTTGTTGAGCGAAGATCCGAATGCTCCTGATGATGTTGAGGCTTTCACTGCTCGTATGTCGACGCTGCCTCATATGCCTGCATTCGGCTATGACATCAACCACAAGCCCTCTCCTGTAGGTTCTTCCGGCCCAGGATCAGCGTTCAGGGAGCAGAGTATGTTCTCGAACTCTGGTGCGTCGCCTTCAGCTGGTGCCAATGGCGCAACTCCAACGCTGCAACAACCTCGACTCGCGTCGCCAGCGAATTTCTCCCCGGCGCCTCACTTCACCGGTCGTGGCTCTCCTCCCTCGCCCAACTTTGGCACGGCCAACATGTTTGACAGCCCTGATGCGCACGCCAACAGTGCTATCGAATTTAAGCCGACTGTCACGTCACCTGGCGAGTATCCATCTGTGTCTCGCGGCGGCATGATGACCATGGGTATGGGTATGGGCATGTTTGAAAGTCCGCGCACATCCGGTGCTAATGCCGGCGGATTGGCGAGTCTTGCTCAAGCTGGCCTTCAAAGTCCCGGCTTCGACGGCAGTCAACACAGCGCCGGAGGCCTTGGCATCAATGATGTATTCGCCGACCTGGTCGATCATGATGCCGCTGGCCTGGACAGCACTCAAGACGACAAGGACAAGGACGTCGCTGAGGCCGGCGTGATGCCATCTACTGAGCATGGTGGTGAATTCTCTGCTATGACAGACATGGACCCGCAGCTCGCTCACAACGAGGGGCAGGATGCGCCTACGGCCACAACCGAGGTGTCTCCTGGCACTCAGGATAATGGCACCACGCAGCAATCGCCTGCACCCGCAGCACAAGCTGGAACCTCTGTCGAGCCTGGACTCGATGGTTCTACCGACGCCGCAAAGGAGTGAGCAGCCGACAACTTCACGAACGTGTACGGTACATGCATCGTTCCAGTATCGTCAGCCTGGCTTCTGCTTGCATGCATTCATCAATGCTCTGCTTTGCTCTCTCCGAAGCACTGCATAATACTCCCACCATAAAGCACGAGGAATAATGGCTTTTTTGCTTTTTTCTGTATTATCTTCCGGCCGACGAGCATGCACTTTCTGTTTTCAGTTGGCCTTTCAAGAAAAAAGGGAAAGGAGGAGTTTTCCTAATCAAACTATTCTCTTATACCCCGCTGCGTGAGACTGATGAATGAGGTATACAACAAGGGACCTTTATAAATCAGCTGTGGCGACTTCTTCTATTCTTCTCCTGCCTTCTGGTTCTTCTTTGCTTGGGGAAAGGGAGAGTGATGGGTATGTACGATGTATGTATGGAATGTAGGAATCTTGGGAGCAATGACAGCTTTTTTTCTCTGTTACAATTTCATGTTGGTTGCTGTCCTTATGTGTGTGTGGTTTGGTGGTGGTTGTGATGCATTTGTCGCTCGACCTGTATGCAGTGTCCATGGGCATACCCGGTATCTCTCGATTTTCCTGACTCGACCAAGTGATGGCATGTAACGTACCCGGCAACCAAGCCGATCATGTAACCAAGGTGCTCAAAAATCCCCTAATCTCTACCACCTTACTTCAATACGCGACTATGCAATCAAATCACGCGCGGTTGTCCTCAAAGGAAGACGATATAATCCTTGCTATTCAGGCTATCCAACTAAGGCCAAATTTCTAGCGTACGGCAGGCTGCAGCTGTATATACCGTCTTATTTTTAACGCTTAGAGAAAGAATAAACGGAATACGGTTGAAGCGCGATTCTTCCTTGGGAACATAAAGGCTTACTCTAAGCGAAGAGGAGGTCCTAGTTTAGAAGGTTTTCGAACTGGATTGTAAAGGAATACCTACCTATTAGGCTTGATAAGCTTTGGGATTTTATAAGCTTCAATAATTACTTAAGCTCGAGGTATACTATCTACTAGTATTCAATTATATAGTCGCGTGTTGAAGTGAGGTGGTAGTATTTTAGAGAATTCTGATTCACTTGGTTACATGATTCACCAGGGTGCAGGATACGTTATATAAACATTGTTTAGGGTTAGAGTTGGTGCCAACTCACATCCGGCAAAATGAACGACAGATGCACGGCACGGTCAGTTCGCGGTGTTTGTTGGAAGACATCAACTTAACGGTACTGAATGGTCTGATCTGTTGGTTCAGATTGACTGTAGACTTCGTGTGTGGCGTGCGGAAGGTATATATGCCGGTTTTTTGGTTGTCTTTGTGATCAAGCTTGAGATTGGGTGCCGCGGGATCGGCAGATATTTGACAGACACTTTTCAGTCGGAAAAATAAAAACCATCACGAGCTCAGAAATGCGTATATCAGTTACTGTAAAGATGATTTCTATCGATGCTGAGTGATGACGAGCACCTTTGATCTCAGGATTAACTGGCGAGGAACACATAGACGCTTCTGGGGTGCGATAGTCATCATAGCGTCTGAGAAAAAGGCGAGCATAGATCATGCAAACGCGACGGGAAGCATGGTACACGATAAATGATTGCTCGTTTTTCCCAGGATATTAATACTGAAGAAATTGTCGGTACCTTTTATTTTTATTCGATACAGTCATAGGTCTCGTTACATTAATTTGATATCGTGCTGGTCTAATCTCAATCTGCTCTGCCCCACGCTGTTACGCAATGGTCAAAGCTTAGCGCCCAGAGGCAGATGCTCTTTGTCAATCCTGTTTACGGGAAGTTCAATGCAAATTCCGACCCGGTGCACTAAGATTGGTCTGTACCAGGTGACCGATGTCGTGGCGCTGCCTACTTCGGGAACATTCTCCAGAAACGGCCGAGCAAGGACGGCACAGGTTTACTGGTGCTCGCCCTTATCGAAGCGCTCTTGCCTCTCCTGCTCACGCTGGCGAGCGTGCTCCTTGACCTGCTCGGGAGGTGAGTCCTCAATGAGCTCGCTCTCCTTGTTGAGGCCGGTCCACTTGGGTAGACCGTCAGGAATATCGATGCAGCGCTGACCGTAGAACATGTGAAGTCTGAATAGAAACGTTAGTTAATCTTTCTCCGGACCATTGACCAAGAATTTTGGAATGCTTACCTGGGAGCGAAGTTCTCCTTATCTTGTTGGCTCTTGAACTTGATGAGCGAAGGGAAGAGCAGGATCATGTTGCGGCCCTCGTCCATGATGGGGCTGTGGCAGAACGAACATCGAACCTTGCAAGGAAGCTGGTGTTCGGTGGACTTCGAGGACGGGTCGTACCACTCGAGGTTGTGGTGACCGTTCTTGAAATTGATGTCCTCCTTGTGGAAAATAGCGGCCCATTGGAATGGAGCAGCTGGATGAGATGTCAGTATCGTGTTTCTTATACATGGTCGCGTGACCAGAGATTGAAAGACATACCATGTTGTGTCTGGCAAGTAGTGCAATGGCACAATTTGCTATCCAATGGCTCTTCTCTGCTCAGCTCGTATTCGACCTTGCCGCAGTGGCAGGCAGCCTCGTAGCGAGCCTCAAAGTGCTCATTAGGTTCGTGGAGCTTGTAGGGAGCCTTGGTCTTCCAGTCATTGAGACCAGTCTTCTCCTCTTGCTTTTGCTCCTCAGGGGTCATGGTGGCGTATGTGCGGGCGGCTGCTGCGGCAGTCTCGTTGGAGCAGTCCGGTGTCACTGGAGCGGAGAATGCGCTGGCAGGGACGTTCAAGTTTTTGGTGGAAGTAGTGTAGCAGTAGCTGAGGATAGCGCTGCTGGTCGACTGGCTGAGGGCGGCGATGGTACGTGGGGCGTTTGCTGTAGATGTAAGAGCTTGGACGGCGAGGCGTAGAGCGTTGGGTCCGTTGGTGTGTTGGTAGCTGAAAGCGGCTCTGCGAAACAAGACTGGAGTTGTCCGAGAGAGTGAACAGAGGCCGGCCATATAACAGGATGTGGTATGTGCAGGAATGCAACAGTTGCAACGTCACACGCGATGTAGTGGTAGTCAATGACGATTGTCCGCAGGGAGGAGGAAGCTAGACGTGATTCAGATGTGGATGCAGCGAGATGGTTTATGGTCCAGGGTCGGATGGTGTGCAAAAGAAGGCTGAGGAAGAACAGATAATAAGCTACATATACATACACATATTTCCACTAGACTCGGCTCCCCTTGTGTTCCTCACGATCGCAGCATCGAAGTGGCAGATCCTGTGTGCCTTGCAAATCATCGTAATCATCGTGAGAAACGACGCTCGCGCTCACAATGTCGTGGTCATGTCGTCACCGAGTGTCACCAAATCCAACCTACAGATCGGAACGTTGCAGATCGACCTGCATGAGCCTGCCGTCCGACTCTCACAGGCAGTGATAAGCATACATTCGTGCGATCTTCAACTAATAAGACTGGTCTGGCTCGCTGGTAGTCCGTTAAGAATCTGCTCCGTCGTTCGGAAACGCGCACGCAATTGCGTACAAACGACAATGTCTCGACATGTTGTCTTCCAGTCTTGGAATAGTGTCTGGGCTACTCTACCATGCGGTGGATATAGGCAACTTATTATCACTAATTTGGAGAGAGGCTCTGTTTGCTAGCGCTTTCTCCGCATCTCTGGGCGACACATCTCAAGAATTGACTTCAGCCCTGGTGCCTAACTCACATTCAGGCACGTGAGCTGTCCCCGAAGTCATTTCCATGGATTGATGAGCTGCGTCAATGGACCTGAGCATTCCCGGCTGAGCGCATGACGGACCTAGACTATCCGATGGACAGCATGTTTGCTTTGTCGTCAACAACAAATTTTGCAACAAGACGCCCAGTTTGACAAGAATCCACGAAGCCTTTGCCCAGTCTCGGTCTCGTGGTGCCGTGATGGGGGGATTATGATGGTGCTGGGTATACGGACTGGGTGTGCAAGTGCTCAACCTGGCTAAGAATCCCAGCCAGATATTCACCACAAATAAGAGGTATACATGTATGTAGGCCGCAGTTCAGACGAGCTCACTAATCAGCATCTTGCTCTAAACGTGACCACGATAACATATCGGACGCCTATCCGACAACGTCTTGGGTCCTCTATAGCCTCCCTCGCTCACGAACGAGCTTCTGACAACTGCAGAGTATTTCCAGTAGACATTATATCAAACGACCACACGCTTTCCTGGAGACAAATGGCCTCAGCAACGCCAACCCAGAAACACGCAGCATCCGGCGGCAACTTCACACCAATAACCCACTCAACAACATACGACTACATCTCTCCTCTTCACTTAGATCTCACCGGCAAACACGTCCTCGTGACCGGCGCAGCTTATGAAAATGGCATCGGCTACGCCACAGCAACAGCCTTCGCCCGCGCCGGCGCCTTCTTCATCGCTCTCGCCGACATCCATCCCGTATCAGAAACTCTTGTATCAAACCTCAAAACCGCCGCAGTCCAAGCCGGCCGCCCAGAACCGCAAATCCTAGTCTGCACAGTAGACATCACCTCCCTGCCCAGCGTCCAGTCCCTCCACACACACATCACCTGCGCCTGCAACCCCAACCCCATCGACATCATAATCAACAACGCCGCACACATGGAACCCGCGCAACGCCTGCTCGACTCTGACCCAGAAACTTACTGGCGAACCTGGGAAGTCAACGTGCGCGGCCTGATGAACATAGCGCGCACTTTCCTCCCCTCCCTGCTCTCCAGCCCCACGAAAACAATGCTCAATCTCTCTTCCTCGGGAGCGCTGAGCGCTCGTCCCGCAGGCGCTAGCTACCGGTGCTCGAAACTGGCTATTCTGCGGTGGACGGAGTCGCTGCAGCTTGAGTACGGTGGGGAGGGTTTATTGACGTATTGCGTTAATCCGGGGAGTGTGAAGACGGAGCTTTCGAGGGGAATTGGGGAGCAGGCTAGGGCGGGGCTTAGAGATCAGCCTGGTATGGCTGGTGATACGATTGTGTGGTTGGCGGCTCAGCGGAGGGAGTGGTTGGGTGGGCGGTATGTGAGTTGTGCGTGGGATATGGAGGAGTTGATGGGGATGGAGGGGGAGATTGTGAGGGGGGATAAGTTGAAGTTGAGGATGGTATTTTGAATGAATAGGCTGGTTCGTGATGCCGTGGCCATCTCTATACACTACCTCCAAGTCAGGCCGATGATGTACTCTGGTAAAAAAGCACTAGAGCTGGCCCAAGCATGATATGACACTGGACGTTGGAAAGTACACAGCACACATGCTCCATGTAAATGCTCAGACGTCAATTAAGTATATTTTGCCTTAACACAGCGATTCAACTCAAGCAGGTGCAGCCGACTCGGTCTTGAGTCTCTTATTCTCAGCACCAGCTTCACCCTCAGCTTTCCTCTTCTCGCCTTCCTTCTCCCTCTCGCGCCTCCTGGCCTCCCTCTCCGCGCGCTCTTTCTCCTTGCGCAAGGCTTTGCTCTCAAACTCGTGCCACTCACCTTCAAGCTGTGCCAACTCGACAGGTCGCTCAGGTTGAGGGTCCTCGGTGGTAAAGTACGGGTGTTCGAGCACATCGGCGGCAGTGGGACGGTTGGAAGGGTCGTACTGGAACATAGCTTGCAGAAGCTCATAAGCTTCGAGAGAAACGCGCTCGCGGTACTTGTCCGCGAACGTGGAGGGTTGTCGTGAGGTTGGCCGCAAGAGCTCGTACCATTGCAGTTCTGTGATGCCAGGCCATTCGCCGCGAGATGGAGTGCCGAGTACAGAGTAGATCTTGTCAAGCTGGTTGATCTCACTGCCGTCGCCAGGGAAGATTGCGTGACGGGTGAAAATCTCAACCAGCACGCAGGCGGCGCTCCAGATGTCGACTGCAGGACCATATTGTGTCTCACCCAGCAGGAGTTCAGGGCTGCGATACCAGATGGTGATGACGCGGTTGGTGTAGTCCTGCTTCGCGCGCTTCTGATAGAAGCGTGCGAGACCAAAATCGGCGAGCTTTAGTTCGCCAGTCCTCGAGATCAAAATGTTTGCTGCCTTGATATCACGGTGCAAGACGCCGCGGTGGTGCAGATACTCGAGACCCTCGAAGAACTGCTTGGCAAGATGCTTCTTGTGCGCAGCAGTTAGTTCAAAGGTAGGGTGGTTGATGATTCCCGTCAAATCGTGTTCCAGGTATTCAAAGACCATGAAGCAGTCGTTGCGCTCCACCATCACTTCGCGCAGCGCCACGATGTTGACGTGATTCAGGGACTGCAAAAGCTTAATCTCACGAATGGCAGTCACGGGAAAGCCATCGCGTTCGCCTTCCATGCGGATCTTTTTGAGAGCAACCATGTTACCGGTGTACACATGCGGTGTCTTGTAGACCTTGCCGTATGTGCCGCTACCAACGACCGACTCATTTCCAGGCTTGCGGTAATAAACGCTTTCTGATTGCGCGTGATCGTTGCTGAGCTGTGGCCGCGCCTTTATCCGCTTTTTCCTGACAATTTCTTTTCTGAAAAGAGGTGGCGATGGCTTGCGAGGTGTCTCGACTCGAGTGTTACCCACGTACAGCCTGCTCTTGGGGACAGGTGCAGGGATGGGTGTAAGAGGTGAGTCGAGGACAGGAAGCTTTCGATCCAACAAGGGTGAGGTCTCTGGTTTCAAGGGCGCAGCTCGCTCAGTCGCTGCTTGTGTTGCTCTACCCTTGATGGAGAAACTGATCTTGGGCTTTACCGCATCTTTTTCCGGAGCATTGTTCGAGTATGTGTTGGCATCGTTTGCCTCTTGTGAAGGTATAGGGCTTGGCGCTTTACGCTTTCTTGCCAGCTCCTCATCCTCGGCCCTCAAGTCGGCAGGCGGCCTGAAGGGATTGTCGTGATCTTCTGCTGTACCAGAGGAAGGCTGCTGACGTGACTGTGCCGTTGATTGCGCCGCATCGTCTCGTGGTCTAGGCTTCTCCCCAGGCTGTACTATGTGACCACCTTTGGTACCTTCACTGGGAGTCCAAGACATGTTGGTAAAATGGCCGCGTCCGCCACGGCCCGCCGGACCGCCTCGCATACCACCGCGCGGTGGACCATCGCGGGGAGGGAAAGGCGGCCTGTTGGAATGGAAGCCAGGTTGCGGTTGATATTGAGGAGCATGCGACTGCTGAGCGTGACCGCCATGATAGGGGTATTGTGACTGGTGTGAGGGGTAGCCATGCATAGGCGCCGACCCGGCATGGGGTTGGTATGGAGGTTGGTTGTATCCAGGACGACTGTAGGGCGACTGAGCAGGTGGGCCGTAATTGTTGTTATTGTAGCCTTGGTGGTATCCGCCGCCACGTAAATACATTTCCGGTTCTTTTTCCTCGTTAAGCGGCTTTGCGCGAGAATCTCTTTCCCTGCTCAGCGAGCGAGATGTGGAGCGATCTAAATCACCCGGTCTGATGGCTCGACCAAGACTATCCCTACTTTGGCGACGAGGCTCTCGGACGGGCGAGCGCCGTAGATCGTGGTCGTTTGAAGGTGGTCCTTGTGCGTAGGCAGAACTTCGTCCTGAGCCCTTGTTGTATTCTGCCTCTTCCCAATTGCGTCGCCTGTTCACACGTTCCTCGCCACGTCCAGACCTGTACTCCTGATACGAAGGCGAAGCACGGGAGTTGCCTCGTTGGTAGCCTGCCCTAGGAGAGCGGCGGCGGTATGTGGCTTCTTCGTCGTCTCTCCTGTATGATCTTTCCTCAGGCGGCGCCCGCCGAGAATCTACTTTCCAGGAGTCAGTACTGTAGCGAGATTCGAGTGATCGCGACCGAGGACGGCGTTGGGAATGCGGTGAGTACGGACGCCTCGCAGCCACACTGCCTGGTTGCGCAGGTCTTGGCGACCTGGGCCTTGGTTCTCTGAGGTCGCGATGCGAGTGCCGTGATGGCGGGGTAGGGCTTCGAGTGTGATGTCGCTTATGATGGCTTCGACGGGTGGGCGATGGAGAATGCGAGCGACTGCGATGGCGGTTGTGTGAGTCGCGGTGGTGGTGGTGTCGGTGGTGATGATGGTGGTGGGAGTTGTCGCGACGCCCGGGATGATGAGGCTCTCTGGAGCGGCTGCGGCTTCGCGAGTGCAGACGGTGCTGGTGTTGGCGCCTCACGGTACTCTTGTCCTCCGATGCAGCATCCCCGCCATGCGATTTGATGTGTTCAGCCATGTTGGGAACCCGCAAGGAGCAGCAGCGTGCCCAAGTACCAGCTCGCGTAGAAGGATTGAGTGGCTCTCGTTGGCTGGCCTGCTCGATGACGGAACAGCCAGCGCGCGACGCGGACTGGTCGCAAGCACAAAGATTCAATACAGATAGCACGCCCGGATCAGTCAGTCAGTTAGTACCCGCCACCGCCGTACTGCAGCTGCTAGCAACGCGAAGTAGTTCAACTGCAATTTTCCTGTCCTCGACCACAAGTAGCTCGCACTCTGTGTCTTGCCTCGCAGCCCTTCGTCGAGGACGGTTGGTGGTCTGTGCAGACCTCGGAGCTGAGTTCGAACAGGTCTTGGCGAGGGTGTTCCTTCGCTGCTGTCTATCAAGCGATAGATGCGGCAAAAGTAAAGCAGCGAGAAATGTTACGCGCTCACGCAAGATCACGCTGTCACTTTGGGTGACACGTCAGCGTTCAGCGAGTGCGTCCACAATGGTAAATGTAGTGTCAGTCAATCTCGAGTCCTGCGTAAGCTTTCTCCGCCTTTCTCTCTTTTGCACATGTGGAGTTATGCGTGGGCATAGACGAGTGCAGCCAGTGGCCGCTCAACACTCTGGCAGTGAGTAAATTCACAGCAGTTAGGGTGTCGGTGCGGCACTGGGGGTTGCGCTGGCAGATACGCTGCTGTCAGAACGCGCGCCTGGGTTAGTATCTTGAGGTAGTACATGGGCCGGTGTTGGCTGCCCCTTGGCCGAATCTCAGCAATGACCGCGTGAACGGTGTGGCGCAAAGATATCGTCCAAACCGCTGCTTGCCCGTACGAGATGTTGCCAATCCATTCTCTCTATCACAGCTCTCCCAAGGGACCTCGTACTCGGTCGTGAAAGGTTCAAGGTCAGTATGCATCCCCCAGAACCGTGTTAGATGACAGCGCCACCATGTCTCTCTGCCTGTTATGTATGCTGTCGAGCCGCATGCCGCAGATAGCGACATGCCCCGACGCCGGACTCACCTCAAGAGTGGCACGCGTCACCGGCGACAATCTCACTCCAACCATTGCCAACAGTGTATCACGCAACATAGAACTATCTAAAGCAAACACGCACAGCCTGAAGCCTGAGCCGTGAGAAGTGAAGAGTGGCGAGCCTGGCTTCCAGATGAGGGCCGGTCACTTAAGCGAAGCGCGCATGTCCCCGGGCGGACAGCAGAAGATTGAATCGATGAAATTTCCAGCTTCGAGGACGGCTTCACTCGAGCACGCTCAGAGAGAGCGGTCATGGTCACCTCCTAAGTTCCCTCGCCAGATGTTGCCGGGCGGGTGTGGCTCTTGTTCCGACGTCGCTCACATGCGCGTTCAGTGCGCACCCGTACTCGCAGCGCTGGCCTGAGCACGATGCGATACCTAGATAGTGAGTACATGTCGCGATGGAAGTGCAAGAATTACAAAGAAAATATAACAAGGCGCGTGTATGTGGTGATGCTGGCGCTGCGAGGATGGGCTTTGAAGGCGTGAGGTGTTGCAAGTGGAGGTGGGGAGATTCGCGTGACGGGAACGCGGTAGAGGCAAATTGCTTGGTACTCGCTTGCGTCTGGCCGCAGCTTGCATGAGATGACATGCAGGTTGAAAATAAAACAGACTTGGTAATGTCAAATGTCATGGCTTGCGACAGGCCTTGAGGCGATCTTAGCCTTGTAGCAAGATAAATGTTGATCGCAAATGGCGAATTCCCACTCCACCATTGAGAACTTGATATTTTGATTCTCGCATCGGACACCGGGCAGACGTTCCCGCCGGTCGCCGAAGGATTGGATGATCAAACCCTCGCCGAACTCGCGCAGCTCTGAAGAATCTATCCAGCCAGTGGGGTGTGCCCTCATTGACTCTTCGCTTCCTCCGGTCCACTGCCACCATTGCAACATCCCTGCAGGGTCATGTCCTATTTGTTTTATTGTATCGAGTCTGGAAGTTCCAATTACTTCTTGTGAAAATATCTGGTGTTATCCAAGCCTCTGTTACACATACATCTTGGACCCATCACAACAATACTAGCTCCGAATAGCTCACGAACCCTGCATCTTAAACCACTGCAGACCCACGTAACGACATGAACGGCGAACACTACCCGAACGCTCCCAGACAAAGAACGAGTCCTCCACGCTTCATCAACGGCCACTCGCCCTTGCACACCGCTTCCTCAATGGCAGACAACGATCGCGACGAGGTCGAGTCGACCATGTCCTCCATCCAGAACTCCATGGGTCCCAAAAAAGTTGCCATGTCCCTCGACGAACTGTCGCTCGACGACTCTGCTGCAGCGAGCACCAACGGTGAACAGAACAAGTCGGCAAAACAGTACGAGGAAGTAAAAGATGAAGACCTGGAGGCTTTGAAGTTACACACAGCGGCGCGCGACCTCCGTGACGAGGCACCGCCCACTCCTGCGGCAGCGAGCCGTAGCCAGAGTCCTTTCATCACCGCCAACCCTACTGTCGATTTTGACGGCCTGTCATGGCCAAGTGCTGGCACACTGGAGCGTCTCCGTGAGCGCGAGAACCCGGAGGAGGCGGCTGCGCGTCTGAAGAAGCTGTCAGGTGCTGTGCGCACGATTTTGGAGTGCATTGGTGAAGATCCCGAGAGAGAGGGCTTGCATGGAACTCCGGAGCGTTATGCAAAGGCGATGATGTTCTTCACAAAGGGTTACGAGGAGAACCTCAGAGACATCGTTAACAACGCGGTCTTTAAGGAAGATCACGATGAGTTGGTTATCGTGAAGGATATCGAGGTGTACAGTCTGTGCGAGCACCATCTGGTGCCGTTCGTCGGAAAGGTCAGTTGACATGCTGGTGGGCGTCAAATCTGTATATTCACTAACCACCCTCTTAGATGCACATTGGCTACATCCCCTCTCGCCGCGTGATTGGTCTCTCCAAGCTCGCGCGCATTGCTGAAATGTTCAGCAGACGTTTGCAAGTCCAGGAGCGCCTCACCAAGCAGGTGGCGCTCGCGCTTAAGGAGGTTCTTCAGCCGCAGGGTGTGGCCGTGGTCATGGAGTCAGCGCACATGTGCATGGTCATGCGTGGCGTGCAAAAGTCTGGCTCGTCAACGACGACCAGCTGTATGTTGGGCGCCATGAGGAAGCGCGCGAAGACGAGAGACGAGTTTCTTACTCTGATCAACAGGAAGTGAAGAGCTGGTGGTGAGCAATATAGCGCGAGGAGTTTTGGGCGCGATCTGAGGTAAACTAAACCCTCAGAGGTACAGCATCAGGCGTTTTGGGATCTGTAAAAGATGACATGGGGGCTGGGCCACTTCAACAGGCCATTGTTTTATACGCATGGGATGATACCACAACCACGACGCTCAACGCAGCGTAAGTAAGAAATTGTACTTTGTTTTTGACCTTCTTGACCTTTCGCGAAAGGACGAAGCTTCAGTCCAGACTTCCTCACTTCACTCTTACCTCATTCAAAACCACAAGCTCGCCCGCCAACGTCACGCGACCTCTGTGCGGCACACAGCCCATCACATGTAACTTCGCGACGCTTGTTCTGACTTGCGACAACAACAA
Organism: Graphiopsis chlorocephala; assembly: GCA_022828445.1. Classification (NCBI taxonomy): domain Eukaryota; kingdom Fungi; phylum Ascomycota; class Dothideomycetes; order Cladosporiales; family Cladosporiaceae; genus Graphiopsis; species Graphiopsis chlorocephala. Next base: position 1,598,839 of record JAIZZJ010000011.1, on the reverse strand, counting down.
AACATCCGCCCGAGCGACACCCTCCAGAGCGACCGCCACACACACAACACTCACCAACCGAAGCACAAACAACTCACTCGTACCTCCCCTTCCTGTCTCAGCTCGAGGCAGCAGATGGCTAATCGCACACAGCCTTTCAGCTCACGCCTGTTCGTCTACCTGTGCATCGGCTTCGGCGCACTCGCTGCCTGGTGCTGCGTGCCGCAGTACACTGAGCCCTACGTCGAGAAAGAGTTGCGCCCGAAACCAGCCGCGACCAAAGCAAAGAAACGTCGCACAAGCAAACCGCACCCACAAGTCTCGCCCGCGTTCTATTGATCTCTTATCCTGCAGCATCCCTCCACCTCACTCGACTTGACTCGGCCAATGGGCAATCGCGGCGACCGCTGCTTCTACGGTAGTCTTATATCCATACTCGTCAGCTTTCTCTGCTTTTCAGTTTACACCGGACACAGCGGAGACAATCCACTACACGACTTCGAGTCCAAACCGAAAAAAGGCAAAGGGCAGGGCAAGTAACCAGCTGTACTCACAACACACTACTCCTTCGCGACACGGCTCATGGGCGACGAAAGCAGTCGTCCTTTCTTCGGATTCATAACCGCAACCCTACTTGTGCTCTCTTGCTTCTCAATCTACACAGGGCATCTCAAGCCGCTGTACGATCCGAGTAAGCATCGTAAGGGGAAAGGAGACCGCAGTGGGTGAGCAAGCGCACCTAGAGCACTTCACTGGCTGTACACACCAATCAACTTCATCAATAACCCTTACCAACCATTCGCAGCATCACTCATGGCTATTGGGCGTCTCTACTACTATACGCTCAGCATTTTAGCCCTTGGTTTCTGCTGCATTACAAACTATCATATGTGGCCGGAGAAAGGCTACCTTCCGCATCAGAACGTCGGTAACAAATTCCGCAAACACCCCGAGGAGGTCAGAAAGGAAGAGCAGAGAGAGGCGAAGACCAGAGCAGAGAGGAAGAAAGAGAAGAAAGAGCGCAAGCAGAAGAGGCGTGAATCTGCAGAGCGACACGAAGCAAGACGCGAGGAAAGACGTCGTCGTAGAGGCGACTATTCGGACGAGCCGGAGTGGATTGCCGATTTCAGCCAAAAGCACCACGACAGACACAACCATGCAGAACGAATTCCCCTCTCCTCGCCCGCTCCAGGAGCAAAAACAGGACGTGCCAGAAGAGTCAGCTTCGAGGACGAGGATCAACCAGATCTCGCAGCACAGCGGAGCGGACACGGTACCAGTGGATATGCCTCCTACCTCTACGGACAAGGAGCAGTCAGGACCAATGGAGGCGCAAGACCTTATGGAGTTAGATCACCTCCCGGACACCATCAATATGACGGAAGCCCAGACTCTCCAATCAGCAACAGCAAGCAATCTGTCGGCTCGCCACACGCCACTAGTGACAGACCGAAGCATGCCACCGTCCAGTCCAACTCCGACACCGTCAGTCCAGTTCCATACAAAGGAGGTATTGCCACCCCAGGGTCTCGGCCTTTCTCAACGGACGTTGGGCCAGATTGATTCTTCTGTGCAAAGTCAACAGATGTCTTGTCAGCAGCTGATGCCGCCTCCGAGTCAGCTTGGCAATCTACACAAGCGTCGTGCTGAAGCATCACCTGAGAAGTTCAACACTGGAGAATTCCAGCCACTACAACCGCAAGCACTAACCTCAACAAAGAGGATCCGCACTGAGGGTGGCACGCCGCGTGACGCTGTGGTCGAGAACCCAGCATCAGCACGTACGCAACTCACGGCCATCCTCAGCGACTTCAACCTCACCCCAAGCGTAAAACAGTTCCCTAGCAATGTGGGAAACCAAAGCACAACATCACTTACTAACGACACGAACAACGTTTCAACCTCGCAAATCCTTGCGGGCACTCAACTTACTGCAGGGCTTAGCGATTTCAGCTTCGCCGCTCCCAAAGCATACACCATACCTCTCTCGGCCATCCCACCGACCCCGAAGAACAAATCCAAACAACCTTTCAGTCTCTTGAACGCCTTCTGTGCGAACAACGAGCTCCTGCTGCTGTTGTCGAGCTATTTGAACATCCCCTCTATGCTCTCACTCTACTCTATCAGCAAGGTCTACCACCATCAGTTCAATTGTCACTACACCGCGCACATCCTTGCGATCATGCGTACATGGGCTCCGCACTCGGAGATGATCTTCCCATGGCGTAATTATCGAGATTTATGCACCAAAGACCCCCAGCAGCGCCAGAGCAGCCGTTTGCAGAATCAAGAGGTCAAAGGTGCCAAAGAGCACAGCAATTTGCGCTACGTGCCATCATTCCGCTGGCTGCAGATGGTCGTCTATCGTCAGGGTGTCTGCATAGATACGCTCATCCGACTTGCTTCATATGGTCATCGTTGCCCGGCGGGTACTCTTGACGCTCTCAAGGTAAGATTCATCAGCTTCTATCATGACTATCATGAACGCACTGACACAATTCTCAGCGCATGTGGTTCCTCATGGACCTCCCCACAACTAACCAACGAGTACTCGCGATTCGTTCCACAGCGTACATTCCTGACAAAGCCCTCATGTACCTCACCCACTTCTTCATCAAAGTCGACATGCACTTCACCCATCCCCTGGGCCGCGTACAAATGCCCAACCACCCGGACACGCACCGCTTTCCACCTCGCTTCGCACGTCAGGGATTCGTCGGCTCGTCGCTACGCCAGACCCTGCTGGGCGAACGTACTCTCACACCTCTCTGGCGCGTCCTGCGCGGCTGGACGCCCGATCCGCGCGATCCAGCCGTGCACATGGACCAGCTGGACATCGTCAAGCTGTGGGTTCGCCACCACTACGAACCAGACGCCGACATCGAGCCCCGAACCAAAACGATGACCGTCCTGGGAATCTCCTGGCACGAGCTCGGGACCGCCCAAATGGAGCGCATCAACGAGCCCTACAAAACAGTCGACGAGAAGATCCTAGCCGAGCTGGTCGCTCGCGAAGAAGACGACGACGAGATCGCCGAGCTCCTGCGCAAAACTATCAGCCCCTTCTACACCGTCAAGCCACGCCAGCGCAAGACTACCCAGAAACTGCTCAGAGTGGACCAGCTCGTTATGAGAGAGAGCGTGCGACGTGAGCTGAGCTTGTGGGAGCACTGGGTGCGCATGATGGTTTGGGGCTGGTACGATCCTGTCGGTAGGCGCTTACCGCTGTGGACTGAGGAGGAGTTGTATCGGATGATGAAGGGCTTGCCGCCGAAGCTTATGGCTCCTGCTGCTGAGCAGGCTGATGCGAAGAAGGATGCAGAGGACAAGGCTGCGAAGGATGAAGGAGAGAAGCAGAGTCCGGATGACAAGGAAGGCTCCGATGAGCAGAAGTAGTATGATTGCCTGAGTGTTCTGCAAGTAGTGTTTGGAGAATTGTATCGAAAATTGGATCTTGCGTCACATCCTCGTTCTCGTCATGAGGTTGCAATGGCCCGTCCACAGCCATTTTTAACGCAAAAAGCTTGTCAAAAGATCTTTAAGTTGACAGTGGGTATCGTTACTGAGAGAGTCGAATAAATCGTGAAGTGTATGGGTCTCGCTCAAACTTGGTAGGCACACAACATCGCGAGAGGCCATCATGGCGAACATTTGACGCTTCATTTACTCTGCTCCACTTTCGTCTTCCCATAAGCGCCGCCCATCTTCTTGCGCTCCTCCAGAGCTCTCTTGTAAGGCGGAGCAGTCGGTGGCTGAACGGGATCGAGGCTAACATGCCCCTCAGGCAGTTTGTGACTCGCATCAGCATCAAAAGCACTGAGATCACCACACGCGAGGAACGGCGCAATCCAGCGGTTTCCCTCTTCCTCATCCTCGGAGTCTGAGCCAAGCTCAAGCTCCACAACGCCATCTTCGCGGGTCTTGCGAGAAGCTGCAGTTCGCTCCTTCTTCGCCTTGCTTGAAGGCTTGATTGTGCGTCCTGCTCCAAGGGGGTTCTCCAAGCTCGCCTTGAAGCCCTTGGGCGGTTGGAAATTAATGCAGACAATAAACGCCTCGACACTGCTAGCTCTGCTGCTCCTCGGCTTCGCGACAGTGACGTGCTCGAAGAGTGCTTTCATCTGCGCATACAGCAGATCGACGTCCTTGCCCCTGAAAATCTTCGCCACGAACTTGCCACCAGGCTTAAGAACGCAGAGGGCGAGGTTTAGCGCTGCCCAGAGGAGTTGAGACTGGATGTAGATGTCGAGATCGTGCAGACCGGTGACGTCTGGAGCGCCGTCGGAGATGACGAGATCGACGGGCTGAGCGGCTTCGATGGACGAAGAGCCTGGGATGAATGCTGGGTCGAGGGCGTTTAGGAGGAGGGGGATGGTGGATGGGTGTGTGATGTCGGCTTTGAGGCAGGTGATGCCTTCTAGGGGGGACATGGGTTGGAGGTCGATGGAGACGATTTTCACGTCTTTTCGCGGTTGGTTTGCGGGCGTTGAAGATTCTTCCTCGTCATCGTTGTTTTGTTGCGGCTCGCCAGATTCATTTTGCTTTCGCAGACGGAGGAGTTCTTTGTGGCGTTTGTCTTCCCAGGCTGCGCGACCGACTCGTTCGCCTTTGATGAGCACGCGGGATAAGACTTGTGACCAACTGCCTGGTGCCGCACATAGATCGACTACTCGTGTGACTCCCTCGAAGAGGTCGAATTCTTCGTCGAGTTGTAGTAGCTTGAAGGCAGAGCGCGCTCGCCAGCCCTGTTCTTTTGCGAGGCGGTAGTAAGCGTCACGCTTATCTTTTGAAGATTTCCCCATGGTGTATGATGTGTGGAAATAATTGTTTTGTACTTTTGGGTAGCTTTAACAATGCCAGATGTGGTTCGGGTTTTCCAATGAGTCGGCGTCAAATTCGGCTCGACGAAGAGACTTTTGGTCGCTGCGTTCAGAAGTTTGGGAACGCTGTTGCTCACTTCCCTCCAAGATCACAACGTGAAATGTAAGATAACATGAAAAGTATACCAGACATGCACTTGTAATATGTAACAAGCTTCGTGTATTCAGCCAATGCGAAAGTAGCCATGTTAGGCGTAAGTATCAGGAGACATCGATTTGCTCTGCTACGCCTATACCTGTGACCACTGACCACACGCATGTCTTCGCTGCAGACTGGAATCGGTGGGACTCAAGACAAGATGAATACACAGAACGTTCAGCAGTAGGGCATCTCAAAGATTACTCCCCAAGCCAACCATGTCGCCCGGATCATCTCCAACCCTCAACACAACCCTCCCAGCAATATCCCCTCTCTCCAATTCCTCATAAACCTTCGGCAGCTCCTCAAACTCCCACACAAACACTTTCGGCGTCACCTTGCCTTTTCTCACCGGCCCCACGGCCTTCACACACTCCTTCAAACTCCTAGCAAGATTCCCCTCGATTGTCAACCCCTTGATCGCAATCTCAGACACCGGCGTAAGCAATTTTCCACCACCTGGCGGAATCCCAATACAGCGAAGAACTCCCTCAACGCTCAAAAGCGACACCGCCGTAGCAAACGCAGCACTCCACCCGGCCGCTACGATCACCGCGTCAGCGCCCCGATCATCCGTGAGCTTGTCAATCGCAACACGAAGGTCCGTCGTAGTGTTGTAACCAACAAACTTTGCTCCACGCCCCTTAACAAGCTCCCCTTTCTTCTCCCCAGCATCGAGACCGACCACAAACGGCGTCCGCAAAAGCCCGCACTGCACGACATAATGACCCAAGCCGCCTCCGGCCCCTAGCACAGCCAGCCACGAACCAGGCTTCAGCTCCGCGTTAAGCACAGCTTTATATGCCGTAACTCTAGCGCAGAGCGTCGGCGCCGCGAGCACAGGATCCACATCCGCAGGCAAAATCGTCAAGTACTCTGCATTCGAGACAAACGTACTCCTGGAATGCGCCAACCTTGTGGTGTAAATGATTCGTCGGTTTTAACGATCCGATGCCATTGCCGGAGCAGTACTGCTCCCTTCCAGTGAAGCACGCATCACAGCGCCGGCAGATTCGAGAACAAAACCGGATTCCTACGAGGGTGCCAAGCGTGATTGCTGGGTCGTGCTGGGCGAGGCCGGGGCCGAGGGCGATGATGCGGGCGACGCCTTCGTGGCCGCCGATGTGTGGGAGTTTGATGGCTGTTATCGGGGTGCTATCGGCGCTGGCTAGTGTACCGACGGCGGTATGGAGGTCTGGCGATTGTTATTGGGCGTAGGATGTAGCTTGGTTCAACATCATGGGTAATGCGAATCGCTTTGACGAACTCCAGTGTAGAGGACTTTGGCTAGGACTTCGTCCCTGCCGGGCATCTTGACGGGATAGTCGTGGACGAACTCCACGGGTCTACTGAGACGACGCACGAGAGCGGCGGTCTGGGTTCTGGGAATCTTGTAATAAGTCGACATCCTCGATATTGTAGGAAGATAGTAAGATTGGCTTTGAGGCGCTTCGCGTACTCGCAGCGCTACATTTCAGAAGAAGAGAAACAACAGTACTTATCCTACCCATAGGAGCTACAATCCTGTCTACATAGCATTGATACACGCAAGTAACCTGCACCATCAGCTCGAGGCTCCGGCGTGTACCGTTGACTACTTCTTTGGGCAATGTTCGTAGAGGGGCAGCTCAAGGACATGGCAAGGCCTTCTGTAGTCAGGTTGCAGGGCAAGCCGTGTTTCCAATGCCTGCAGATACGCGATGCAGTCTCTGATCAAGCATTGTGGTGTGAAGACGTTCGCAGATGAGCAGAGAAAGTCGTCACTCGTACGCTGAGGTACGATTAGCCTTTTAGACTTGGCATTAAGTTTAAGGACTTGGCTACACGTACTAATAGCCGAGCTGAGCGAGATCCTTCCTCGCGGTCTAATAACAAGCTCCATATTAGCCTCTTAGCGGTAGGGCGAGTATACACGGACGTTGAAGGTAGACTACGAGGGCCTCTCATATTACCTTCGCTACCGAGTCAGTATTTTGGTTTCCCTATTTATTTGTATATATACTCGCGGTCTAGCTTCGGAGTCTGTACCTCCTCCTGCTCGCCCTACCGGTTGAGAGTACGGGGTATGAATCTAGACCGCGAGTTACATCACACAGGGAGTATTGACGGTGGGATCTTCGGATAGAACAATTGATGACATGTTATTCGTCATTCAGCAAAAATCTATAGCAAACAGGACGACTTCCTTACGGGAAGTCGCAACACAAAAGATGATCTTTACGACCTCTGCATTCGCGTATATCCACAGATCAAGCCAAAGCAAAACAGAAAACTTGTAGCATCAGAGGCAAAGCTAGAAGCATGTCTCCGCTTACAACTCGTCGTGGCCGGAAGGCTCATCGTCGTCGTAGTCGGGCATGCCACCGGCGCCGGCACCGTTGAGCTTGGAGGTGATTGGGTAGGCGACGTCGCTAAGCTTCTGCTTCTGCTCGTCGAAGTCCTCAGCGACGGCGGTGGCGGCGTTCTCCTCGAGCCAGTCCTGGGCCTCCTTGACGGCCTCGAGAAGAGTCTCCTTGTCGTCCTCGTCGATCTTGCCGCCGAGACCCTCGTCGTCGTTGAGCTGGTTCTTAAGCGAGTAGGCGTAGTTCTCAAGACCGTTGCGAGACTCGATGCGCTCACGGGTGGCCTTGTCCTCCTCGGCGTACTTCTCGGCCTCCTCAACCATGCGCTCAATTTCTTCAGCGCTAAGGCGGCCCTTGTCGTTGGTGATGGTGATGGACTCCATCTTTCCGGAGCCCTTGTCACCAGCGCTGACCTTCAGGATACCGTTGGCATCAAGCTCGAAGGTAACCTCAATCTGGGGCTGGCCACGAGGAGCAGGAGGAATTCCGGAAAGCTCAAACTTGCCGAGCTGGTTGCTGTGAGGTGTTGCGTTAGCGTGTTAACTTTCGTGCAATGCTGCATTGTGCAGGCAAGTGTGATGGGGCGGTTTTGGATGACATTGCCTGGGGAGTGCCCGGGGAGTGAAGAGTGGAGAGTGCAAAGACCGAGGCGAGAGAGCGGGTTTTGTGCCCATCCGGGCCCGCGTACTCGAGGCAGTAGCAATAGTACTGGAGTGAGCAGGTGCAGGCCACGTTCCGGGTAGGTGCCATGCCCTAGGGTAGGCAAGTGCAGGCCTGCACTACCTCACCTGAAGAGGCACGAGGCGAGAGCCCCTGACATTGGAAAGAACTTCACGGGTTGGGGAAGGGGAAATATTACTTACTGCGACGAAGTTAGCAATTGAACTGTACAGTGTGTTGGGATTTATTACTTGCCTTGTCCTTAGTCATGGTTCTCTCACCCTCGAAGACCTGGATAAGGACCACGGGCTGGTTGTCGGCGGCGGTAGAGAAGATCTGGCTCTTCTTGGTAGGGATAGTAGTACCACGCTTGATGAGGTGGGTCATGACACCACCGGTGGTCTCGATACCAAGAGTAAGAGGGTTGACATCCATGAGGACAATCTCCTTAGCCTCCTCCTCGCCGGAGAGGACACCACCCTGAACGGCGGCACCGTAGGCGACAGCCTCATCGGGGTTGATACCCTTGGAAGCCTTCTTTCCGAAGTACTCCTCGAGCATGGCCTGGACCTTGGGAATACGGGTAGAGCCGCCAACGAGAACAATGTCGTCAATGTCGCTCTTCTTGAGCTTGGCGTCCTTGAGAACCTGCTCAACAGGCTTGAGGGTCTTCTTGAAGAGATCGTTGTTAAGCTCCTCGAACTTGGCGCGGGTAAGAGTCTCGGAAAGGTCGTTGCCCTCGTGGAAAGCCTCGATTTCGATCTTGGTGCTCATCTGGCTGGAGAGAGTTCGCTTGGCCTTCTCAACCTCGCGCTTCAGCTTGGACATGGCCTTGACGTTCTTGGTGATGTCGGTGTCCATCTTCTTGTTGTAGGTCTTGGTCAGGTAGTCGACGACACGCTGGTCAAAGTCCTCACCACCAAGGTGAGTGTCACCAGCGGTAGCCTGGACCTCGAAGACACCCTGGTCGACAGTCAAGATGGAGACATCGAAAGTACCTCCACCGAGATCGTAGACAATGATCTGACGTTCCTGGTCGGTCTTGTCAAGGCCATAGGCGAGGGCGGCGGCGGTGGGCTCGTTGACCACACGCATGACGTTGAGACCGGCGATGGTGCCGGCATCCTTGGTGGCGGCACGTTGAGCGTCGTTGAAGTAGGCGGGGACAGTGACGACGGCGTTGACGACCTTCTCGCCGAGGTACTGCTCAGCGACCTCCTTCATCTTGCCGAGAATCATGGAAGAGACCTCCTCGGGGGTGAAAGTCTTCTCCTCACTGTGGGTAAAGTTAGCCGGTGTCCGTTTTCGTCTCTTTAATTGCCAATGCTTACCCAGCGACCTCGACGCGGACGCGAGGCTGGCCGTTCTTCTCCACAACCTTGAAGGGGAAGTGCTTGATGTCCTTCTGAATGTCACGCTCGTTGTACTTCCTGCCAATGAGACGCTTGATGTCGAAGACGGTGCGGCGGGGGTTGCTGGCGAACTGGTTCTTTGCGGCGTCACCGACAAGGCGCTCCTCGTCGTTCCAGGCGACCCAAGACGGAGTGATACGGTTACCCTGGTCGTTGACGAGAATCTCGACCTTGCCGCCCTTCATGATACCAACGCAAGAGTAGGTGGTTCCGAGATCAATACCAATGACTGTGGAATTGAGTTAGCAACCAATTGTGGGGCATTGGGAGACACAGCATTCTCAACCTACCAGGTCCAGTGACAGATGTGTCCTTCGCATCCTCCTGAGCGTGAGCAGAGGGAATCATGCTCATGAAGAGCATAGGAGCGAAGACGAGGGCGCAGATGTAGAACATGGTCATCCACGGCGAAGTGGATGGCGAGGACCGCCTGCGCTGGTCCCTTGAGTACCGAGCCATTATGAAGAGGCCGGCCTGTGATGTGATGCGGGAGGTGGTGGTATTGTAGCTCGAGCAGTGCTGAGCTTTGGTAGCTTCACTCGGAATCCCAATGGGTGGGAGGGGGAGTGGATGTGGCTGACCCTAAACCGGAGGGTGTGTTGTTGGTGGTGGTGGAGGAGGAGGAAAGAAAAGGTTGTGGAGAGAGGAAATATTTGGTGCAAGAGCAGCCCGAGTCGTGCTAGAAGTATTTGAGCGGCAAAGAGGCCAGACAGCGCGATCTGTCAAACACCGCTCCCCTCGCCGCCAGCTGTCCACTTTCCGCCCGATTCGGCGGCATCTGAAAGGCCAGCTTGCACATCATCACGCCCTTGGCAGGGTCCGCGAGCATTCCCGCCACCATATCTGGCCATAGCGCACTTCACATGCTCCTTCATACCGTGCTGAAACAGGCTACCCCGTGACTATACTACTGTCTATACTGTGACGCTGCTATCATTTGACTCGTGTCTTAGCCGAGAAACTTCCTGAAGACACCTAACGTTACCTCTTCTTCCACTCCGCATCTGGCCATAGCTGGAACTTTCCATGCCCCTTCGTCGTGACAAAGACACGGAATATGTGTACACTTCTATTTGCAGTCTTACAAACGCACATGTCAGATCCGCCAGCTGGTCTCTTCACGACTGATTTCCTGCAGTATCGTGTCTCACTTTTCGCGCGTACATGTGCGTACCCGGCGATAGAGTGATGCGACAAAGAAGTCTCCTCAACGCCCGAAATGGCTCTCCAGAGTACAGTAACTGCTCGTTCGGTCCACTCGGACGCGACGCACAAGTATGAATTAATTGAGAAGCCGGCCATGTGTCGCACAACCACACTAAAATCAAGGCTCACATGTCAGTCATTGCAATTACACCTCGCAGCAATCAGCCCGACCACGCGAACAAGCACGAGATCCAGCATTAGCTGCCATGCTGTCCACCCTGTCCACCGATGAGTGCTTCGGCGTCATGCTTGTGCTGGCGGCCATCACATTATTGCTGGCTCCCCGACTCTGCCAGAGCTGCTACTACACCATTCTCGCTTGCTATCACGGATTTATCGCATTGCTTGCTCGCATCGAGGTCTTCATCTTCCTGATCTTTGTCTCCCTCCTTGCCGAAGATGTTTACCAAACGATCGTCCGCGCCGTCAAGCTTTTGGTGTCGGCGAAACTCGGCATGTCTGGCAGGTCAAACGCGCAAACCGCATCCAGCTCGGCCACTCATGCAACAAACCCACAACTGGCTCCTGTCAACTATCAGCTTCTAGCCTACATCAGAGAAGACGCTGAAAAGTCCTGGAAGGCCAAAGCTGACGCACGCCAGCAAGAGATTCAGAGAAGCCAGGAACTGAGGGAGTCGTATCGCGAGCTTGCTTTCCCTGATGCCCGAGCCCGAACTTCCACACTGGGCTGAGTTTGAAATGGAGGCTCGTGGAGCAATTGGGCTGGAAAGTTAAGAATTGTGGGACAGGATGGAATTTTTTTCACAAAATTCAATGCTCACATTTCCAGAACGGACAAACTCTTGTTCCCCGGTGGTTACAGGACTGTTGGCTTCAGACGAGAGTTTATGGGAGCAGCACGGCTCAGCAGCTTCTTTGATGCGAGCAGGGGAAAGTGCTCCGCTACTTGTATAGTGCAAACTTGCTGCGCTATTCTCTGGTATGCCCGCAGGAAAAGAAATAATGGGTCTGTTGAAGGCCTTGCGTGCAGTACGGTGGAGATGCTTGCGCAGCAGACCGTGGAAACACATGCCACAGATGCGGGCCATTTTTGCTGCTGCTGTTGATGTTCATGGCGCCGGTCCGCGAATGTTGGCGTTAATTTTGTAAGTGTTGAGTCGGTGTTGGCAGTGCCGCAGCCTCTCCCGCCGATGGTCAGCCCAATTTGTTTGCCGGCGACTTCGGATAGCTGTACGTACACCCATATCTGATCAAGGAGTGTTACGAACTGATCCCGAGGCTCACAGTCACTTATTCGACTAATCTTAATGGTAGAGCCCACAAACAGTGGAGTTGGGAGCACCTTGTATGTGCATATCACTTTTCCCTTCTTCCGGGTTGTAGTAGACATCGTTCAACAGTAGGTCTTGCCGCACGGCTGCTCCCTTTGTTCCTCACGCAAAGTTGGACGTCGATCATATTAATAAAGCAGAAGATACCACCTTTGTCTTTCTCTCTCATAGGATACTTCTACTCCGATTCGGACTTCGTCTCTTTGTTTGGCAATTTCGCGATGCGCACGAGCATTTCTCCTATGCTGTATTCAATTTCTCAGCCGCAGTTCACTTCACCTTCTCCCAAGCTAATGCCGGCCTCTCTCTCCCATCGAGAGCATTTGCCATTCTCACCCTGACAATAGCAAGCAAAGCCGCGACAATTCAGCGAAAAGCAAACTCCACATCACACCAACATCGCAGATACTACCACTACCACAACCATCATCATTCACCATGTCGAGCAATCCCTCCGACGTCCTGGGCACAGTGTTCCTATGGATATGCTTCTATATTTCCGCAATTGCATCTTTCAAGAATCTCGTCGGCAATCAGAAGCCTCCCGCCCTCTCCCGCCACTGTAGCGAGCCACAAGTGGTGTTCCCACCACCGCTGTGGTCATTCGACCTCCCGCCGCCTCGAGAGTCAGTAGAACCGACTTTGGAGCCACGACCGGAGCCCGAGCCTCTTATTCGCCGCTATGGCCTTGTACCGCGTGCGGAGCGACGTGTTCGCCCCGCGGTACCTAGTGAGCGCCCTGTCCGGCGAGAGCGCCGTATGGCGGAGACGTCGACTCGCGAGAGAGTCGCTTCTACTGAGAAGGAGGTGGCGAAGGAGGCGTACGAAGCGCATAAGGGGCAGGAGCGCCATCGGAGGAGTAAGGCGATTGCTTTTGAAGAGGCGGAGTCTGAGCATGGCCATAGTGAGCGAAAGCAGCTCGATGTAAACGTGGGAGCTGCGAACAGCTACTTTAAGAAAACTCGAGATAAGGAAATCGAGAGGACAGCTCATGAACGTGGCAATGCTCTCACTGGTACGGCGCTGGGAGATAGGATTAAGACTGCTTACGCTCCCCCAGTGGATGTTGAAGAAGCTGGTGCTGCGGCTCAGCCTGTCGCTGGCGGAGCCCAGAAGTCAGATGATACGCCCACCGATAATACCTCCATGGCACCTGGAGACGGCCACGACTCGACGAACGCGGAAACACGATCTGACAACCCGTTGCTGAAACTAAGCGACGAAGACGCTGCTGAAGGCCTGAAACCCGAGTTGGAGATGCTCCTACAAGTCAAAGCCAACGGTGAAGTCAACGATGCATGGGATCGCAGAGTCCTCTGGGTGTACACGGCCTGGCACGAGTGGATAACGTGCGGCAAAACTGTCAATTGGGATTTTAACAAGCTCAACGAAGCGCAAATCCGATGTCTCAAGCCCGTGGTCGAAGACATGTTTACGTACCTCGAAAACCGCTGCGGAAAGCGCAGGCACGGTCTTCCACCAGATTCTCTTGATGATACCCTTGTTATCCTGTCTGTGGTGCGCGATAGTATGAATGAAGCCATCGACCCTCCGAAAGAGAGCAATGCGGGCCAGTCTGACACACAGGATGTGCAGCCTGAGACCCATGAGCAGGTCACAAGTGATGTACGATCTGCAGATGACGAGCATTTCAATCACGACCAGGAACAGATTGCAGAGGACCGCAAAAGTGCGGAACTTCTTGACCAACAACTACAACAAGAAAGCGCACAGATTGCAAGCGATCATGAGGTCGCAATACGTCTTGCTCAACAACAACAACAGCAGCAACAACAACAACAACAACAACAACAACAAGATGAAGATGAAGATGAAGAAAATGCACCAGCGTATCAACAGACATACATACAAGACGATCTCGAGGTCCAACAGTATGATCCTTACAAGCAAGATTATCCACAGACGACAGTCGCATCGGGCTCAGGCACATATCCCAAGACAGAATGGGCTAGGCCACAGGCCAATATGCAAGTGCCGGATCCGCCAATCCCTGAGCCTGAGTTTGAGCTGCCTAGGTACAAGGTGGTAAGATTGGCCTCAGACCAATTTGTTATTTGGGGTGGTTATGTGCAAGCCGACGTTGGTTTATGAAAGTTGGTCTCTGGTCATGTGCGTCGAGCCAGCCGGACAACGATTTGGAATCGAAGTTGACCACAATCGAATGGATATCGACCTCGATATACGAGATGACCTCTTGCTCGAAGATACCGCGCATTTCCGTGCGAGTTTTCCTGCACACACTTCCAAGTGGCGGCAGTACAATTCGGCCGTCAAACAACTTCGCCCACTTCTGGTCTTTGGCCGCAAGCTCGTAGATCCTGTTGCGTAGCTCGGCCGGGAGTCTGAGAAAGGGCGCTGTTTCGGAGTCGCCAGTCTGGATTCGTGTAAAGGTGAATGTGAAAGGTGTGTCGGTCATGCTCGACTGAGGATGCGAGCTGCGCTCTTCGTTCGTCGGCCCGAAGAAATGCATTGCGGCGCGAGGAGAGCTATAGTGAATCCGGTGTTGTTAAGCGCCGAGTATGGTGGAATGACGCCTTGCTGGTGGTGTGGCGATAACGATCTCGGCCTGCAGCTGGTTTTGATGGCGTGGAAGTGGTGTCGGCTTGTCGGCTTAAGGTAGAGTTGAGCTGTCGCGACACCCAGGCGCGTTCACAAACCAGAACATTGAAGTCACTGCATTGCGCTGGTGCGTCATCTGCTTTGGCTTTTACGCCTGTAACTGCTTCTAAAATTCGCTGCAGCTTCACTGGTGCAGCAATATGTCGTCACGAACTTCAGGACATACATCCAAGAGCTCGTAGATACCTGCTGTGTGGCGCTTGATATCGTCCGACATTATTCTTGACCTATACTTATTACTGTCTTTCATATCAGCGTGGCAGTATCCATCGGCTGTCTACCAGGGTGGCAATCCCAGACGGCAGCACGAACAATAGAGCGATGGGATACTGATGGCGGGTGTATCATCATACGAGAAAATCTTCGAACTCGAATGTTGCAGGTGAGATAGTGTAGTTGATTCAAATGCAGTGAGGTGAGATGTTAAACGGAAACTTCAGGTTGTCTCGCCTTGTCTTGGCGTGGAGTGGTCGGAAGTTTGTGTTTGTTTATGCCGATGTTTTGATCAGCTACGCTAACACAAGACGCGACTACCGACTCGGTGCAACGCCTTGACCTTCGATCCTCCACAACCACACACTCTCCTCCACCAGCAGCGATACTAACACCAGCATACCATCCGGCGTGCATTGCTGTTGACACGTCGCCGATCGCGACCAGGAATCGTCGACAATGGCGCACTCAGCAAGCGGCCGCTTCAGCAGCGAATACCACACAGCCTCCAGCGAAGGCTTTGATCCTCAACACGAGGCTCTCAACTCGACAGTCGCATTTAATGAAGAGACACTGGGCAGCGCTGACATGAGCATTGAAGTGGGACGCGGCGCCAGGCGCACGGCAAGAGAAGACGTGCTTAGCGAGGATGGGATCTTTACTTTCGGCAGCGATCAACAATACGAAATGGCTGGAACACCGCCTCTGAGACCACGCGACGCGAGCATTCGCAAGGGCGATGATACTTTGAGAAGGGATGCCACAATCAGAAAGGCATCAGAGGCTGCAAAAGCCAATGCGAGCGTGAGGCGCACAACCAGCCTTGGTGGAAAGAAAGCCAGTCTGGCGGATGCTCTGAAAGCGAACACCAACTACACCCTCGACGATACCATGCAAGAGAACGTCACCATTCCGCCGAGGAACACACGCTTCACGCGCTTCCAGAATCCTTCGACAAACAACGGCGCCCGCATCCTGTCAGGCTCGACGCTGGAAGGCTCCAACCAGGAATCGAAAGACCCCTCTCGCTTCAGACCCGTACAGAAGAACAACACAGCCCACTCTACTGGATCATTCCTCATCCCAGACATCGACGGCATGACACAGCTCATTGGCGGCACGCCCGCGATGCCTCGCTCGGCTAAAAAGAGCTCGCGCTTCACACCGTCTGCAAGCTATAGGATGCCTTCACGCAGCAACGGTCACTCATATCTACCACTGGATGGCGTTCCGGTACCCGAAGATGCCAAGAAGGTCTATGATGGCTTGCAACGAGCTCTTGACAAGATCGCCGAGCTGGAACTGGAGAGGGCAGACTCGGTCCAGGTAGCTGAGGACTATGAGGCTTTGATCACTGAGCTTCGTGCACAGCTGGATATTGAACAACGTATGCGCAGGCCAGACAGTGGTCTTGGGTCTGAAGAGGAGGGCGCAAAGGACAAATGGCGCAGAGAGCGAGCGCAGTTGCAGAACCAGATCAAGTCTTTGCAAGACCGTCTCACTAAGTCTGACCGACAAATCAACAGCTCAGACTCTGCAGTCAGGCGGGTGACCCAGGAGAGGGCCGAGATCGTCTCACAGGCTGAGGACGCGATCTACAACTTGGAGGAAGTGAAGGCCGAGAACGAAGCCTTCCGTGAAAGCTACACCAGTCTTTACGAGGAGAACGAAGACCTGAAGGAGGAGCTGGCGATCTTGCGGGAAGAGAATGAAGGCATGAGGGCCATGTTGTCGGAAGCAAAGAAGTCTGACAAGTCGCAACAATCCTTGGCCAAGGAGATGGAAGACTTGACTTTGACCATTCAAGAGAAGAAAACGAAGAGGAAGCAGCATGCACGTAAGCTCGAAAAGACACAACGCGATGCGACGGAAACAGCCAGACAGCGCGAGGCGACACAGACTGTGAATTTCTCCTTCAACCAGCTGGATGAGAAGGCTCGCGATAGCATCGCACAGATCGTGCAACGTGAGTTGCAGAGGATTCAGGAGACTGCGAAGGCAAAGGCCCAGGCAGCCCTTCGCACCCGTTCCTCAGCGGACATCACCAACACAGATAGACAGAGATCACAGCTCCAGGACCAGACTAAACCTACACGTGAGCGTCGGTCGGTCTCGAACAGCAACAAACGCGCTGTCTCTGCTCCGATGGACAGCTCTGCCAGCGAATTCGAGTCTGAAAGTGAGGCCGAGCTTACCGCGAGGACTCGGGGGACTTTGCGCGACATGACACTTCCTTCCTCGAAGCAAAGGCGCCAACAGGAAGAGACAGCTGATCTTACGAATATCAGCAAGGCTTCCCTCAGTGCGATCGATCTCAGGAAGACATTGGAAGAGGAGAGGAGGGCAAAGCGTGCGGCAAGGCACTCTTCTGCACCAGTCGAAGCAACACGCGAACCCACCTTGACTCAAAATGTCACCAAGCCTACCTTTACCCGCAAGTCATCCTTGAGGGATATCACTTCCGGTCTGCAATTGGACGCTACTGGCCGATTCAGCGTGCGCGGAGAGACCGATGCTCAGAAGGCATCGAAGACCGTGCGTGTTCAGTCGCCTCACACTTCTGATATCACATTCAACCACACCCAGCAAGCTGCTGGCGCCGACGATGGCGACGTCTCAACAATGAGCAACTTGTCTAGACGTCGCCGTGCGGCCAACGTTGCAGACGACTATGAGGAAGGCGAGACCTCGGCCTTCATCATTCCCGACATCACCATTCACACCGCTCTACCCACCACTTCTGCCAACAAGACCATTGCGCTTGCGGACCACAAGACCAACGAGTGTACAATCTGCGCTGAAGCCAACGGCAAGCACATTGACATTCCTCTTCCGGTTCCTGTTTCATCTCGCGACCTCGGCGAAGACGCTACTCTGCGTCCAGCGTGGGCGCCTCATATCTCCCTTGCGCACGTTCTCAAGCAATTGCAAGACGAAGTCGCCCATCTCAAAATCCAGCTCGCAAAGAAGGAAGCCGAGTACAATGCCCACGACCCAGCTCTCGGCCGCCGCAGACGTATCAGCGTCCATGCTGAGGTGCTTAAAATCGCCGCGGAGGTCGAGAGGCGCAGTGACATGGTGTACCGCCTCTACGATGTCGTTGAGGGACAGAAGGGCAACTTTGGTACCGCTGAGGAGCAAAAGGGCGCCGCTCCTGTCGTGCAAGACGCCAAGGTTGATCACGAAATCGAAGAGACACTGCAGTCCATTGGCATGGATCCAGTTGAGGTCGCTGGCAGGATTGGCCGTAGCGCCCCAGAGATCCCCGAAGGTCTGCAGGAGGAGTTCAGCGGAGAGGAGAGCGAGGAGCTCCCTTGGGAAGGTCTGAGCGACTCTGATTAGGCAATGAGCGTAAAAGACAAATCGTCATTCGGCATTTGATAAAGGCATTGGGCACCTGGGATTAGAGCGAGTGTGGGATGACGAGCTTATGTTTGGCGTTTTGGCTTTTGGGCTTCGGCGTGGGACTTTTCACTATACCTTATTGAGCGTACATATTACCTGTGAAGATACGCGGTTCCTACTACATTCTCCAATCGGATCGATTCATGTTATTACGATTGCTCAGCATGGTGGACCTTTGGGTGGGGGATCGAGGTGGTGTAGGCTGACGTATTCTTGCTCATATCTGCGCGCGAGGTGCTTGACCATAATGGTCGCGCCGGCCTGATATTGGTGACCCCTCCAACCCCTCTTCTTGACATTGACAGATTGATAGCTGTTCATTGATATAATCTGTACTGTTCGCAGAAAGCATACGAAAAGTCCTTCGATTATACCAACAAGCAATAATATCAAGTCAGTACACCCGCACTTTGACATTCGATAACCAGCCAAACTAACACGCATCAGCTCAACCACCCCAAACAACCAAATCGAACACTCCAAACAAATCAGTCATGGCCTACTCCCTCCCCCAGCTAGGGTACTCCTACGACGCCCTGGAGCCTCACTTCGACGCTGAAACAATGGAAATCCACCACTCCCGCCACCACCAGACCTACGTCAACAACCTCAATGCCGCCCTCGCTCCCCACGCCGACTTCTCCGCCCTCGCCGTCGACGACCTAGTCGCGAAACTGAACTCCGTCCCCGAAGACGTCCGCCGCGTCGTCCGCAACCAGGGCGGCGGCCACGCCAACCACAGCTTCTTCTGGCGTAACCTCAAGACCGGCACCGAATTGAAGGGCCCGTTGAAGGAGGCAATCGAGAAGACTTGGGGAAGTGTGGAGGATTTTAAGAAGGAGTTTGAGAAGAAGGCGGCGAGTGTGTTTGGGAGTGGGTGGGCTTGGTTGGTGGTGCAGAAGGGGGAGTTGAAGGTTGTTACTACGAAGGATCAGGATAGTCCGCTTATGGGTGAGGGCGTTGTGGGTGAGGCTGCTGGGTGGCCGGTCGTGGGATTGGATGTGTGGGAGCATGCTTACTATTTGAAGTACAGGAACAAGAGGCCTGATTATATTAAGGCGTTTTGGAGTGTGGTCGACTGGGAGGAGGGTGCGAAGAGGTTTGAGCAGGGTGGCGAGAAGGGGAAGCTGTAGATACTTGTTTGAACGACCTGATGACAATAGGTGCTACGAATGGAGTGTATATGACACTGTTGTTTGGGTTGCAATAAATATTGTTTGATCGATGAAGAGAGAGCACCATGAACGCAATGAAAGTTGATCGAGCTCTCTGTGAACATGACCGTGAAACAGGATTTGGTGCTTCCCATCGTGATATCATGTGATTCCATGTATAGAGCACTTCTGGCAATTATAATACTCAGTATCAATCTACTGGAGCAACAACAGTCCGAAAAATAGTAAGATGGGCGAGATTCCGATCATATAGCATGTCGCTCTTACCCCTATAGCCTAACCCTCGCAGTGTCTTCGGGACTTCAATACACTAACCCTTACGCGGGTACCTGAGGCTCAGCGGTGAATGGCTCAAGCCACTCGGACAAGCAAGAGCCGGTGCGGAGAGAGCAGTTGGAGGCTGGGGGTTTGAGTCGAGCTATGACGAGATGTGCTTGCCCTAGCAATTGCCGCTATCATGTGAGCTCCAACTGGTCTGCTTCTGCCTGCCGTATTCACCATTCGCCTTCCCGATCATACCATCACCCATACCACTCTTGGACGCACGACTGGTACTACAAATATCACCGTCAAGTGCCAAACGCGTCACGACGACCTGTAATGAGGGCGTCAACATGGGCGCCATGGCTACTGGGCACCGCTCTTGCAGCGAGCAGTAGCCCGACCACCGACAAACACGAAGCTGGACGTTGTGCCATCCGTGGACATTGCGGCAAGCAATCACTCTTTGGTTCAGAACTACCATGTCCTGACAACGGACTTGCCGAAACGCCAGACAGCAACTTGAGAGATAAGCTTGTTACCGTGTGTGGCGACGAGTGGAAGGACACCAAGGTCTGCTGTACAGACGAGCAAGTCGAAGCGCTACAAGGAAATCTGCAGCGCGCTCAAAACATCATCTCTGCATGCCCGGCCTGCAAGAAAAACTTCTATGATCTCTTCTGCACCTTCACCTGCTCCCCAGACCAGTCGCTGTTTGTCAATGTCACCAAGACTGAAGAGAAGGGAGACAAGTACTTGGTCACCGAGCTCGATCAATTGGTCAGCCCAGAATACGGAACAGGCTTCTACGACAGCTGCAAGGATGTCAAGTTCGGTGCAACAGGAGGAAAGGCAATCGACCTTATTGGAGGCGGAGCCAAAAACTACACCCAGCTTCTGAAGTTCTTGGGCGACAAGAGACCATTCCTGGGCAGCCCGTTCCAGATCAACTTCCCAGTACCGGACAAGAGCTTTGAGGGCATGTATCCGACTTTGGGCGACCCGAAGCCTTGCAACAGCACCGACGAGCGATACAAGTGCGCATGTGTCGATTGCCCCGGAAGCTGTCCCAAGCTCCCAGAGTTGGAGACACAACAGGAGTGCCACGTTGGACTTCTTCCTTGCCTCAGCTTTGGAATCATCATTGCATACTCCGCACTCATTGCACTTCTCATTCTTGCCGTGACTGGCCATGTCGCGGCAGCGAAGCACCGTAAGGCAAAGAACGAGCGCCTCCAGCTGCTGCAGGATGCCACGGCAAGTGACGACGAGGACGAAGGAGATATGATCCACCATGCTGGCTTCACCGACCGACCTACCAAGCAATACATCCTCAACACTTACTGCGACCGTGCCTTCAGCGGTCTTGCACGCACGTGCGCGCAGTTCCCTGCTATCACAATTTTCTCAAGCATCATCGTTGTGGGTCTGCTCAGTCTGGGCTGGCTGAACTTCGCTGTGGAGACGGATCCCGTGAAGCTTTGGGTATCGCCGGATTCTGCTGCTTTCGAGGAGAAGCATTTCTTCGACACGAACTTTGGACCTTTCTTCCGTGCAGAGCAAGTCTTCGTTGTTAACGACACGAACCCCAAACACCCCGGCCCTGTTCTTACCTACGATACACTCAAATGGTGGTATGATGTGGAGCGTCGCGTTCGCACGCAAAAGAGTCTTGGTCACGGATACACTTTCGAAGATGTCTGCTACAAGCCTACTGGTGATGCCTGCGTAATTCAGAGTATCACTGGCTACTTCCAGTCGCAGGGAGATGACTTCTCTGCAATTGACCCTAAGACATGGAAGAAGGATCTGCAGCACTGCGCCGAGCAGCCCGTTGACTGCCGTCCCGACTTTGGCCAGCCAATTCCTGTCGAGCGCGTGCTCGGTGGCTACAACCGCACACACGAGCCTGTCATAGAAGCGAAGGCTCTCGTCACCACATGGGTCGTCAAGGGTCACAACCCAGGCGACCCAGGTCTAGAGAAGGCTGAAGAATGGGAGGAGAGCTTGAAGCGCCTGCTTCTCGACGTGCAAATCGAAGCCAACGAGCGTGGCCTACGTCTCAGCTTCAACACCGAGATCTCACTCGAGCAGGAGCTCAACAAGAACACCAACACAGACGCTAAAATCGTTGTCATCAGCTACATCGTCATGTTCATTTACGCTTCGCTTGCACTTGGTAGTACCACAGTCACTCTTGGCGCCATTCTGCGAAACCCATCTGCCGCCATCGTCCAGAGCAAGTTCCTACTGGGCGTTGTGGGCATCTTGATTGTCTTGATGTCCGTCTCAGCCAGTGTTGGCTTGTTCGCTGCACTTGGCGTCAAGGCTACGTTGATCATCGCTGAAGTTATCCCCTTCTTGGTTTTGGCTGTCGGTGTTGACAACATCTTCTTGATCGTGCACGAGTTCGAGCGCGTCAACATTAGTCACGCCGATGAGCCCGTTCAGGAGCGTGTTGCTCGTGCCTTGGGCCGCATGGGTCCTTCCATCCTTCTTTCCGCGACCACCGAGACTGTGGCGTTCGCTCTTGGAGCTGCGGTTGGTATGCCAGCTGTACGCAACTTTGCCGCTTACGCTGCTGGTGCTGTCTTCATTAACGCACTGCTGCAAGTTACTATGTTTGTGGCTGTTCTATCTCTCAACCAGCAGCGCGTCGAAGCTGGCAGAGCTGATTGCTTCCCGTGCATCAAGGTTCAGGGTGCTGGAGTCTCTTCCATGCCTGGTGGATATGGCGGAGCGCCCTTCAGCGGTGTTGACGAAGAGGGATGGCTGTCACGTTTCATTAGGAAATCGTACGCGCCTGCCATCCTAGGGAACAAAGCCCGAATGGCTATCGTCACTATCTTCTTGGGCTTCTTTGCCGCCGGCATCGCTCTGCTGCCCGAAGTTGAGCTTGGTCTCGACCAACGCATTGCCATTCCCGGAGACAGCTACCTCATTCCCTACTTCAACGACCTCTACGCCTACTTCGATGCTGGCCCGCCTGTCTACTTCGTTACACGCGAGCTTAACGTGACTGAGCGCAAGCACCAGAGAGATCTCTGTGCTCGCTTCTCTACTTGCAACCAATTCTCTGTCTCGAACATCCTGGAGCAAGAGCGCAAGCGTGAGGACCAGTCCTTTATTGCAGACTCTACAGCTAGCTGGATCGATGACTTCCTCAAGTACCTTGACCCAGAGCTCGACACTTGCTGTGTGGACGGCAGCCACAATTGCTACGAAGGTCACAACCCTCCGTGGAGCGTCACGATGGACGGCATGCCCGAGGGAAGCGAATTCATCCACTACCTCGGACGCTGGCTGAACGACTCAAGCGTCGAAGACTGCCCTCTTGCTGGCAAGGCTGCGTATGCAGATGCCGTTGTCTACGACGCGGACCGCATCACCATTCCTGCCAGCCACTTCCGCACCGCCCACTCGCCCCTCAAGTCTCAAAAGGACTTTATCGATGCATACGCTTCAGCTCGCCGCATCTCAAACGACATTTCTCGCGACAACAACATTGATGTCTTCCCCCACAGCAAATTCTACATCTTCTTCGATCAATACGCCTCCATTGTCCGTCTCTCGACAGCCCTTGTTGGCACTGCGCTGGTCTTCATCCTCTTCCTCACCACCATCCTGTTGGGCTCGTTCGCTACCGGTTTCACAGTCACACTGACCGTCGCGATGACAGTTGTCGACATCGTCGGCACCATGAGCCTCGTCGGGGTCTCACTCAACGCGGTCTCTCTCGTCAATATCGTCATCTGCGTCGGCATCTCGGTCGAATTCTGCGCCCACATTGCGCGTGCTTTCACCGTCCCTTCACCTTCTATCCTTGAGCGCGCCCACGGGCAATTTGCTCGCGGTGGTCGCACTGCTCGTGCGTGGGCTGCTCTCGTTAACGTTGGAGCGTCCGTCTTCTCTGGCATCACTGTCACCAAGCTTCTCGGCGTGTTCGTGCTGGCTTTCACTCGAAGCAAGATCTTCGAGATCTACTACTTCCGCGTGTGGCTCTCGCTCGTCGTTTGGGCGGCGCTGCATGCGTTGGTGTTCCTGCCGGTTGCGCTGAGCTTCATTGGTGGTCAAGGTATGTCGCATCTTACCATTCCCTACTTATATTTGCATGAAGAATACTGACAGTTTCTTAGAATACGCCGATCCTGAGACGGATGGTGGCCTGGAGCAAGACCTTGCAAGCCGCAGGTACAGGGCCCTACTGCCGGAGGAAGAGTACGATAGCGACGACTACTAGTGGTTTTCTTTTTCTCTGTGCACGTCATGTTCTAGCATACTTGGTTAGCATCTGGCATGAGGGATTGTAGGGCATACAGTGTTTGCATATAACTTTTCCAATGCATGGCTCAACTTGTTATTTATCCTTTCATACTCGTGAATGTTGAATCATCTTTACTTAAAGCAACCAAGACACTTGTGATCTTTCGATTGGCAGCATCACAGCACCACCACGCCGGCCTCGAGGACACCGTCCTCGCCAACAAGGCCCTTGCGTACTTCCTCGCCAACCTCACCTTCCACACCGAGGATCATCAGCGCCTCGTTCTCCTTCTCACCAATATCCGCCGGTTGTTCGACTTTGCTGTCGATCTTCGACAAGTCTGTGTTTCCTTCCTCTGCGTTCCGTGGCGCTACGCTCATGAATCTGATGTTAACACCAGCTTTGCCAAGTCTTCCGCCTACCACACCGATCTTGCCGGGCGAATCGTAGTTCCTGCAGATCAGTAGCGTACCAGTGGGTACAAATGAAGTCTGGAATCGACCCAGTCGTGAGATATAAGGCGTGTTGCCCGAAACGAAACCCGTGATGACTTGGTCCGCGAACTCGTCTTCGCGCGCACGCATGTAGTCGCTCGCAGGCACAGAGCGATTCGCAGACGGCGAGCGCGGATCCCGACGAGCGCGTAGTGTGACGGAGCTCGAGTAGCCTTCTTGCTCGACGTTGTCGCGGGAGCGGGACTCGTTGATGCGGATGCCGCGTTCGCGCGCGAGGATCTCGGCGTTGACGAGGTTGATGTTGAGGCTTTCGGCCGAGGTGATTGGGGAGAGGAGGCCTTTGAGCAGGGCGGCAAAAAGGGGTTTTGTGGTGTTTGCTGAGGCGAGGGCGCCTTCGTAGGTTACGTCGAAGCTGGGGCGGGCGGCGGCTGAGCTGCTGCGCGGAGGTGCGAAGTGTTGGGTGTAGAGTGAGCCCATTTTTTCGACGAGGGACATGAAGGGCGCTAGGGTGCGGTACTCCTCTGGGAGGATGACGGGAGCGTTAACTGGGAATACAGATCAGTACTGGCTTCGGAGAGGTTACTAGAGAGTCTGTCTTACCTGCACTGCGTGGCAATTGTCCGGAGAGAATCGACAGTACCTGTGTGCAGACGTCGATCGACACGTTCTCTTGTGCTTCGGCCGTGCTCGCACCCAAGTGAGGTGTTGCAACGACCTTTGGGTGGGCTATCAGTTTGCTTGCAGCGTCGCCCTCAACTGGTGGCTCTGCGGTGAACACATCGATACCAGCACCTGCGATTGTTCCGGCTTCTAGTGCAGATAGCAGAGCAGTCTCGTCAATCATGCCGCCACGAGCTACATTGAGTATACGCGCAGTGGGCTTCATCTTGGCCAACTCAGTGTCCCCAATCATGCCTCTGGTGGATGCGATCAGAGGTGTATGTAGCGTGAGGAAGTCAGCTTGTCCAAGCAGTTCGTCCACGGAGTCAACAATCTCGACGTTTGCGGATGCTGCTAGCGACGGGTTGGCGTATGGGTCGAAGGCGAGGAGATTCATACCAAGGCCACCGGCGGCTTTGGCTACTGTCAACCCCACTGACATGGAAATTAGCGATGCCGATGCCATTCCAGTGTATTGTGGAACGTACCCTTGCCCAGACCGATGATGCACAAGGTCTTGCCCTTGACCTCAACACCAACAAGTTTGCTACGCTCCCACTTTCCGTTCTTCAAGCTAGTACAGGCTGCTCCGACGTTGCGTGCAACAGCCATGAGCAAAGCGATTGTATGCTCTGCAGCTGCATTGATGTTTCCTTGTGGGCTGTTCACTACAATTACCCCAAGCTTTGTGGCTGCTTCCAGGTCTACGTTGTCGACACCAACACCAGCTCGAGCAACAACTCTCAGCCTCTTGCCAGCCTTCATGAGCGACGCTGTGACCTTAGTCTCACTACGCACAATGAGAGCATCGTAGTCGCCGATGATCTGCAAAAGCTCTTCTGGGCTCAAGCCTTTGCGTTCGTGTACTTCCAAGGAAGCTTGTAGCATCTTGAGGCCATCCGCAGAAACCTTTTCTGGGATGAGGACCTTTGGTCTGGCACTATGGCCGTTCGTTGGAAGCTGTGTTTGAGACATCGTAAGGGTATTGGGTGATCGTGGCGGGATTATGGCCTCGAAAGTGGTGATCAAATGGAAAAGAAAGGTTGGAAGGCCAGCACCGGGAAAAGCGCTCGAAAAGTGTTTGCTGGCAGTCCGCAGTCGGCGCCTAAAGCACAATTGGCGTGCATGATGTGGTGGCAGTACCTCCTATGAGGTACCATTGCTTGTCAATACAAGGCATGAGGTACCTCTGTACCTCACAACCCCGCAGTCTGCAGTCTACCCCGCCGCTGCCAGGCGCAACTGGCGATCTTGCGTCTTGCATGTGATACTCGAAGATGTCGACCGTCCAAAGTCTGTACCTGAACATCTCATTGAAGCTCCGCGGAGATATAAGGCTCTTTGATGATCGTGGTAAAATGGCTGGCAAGCCCTCAAAAGAACTTGAGTGCTCCCTCCTCGGGCATCTCAAAGCCAGTCCGTTCGAACTCATCGATGATTGCGTTGGCCAAAGCCTCGAGCTTCTTCCGTTGAAGGCGAAGTACACTTATTGCCGCACTGCTAATTGTACTGCTCGCCCTTGAAGATATGGTAGCATCTTTGGATATGCTGCCAATATCAAGGTCATCAGGCGGGTACTGGTCGTCTTCGGAACCTTCTGCAGTAGTTTTGGGCTCGAAGCCTTGCCGGCGAGGTGGCACGCCACCCTCTAGTGCTAGCAACATGTGTGATTGCACTCTGGTGATGATGATGTTACTGCTGTCGCCTTCGATTGTGAGAGCGCGGATGTGGTCTGCGTACTCAGCAGGATCATGGTCCTCGTCATCCTCGTCGCCGGCTTCACGAATCTTGGCGAATTCGTGCTCCTGCCAGGACAGTGCCACCATGGCAGCTTGGTTGCGCAGATCGCGCGTGTTTGCTGGGTGGCTGTAGGCGAGGAGAGTGCCATTGGGCGTCATGAGCCACCACCGCTTGCAGAGCTTGTCGTCTTTGTTCTGAGTCAGCAGGTCGGTGAGACCTCTGACGTTGAGCATGCCGGGCGACGTGTTGAAGTCGGAGAGTGTAGGGAGGCGACAGCGTACGAGAGTGAAGTGCCTGATTATGAGAGGTGGCTATCATCTATCTGATATCATCGGCAACTTATCATTTCCCCAGGAAGGAAGGAAGCGAGGCGGCGTAACGTCCCGAAAGTGGATTCAGGTTCTGACATCTTGGCGCCGATGACAACCAAAAAGAAAACCTAACCCTAGCCTGGTCAATACTCGAGACAGAGTCTAAGGTTTTCTGAACTACATGTTCGTCGTATGCTGCAAGTACCAGGGTTGTCTTCAGGGCTCAGTGACAGTGAAGCGACGAGAATATCTGTCATTACCAGCTTGTAATGGATTGAAGCAAACAGTAGCGGCGACTGGTAAGACTGGAAGGTCTTATTGTGGTGTTTCACGACTCGCGGCGGATTGGTGAGCATTGCTCATCATAGTTCTATTGCAGAGGCTTCTGCGTCTCATCGAATATTTCCATAGCTTTGCATACAATCTCACGATCATTCTCAAACGTAAGCATACTCAGAGCTTCCTCGAACCCGACCAAGCGAGTTTTGAACTGCTCTTCGCTGGGCCCGACCTCTGCGCTCTCGTCGATAGTAGCAATATACCACCAGATGAGCTTGATGCCGCCGTTTCCGTGTAAGTGTCGGCAAGTGAGCATGAAGGGCTCACAGACCTTCTCTTGCACACTTGGCTCGTCGGGATAGTCAACGGTCTCAGTCGCAGGCGGCGCTCGAACTTTCATGGTGAGCGGCAGCATATGACATGAATATCCCGTCTCTTCTTTCATCTCGCGTAGTGCTGCTTGAGAGCGCGACTCGCCGATATTGCGTCTGCCCTTGGCGAGCATCCACTCTCCACCATATGAGATGAGACAGACCTCGCGAGTGGAGACTTTGATGGCGATGGCGCCGACGCTTTCGACGAACTGCTCGGCATTGTATTGCTCTGTTTGGAAATTTGAGGTGGCCATTTTCTTGAAGTGTAAGGAGGAAGGTTTAAAGACAGGTGCTGGCAGGGATGACGAGCTCGATAGAATAACCCGGTCGCCTGGCCATGGCGGCCACGTGCAGAAGTCTGTGCTCAACTCACACATCGACACGAAACGTAGACTACACTCTAAGAACTTCACCCTCGTTTGTGACCATGCATTTTTCGTATTTTCACACATATTGACACTATATAGTTATTATCATTGAGCCTCCAGTGGCTATAACCCCCTGCACTAAGATCATCCTCAAAAATACTCCCAATATCAGAATGCTCTTCGCAGCCTTTGCAACGCATCACAAAGAGCTCAGGTCATGTGACCGCCCAGCTTGAGCAATCTTTCCCTCAAGATGAAGTGATTAGGCACAGCTAACGGGAACTGCCCGCTGACTCGAAGACCATCGCAAAACTTCTGGTACCTGGCAATCCGCTCTTTCGCCCCATCGCTGGAGAAGTCTTCTGCTTTGTCATCTCCAAGCTGGAGCTCTGCAAGCTCGTGGAGCTTTCCTGGCACTTTCTTCGGCGCTTGAGGTTTTGTTGAAGGCGACAAGGGCTTCCAGACATGGCTACTTGCGACAACCATTCTTTTACTCTCGGCTTGGACTTTTCCGCCTTATCAGCGATGGCAGACTGCGCGTAGCCATCGTCAGGCCGATCTTCAAAGTCCCAAGTCTGATCGACCGGGTACTTATGAGTTGTGCGGATGAGCTTCATTTGCGGTTCCAGCCCAATGTCATCTTCTGTGGTTGTTTTTGGCAGCTGTGCGAGCTCCTCCTCAGTCAGATTTCGGCGTCCCTGGAATTCTTTGTATGTAGTGCAGAGGTGAGCTTGAGCGGACATGAGCTCTGCTTTGACAGCGTCGCGCTTAGTCTTTGGATCCTCAGCTCCAGAGGGTTCGCCTGCGGTTTGCTCGGGTGCATTCTGCTGCTCATCCTTCTTTGGTGCCGCCTCTGACTTTTCGCTACTGGCAATTCCGGCTGAAGTATTCCGTGTTTGACCAAATCTTGCTCGGTTAGTGGGGCGAGCACATCTTTCTGCGCTGACCACGTCAACTTGGTTTGCGACACGTCATGCTTCAAGTCCGCTTCGGTACTGTCTCGCAAGGCCTGGTTGTGCGAGCCAACTTCGTCGAAGTCAAGTCGAGAACCGTTACGAGCACTTTCACACTGGCGAGTGTCGCGTCAGGTGGGACTTTACCTACTTGACCAGGCCGCTCTGGCGCAACACTCGCAACACCACTGCACATACCCAACGCTCCGCTACCACCAAAACGCATATCGACCGACTGGCG
The DNA here is from genome assembly GCA_022828445.1 of Graphiopsis chlorocephala. Taxonomy (NCBI): domain Eukaryota; kingdom Fungi; phylum Ascomycota; class Dothideomycetes; order Cladosporiales; family Cladosporiaceae; genus Graphiopsis; species Graphiopsis chlorocephala. The sequence goes on along the minus strand of JAIZZJ010000011.1, from coordinate 1,569,593 downwards.
TACCTCACCAACATTAAACACCGGTCTGTGTGTCATTGCATCAAGATCACGACACAAGAAGGAACAACAAATCACAAAGAGTTACAACAAACCCACTCAGCGATGGCAAGCGTGCCACCCTGGCGGGGCCGTCACGCTCCATTACAGGCCTCTGGGGCAAATGCTACTCCTCTGGGGACTCGTCGTTCCGAACGCGTGCGCGAGTAGTCGGTTGCAAGTCTCTCTCCAGAACATCAGTCGGTGCCTCATGACGAGGCTTCCGATGATTCCTCTCCGTCCCAGGCTGTCAATCACAATCCGATACCTCTCAACGATGCTGTGAACATCACTCCCACCTCCGGGTCAGACGTGGTGCAAGGTTCACCAGTCGTGTCTCACGACGAGGCTGTCAATGATGCCTCTCCATCCCAGGCAGTCTATCAAAACCCAATGCCGCCCAATCATGCCGTGAATGTCACTCCCACCTCTGGACCAGACGTGGTGCAAGGAGCATCAACCATGCCGGCACAGCCTGTACAGCCTTCTATCCAAGTTGCACCTGTGGCCTCGTCAAGTGTCGCTGCTGCATCGGCTTCTGTTGTACACGAGAATTCGGAAACCGTGCTCGGGAAGAGAAGACAAAGGAACGCTAGCGTCGCACCCAACAAGCGAACAAATACTGACGACCTAGACACCGTTTCTGGTGCAATCATTAATGAAATCCCTGGCAGCACCACCGAGCCTCAACGCAAACTAGATGAGAGCAACCACAGCGATGATACCCGCGCTACGCCGGTGAGCAAAGATGACACTTCAAGTCGGACCTCGGAAAGGGAACAGACAGCTTCTAATGTCGAGCATGCGAACCACGCTTCACAAAGAGAGGAGGTCGACGATGTGAGAAACCTGACCGATAACTCCCACACATCATCCGAGCGCGACTTACGTCATCCTACCGGCGATACTCCCCACTGGCCTTCTGACGTCGATGATTTCGAAGCCTTTGATGCCTTAGTCTACATTGAAGATCCTGAACGCCCGGAGATTCTGGCTCGGCACCACACGGGACGAGCCACACGGCTCAGCAAGGGCCTTCTCCAAAAGGGCTTTGACCAGGTTTCAACCAGAAGGTTCAACGAAGAAGATGGTTGGACAAAGAGTAAAGCCTGCGGTCGTGCGCAAGGGAGGTGCGAGATTGGTCTGATCGCCGAATACCCTGTGCCAGTACTACGAGCGGACCCAAGTCCGCCATCACCACGTGTAGTGTTCTGGATGCCTGGTCCAGATGATCTTCTGATCATGTGCAAAATATGCGTTGAGCTGATTATCCTGAATGACTCTAATGCCAAGCTGGTAAAGAATTTCACGACAAAGAGTGGCACGAATCCAGAGAATCTGCGGAATTCCGGTGACCTCCAACACTAATACCGAGTCGTCCGAAGCCCACAGGAAGATCACGACAGAATCATACGAGGCATCGTCGGTGTCTTCAAATTCGAGACCTTCGACAATCGACACGTGCACTGGGAGATCGATGGGCCAAGACTCATGGAAGAAATGTCCTCGTATGGAATTCCTCAAAGAACCTTTTACCGCATCGTCGGTCAACTCAAGGAAGGTGGCTACAACGAAGACCTGTTGGTCAGGCTGTGGAGGAATAATGCTGAGATCGGAGAGAGGGCAACGCGCAGAGCGTTCGAAGAGAGACGTCAGTAACCGAATTACGTCCGCAGGTACAGAACTGTCGCACAATCGCACATTGGAGACGACACTGTGGTTTCTGTGGTATGTTGGCTTCGAATTCTGGTATTGGGTCCTGTTCCTGTACTAACATGGTCACAGTTGTGTGTGTTGCTGCTTGCAGATTATGCGTCGACAGTTCTCGACTCGAGGCGTCCAGCGGAGGTGAGCACCGCCGCGCGGAACTACAATCAGATGAATGAAGAGCGTGGCATGAGCGCTGCGGAACCCTAAAGAGAAGCTGCGCTCTCTGCTCTGTTGCTGTGATCTCTCACGGCAGTGCGGCTTCGACCCGAAAGTGTCGACTTGGGAGCCCAAGATGTCTTCTTTCTGCAACGCGAAGTAGGAGACGGGCTCAACACAGCAACGCCTACATGACGATGCTAGGAATTCTGGAGGCTGGTTATGTACCCTCAACAGCACGGAATACTCAACGTATTGGGAAATGTGATGATCGTGTCAGGGTTTGCGATCGGAAGAGAGCTGGAATGCTGGGAGCATAAACTTCGAAGAAGTTTTCAATCATAGACTCTATTGCCCATTGGCTAGAATAGGAAGCCTTCAAACATGCGTTTTCTTGAACGTCCGGGATCCAGATGTCTTTCGTGCTGTGATAGATCAATCTCGGATGTGGATAAGATCCGCCTTAACACCGATCGGACTTTCTTTACTACGATCTGTCAAGCCATTGGAAACCCATTGCACATATCAAAGATAGGAGCCGTAATATGAGTTCTACAGTTTGATTCGTCCGGCATGGCTTGTCGCGCGGAGATAGTCCCCTCTTGATACTGTGAGGCGATGACGCGATTCGAGCCCTCAGTTTGTACCATGCTTTAATGTGGGTCGATGCTTGTCAACCCTATATACGTGCTTGACTACTGCACAAGATAGACTAGTCTGGTCTAGTGTCGCTCACCCATGCGATCACATTGTTGTAACTCATATATAGATAATAGACTTCCACTATGTATCGCCACAGTTGGTTCAGCCGCTTACACCTGGTTTCAGTCACATCCCGAGTGCAACGAGATGTCGACCAGCAACGTGAACGCTAACGCGGTCTCCGGCAAACAAATCAACAGCCATGATATCGAGATCAATCCCTCCAACGACATCGAAGATGTCACTACTCCCACCAAGCAGAAACGATCGTTCCGCTCCTTCATCTGGGACACCGACACACACCTCAAGACCCCCGAAGAACAGCGTCTGCTCCTCAAACTGGACGCCGTGATTCTCAGCATCGGCTGTCTCGGCTTCTTCATGAAGTATCTCGACCAAGGCAACATGGCCAATGCGTACGTCTCCGGCATGCAAGAAGAGATCAACATGTACGGCAACGAATACACGTACGCCGGCAGTGTCTACACGGTCGCATATGCTGTTATGCAGATTCCTAGCACGCTTATCATCCAGCGCGTGCGTCCGAGTCTATGGCTGGCTATCATGGAAGTCTGCTGGGGCGTGTTCACGTTCGCGCAAGCCGGTATGCATAATGTTGGCGAGCTGTATGCGTTCCGGTTCCTTGTGGGATTTTTCGAAAGCTCGTTCTTCCCGTCTTTGCTGTACGTGCTTGGGAGTTGGTACACGAAGACAGAGCTTGCTAAAAGAGTCGCCCTGTTCCACATGACGGCACCCTTGGGGAGCGCTTTCGGCGGCTATCTCCAAGCGGCAGTATACAAAACTCTTGACGGGAGCCACGGACTTGCTGGATGGCGGTGGTTGTACATTATATGTGGCGTAAGTCCTCGCCCTGCTTTATGAACCTTAATGCCTTTGCTGATTATGTCCATGATAGTGCATGACTGTTCCTGTTGGGCTGGCGACATACGTCTTTCTTCCAGATACGCCATATACTACACGCGCATGGTTCCTCACGCAGGAAGAACGAGATATTGCAGCTGCAAGAGTCTTGAAAGCTGGCAAAGCAGCACCTGAGAAAGTCACGGTGGCAACCTTCAAGAGGATCCTGAAGTCGTGGAAGTGGTATGCCTTCGTATTGGGATATGTGGTAAGCAGACATAGCCACATCAGATATCTTGCACAGCGGACTGAACTGTTGATCTAGCTGTTTGGTTGTTCGTGCGGTGGCAACGGCTACTTCGCCATCTGGCTGAAGTCTGAAGGATACTCGGTTGTCGATCGAAATATCATGCCCACCGGGACTTCGCTCATCTCGGCGACTTGTGTGGTACTCTGGGGTTTCCTGTCGGACTACACGGGCAGTAGATTCGCCTGGCTGTTGATACCAATGGTAAGAGTGGCAGTCTCTGTGGCACTTTAAGTCGATTGATCTGACATTCTGCAGGTCATTGGACTATTGCCAAATGGCATCCTCGCGGTCTGGCCAGCCAGTATAGCACTGAAGAAGTTTGCCTTCCTCACAGTGAACATGCATCTGGTGACTGCAGTCTTGTTCGAATTACCCAGACCCTCGACAAAACGTTAGAATGCAAGCTAACGAGAACACAATACAGCTACTCATGGGCCAACGAAGTCTGCGCAGGAGACAACGAGGAGAGAGCGGTGGTTATCAGCAGTATGAACGGGTTCCAATACGCCGTGGCTGCTTGGCTTCCCATTGTAATCTTTCCACAAACTATGGCGCCGGACTTTCGTAAGTTGTGCAGTGCAGCTTGTCCGTACCTCCAACTCTTGCTTACCCACACGCAGGATACGGATTTCCGACCACTTTCGGCCTCGTCATCGCATCAGCTCTTGGCGTTATTGCAATCCAGCTTTTCGTGCTGCGGGACAGTAGGATTAGTGAACGCGGTGCAAGCACAACAGACGCCAGCGCTTGAAGCGACATACAGTGCTCGGTCGTCTCAAGCTCCTGGTGTCGAGTGTCTTGCACCATTTACTGAGCAGAGTCGAGTTTTGCGGAGCGTCGTTCTTGTGCAGATCGCTCGCTGCACATGGTGTATTCGATATATGGAGGATGTGTACATTACGTGCTTGTACACGTGCTGTGTGACGGAGGTCTCACAAAGATTGCGATCCCAATCTCAGTCCCACCTTCAGCAGATGTTGTCAACGACCTCGACCTCAATCCCAGTCCCGACTTGAATTTATGATGTGCCTCTCCGCGCACGCGTAGCCAGCGATCTCGACCCCAGTCTCAATGGCGCGTCTCTCCTTCTTGACACCAGCGTGTTGGCAGTAGCCTAGCAAGCCAGCATCGATGTCGGACCCTCAATGAAGCGACTTTCGAAAGCAGATGCAGCTCTTCCGTGAAACCAGGTAGCAGCACAGTGGAGTCGGCAGGTTCTCCAAACAGCAGCAGATGTCTCGATGTGCGTGATCGATGCTAAATGGTCGATGCTAAATGGTCGATGCCGGAATGTTGATTGGTCGAGGATAAGAATATTAGGAACTGTTGTATTTATTGCTGCTGTTTAACTGGCTCGGAGCCAGTGGCCTCTGGCGAGGCTTGGGGAGAGAATAGGTCCAAAAAGACCAGGGCGGACGGCCGGGGAGAGGCCGGGAGAGGGGTGGCGGCGGCCTGGTAGGCCCGTCCACCACGAGGCGGCGGAAAGCCTGCAAAGTCTGGCGCTCCTATCATTCACTGTGAACATATAGCTCCCAATCATGCCATGCCATTGAGATGCTCGAGAAGTTTGCGATTTGCGAAGAGAGAAAGATTGATGGCGCCCCAACTGATCGGTTCAAAGGCATGATGACTTACTTTGTCGTGCTTGGCCTTCTGTATCTCATTGTCAGTAAAGGTTCAATTGGAGCAAGTATCGACGGAGAAGTACTTACGTTGGCCGGAGACTTGCTGCTGCGCTTGCGCACATTATGCTGGCCGTCCTCCATCTAGAGCCAATATCAGCACACATCCGTAAAAAAATCGCTGGGACACCGCGGAAATGCACATACCTTCGGCGGGCTCTCGCCAGGCTTCAGATTTATATGTTTGACCGCTGCTAAACCTTTAGCACACATCCACTGAGAGATCTCCGTGAGCGCGGCCAAAGAATGAAGCCATCAGGAGGTGCTATCAACGCGCTCCGCCACAATGTGCCTACGCTCGCCGAGGAGATGATGAGAGAGTTTCACTTACGAGCCATCCTTGCTGTTGCTGTTGCTGTTGCTGGGGTACGTACGTGGTGGTGGGCGTGTCCTTGGAGAAGAGAAGACCACATCCGCCCTCGAGAATCAACAAAACACTCCCTCACCGTCACTCTGCTGCTTCCTGCGCAGCCCGTCTCAAAAGCCAGGAGCGTTTGCCGTTGAGATGGCGACGCTCTCTCAGGTCGGAAGGAAGGCATGTTATTCCGCTTTCTTACCTTCATGACGGGCAGGTGCCGCTGAGATGGAAGAACATTGAGAAAGGGGAGGAGAAGGATGAATTAATATATTATTAGCGTGTGGCGACCTCAAATGTCCTCCTCATCAAAGTGGCTGATAAAGTACTGCCCAGTAGCAGTGTTGTTCGTCACATTCGAAATCTGAATCTGTCCACCCTTGAGCGATCCAGTCTCAGTCAAACCACCGGCGATTGGGCGGGCAAGCTTGTTCTCATCCTTCTTCACGGTGAAATTGGCGAGCGAAATCTCATACGGGTTCCTTGTGATGATGGTTGGAAGGCCAAAGTACTGCGCCTTGACTTCTTCGTAGGACATATGCAGCTCGAAGTAACCACGGTAGTAGATCTCGCTCCATTGCAATTCGGGGTTGTGGGTTGTAAGCCAATTTGAAGCGTTGTTGGCGTTCTTGATGGTGATGTTCTGGCCGTAAGGTGATGGGGACGAGACGGCGGTTCCGGCGAACTCGACACCCAGACCACCGGCGCCAGTTGCGGAAGAGTAGTTGGCGTGATCCAGCCAGACGAGATCGGACACCCAGTTCGCGTGGCTGTCTCCGGAGATGACGATGTTGTTTCCAATGTCATTTTCCGTCAGGTGCTGCAGCGTGCGGTTGCGGTTCGCTTGGTACCCATCCCAGGCATCGTAGTCAAGAGGGTTGACGTTGCCGTATGCGGCGCTCTCGTTGACTTTGCTGAAGACAGTTTGGCTGCCAATGATACGCCAAGCAGCGCCACGATCGGCCGACGAACTCAATTGGTTATAGAACCAGTTCTCTTGGCGTGAACCCATCAGGCTACGGCCAGCATCGTTTGAGATAGAGTGAATGTAGTCGGTGTTCCAGTACAGATCAGTGATGGAACGATCGTACTGCCTGGTGTCAAGCATGATCAAATCAAAGAGAGATCCGATGGAGAAGCTGCGCCAGATACGAAGGTTGTCGTCCATCTCAACCTGACGAATAGGCATCCATCTGATAAAGTCAGCAAGGTCTCATGTATTCCAGACTACAGAGTTAAAAACTTACTCAAAGTAGGCGCGCACGGCGTTCATCTTGCGCTGATCAACAGAAACACCGCCGTCTTGCACAAACGAAGCTTCGGTGTTATTCAACTCAGAAGCTCCATCGCGGTAAGTGTTGTCGGAAACCTTGATTCAAAGTCAGTCTTGCAATCACACATCACTTGTCGTCGAAAAACTGACCTCATGGTCGTCCCAGACTGGAATCCACGGGAAAGTAGCGTGGCTCAATTGCAAGTCGAGATCGCTGCGGTAAGTGGCATGGCGCTCGCGGTAGTCGTTCAAAGTGTAAATGATGGCTTCCGGCTTAGGCACGCGACCAATCGACTGTCCATATCCGTAATCTCCATCACCAGCGTATTCATAGATGTAGTCACCAAGGTGAATGACATAGTCCACGCTGTCTTTTCTTGCCGGATTGCCGTATGCATTAAAGAATCCGAAAGGATAGTTGCTGCAGCTGTAAACAGCGAGTCCAACGTCCGCAACGTGATCGTCCACAGCCGGAGCAGTCTTTGTCCTGCCAAGCGGACTCTTCTTATCGCTATCGCAAACAGTGAACTGGTAGTAGTACCTGGTGAATGGCTTGAGACCCTTTGCCTCCACCTTGACAGTATAGTCAATATCACTGCTAGTGTAGGCACGGCCCTTGCTGCAGACGTCCTGGAAGTTTTCCGACTCCGAGACTTGGTAGTCTACGCACACAGGAGCAGTCGAGACGGTAAGGTTGGGTCCGTGATTGTACAGTGGCACAGTACCGCTGACGGTCGAGTTGTCGTTCACATCGGCATACTGCGGTGAGATACGCGTCCACAAGATGACCGAATCCGCGTAAGGGTCGCCAGAAGCCACGCCGTGCGTGAAGTTCAACTGAGAAGCGGAGAACTTGTTCGGCGTGTTGCGTTTGTTGACTTTGTGAAGCGCAATACCAAGACCAGGGTGGTGTTCGGACGGTGAGCGGTAGTTGAGGTTGCTAGTCCAGCTTGCAGAAGCAACGGCAGCGTATGAAACAAGAGACAAGAGAGAAGACACCATCTTAGCCTACCTGTAGCAATGCGAGTGCTGGTAGTGAGACAATGGTTCAAACACAAGACTTGTACCTCGATGCCGGCGCCCACTGAGCTCTTATACTTTCTGCATCGCTGCTCCCGCATGCGACCCTGCTACCGTTCTTCACTGTGGTTCGGATGCAGTCTATGGAAATCATACTCGCAGTCGCTGCAGCGTCAAGCCTCGCTGACCAGTCACAGCACCCGCGTTGACCATGCTCACAGCACGAAGCTTAGCATGCTTGGGGAGCTTGTATCGACGTTGACGATTTGACTTCGACGGTGACATAAGGTGGCATGAAGTGACATGGGTGGAGAGTGGGAGTTGGAATCAAGAACGATGCACGTGGAAAGGCTTCGCCCAGCCATTGGATTTGGCGCGCGGGAAACGTTCGAGGCGGGGACTCCGACGCGGCTGGCCGGCACTTTCAGCATGTCACTACCCGGGAATATGGAGAGCGACGAGAGCGATGGTTGCGAACAACCTGCCCGTTCTGGAACAGCGTTGCAATAGTCTTCTGACCGTTGGAATGCCACGCGAGGATGTTGCTGGAGATCGACAGTCGTTATTACCCACGATTCTCGAAAACTGCCGGAATGTTCCAGTGGTTGAGGTAGGTCCGGTGGCTTTTGCCGCCAATATATGTCCGTGAATTTATTCTCAGTAACCTCGAAAGCAAAGAACAAACCATGAAAAAGTGGCCTGTAAAGCTCAGTAAAGTCCCTGATCTCAAGAAATAATCTACCACAATCCTGATCACTTCAAAACTTGCTCCCACTGGAGTGGGAGCAATGGCACATCAGCTGCATCAGCCTCCCAGAATCTCTGTCTCGGCTCGAAGTGTCCACGCCATTCCGCATAGTCTTTCATTTCATGTTGTCCAAGAACCTCTTCGATAGGTTTACTGTCAGCATTAGCGAGCTTCTGCTGATATCGTGTGAAGTCACGCTTCGGCCGCCTCGACCCATCTTCCTCAATTCTGACCAGATCATACCCTGAATCATCTTCGTCAAGGTCGCTGTCGTCGTCTCCGCTCTCATCATCGCTATTGTCATTTACATCGTCTGCACGAACTGAAGAATCCTTCACACGCCTAGCTTCCGTATGCCCAAACGTGTGCAAAAACCCTCCACTGACCACCCCCGTCATATCCGGCGAGAACACGCACTCAACCTCGTCCAGAGCCCGTGCTCGACCATGGTAAGCAGCCCCGTACTCAGCCCAAAACATCGGCACAGGCCAGGGCTCGAACGCCTCGCACAGATTCTTATATCCTGAGATGATAAAGCTCGACGGGCCAATCCAGTCATAAACCGCAAAAGACATGAAATCAACGCGCTCTTCAGGAGACCCGGCTGTCATGTATCGCAAAGCGCCGAGGCGGAACTGCTGGGTGAAGGACAGGTTGGCGCCGACAGGGACTTGGCGAGCAGCGCCACTCTTGCGGATGAAGAGTTTAGTGTCGCGGACGGCGGCGCGGTGGAGAGCAGCGAGCTTGGTGCTTGTTGAGATTTGGGGTTGTGAGATGGAGTATCCTAGGATGTTGCGGAAGTGAGCGGTCTGTGAGACTATTGCTAGGTTCTTGCGGACTCTGCTGGGGCTGTAGAGGCGCTGGAGGTCGATGTCGGCTGCTTGGGGTCTGGTGGAGTCTTTAAGGTGGATGTTGGTGAACAGCTCGAGGAGGACATAGATGCCTTCATCTTGCAAGAGCTGTAAGGCGCTTTCGGGCGATTGTGTAGGATCTGCGTGATCAACGAAGATCGTGTTGATGCCTAGCTGGTGGAAGAATGGTATGTCCTTGCGGAGTTCGGGTAGCCAGTCTATGCCGAGTGGGTCGATGTAGGACTGTTCGTCGCCTGGTCTGCTATTGGGTTTGCGTGGGCTATAGGTTACGCCTTTGACGAGGAACTGCGTATGTCAGTTTGGACCATATTACCGTACTTGAAATCAGCATACCCGTTCGCCATCTCTACAGAACCAGTTACCTTTCGTCTCAATCGATACGAAGGCCTTTGCGGTAAGCGCTGGATCAGCGGTATTGGACATGATATAAAAGCGAATGGTATGCAAGACAGAGGACAGGAGACTTTAATGGAAGATAACAGCGATACTTGACTGTATGTCCTTGTAGCTGGAAGCAAAGCAGGCCATCGGAATCTTGCTATTGTGTCAACACAGAATGCCTCATGACGCCAGCGTGGATCTTGGATCAGGCAACAAGCGCGAAGGATGAAGTCTGATCTGATCATTGGACTAACCACATGCAGAGTGCCCTTGAGTGGGTGCCTTATGCCTTGTTCTCGCCACTACTGCAGTGACAATACAACATGGATGCAAGCCATGGCAGGCAAACTGGAGCCCAATATGATGTTCGTGAGCATTGTCAAGGTGGTGAGCGTTGTGGTGGAAGAAAGCAAAGTTGATGCTCTCTGACGAACTTGGGCCGAGGTCTGTTCCAGCTACAGCACTCCAACCCCTCTACAACTACCGCTACGAGCCTATTCCCATATCCAGGACATGCAGGAGACGAGAACATGTAGTCTCTTCTGACCCATGGCTTTTATGCCATTGTAAACTAGTTCACTTCCCTCCACCAATGACCCAATCACCACCCCTCCAAGGCCTCCGCGTCCTCGAGCTCGCAGGCCTAGCACCAGGTAAGCACACCAAAACACAACACCCAACAACACCTCCAACTAACAAACGCCTTCCCAGGCCCCTTCGCCGGCCTTCTCCTCGCAGACTTCGGCGCCTCAGTCCTCCGCATCGACCGCGCCCACCCTTCCGCCCACAATGACCAAACCACTCCTCCTCCACCCACGAACGACCAACTCACCCGCCGCAAAACCTCCATTGCCCTGAACCTCAAATCCCCCGCCGGCCTCGCTCTAATCAAGTCCCTGATCCCCCGCGTCGACATCCTAATCGACCCCTTCCGCCCGGGCGTGCTCGAGAAATCCGGCCTTGACCCCAAAGACCTACTGAAAATCAACCCGCGCCTGATCGTAGCGCGGATGACGGGTTTCAGGCGCGATGGGAAGTACAAAGACATGGCGGGCCACGACATCAACTACATCGCCGTGGCAGGCGTGCTGGGCTTGCTCGGGCGAGTGGGCGAGAAGCCGTATGCGCCAGGCAATATTTTAGGAGATTTCGCGGGCGGGGGTGGAGTTTGTTTCATGGGGATTTTGCTGGCGCTTTTGGCGAGAGAAAAGACCGGGTGCGGGCAGGTTGTCGAGGCGAATATGGTTGATGGCAGCTCGTTTATGGCGAGCATGCCGAGGTTTGGGAGCAAGACGTCGATGTGGGATGGGAAGAGGGGGGAGAATGTGCTGGATGGTGGGTGTCCTTATTATGATACTTATGAGACGGAGGATGGGAAGTATATGGCTGTTGGGGCGCTGGAGCCGCAGTTCTTCAAAGCGCTGATTAAAGGGCTGGGAATTGGAGAGGAGCAGTTTGGCGGGAAGAGGGAGGATAGGAGGACGTGGCCTAGGATGAGGGAGTTGTTTACGAAGACGTTCAAGGCGAAGTCAAGAGATGAGTGGGAGGCTGTTTTCGACGGGACGGATGCATGCTGTACACCTGTGTTGGAACACGCTGAGTTGGAAAAGGCTGGCTTTGATCAGAGACCGATTGTTACGTTGAGCAACTCGCCAGGATATGCAATGCAAGATGGCGAGGCAGAGGGAAGAGATGCGAGAGAAGGACAAGGCATTGGTGTCGAAGGTAATGGCTGGACAAGCAAGGGATTGAGTCCTGGCAGTGGAGGTGAAGAGGTGCTGGCGCAGTGGATGGGCTGGAGCCGTGGAAGACACTACGAGGTCAAGAACGGCGGGTTGGAATATGTCGGTGTGGGTGAGAGAGCGAGGCTTTAAGGTATAACTGCAAACGACACTTTGATCTAGCAATGACCCGCGAAAGAAGGGTACATAGTGCAACGCAATTTGAGCCTGTTGCTTGCAAATTTCATGATCTTGAAGTAATAAGTCGTTATGCTCATGGTTGTAAGCCGCTCTGATTGTCGCTACTTCTAAGCTGTGGTCTAGACGTCAGACTTATGTGCGGTATGTGGCCGCTCGTTGATCACAGAACACATCGCCTTGATTGCACGTAAATTGTATCTTCGATAAATGGCATCGGTACCGTAAGCTTTCCTCGTTTATCAGCGATGCCCAGTCTCACCATCACCAAGCTCGCGCAGTCGCAAGCTGCGAGATTTGTAAGCTTGATCAGCCGTACATGCGAACCTGACGAGCATACACGTAGCCAAGGTGGGAAGAATCCGATGGAAGCACACATGCATGTTTCGGATGAATTCAACGTCCGGTCGTAGCATTGTAGTAGTAAAATCTGTCGGAACGAGCCAATGGAAGCGCGTGTAACGGATGAATACACGTCCCGAATCCTAAGACATAAAAATCGCGATTCAAGATGCTTTTACATCGCATTGGAAACAACAGCCTCAACGTTTTAGCTTTTGACCAACTCACTCAACAACAAGCAAGATGCCTTCATACCTCGTCACAGGTGCCTCTCGCGGTCTCGGCTATGCCTTCGTACGCCATCTCGCTGCCATCCCAGGCAACACCGTCATCGGCATGGTCCGCAACAAGGACGCAACCCTCGCCCGTCTAGAGAAAGACAACGTAACCAACATCTCAATCGTCCAAGCCGACATCACCGACCGCTCCGCCCTAACCACAGCTTTCAACGAAGTCAAAGCCCTCACCAACGGCTCCCTAGACATCCTCATCAACAACGCCGCCCTCATCGACGAGAACAGCGCTTTCAAAACCCTGCTCGACGACGACCTGGCCGTGCTAGAACAAGACCTCACGGCCTCATTCCGCGCCAACGTCGTTGGCGTCGCGAACACAGTCAACATCTTCCTCCCGCTCATCCGCGCCGGAAAGGAGAAGAAAGTCATCACCATCTCAAGCGGCATGGCAGACACAGAGCTCATCAACTGCTTCGGCGTCCCCGTCGCAGCGCCTTACTCCATCTCCAAAGCCGCTACCAACGCTCTCGTCGCCAAGTATAATGCTGCGCTAGGCAAGAGCGAAGGTATTCTTTTCTTGGCGCTCAGTCCTGGTCTGGTTGATACTAGCGAGGGTAAGCCGATGAGCGAGCAGGCGGTTCAGGGCGCGCAAGCTATGGGCGCTTTGTTCCAGGCGTATGCGCCAGATTTCAAGGGCCCGATTTTGCCGGAGCAGAGCGTGGAGATGTGCTTGAAGGTCATTGAGGGCGCGACAGTGGAGAAGGATGGGGGCGATTTTGTGAGCCATTTTGGGAACAAGCAGTGGCTGTGAAATGGGTGTGAAGCTGTAGGTTAGAGTGGCGTGTTCTGGAAGTTTTACCTTGAATCCCATCTTTGAGGAGACGTGTGTGTATGGTATTTTTTTTCTCTTCGAATGCACACATGTCCTTGGTGAAATAATTTAAGTAGTCTCGTCTAATCACAGATATCCCTTGTACTCGTTGTGTTTTTGAGTTTTGGTGTTTTGCCTTCTTGTAGAGCGTAGCCTGTGTCGACGAGGACGAGAGTGAGCTTCGTGTCTGCTCGTTGACAAAAGCATATGTGCGCATCAAAATGATGCCTCTTGACAATGATTGCCCAGATGTAAAATATGCATTGGCGATGCACAAGAATTTAAAAAATGCCTTGTGAGTTGTTGCATCTCCTACGATCTGCACGGTCTTCAACACGTCACATGGCGGGAAAGCCAGGCCGAAGCTCGAGCTCCCCAGAAGCTGGCGTTGTCTGTCTATCGGACGCTAACATCACCACCCCAGCTGCTGGTATATGCTCGGCCTCCGTCCACGACCCCAACTGAAATCGAGACCGTCCTTTCTCGAGCTCATCGCAAAGACAAGGGACTTGCCTCTCACCGCCACCGCCCCATCTCCCACCCGCGGTTCCTCCCTCGACTCCGCCCTCGACGACGACGACGAGCCGCAAGACCCCCGGTTGCCTGCGCCCATCGACGTCGCTTTGCCCGCCAGCCCAGTGCGCTCCTCGCTAGAAACTCCCACATACACCTCTGAAGAGCCGGGAGAGATACGTCTGGACGACGACGAAGAAGAGGAACAAGAACAACTTTCTACACCCACACCAACCCATACCGCCACCACCACAATGGGTTCCAAGGCTCCCTCGCAGGAGCAAGAGACCGAGCGCGGCTCGATCTTCTCCATCTCCGGTCCCGTCATTGTCGCCGAGAACATGATCGGCTGCGCCATGTACGAGCTCTGCAAAGTCGGCAACGAGCAGCTCGTCGGCGAGGTCATTCGCATTGACGCCGACAAGGCCACCATCCAGGTCTATGAGGAGACTGCCGGTATCACTGTCGGTGACCCTGTCACTCGCACTGGCAAGCCTCTCTCCGTCGAGCTTGGTCCCGGCCTCATGGAGACTATCTACGATGGTATCCAGCGCCCGCTCAAGGGCATCAGCGACGAGAGCGGCAGCATCTACATTCCCCGTGGCATTGACGTGCCCAGCTTGGACCGCGTGAAGGAGTGGGAATTCACCCCCAGCGAGGACTTCAAGGAGGGCGACCACATCACCGGCGGCGACTGCTTCGGTACCGTCTGGGAGAACAGTCTGCTCAATGTCCACCGCATCCTCCTCCCTCCCCGTGCCCGCGGTACCATCACCAAAATGCCCAAGAAGGGCAAGTACACCGTCGACACCAACATCCTGGAAGTCGAGTTCGAGGGCAAGAAGACCGAGTACAGCATGATGCACGAGTGGCCTGTGCGTGTGCCCCGTCCTACTACCGACAAGCTCGCCTCCACCGAGCCCTTCATTGTCGGCCAGCGTGTCCTTGACGCTCTCTTCCCCTCTGTCCAGGGTGGTACCGTCTGTATTCCTGGTGCTTTCGGTTGCGGCAAGACTGTCATTTCGCAGTCTGTGTCCAAGTTCTCGAACAGTGACATTATTGTCTACGTCGGATGGTGAGATTTATCTGTCCGTATTTCATTGCCAGAATTATAGCTAATGCGAACTAGTGGCGAGCGTGGTAACGAGATGGCTGAAGTCTTGATGGACTTCCCCGAGGTAAGCCATTAAAATAACTATGCACTTCGAGCACCATACTGACTTGATTTTCACAGCTTACCATCGACGTCGAGGGCCGCAAGGAGCCTATCATGAAGCGTACCTGCTTGATCGCCAACACCTCCAACATGCCCGTGGCTGCCCGTGAGGCTTCCATCTACACCGGTATCACTGTCGCCGAATACTTCCGCGACCAAGGCAAGGACGTCGCTATGATGGCTGACTCCTCCTCTCGTTGGGCTGAGGCTCTTCGTGAGATTTCTGGTCGTCTTGGTGAGATGCCTGCTGACCAGGGTTTCCCCGCCTACCTCGGTGCCAAGTTAGCCTCTTTCTACGAGCGTGCCGGTCGCGTCGAGTGTCTCGGTTCGCCCGACCGCAAGGGCTCCGTCTCTATTGTCGGTGCCGTCAGCCCTCCTGGTGGTGACTTCTCCGACCCCGTCACAACTTCCACTCTAGGTATTGTGCAAGTCTTCTGGGGTCTGGACAAGAAGCTTGCCCAGCGCAAGCACTTCCCCTCGATCAACACCTCGGCCTCGTACTCCAAGTACGTCACCTCGCTTCAGCCCTTCTACCAAAAGAACGTGCCCGACTTCCCCGTCCTGGCCAACAGGATCAAGGAGCTCCTCACCACCTCTGAGGACCTCGACCAGGTCGTGCAGCTCGTCGGTAAGTCGGCTCTCGGCGATAGCGACAAGATCACCCTCGACGTCGCCACCCTCATCAAGGAGGACTTCCTGCAGCAGAACGGCTACAGTGACTACGACCAGTTCTGCCCGCTGTGGAAGACTGGTTGGATGATGAAGAACATGATGGCCTTCCATGACGAGTCGCAGAAGGCGATTTCTCAGGGCCAGAGCTGGAACAAGGTCCGCGAGGCTACCAGCGATATCCAGAGCCAGCTTAGGAGCATGAAGTTCGAGCTTCCTGATGAGGGTGAGGAGAAGGTTAGCAAGAAGTACGAGGAGCTGCTGCAGCACATGAACGAGAAGTTCGCAAGTGTGATGGACGAGTAGAGGGGTTATTGAGATCGAAAGTAGATATTTGTTGTGGTGGGAGAGTTGTATTTAAGATTGTCTTTCGTAGCGAGCAATAGACTGTTTTGAGAGATATTTGTTGTTGGTGGATAGTGACAGAAAGCAGTGAAAGCATCGATGGATGCGTTTCCACGTCTATATCGCCACACGCTTGTCACACAGCACACGCGGAAACAAACAAAGCGAGAAGCTCTATCTATGGATCCCGCTGCCCCTGTCAGATAGGCGATTCATTACTGCACGCTCTCAAAGAACGTGAAATTCTGTCCCATCCGATCCCCCGATCCGGCAACGTAGACGCTTCCTCCAGCCGGCTGGCGAAAATTGAACCCGGCAACAACCGCGAGCGCGGCCAGGCACATGAAGACAGGAATGACAGCGGGCAAGAGGATGATTTCATTGATGGCCCAGCGGACGGCACCGGCGACGCCGACTCTCTGCTCTTCGTCGGGGGTGCCGTCTAGAACGGCGCCGTACAGTTCCCTCATGCGGGGAGACCGCTGCGATACGTGGCGGGCGGCGGTGTCGAGCGCGGCGAGAATGGCGATCATGATGCTGAGGACGAACGAGTAGCCCAGGAAAGAGTACCAGAGCTGATGCTCGGTGGCGGTTGGGAAATTCGTGTGCCATGAAAGATACAGCATCAGAGCGGAGTGGCAGGCTGTCAGGCCGAATACAACGACGGCTCTGTAGTTGGCGTGGATGCGGAGGCCGATGCCGTTGTCCTGTTGTGGCAGCCATTGCAGGACGTTGAATGACGGTGCCGACGTGTAGGCGTCCACGACGTTCCTGCCTCGAGCTGCGTCACGGCGATCTTCCAGCTCCGTTTTCAGGCCCGGGAGAGCTTGGCAGAGAGCCTCCTGGTCCAGATCGATGCCGGGGGGACGCATATAGGCCGGCCTGTGCCACCAGAAAACTTCGATCACGAGCGCCAGGAAGACGTGGCCGACTGTGATGATTTCGAGAGGCGAGAGATCCAGGCCAGACTGCTTGCGCTGGTAGCAGTGGTACACGAACATTAGCAGGCGTGTGATGATGGTTATAATAGTACCCATGGAGGAAGACTCTTGCACCGCTTTGATCTGAGTGTCAGACACATGGTCGAATAAATCGAAACGAGCCTTAGTCGGGTCATTTTTGTCGAGAAGAGCGAGGAGCTGCACAGGCTTGAGAGACACTGGCTCGATGTTTTCCTGATTTTCGAGAAGAGATGGGTTTTCATCGGCTTCCGTCAGAGGTGGCTTGAGAGTGAAGCCTCCCATCACGGCGAAATGTCCGTGGGCTAGTGTCCATTTGGAGAACTTGACTCGCCGCTTGTTACCAGTTCCATCGTCACATTCCTAGCGCTACTTAGTTTTGGAGGTACCGGCTGCATCGTGACAGGTTCATACCAAAGTGTAGACTTCGACCGTGTTGCCGCAAAGCAGATCCCATTGGCGTACAACCCAGGCCTTCGCATTCGGATTGTCGGGAGTTGTAGGCTGTTCCTCATGGGTGGCGAGGTAAGCATGTCGGCTTCTTCTTGCGGCCTCATTGACCCTGTCCCTAATGAGTCTGGCACTTCCGAAGTGCGTCGCCGCCTCGAAGAGAACCAGCTGGGGAAGCAGAAGCGTTTTGACATGTAGCACCAAGGTCAACAATATTCTTTGGAAGGCCGACAGGACGGGATCCGGCCGCATGATAGTAGAGTTGGCTGGGATGAGAGTTGTCAAACAGCTGAACACGATCCATTCCCACGTCCGAGTTGATGGCGGTGGTTGCTGTTGGGTCGACATATTGTAGGGTTGGTGGAAGGTGATTAGAGCAAACGGATTTCTGCGAAGGATTTATATTGAGACGATAATGGCAAATATCAAGACTTTCTGCCTCCTCGCAAGGCTGTGCAAGCCACAGACTGAAACGGACGGCGCGTGCTTATCGTCAATGACGCATAAAACATGCCGTTGACGTCTTGTGGCCAGATATTGGCGACAGGCAGTGCAAGCCGTACATGCGGGAGAAGACAGGCTGAGGGGCGCAGCTTGTCATGGATAGCATGTCCATACCGCCTGCTATTCATGTTTCAGACTCAAGTCTCTTGACGAACCCTCGTCATGAGTTGATAGTCCCACTGCTTCACTGCATACATATCGATCCCTATCAGGGAGCTGAGGCCCACTTCTTCTGGTTTGCGATATCTGAAGTTGTCAGTGGTATAGCCTTGTGTGACTTTGTCGTGTTGTGACGATAGCCGAATTTGGAAGACACGGGACGCACCCCTTGTATGAGCTAACCCAAAGCGAGCCGCGCATGCATTAGTGGGTGTGATTGTCGTCTGGATGAGGGAAACTGAAGGAAAGCCGACGACGTTGCACGGATGTAGTTGCATTGGATGAGATGGTAGTCATCCCAAATGCAAACGCCTTCCAAGGTATTCTCGCATTGGAGCCCAGCTCTCAGCCTCATACCACAGCCGGGCTTGCACTGCCACTTTTCAACAACGTTTTGCGACGACGGCGTCTCTGTACAGACCATTGGCATATAAAATCTTCGTGAGCGGCCTTCGTGTTATCTTGTCTTCTTGTATCTCAATCCATAAGTTTGACCACAGCACAATGGTTCTTCCAATCATTATTCTCGGCATCGCAAGCGCCATCGGCCTCACATCAGTCGGTGTCGGTGCTGGGGTGGCCGGCAAAAAAGTTCAATCCTCCATCGACAAACTCACAGCGCAACTGAGCGACTTGAAGACCCAATACATGCCCTACGCGAAAGTTCTAGGGCTCAGCGTGTCCTTCGCGCAGAGCGTTACAGGAGTCTGCTGCATTATCACAACATTCAGCGGGATCGCTGCGCAGAAACAACTTGTCTCATTTTATGAGAAGATCGGCAATGATGTTGAATCTATCAAAAAGGATCTGGCAGCCATCTGCCACAGCCTTGGCACCATCGTCAGCTTCAAGAACCAGAACGAGTTTGCACAGCATGTGTACGACCTGGTTGCCATGAGATCGTCTGGTATTACATCGAATGAGAGGCAGACATACCTGTTTGTCTATCACCAAGGCAACGAGTGGCGCCCGAGATTTCATGCTCTCAACAATGCCAAACCACTGCAAAACCTCCGCGGAATCTTCAGCGACCTCCATATTATGGCGACATTCCTGATCGAATTTCGAAAGATTGTTGAAGCAGACGCAATTTTTCACGTACTGCTCCCAGTCACGGAACTCCACTTCATCGCAGACGCTATTGCGATCCCAGCTGGTGTCGGGCCTTTGCTACTCGAAGGAGAGCTCCACAACCAAAGTGGCAAGCCCTACGTACATGTCAACATGCCTGGCGCATCCAGTGACCTACTTTGCAATATTAAGAACGTCGCTACTGTTCAGTCCCCGTCCAAGTCTTCCGGTTGGGGTCGATGGTGTGCGTCCACATCCGCAGCATGGGCGGTAGCTTTACCTAGCGCCGTGGTAGCCGGATCGGGTGGCACTGTGATCGGTTGTGTCTGTGGTCTTGCTCTAGAGATCGCGTGTCCGCCGCTAGCATTGGCCACTGTCATTGGTGCCGTTGCCGGTGGACTGGGTGCTGGCGCAGGAGTCGGGACGATGACTGGCATTTTCATTGGAGAGAAGGTAGAGGAAGCATGGGATAAATAGACGGAGCTCACAGGGCGCTTGCTGATTCTTTCGATTGTTTTTTCTCGTTTGGTGTAAAATACCCAGCAGTGGGAGGATAGACTTTAGATAGCAGTCATTTATTGGATGCGTTCGATATTTGTTCGTTATCTCGCAGTCAAATGTGGAGAAGGCAGGTCAGTTGTGAGGAAGTGGCGCAGCAACGCCTGAGCGCCACAGGTGTCCCTTGTTTGGGCTGGCTTGGCATGTATACGTAGGTCCGCTGAGCGCATGTGCCCCATGGCCTAGGACGACTGGACTCGTGGTTAGCAGGCAGTAGAATAAACTAGCACGCCCCAAACACTACACCGCTGCCTGTCGCATACCATCTCTTCACCACAGCAGCCACTCTTACACCTTTACCCTCTGCAGCGCGACCTATACCCAACAACATACCCAGAACAAGCACCGTCACCCCCCAGGAGAGCGGCCCAAGATGGCTCAAACAAACCCTAATGCGTAAGGAAACACCTCCAACTAGCAGGCATCCAAGACATCATACTCACTCGGCGCAGGATCAACGTAAACGACCCCGGCCTCATCACCCTGGTCAACAAGCTGCAGGATGTCTTCACCACCGTCGGCGTCCAGAACCCCATCGATCTGCCCCAAATCGTCGTCGTGGGCTCGCAGTCGAGCGGCAAATCCTCCGTCCTCGAGAACATTGTCGGCCGCGATTTCCTGCCTCGAGGCACCGGCATTGTTACCCGCCGTCCTCTAGTCCTCCAGCTCATCAACCGCGCCGCCTCCACAAACAAGCAAGAGAACGGCGAGACCAACGGCGGCGACAGCAAGATCGAGACCACAGATTCCGCTAGCAACACTGATGAGTGGGGAGAGTTCCTGCACATCCCTGGCCAGAAGTTCTACGACTTCAACAAGATTCGCGACGAGATTGTCAAGGAGACGGAGAGCAAGACTGGCAAGAATGCAGGCATCTCACCCGCGCCCATCAACTTGCGCATTTATTCGCCCAACGTCCTGACACTCACACTGGTCGACTTGCCTGGTCTGACAAAGGTGCCAGTTGGCGACCAGCCACGCGACATCGAGAGGCAGATCAGGGAAATGGTACTTAAGCAGATCAGCAAGCCTAACGCGATCATGTTGGCCGTGACTGCCGCAAACACAGATTTGGCCAACTCGGATGGTCTGAAGCTGGCCAGAGAAGTCGACCCTGAGGGGCAAAGAACTATCGGTGTGCTCACCAAGGTCGACTTGATGGACGACGGAACAGACGTTGTGGACATTCTGGCTGGCAGGATCATTCCTCTGAGGTTAGGCTACGTGCCCGTGGTCAACAGAGGTCAGAGGGATATCGAGAACAAGAAGGCCATCTCCTCCGCCCTAGAGAACGAGAAGAACTTCTTCGAGAACCATCGCGCATATCGCAACAAGGCCTCTTACTGCGGTACTCCCTACCTCGCCCGCAAGCTCAACCTTATTCTTATGATGCACATCAAGCAGACTCTTCCCGACATCAAGGCCCGAATTCAAGCATCACTACAAAAGTATGGCGCCGAGCTTTCTACACTCGGCGACAGCATGCTCGGAAACAGTGCCAACATTGTCCTTAACATCATCACCGAATTCTCAAACGAATACCGCACTGTTCTTGAGGGAACCAACACTGAGCTGAACTCCGTCGAGCTGTCAGGTGGTGCTCGTATCTCTTTCGTCTACCACGAGCTCTACTCCAACGGCGTGAAAGCCGTCGACCCCTTCGACCAAGTCAAGGACATCGACATCCGCACAATCCTCTACAACTCCTCTGGTTCCTCTCCCGCGCTTTTCGTCGGCACCATGGCTTTCGAGCTCATCGTCAAACAACAGATCAAGCGCCTCGAAGACCCCTCTCTCAAGTGTGTTTCTCTCGTCTACGACGAGCTCGTGCGCATCCTCTCACAGCTCCTCAACAAGCCCCTTTTCCGACGCTATCCTCAGCTCAAAGAACGCTTCCACGGCGTTGTCATTTCCTTCTTTAAGAAAGCCATGGAACCCACCAACAAGCTCGTTCGCGATCTTGTCGCAATGGAAGCCTGCTACGTCAACACCGGCCACCCTGACTTCCTCAATGGCCACCGCGCCATGGCCATCGTCAACGAGCGCCATAATGCTTCCAAGCCCACGCAAGTCGACCCGAAGACCGGCAAGCCCATCCCTGGACCTGTTAGGAGCGCCAGCCCGAGCTTGGACCTCAACGGTGGCCAGGAGGCTGGCTTCTTCGGCTCTTTCTTCGCGAGCAAGAACAAGAAGAAGATGGCTGCTATGGAGGCCCCACCACCAACTCTCAAGGCTTCTGGTACTTTGAGCGAGAAGGAGACTCAGGAGGTCGAGGTTATCAAGCTCCTTATCACCAGCTACTACAATATCGTCAGGAGGACGATGATCGACATGGTTCCCAAGGCTATCATGCTTAGTCTTGTGCAGTAAGTTTTAATTTAGCGAAAAAAAATTGACGAAGGCGAGAAACTTGTACTAACGATATATTTCCCCAGACTCACCAAGGACTCCATGCAAACCGAGCTCCTCGAGCAACTCTACAGGCAACAAGACATGGACAACCTGCTGCAGGAGTCGGATTATACCGTCCGCAGGCGCAAGGAGTGCCAGCAGATGGTGGAGAGTTTGTCGAGGGCGAGCGAGATCGTCAGCCAGGTTCAGTAGACTGGGCTGTCCAATTTCGCGTTGGTTTCAGGCATACGTGCGAACACATGAAAGATAGACGGGTCCATTGCACTTTGTGTTGCAGGGATTATTCGAAAGTGGATTCTCACTCTTTATACGTTTGTTCACCGGCGGGAAGATTGTGTATTGGTTTGTTGTGCTTCGTAGTTTTGATATCCCTGTTGTTACTTAGCGAGTTCTGTATGGGGTTTACGTTGCATTTCCATCGTGGCTGTTCAGAGGCTTTTTCTTTCCCTTGACGCGTCGCATTTTATTAGCACATGATATTGTCACCGATTTAACTCAGGAATGTGTTGAACGCCTCGAGTCATATAGTGTTGCACTTGAGAGACATTCGGAATGCTGAAGCCTAAAGTTTTGATACTGTGTCGTTCCGCCAAGACCATAGTCCAGACCTCACCTCGACTTCACATCTACGCCTCAACCACATTAAGTCCACCATCACCGTTTAAAGGACCGCAACCACCATCGCCGCCATGCTGCCCCGATCCCTCGCTGCTTTCAGGCAGCATAGTCTCCGCTCCACCAACCCTCGACCTCCCGTGCGCTTCACCTCAACCTCAACCCAAGCACCCGCCTCACGGTTCTCGCGCCTCGAATCCCGCCTCCCAGCTTTCGTCCGCCGCTACACTCTCCCCCTCCGCTCCGCGCCCGTCTCGCACATCTCCGCTTTCCTCCTCTTGCACGAAATTACAGCCATAGTCCCGCTCTTCGGTCTGGCAGCCGCTTTCCATTACTTCAACTGGCTCCCGCCGTGGATTGCCGAGGGCGCTTTGGTGAAGTCTGGCGTGGAGAAGTTCGGGAGGTATATGAGGAGGAAGGGGTGGATTGATGATGGCGAGGCGATGGGCGAGGATGCGAAGAAGGGGCGTTTGGGGAGCAATGCGGGCAAGTGGTGGGGACGGGGTGAGGGCGGGGTGAGGGTTGTGGTTGAGTTGGCGACCGCTTATGCTGTTACGAAGCTGCTTTTGCCGGTGAGGTTGGTGTTTAGTGTGTGGGCTACGCCGGCGTTTGCGAGGTGGACGGTTTTACCGATTTTGGGGTTCTTCAGGGGGAGTGCGATGCCGCTTTTGGGGTTAGGCAGAGCGGGTGCTGCTGTTGGCGTAGCGAGGGCAGGGAAATTGAGTCCGGCTGCTGGCACGAATGCTGTTGGGGGTGGAGTGCTGCCGAAGGTTGGCGGTGTGGGCAAGTAAGCGAGGGAAGCCAACAGGGCTCGCTTGTAAGATATGCCGAAGGTTGGAGGCATGGGCCAGTAAGGTGAGGAAAGTGAACAGGCTCGCTTGTAAGATATTTCCTCTCCCCTTGCTGCTTGGCTGTGCTGCAAACTCACAATGGCTTCTGTGTCGTTACGGTTCTTTGCATGCGTGCGTGCTTACGGTCTTTCAGAGGGTCATGCACGACAACGACTCCGCGTAGGTACACGAACGAGGGAAGGGCGACGACGCTGCGACGAGCTGTTGCACAATACTGGACAACCACGCCCAGCCAAATGAGGCAAAGAGCGCGTCTCGCGACTGTATCTGCCAATTCGAGGGAAGCAAAGGGAGCGAACAACTACTCCTCCCCCATGGGTCCGTCATTCGCGTCGCGGCTCGCTAACCTCCTTGCCAGCGACAAAAAGGGAGCTTCCACTGCACAAGGAGGATCCGCCAAAGGCAAACCATTAAAAGCCTCGCTGCAACCTTGCTGCCACCTCAAAACCCGTGACCGCATTGTTAGTCTGGTTGGAACGGGACGCTTAGTACTTCTGGGCTTAAAACAATGCGGTAGCCAGGCTTTGAGTTCGAACACCGCCGCTGACGAGTGAGCCATCGAAATAAAACTCCTCCTCCGGGAACCGGGTTTTCCCTCGGGTTGAAAGCAAGGGATCTTTCGAGATCTATCCCCAGGTTTTTGCTGGTTGGTCGTATCTTATCAATGTAGAGGGAAAGCGCTTTCTCTTTAGATGTGGTAAGAGAGCGTGTTGACATCTATATGTTGTTTTGTGTTGACCTGCACGCTCTGTGCTGCACGCACGCGCAGCATTTTCTCGCAGCAAGCAGTGAGAGGCGCAAAACACACCTAAGTAAGTCCTTTCTTCGCCAATTCTGTAAGAGTACTATGTGACTACCATTCATCATCTTCGATCTCTTGTCAAACGCACAACTCCTGAATTCGCATTGCGCGCTCATGGACCAAATAAAAAAGGAGTGAAATTGGTACGCTTTCCTTGCTTGTACGGAGCGCAATGCGCCCCAGCCGAAGCAGAACCATTGCTCTAAGCGGGTTTCCTACCAGTTGCATTGAGCATTTCCATTCAGCAGTATGCTGCTCTGCTCGCTGGTGTGTCCACAATCATCCCTGTCGCCGTCGTTCCTCACCGCCCGGCCGCGATTTACACAGCACAAGCTCAGTGCGTTCACAACTGATCCACAAGCCATGTCTTGATCATTGGAGAACTTAGCGCTTGTAAAAACAACGGTGAAGTTGTTCAGGTGCTGATGCTAATGCGGGAGCAAGACCTTGAAGCTGACGTTGGTCACGATTTTACAACTAATCGTTTCTTTTTCAGTTGCTTAATCGAACTAAATTGTGCAAAGTGCAGGAGCTCATACCGCCATCCTGGTACCACTCATCCTGTTTGCGACATTGTGCTACCTCGAGTCAAGTAGCTGCGGCTGAGGCTGTGGAACACACTGACGCAATGAAAATATGCTTGGTCGCTTTCCGGTTGCGCTGTCAAGCACAGCATTCCATTCGGATTCAACACACGCGCAGTGTAGCCGCTTAGCACGACCACCATGTGTCCCACTGTGAAAGAGTAAAGCTGAACCGTACTGCCAATGTCAGCGCGAATATGGAGCTTGATGGTAAGACATCGGGGTTTCGACATGAGACCAGAGCTCAGAAAATGCTGAAGATCTGAAGATATAAAGTGCCAGGCGAAGTCTCCTCAAAATCCTGCTCTCACAACTATTCAATCACACGCATCTCACAACCACAACACATCTCGTTCCTCGTTGCACCACTTCGCAAAAACCATTACAAGCAACATGAAATTCCCCACCACCCTCGCAATGAGCGTTGCGCTCGCTAGCGCGGCTCAGGCCTGCGTTCGGATCCTGGTCAATGAAGTTTGGGGAAACACCCGCGAGATCACCCTCTGGGACCAGGACCAAGTGTCCGATCTCCGATTGCCTTTCAAGGAAACGACAGGCAACGACGACATCTGGCAAGGCAACGGCTACACGGTGGCGGTCAACAAGCAGAGCACTGGGGGTTCTGTTTCGTATCCAAACGGTCACTGTAAGTCTGCTACTTTCCCGCCCTGGGCGCCCTCGGAGAACAGACGACTGTTACTGCTTCTGTCCTATTAACGCAGTGCTAACTCATGTTACTCCTGTAGCGGGAGGTCTTTCGCAACAATCACGCAAGCAAACTACCACCGGTGATGGAAGAGCCCAGGTCTACTACTGCCTGTGGGACAGCTACGATTGCGGGAACTATGCATGCGGCCTTCCGTAGGCCACCACTCCAGTTGTGCTAGCCTGTCGCATCTGTGGTCTCGCATCTACCATCTTGTTCCGCATGCGAGGGGAAGGTGTGCTCGCTGCTCTGGCTTTCTAATGTTGTTACTCTGTAACCACATCATTTGGCGTTTTGTTGAGATTGCAGTGCTAGGTTTCTTGGTGCTTGAAGACGTCCGAGACAGCAGAAGTGTCGAAGTGGAGAGGAAGTCTGGTGAAGACACGATGGTCTTTTTGTTTTTCTTTGCGTAGCATAACCACACTCTTTTACCAAGAATACAAAAATGTCGGCGCCGGCATTAATCTCCAAATGAACGCTTTAAACGCCCATGATTCCATGAAGCCACGCATCAGCACCTACAAGCCAAGCGATGCTATTGAGACATCCTGATTGATGAGTACTATGTCAAGACACAAATGGTCACATTGCGTGCGACTACATGTACGTACTTTTTTGCGACTACCCACGCGCACGGACTACGCTAGATTATCTTAGTGCTTCGTGATGTTTGTGGTAACGTTGAATCTGAACAGCATTGAGTCTTAACATCGAACTGCAAAGCACACTTTCTACAAGCGGAGAGCCTGACTCTAAATACCAGCGATACGCACTACCTACCGCCAACACGTCTCCCACCATGAGCAAAGGAAATTCCAAGATCCCACCACCGTTTGTCTTTGCATTCACGACAGCATTCTTAGTAATAGACTATCTCCTCTACAAGCTACAAATCAAACATGTCAACTCTTTACACTCCTAGTTGTCCAATCGACCGCCAATAATGCCATCATCACTTCTTTGGCTGTTCAAACCCGTTTGGCCAAAATGCTGTCAATGGGAAGGACTACGAAGCTGTATCCGACAAATCAAGCAAGGTAAAGACGAGGAGGCGTGACGTCCGCATCAGTAAAAGACCCAATAGCTGCATTTGTCAAGCTAAAATAGTGTTACCGCAGCTCATCACCGAGCTATCTGTTTAGGGGGGCTGCTCAGAGAAAGAGCGAGGACGGAAACGATATTGTGATTGACAGATAGGCGATGGAAATTGTCAGACATGTTCAACTCAGGAGGTTGATTCAAACTTCGAGTTGGCCGACCCTTTCTTCGCTGTGACTTCAATCTCGATCTTCATCTCCTTTTTCATAAGGTTTGCTTGGATCATGGTCGCTGCAGGTCTGACATCGCCAAACCATCTCCGCAGCACCGGCCAAGTCTTTTCGAAGTCGGCACTGTTCGGCAGGATGTATCGTGCTCGAATGACTTCATCCATGCACGACTCGGCGTCCTTCAAGGCAGATGAGATGTTTTGCAGCGCTTGCTCCGCTTGGTCTTCCACGCTGGGAGAGATTTTTCCAGTGGCATAGTCATATCTGTCTAATGTTAGGGTCTGTCAAGTGTTAAGAAGCAGCAAAGCGCACCCCGTAGTTCCTGACACCATCACCCAGTCGTCCACTACGACTGCTCGGGAGTAAGATATTTGGCTTTCGAAGGCCGAGCCTGAACTGAGGTTGACACGAGGCATGTTGCTGGAACGGTGGAGAGAAAGTCTTTACTGATGGTTATTAGGCTATGTTTCACTGCAAGTGCGGTCGTCCTCGCAATAAGATCATGGTACGCTCGAGCTGAGTCACCGTCCTAAGCTTCGACGCTCGTTGAGTCATACTGTCGGTTGCGGAGATCTGATATCCTTGGAATGTCGTGCACTTCGCCTTGACAATCCTAGCTAGCATCGTGTGTCTTCGAGAAGCTTTATCATGCTTGGGGTAAGGCCTTTACCTCTAGACTCTAGGAGATCTTTCGCAGCCTCCGAAGGTGTCTCCTTGCGCTTGTTACGGATACCCAGGTCAGCGCCAGCCACGAGCGACGTCTTCACAATATCCTCGTGACCACCAACGACAGCCTCATGCAATGGCGTTTGACCTGACCAGCTTTGATGGTTCACTTGAGCACCAGCACGGAGTAGTGTGATCGATGCGCCTTGACGCCCTTTCGAAGCTGCCACGTGCAGTGCTGTGTCGCCTGTCGCATTCTCAAGGTCGAAATTCGCACCAGCAAGCAGCAATGCTTCTAGGATGTTTCATGGCCGTTTTGAGAAGCTATATGTACGGGAGCCGTGTCTTCTGTGCCGCGCACGTTGTGTTCGAGCACTGTCCGCCGGTTCAGATCTACTCCGGCAGCGATCAGAATGTCGACTACCGCTTTTCGGCCATTTCCAGCAGCGGCATGAAGAGGTGTATCATTTTGGCCCAGTGTCACGTAGCCGGGAATGCTCGGTCTCACGTAGTTGACATCTGCTCCCCGTCGTAGTAAGACTTCCACGTCGTGGGCCCATCCCTCTTCTGCAGCGCATCGAAGTTCGCGACCGTACAGCTCGTGGTTTTGGACCTCGGTTGGCGTCTTTTCAAAGTTCATGTTTTTGTGAAGAAAATTGAACATCGACTTAACACTGTCGATTTGTCGATTCGCAAGCCGTTGAGTCTCTCGGCGGCGCTACGGTATTTGTCACAATTGACCAACCAAATCTGCTAGAGAGGGGCTTACATAACGTCATGAAGGATGCAACCCATGCTTGCCATGTAAATCGCACTGCACAAGAAAGAGAGAAGCCTGAAATGATGTTGAAACTCAAATCAGTGTGAAAGATCTATTGCTCAAGTCTGCATTAGTGGTTTTCTAATCTGACCTCGTTGCAATTTGGGCATGTTCAGTGGAGGAATTCGAAAAAGGTTGATATGGATATTTGGTTTGTTTCTCTATTGATGCTGAGTATTGACGCTGTGTGGGTCATCGATGTATTCTGTCTATCGTTGCAATCAACACCGGCTAGTACTCCTTATGTATCTGTACAGTTGTGGGCAACAACGGACGCATAAATCTGCATCCATGCTGCAGCCATCTTGCTGCTTCTGACCAACAAGCTGCAATCCTGGTGGCGAGTTACCGATTAAGCAGCAGGAGTGCTCTTGGGCGCGTTGGCCTTCAGAGATTCTTGAATCTCCTTCTCCTCGGGGGTAGTGAGGCCCAAGCGAGGCGGCGGGTTGGGGTTCATCTCGCCGCTGTCCGAGTACACGGCAGCTGCGGCAACGACGTCCTTATCAGTAGTAGGATCGATGCCAATGCTGATCCAGGCCATAACGCCGTCGGTAATGTCGTCTCCGAGGAGGACGTACTCCACGACAGGGTCCATGCCAGCAGCTTCCTCGAAGAAGAGGTAGTCTTCGGCGTTCGTGGTGAGGACCTGTTCGTTGTCCTTGTATGCAGAGGTGGCTTCGACTTGGCTGATGAGATCCTGGTCGAAGAAGATCTGGCCAGAGTGGGATGCGTGCGCTGTGAAGTTGCCGCTCAAGAGGGTGCCGTTGGTACGGATGGTGGTGTCGTTAGTGTTGTGTGCAAGCACGTGGATGTGGGTGGCACGTCCGGTGTAGTGGCCCGGGAAGATGGACTCAAACTGAGCAACACCGTTTACATCGGTCTGCTGGATACCGCGGAGGAAAGTCGCTTCGAGGTTGGAAGTATCGTTGCCATCGCCATTGCTCTTAGCTGTGACGCCGCTGTAAATTCCGGTTGAGTTGCAGTGCCAGATGTCCATGAAAACAGCTGGGACAGGGAGGCAGTTGGCAGTGTCGACTAGCTGGATATCCAGGTAGAGAGGGACACCAACTTGGTCCTCAGTGATGTTGCTGCGGATCAATTCGCCGTCGACGTAGTAAGGACCCTGAGTGACTTCGGGCTGGAGGACGCAGGTGGAGTTGTCGGTGAAGAGAAGTCGCTCGTCCACACCGAGTGCGACATTGGAGGTCGATTCGTGGGAGGTCTCGAGACTTGTGTTAAAGTCGCGTCTCACCAGCGGTCGGTCAGTCAACCCTCTCTTGACACGGGCTTCATGAGCCATCTGCTGTCGGCGTTCGAGTGCTGCAGCTTGGTAGCCCCGACGTTCGAGCTTCGGAATACATGATCGAACACTATTTGGGCTGCGTTTCAAGAACTCTCTGCGTTCAGCTGCTTCTTCGCGGATGTCGTGTCCGGGATGACCTAGAGCGGCTTGAGCTGCAAGAAGCCCGAGAGCAAGCAGCGAGGATGAGAAAACCATGATGATGAACAAGCTTGTGAATGATCCTGGGCTGTGAATGCCAGTGAGGGCTGCAAGACAATCCTTCAAAGTGCAGATGGTTCTACTTTATATGTTGCGAGAGTTCTCCATCATTGTTTCACCGCCTGACGCGCAAGCACAACTTTTCTGTTGATTGCCAACGTCATGGGCTCTTGTCAGGCGTGACAGATAACTGCCGTGTAGAGCTATAGTCATTGCGGTATCACTTTCGTGAATACGCCGAATGATATGCTTTCCTCGCGTCCCCTGTGGTTGCTTCGGGGGTCCACTTAGCATGTGGCAGTGCCAGGAGCGCGAGCCTATTGGGTTGGTGGGACGATGGGAGGAAGGGAGGCCTTTGGCTACACTTCGGGAAGCAGATTGCCAAGTACATCACCCTTCGAATTAAGGCAAGCTTGGATAAGCTTGTCGCTCGGAGGCAGGCTACCGAGGACTTCGATGGAGTAAGCTGAATAAGCGTACTGGCATTGGCCAAAGCACATTGTCTAGTGGAAGAACAATCATCCACATCGCAGCTGGGCGAATGCCAACAAGATGGGTCTCGCAGGCCTACAACGGCCTGCTGCGATTAAGGAATCGTACATGGCCATGTGGCATATTGAGGGGAAAGATGAACACTCGACTTTGGGAGTCTTGATGCCGCAGCATGCTACCGTACGCTCTGATTTTGTATGAATGTTCGTTGTCGACTGCTGCCACGGAATGTTGCCGTGGGATCGGCTGGAGTTTATACAAGTTTGCAACAGCCCTTGCTAGCCGCCACGGGCCGGTTGAGGATCGACAGAGGAATTGATGGCCTCATGGCTGTGCACTGCTTGAATAGTGTGTCTCTAACAACTAGCAAAGCGTAAAAGGAGAAATGGAGAAATTATCAAAAAGACAGCGAAGTAAGTCCGAAGTGAATCTCTGCACTTTCGACAGAGACATAACACCTTTTGGAATGACTTCGACAGTGGTAACTATATATCACTGCGCCCAATACTATCGGCCCATGGGATGTAGAAGCCATGTTTCCCGTTCCATAAAGGGCATCCTCCTCCACAAGCACTCCACGAGTCTTGCTTATATTCATGGTCTCACGGTCACGAGCTGACCTGCAACCTCAACGAGTCCGACCGCAGCAGGAATTTTGCATATAGATCGTCCATGATGTTGTTCCACAAGCCTTCAATGTAAGCCAACGTTTCTTCTGCCTCATTTTTGTCTGGCAGTGAAGAGAACATTGTGGCGTATCGTTGAGCACAGCGATGCGATCTACAGTAGCCGACGAGCTATCCCAGAATCACAGAATGTTCACCTGTAGCCCTGCATATCTTGTGTCTTTGCCATATGAGTTTTGACTGGTTCGATTATCAAAGCCACTCAGGCTACAACGATAGGAAGGATGACAACAGTGAGGCAAACAAAGGCCTGCGTTGCAACGCGATGTGGTCCAAGCTCCTGCAAGCATGAAGAGGCGCGCCTGCTACAGTACATTTCTATTGTAGGGCTGGTGACATCAATTCACATCACTTCGCGTTCCTCCACCAATCCCTGTCGCGTTACTGCATTCGGACATTCAGATACAACCACACTCTCCAAACAACATCATATAACACCAACATGGCCGACGATCCACGCGCCCTTCTACGCGCTGCCCGCAAAGAGCGTCGAGTAGCACACCCGCACGCCTCGTACACCTCGACCGGCAGTCTTCTGTGCAACCTCTGCGAAATTCCAATCAAATCAGAAGCAGCCTGGGGCGCGCATTTACATTCGACTGGACACACGCTGCGCCTTAGCCGAGAACAGGATGCTGCACTTGCGCGTAAAGCAGAGACGAGCAATGGCAAAAAAAGAAAGGCCGACAGTCCTGCGGACGAAGAAGGTAGTGATGGCGAGGACAGGAAACGAGTAAAAGCGTCCGAAGCAAACCCTGCTGCTCCTGCACAACAAAAACCAAGAGAGGCTGTGCCTGTGCCTGCGCCAGCACCAGAACAAACGCAGAAAGACCATCAAGCCGAAATGGACGCGCTAGAAGCAGATCTTGCCGCTCTCGAGCGCGAAACCAGGGCGGGTGGTGCTGTAGTTGCCGATACAATATCCGCGCCTGCGCAAACTGCCGAGGACATTGCGACACAGGCGCGAGAAGAACAATCGGCGCAACGCAGTCGGCGTGACATAGAACTGGAAGAGGAGAAAGAGGAAGCCGCGCGCGCTTTGGAGGAGGAGTTCGCAGAGATGCAGACGCTGGAGAATAGAGTGAAGAAGCTAAGGGAGAAGAGAGAAATGCTGAGAGCGGGAAACATGGATCAGGCTACAGAGGGCGCGAATGTGGCCTTGGTTGGCGCAAATGGAAGAGGAAGTGTGAATCAGATTGTGCATCCGGTTCAGGCTGAGCAAGAACCCGAGACCAATGGGGAGGTGGACGATGAAGACGATGACGATGATGACGACGAAGAGTTCGACGACTGGACCTTTGGAGCTCGCTGAACGTAATTGGATTAAGAGAGCCATTGATTCGAATCGACATGAAAACACCGCATCGGCACAAATACTCATGCCAGGATCAACTGCATTTAGAGCACAGGAAACACAACAATAATGATAATCGACCCGGGCTAGTTTGTTCACCGTTGTGTGGTGCGCTCTAGCTGCATCATCCAATAAACCCTTCCTCCTGCCAAATGCATCTTCTCTACTGCGCCAGCCTGTCTGCAATGATTCTCAAGAAATCCCTCAACGCTCGTACGAGCACAAGTTGAGCCTCACGAAGCTGTCCCAAGCGATTCTCAACCCCACGAAGCGCCTCCATGTACCTCTCTTGCACGGCGAGGACGTCAGGGTGTACCCCGTTGCCTGCATTTCCAATGCTCAGAACAGGACAACGGCACGTCTTCCAACGCTGGCCACAGACATAGCAGAATTGGTGCCCGCAACGGCAGGTCATGTGGTTGCAGCCACCGGGGATCAGGTCGACGATTTGCTTTCATCGCTGGCAGCTCTGCCAGCCTTGCTCGTTGGCTAGTTGGCGGGTCTGTAGTTCTGCCTCGTTTGGCTGGACTCGGCAGGGCCCGGCGTGGGACGCGGCTCTGCATGTAGTGCAAGCATTGGAACGGCAAAGTGAGCACAACACGCTTCTGGCAAGAGTCGCTGTGCCACCAAGGAAGTGCGAGCACGCTGGCTGAGCGCAGTACACGCGTTCGCCTGCTGGAGTGTCGAACTCTGCTTTTTTTCTTCTCAAAGCTGATCGCCAGGTCTTTCGGAAGCAACCATTTTATCTCTTGCCAAGGCAAGACGACACAGCAACGTGGAGGGTAGATCGACTCGTCGTCCATGGAAGCCCGAAGCAGGATTCCGAGGGAGTCGATGCAGTACCAGTGCTTGCAAGGTGCCTGCCAAGCCTTGGTCGCTTCGAGGTCATCTTCACAGCAAGTGCACGTATCGGCTGCTGTCGACGATGGCAATGTGGTGCGCGCGAGTTCGGCGTCTGTGAGTTATTCGATTTGATTGATGGCGCGGCATGAGAGTAGCTGGTCAATGGCGAGGCGACGAGCCATGGCGGAGTCTGAGGTGCCGTTTGAATCGTCTTTACATGGCCGAGCTTCTTCAAGCTCAAGGGCGATGACAAGGCGGAGGGTGGCGTCATCCATGCTGGGGATGGTAAGAGCTGGTGTTCTGGCTGGTGTTCGTCCTGGTCGAGCAGCGGTCGAGCCGCCGTGTGCGACGGTACTGGGGAAGACTGCAACGAACCCATGCTGCTGGTTGGAAGGAAAGAAGAGAAGAGAGTGTACAGAAATGCTCTGCCGGGAGTAGGAAGGCGACGAGCGCGCACGACGAACGGAGATCCCAGCGGCGCAGGTTTGAAACAAGGTATCTGAACCATTATGCAAGTAGCCATCCAATCCGAGCAGATTGCAGTACGATCTCATTTCGATCTGCGAACACACATGCTAAATACTCTTCAGCGTGGTTCAGTGGGGGGAGATTGTGGTGTATGAAATGATGACTGCGGTTGTGGTTGGAGAAAGATCCAAACGGACTACTTGTCTCCCGACAGTATGATGTAGAACATCGTAAGCCCGCCTTCGCGCACTTTCCCGATATTGATAATTGACTGATGCGACCAAATAACCGTGTGGACTGCGAAGCGACTGCTGCTAATGGTAGGAACACTTGCTAAGGCAGCCGAACAGCTCAGCGTTCAGCATGAGCTTGTCAAAAAAATCATGTGCCTTGCCCTCTCTGTGCTGGCTTTGATGTGAAGCATCATACAGAGAGACTGGGTGTGTCTTCCGTGCCTCAGCAGCGTGTAGAGAAGTGAGGTGACTGAAGTCTGCGATTGTCTTGATTTCTGCCTGGCCTCACTCGCGTTCGTCGTGCGACTTCGTAATCACAGATCTTCAGATCCCCACATCGGCTCACCACTCATCATCAAGCACCGCCACATACCGACATCGAGGCAAATTAGGTCATCATGTCTTTTCCTACACAAGAGCCTACGGCATCAAGCACCGCGACAGCTCAGCAGCTTAAGGGCCCCGCCCAAGGATCAGACCGAGTCGCATAGTAGATGCATACCATGACTGAGCCCACGACGAATCGGTTTGTCCTCGCGTTGTTGGGTATGCGAAGAGTGCACTTGGCCTAGTCACTTCCTTACCATAGTCTACGCGCGGTGCCGACCACGAGTCTGTCGCCACTGCACCAGGACAAAGTTTGAGCTGAGAGGACTTCGACCACGTTCGCTCATCTGGGGGTTTGTTGGACAGCGAATTGTTTTTGTGTTTTGTTACGAACTCCTTGGCTCGCATTGTTGTTGGGAAGTAAACACTGGAGGCTACGCGCATGGTCGTCAGTCGTGGTATGAGACAGCAAGTCTATGCAACCTGGGAGGACTCGGACTGTCTCATTTTCTTGCTTTAGAGTTAGTACCAGTTGTATTCTTTCCATTTGTTCAAGTAGGGTTGACCTGTTCCGCGAAGTGAAATGAAAACCAGCCAGTACCGGGGGAACTTGTCAGCAAAGGTGCGGATGCCAAAGCGCCGGCGTTGATGAACACACTTTAGCTTTCCCGATTCGTTGGCTGACGACAACATGCCAATGCGATCTCTGATCCTTAGATGTCTCTCTCAGCAAAAGTTGTAGCCCGAGTCATGGTCAGGCGATCGTCTGGTGTCGACGATGGGCCAGGCCGAGCATTTGTTCGTAGATTCCCGAAGCTCGAGGTGTACTTGAGTTTCTGAAGCACAACGGTCGGGCTTGCGTTGCTTGATAGCTGAAAAGGTCCCGTTGACGAGACATGCACTATCAATTCTCGTCTGACATACGGCGTGCCATCTTTGCGGCATCGGAAGACTTGCACCCAAGAATAGGTACGATGCGACAAGAGCTGGTGTCGATCTGAAACGAAAACCGCTCTGCCCCCCTGAATTCTCACGCTGCAGAAGTTGGCCATGGAAGACGATCAAGGTGATCATAACCATGAAGATGTCTTTTGGAAAACTACTCCTCTCTTTCAAAACTGCGATGCGAGAAGTTTGCTAGAATGAGAGCTGCATATGGCCTGGTGGTGGAGTTGTGCGTGAAAAACGGGGCATCTCATTTGCTGTGTCCGCGCCACTGCGGCGGGCGCAGGCTGGCCATGTGTGTTGATTGTTGCACAACATGAGAATCCGAATAATGTGCAGTCAACAGGCACGATCTCGCCACAATGATGCAGTCGTGGCATGACCCGCGCTACGCGTTGCATTGCGGTATAGCCAGGCGTGACATCTGGCCACAAGAGGTGTCCTACTGCTGTGTGATGATGATGGACGACGGCATGAACCTAGAGTAGTTGCCCAATGGCGACGAACCGTGGAGCCCGTCTCTGCTCTGTTGGCCAGCTGGATTCAGGCACTCAAGGCTTCTCATTGGTGGACCACATGTTTGACGCTTATACTCAACGTTGCTTGGGGAGGCCGGCGTCTGAGACAAGATTGCTTGCAAGTCGGATGGCGTTAGAAAAACGGCGTTGAAGGCTGCAAAAGCGTTGGCGAGCCACATGCTAAGCGGCATGCTCTGAAGGACGGATGGAAGTGCAGATGCTCTCCATCGAAGGTATTGCCACTACGCAATGATAACAATAGAGACGATGGTCAGGTACGAGAAACAGGCGGGCTGAGGATGCGGAGAATGCCTGCAAAGCCGAGTCGCCGGCCCCTGATGCGATCGTGCGTGCGCACAACAGACGCCCACGCCCGCGCCCACGACCTCTGAGCGACCATGACCTCGCCAGCGTCATCCTCTCGAACCCCCAAGCGCTCTGGATGTTTCACGTGGTCGCATGGCGTGGACGTTGGCTTTCTCGTCACAGCAACGCCCATCGTGCTCGCCCGGTGCGTACATGAGCCTCATCGCTTGCACATCCGGACGGAAGATAATTGCTGTACCCACATTCGAGCCGTGGCACGCTTACTTGTGGGCTGACATCTTCTTCGTCCTCATACAGGAGTGTCTACATGTACTAGCTTCGACCAGCGAGGGCGAGATGTCGACGGTAGAGGAAGCCTCGTCCGGCGTTTCAGCCACCAAGCACAGATGGCCACGATCGCCCTCAGCTTGCAACTCTTCATCTCTCCGCGGGCTCGTGCCATCTCCAGGAATGGCCTGGACGTCTGGGCCGCCTGCGAGGAGCATCCCGAAGGCTAACGAATAGGTCGTGCCTCCTAGCCTGAGCAATCGTCAAACCCGGGTAGGCTATCTTGGGTCAGTCCTGCGGACTTCGTCACAACGCTCGTCTCACACCCCGGGCTCGTTGATATGAGACCCTCCAGCCGGCCTGCCTCTTCCTGATCGACCTGCTTGCCTTTCCTACTCACTATCCTTCTCACTAGCCCGTACACCCTGCCTCCTTAGGCAATTTCGTTCTTTTTACTGATCTATAGGCGCTGGGCACGTCATCTCACATCGGCAGGACCATTACTTTCTATATCGACACACTACCTGGACATCTCTGCATCAATCCACTTGCCCGGTAGAAATGCTGGCCCAGAATATCCTCGCCCTCGGCGCGTTCGCTCTTTCATCTGTCTCTGCTCAATCTTTCACTCTCTCCTTTGCAGAAAGTGCCAGTTCCGCTTCCAGTGCCAGTGCCAGTTTCAGCGCGAGTGCCAGCGCCAACGTCAATGCCTGTGAAGCATCACCTTTCCGTGGGCTAGGCTGTCTGGCATCGAACACTGCGGCTGCCAGCGAGTGCTCATCTCGAGTTCCGGCCGTGACATCTACTGTCACCAGCACCACTTCAGTACTCGCCGAAGTCACTGAGTCACCACGTGCGAAATCCAAGGTCGAGACCCAAGTGACTCTCAGCTCTACAAACGTTAAAGAGACATGGACGACCACCGTCACCCTGTAAGTCTCGTTCAGACAACTTGCAAGCGTTTAACACGACTGACAAAACCAAAGACCTGCAGAGTCGACTGCGTACGCCCCTGCTATCTCTACAACGTGCGTGACATCGACTATCACAACATACACCACGCCCAGTGCCAGCGCAACTGGCCAGCGTCAGAAGCGTCAAGCCGTAAGCTCCGCATGTATCTCCGGCGGACTTGAAGTGCTTTCATCTTTCAATAACGCAACTCTCGCGAGTGCATGCTCCTGCTTGGACATTGCTGCTCCTACTGAGATCTCCACCGTCTACGTCACA
Source organism: Graphiopsis chlorocephala (assembly GCA_022828445.1). NCBI lineage: Eukaryota > Fungi > Ascomycota > Dothideomycetes > Cladosporiales > Cladosporiaceae > Graphiopsis > Graphiopsis chlorocephala. The sequence continues at coordinate 1,531,760 of JAIZZJ010000011.1, read as the reverse complement.
AGCTACATCGCCGCTACCACAACCTCTTTCATCGGCCTCGCACCCACCACCACCGCAGAATTCATCGACCGAGCAACCGTCACCGAAACCACATGTCTTCCCGACGTAACCATAGCAGTCAGCAGCACCAAAACCATCACCGAAACCAAAACCATCTCCCTCGCCGCTCCCACCTACGCTCCCAACTTCGGCCCCAAAGCCGGCTGCTCGAACATGTACGCCGGCCGCGCCGAAGCCCTCGACAACACCATCACCGAAGATTGCGAAGCCGACAAAGCCTGCCAGGAAATCTGCTCCCAAGAGCCCTCGTGCAAGTTCCTCTACGTGCAGCAGCTGTTCGCCGACTACGGCGGATCGACCCCTTACTTCCAATGCTACATGAACGATCAGGAGCTCGACGAGAAGCGCGACCTGCAGTGCGGCAGGCAGGAGGGCATCTATGGCATGGCCAGGGGTTTCGACGTCTGTGGAAGGGGTGTCGCTGAGGAACCGAGCGCTTATTAAGATGCGTCTTGGATGGTTGTCCTCAATGTTTCTCCTTTTCTCTTCTTTCTCGATAACGAGCGGCTGGGCGAGTCGGCTGTTGACAGCAAGCCGACCGATCCTGGCTTATTTTAATGGTGCGACGGACTTTAATGATGCATTGTGTCCTTTTCTTGTTCTATAGCATTGGAGCGGTTACCATTAATGAGACTATGTTTGGGGTTGAAAAGATTTTCGGGATTCTGTTACTTCTCGATTTTCGCGCGGTCAAGATCTGTGCGGGATGCATGTGCTGGTTGGCATTCGAGGCTGCTGTTCAAAGATTTGGCATGTTGTAAGGTGATCGAGAATGGAGCGAATGCCATCCCACCCATACTCATATGGCATCCTCACTTATCGCAATCTTGCGCACAACGCCTCGCAAATATGCTCACTATATATCAAATATCCCTGGAGCCGAAAGCGTGACCCGTTCCGACGGCTAGGTGTCCACTGCCCCAAGGTGGTTGCAGCATCCGAAGTCTCGGCCACGTGATGTGATTTCTTGGTGTAAGGAAGGCAATTACGTGCTGGATGGCAGTCGTTATCACGGACCAGATTGTCAGATGCTGCATAGCTGAATGTGAGTCGCTGCGTCAATCATTACACCCTTGGCTAAGATCGCGGTACAGATCACACGCCGCGATCTCCTTTAGCAACCACTCACCATGGCTTTTGAAGCTCAATCGCCTGGTATTGTTCCAATCTGTGAGGGTGAGATCTGGGCGGATAAGTAGAAGAAATGCTGGGTATTCCATTGATCCGCTAAGTCCTCCGGTGTAGCGCCCATATGCTTTGAACAAATTGTACAAGTATAATACATCGCCGCCAATGCAAACCACTATTTGATCTTCTTCGCCTTAAGCTTGATCGTCTCGCCGTTCACGAAGATACCCTTGCCCTTGTACGGCTCCGGTCGTCTCCACTCTCTGATCTCCGCAGCGAATTGCATAAGGACCTCCTTCTCGGCGCCCTCCAGTAGTAATCTTGTGGGTTGAGGTGTGCTGGCTTTTACACCCTTCGGGATGCCCAACTCAATGGGATGTGAGTAGCCGACCTTCAACGACACGAACTGCTGGCCCTCGTACTCTGGGCTCTTGGTGACGGCAGTCTTCTCGACTGTTGCACGGTATCCAACACCCACGAGCCGCAGAATGGCGGCGTGACCTTCGCTCACTCCGAGAATGTGATTTGCGAGGTATGCTCTGACGGTTCCTTTTGGCGTCTGTTAGCACACTGCTTCTTGCTTGCGCAGCACGCGCATCATGTGCCAAAGCAAACTACTCACCCCACATCTCTCGTTGCTTCCTGTCGTTGGCGTCCAGAATGCTCAGTGTCCGCGTCCTGCTCTCCTCGTTCGCTTCAATGCTCATGTATGCCGGAATGTTCATCTTCATCGTGCCCAAAGGTCCTGAGATCTCCACGGTGCTGCCCTGTCCATCTCTGCTGACGCCACGTCCTGTTTTGACCACTGCTGAAGGAAGAATGTTAAATTTGACCTCCTGAGGTAATGAGAGCGGCGCGCTGCCAATCTTCGAGCGGCAAAGTCTGGTAGTCGAAAAGGAGCGAGCGCATTGCCTCGCGGCGGAGGCGGAGTATCCAGAGGCGAACATTGCTGACACCTTTCTCGTCCAGTGAAGCGAAGGTGATTCTTTGAACACAATTAGTGCCTGAAAGTCGGTAGGCGGTGTTGGCGTCGCAATTGACAATCGCAATTGCATGTGAGCTTCAAAAGTCCAAATGCATCTCCGTTTCGAGATCCCCGACTTCGAGCGGGTTTCCTTCCGCACCGAACTTCACGCCTACGCGCGAACTTTAACTACACCTCAGATCTCCGCTTCGTCTTCCTTTTGCCTGACAGACTCGATATTCACGGGACAAAAAAAGATGCGCATCGCACATGCTGCGAGCCATCTGCTTACCGCCTGTTGACCAGCATTCACGTGTGCTCGTGGTAGACCGCCAGTACTGCACCGGTTTGGTGCAAGTGAGCCGTACAAAGCTTTGAACGAACGATTGATCTACACGTGCAACTCACGTGTTCACAGTGTTCGCATACTAGACTGCCTTGCGAGCAGCCTCACGAGCAGACACATAAACCGCTTCCCCCTTCCAATATGAGCGTGACCTTGTAACATACATCGCGACGTCCCGGACCCTGACAGACTGCGAGCAACATCGACCGTACTGCTCTGGTACATCGACGACGACAAGACTTTGGCTGGGCTATTGCAACATTTTAACACACACTGACAACTCAACAACTCCCTTCTTCTGAGACGGTGTTACGATGGTGCGTATGGTATTGCTCATGGGCATTGCCCTGGCCTTGGTGGTGCAGGTCTTCGCCAGCATTGGCGTTCAAGTTGCCGTGAACGGTAGAGTATTCCAATGGAATTTCTCAGGCGACAAGCTAACAATATCTCCAGATCTTATGAACTCCACGGACTCCTCCTTCTACAATGGCATGACTTACGACCGCTTCCTTGGCCCGGACTCAAAGGTCGACCCGACCTTGCAGACTGCAATTCAAAAGGTCAAGGAGCTCGAAACCGCTTCCTCTTGCAACAAAATGGCTTCTTCTGCGCTTATCCACACCTGTGCCACGCTCAAAGGTGACAACGAGGCCCATGAGTTGATGGAGGACACAGTCACCGAGGAAAAATCTCTGTTCGCTGCCCGATTTGCCGTGTGCGAGCTTTCCGATTCCGCCGATCGATCCCTGGTTCCTGTAGCTTGTGAATCTTTCATTCTGACGGAATCGAACATCAAGCAGAAAGGATGGTTCGGCTACGGCTCAGCAAAGGGTCGCGAAAAGTCCTTCCCTCGCTACCCGGAATACGATCAGGCTACGAGGCAGAACCGCGATCGCTGTGTGACTGCACTCCAGAACAACGCCCTGACGGTCGTAAGCTACTCTAACGCCAAACAAACTGCGCATCAGTGGTGTTCTATTGTTCGTCTCGACATCGAGAAAGACAGGCTGCTTCAAACTCACAGAGCTTTGACTGAGAGCTTGGAGCATCAAAACGACGTTCTCCGCGCCCATGCCGAGACCTTGCACCAGCAAATGGAAGCAACCCGTTTTCTCAGCATCCTGCTCCTCAGAATGAGGCAAAACACCATGGACACATCTGAGGCATTTCGGGAGGTGTTGGTCAACGCTCAGGAGAAGTTTCAAACCTTGGTTCAAAACATGGGTGTCCAGTTTCAAGCACACCTTGAACAAGCCATGGCAGCGCATGACGCTCATGGTGCCACGCTCAGGGCCAAGTTCGACAAAGTCGTCTCCGAGGTTGTGGATATCACAACGCAGCATAGCACGGATCTTGCGCTCGCTCGACGTAACGACGCCGAAGAGTTCAGTGGACGTCTTTTCTATGTCGTGGAATTAGTTGAGCAGCGCATACTTCAAGCAGATAACACATCACGCGAGGTGGCTGTTCGTAACTCGGAGACGCTGGAAATGCTGCAGCTTTTCAAACAACACCTGGCTGAAGGCAACGAAGTCATTAGCGACATGAAAACTGGACTGCAGGAGCTACACGATGAACAGAAAGAGCTGCTTGCATCTGTCAAAGACGCCAGGGACGATGTAGCAGCTTTGAGCTCTGAGGTTCGGGCAGTCAAGAGCTGCGTCTCAGCCATCAAGTCATTCTTCGCTGGGATCTATGACTGCATCCTGGCCGCGGCTTCGTTCTACGGTTATTTCATCGGAGCCGGATTTCTCTCCCTCTTCCTGATTCTCGGCGGCCGACCCATACTGACCCTTGCAATTGTTAGCATCCTCAAGCTTCTCGGGATCACATTCAACAAGCTCAAGGAGCTCACCCAGCTTGTCCTCCTCGCAGCAGGTAACCCCTTGTTCATCGCTATGAGTGCCGCGCAGCAGTGGGTCGACTGGAAAGGTGCTCTGCTTTTGATCTCAAGTGTGGCCGGCATCGTAATCTATTCTCTGGCAGTCGAGACGCCAACAGCATACTGGCAACGCTGGGAAGACGGAGATCTCTCTCTGTTCGAGCCCGTCAACTGCGTTGCCATCGGCACGGTTGTGGTCGTGTTCCTCTACGCTATCCCGAGTCGTGCCCTCGCGTTCCGTGATACCAGACTTCTCCAGTCTGGCGAACATGAGATCTACGACGAGAAGGAGTGTGCTGTTTGAGAACATTGGCCAAGCACATCAATCTGCGGATGTCTGATGAGAAGCTCAGGCTTTGGGATCATCATGAGCTTGCGATGCTACGACTATGGATCATGGGAATGTTCGTGACTGGCTTGGCCAACAAAGTGGAAAGGAATATTAACAAAATCACGGAACATGGTGTTACGATATGGAATTGGCGGAGTTTTTCTGATTTAATGGGATGCGAGTTGCCCTGCGTGAGCTGCATGGTCGAGAGAGTTGCAAAGCTCACTCACATGTCTTGGGACAGGCATCATTACTCAAGCATCATTGCTCGAGCATCGTCATTCAAGCATAGCTACTAAGGTACGGAAAGAGAGTCATCGATACCACCTGACCTTGAAGCCTCTATTTGAGTAAGTACAATTGCTCATTGTCTTCTAAACTTGCGTGCATTGGTCATTTGAGTGTGTTTCTTTCTACAATTGGATGAATAAACATTGACAGGAGCTCTATGTTCGTATTTCACCTTTTCCGGAGCATCCACTCCTGCATTCTCCCATCAACTCTATATTATCGCTCAATGTTATAAGCAGTGCTACATGACATGATTACAATTCGCGTGCTTGGCGCTGAAGCAGGAACTGTTATGTCTCAAGTCGTGTTTAAGCGCACCTGCCCGTTCAGGGGCGGATCTGCATTACACCCTCGTATTATAGCTCGTCACGTAACCCGGACTACATGTCTTGGTATAGCGCACGAGACCTGTACGAGACTTTGTAGCATGGCTGTATCTCTCTTCTGCAATACTTTACAACACTGAGCAGAGCACCCCTGAAACGCCCTGACAGGAACAATGCGCTCACTCCTGGCCTCATGGGCTACCGTGCTGTTGTACGCCACTACCACCACGTCAGCCCAGAACACCTCAACGCAAAATGCTACGGAATTCGCTCTCCTCTACGGCTATCCGCTTCTTGCTTTTCAGAAGGCGAGTGCAGCGCGTGTGCAACAATTCGGCGTGAACGAACTCGCCTTCGCTCGTGCCCTCTCGAACGCAACCGCGAGGCAGGTCGTAAAGCCTAATGCTGACACCCTATACGGCAACGTAATCTACGACCTCAGCCAGGATGATGTTGCAATCACTGTGCCAGAAATCCCGGATGGCGCGTTCTGTCTTTTCTCCTTCTACGACCCGTTCGGTGACAACTGGGCCAACATCGGTACAGGCAACAGCGCTGGTGCAGGCGAGTATCGACTTCGCATTCGCCGAACAGACTCTGGCGTGGAGACCGGGAAGGACATGTCTGGAAAGGCGGTGAACTACATCAATTCGCCTAGTCTACACGGAATTCTGCTGATACGCTGGCTGGTCAATTCTACGAACCTCGATGCCGTTCATGCCCACCAAGACGCTACCAAAGTCGAGGGCGTGCCGAAGGAGAACCGATCACTGCGAGGCACTTCGCTCAGCATGTTCAACTGGAACCTGGGCAACTCTACGCCGGCTGAGCATGTTCTGAACTTGCTTGCTCAGTTTGCTCCCTCGAACGCACCCGAAGATACTGCAGATGCTGATCGAGTCGACGCCGCTCTTACTGAGGCAGGCATCACCAGTGGCACATATGGAGCGACAGACGCAGACCTTGCTGCCGCCAACACATCCGCTCTCAGAACAGCAGCAGCTGACACCAGATCCTCTTTAACCACCCTGAACAACGGCTGGACAACGCTCCAAAACAACAAAACAGGCGACTTTGGCACCAACTACGGTATACGCGCCGCGATAGCTTCTTCTGGCTATCTCATGCTCAAAGCCCCAAACGCTGTCTATCCCAGCTGGAGCAACTCATCCGGCGAGCAGACCGCCCTTGCCGGAGCCGCCAACCTCAACTTGGGCCCTGGCGAGAGCTACGTATACACTTTCTCTGGCAAGCCACCGCTCAAAACCGCAGGATTCTGGAGTCTCACCGCGTATGGTGCAGATGACTACTTCATCGACACGCCGCAGAGCGTGTATGCACTAGGCGACAGGAGCAACATCACCTACGCTTCCGGCGCTCGAGTCTACGGTGGTAACGGAAGCGAAGATGGTGTGTTCCAAATCTTGGTGCAGCCGGCTGATGTTACACCACCTGCGAACTGGACTAGCAATTGGCTGCCGGGGCCGCCTGGAGGTGGGAATATGAGTGCTTTGCTGAGGTGGTATGGAGCTGAGGAGGCGTTGCTTGATGGAAGCTATCAATACCCTGTTGTCACGAAACAAGCTGCTTTTAGAAGCGGCGGGGAGAATGGCACGAATGGTACGAGCGACCAGTCCGCGCCGTTTGATGGTAGTGCCAGTGCAGGGTTTGGAGCGAGTGTTTTGGCGGCAGTTTTGACTGTGGCTTCTCTTGGACTTGCTGCGTTCTTGTGAGATATTTTGGTTAGCATCGAGAGGAGTGTCGCTGCATTAGGATATGTTTATGAAGACATTGCATTGTACAAATAGAATGTTCAAATTTCGAGTTTCACGCTGATTAATAGTAATCATAATAGATATCATTGATGATCGACAAGCTTGGTTGGTATGTCCATGGTAACATTGTTTTACTCAACGCTACAAACGCATTCGCATTGCTTCCTAGTATTCACCCGGGGGCTTGCCGTGTGCCTCGTTCTGGATCACTTCGATCCAGTAGTTGTCGGGGTCTGCGAAAAACAATCAGTACACGAGGGCGGAAGCCAAAATATGCATGGGTTAACTCACCAAGGACGAACGCAACGTTCTTCATCCTGCCGTCTGTCAACCTCTTCTTCCACTGCACACCCTTCTCCTCGAATCTCTTGCAAGCCGCATCCAGGTTATCGACAGAAACGCAAATGTGGCCAAAGCCTTGAGGCTCCGTGTTGCCATTGTGGTAGACTTGACCCTCCTCCTTCTCGGTGCCGTAATTCCAGGTCAGCTCCAGCAGACCCTCGCGGTCAGCAACCGGGTTCACGCCGTTGGCGCTCTGCTCAGGAGCGGGTGCGCCGTAGCCAAGGAAGTACAAGTTGAACTGTGCATCCTTGTTCTCGGAGATACGCTTGAGGTTCATCCCCATAACCTCCTCGTAGAACTTGACCGAGACGTCCTTGTCCTTGACGCGGATCATAGTGTGGTTCATACGGTAAGTCCCCACATCAGTAGTAGTCACATTCTCCGTCTCGCTAACCGGATTCTGCGCAATGATCTCCACCCAGTACTCATCCGGATCCAGCGCGAACGCAATGCTCCTCATCCTGCCATCCTCAAGCCTCTTCTGGAACTTATACCCAGCGTCGCCGATGCGCTTGCACGCGGCCTGGATGTTGTCGACACTGACGCAGACATGTCCGAAGCCCTTGCCGGGCTCCTTGTTGCCGTTGGCGACCTTGTAGTTTGGGTCATCCTCGGTGCCGTAGTTGTGGGTGAGCTCGATGATGCCCTCGCGGTCGCTCCAGTGCTTGCCGTGCGAGGCGGCTTTGGGCGAGTCGTAGGCGAGGAAGTAGAGGTCGAATTTGTTGTCGGGGAATTTCTTCTCTTCGACGACGGACATGCCGAGGTGCTTGTAGAAGGCCAGACTAGCTTTGGGGTCCTTGACTCGCAGCATCGAGTGGTTGAACTTGTACTTGGATGGGTCGGTCATTTTGGCGGCTATGATGGGAGTGGTTGTGAAGGCTCGAGGGTTTGATAGCTGTGTTGAAAGGGTGGCAAGACGATGTGTTGCGGCTGTGGTGGATTTGAACATGAGTTTGCCAGTGAGGACTTCGTCTCACAAATGTGGCATTGGGCGTCTTTTGTCCAATCCCATTCCAAATGTCACAGAAGCACAATGACGTGGAGAGCAACAGCAGAGCAGCCCCGCACTCGATTGTTCCTGCGGCGCCATTATTAATACCGGACGCACGATTCATACTTGTTGTATACCCGACAAAGAAAAGCGTTTCTCGTGCAAATTAGGAGTGAAGAAAACATCACTTGGCCCTGGGCATTGTCGCCCATGAATGCGCATCCTTTCCCGTTGGCAACTACCATGATGGTCCATCTGCTCACGTGATTCTCTTATCGCTAATTGCGAGCTCGCCCCCGCGGCACACCAAGCACGTAAAGCCAAAGACCCTCTCTGACTCCGCTCTGCACTCCAAAAGCAACATCCGTCCGTGACATCCGCCGCGCTGCAGGGGTTTGTTTGTAATATCCGACTACGCTGCTCACACATCCGCCCACTTGCAGTCTCGCATCCAGTCTCACCACCAACCTGACAACCTCGATATTCAGCCAAAACAGCTCTCTAGCACCGCCACACTGCCTTTCCGCCCGATCACGGCAGTCGGACGCCTTGCGCAGCCCTGTCGCACGACGCATCCTTCCAGGCGGACATTCAGAACTTGTTTGCCTACATTGACGGCACGAAGCCACGTCCCAGCATTTTTCAGGCACCAATACTCTGATAAACCAGTCTTGCGCAACCTTCTACCTCTCAACCCCAAACCTCAACAAACCTCCACAATAATGTCCGACGACGTCCGCGGCGATATGACCATGGATGAGTACGAGTTCCCAACAAGCCGCCTCAGGCGCAGAATCGAAGACTCCGAACGCACGCCTCTGGTCCTGATTGCTTGCGGCTCCTTCTCGCCAATCACCTTCCTGCACCTGCGCATGTTCGAAATGGCCGCCGACTACGCGCGTTTCAATTCCAACTTTGAGGTCGTCGGCGCGTACCTCTCCTGTGTCGGCGACGCATACAAGAAGACGGGCTTGGTTAAGGCGGAGCACAGAATCAACATGTGCTCGTCTGCGGTCGGACAAAGCAGCTGGATCTCGGTCGATCCGTGGGAGGCACTCCACGGAGAGTACTTGGAGACTGCCAAGGTGCTGGACCACTTTGAGCACGAGATCAACGGTGTGTTGGATGGTGTAGAGACACCCAATGGACGGAAGAAGTGCAGAATCGCTTTGTTGGCTGGCGCGGATCTGATCCAGACAATGAGCACGCCTGGTGTTTGGGCGCCGAAGGATATCGACTACATTCTGAAGAACTTTGGAGCATTCATTGTGGAGGTAAGTTGGAAAAACATCAACCTTGCTCGACATTTGACACTAACAACATTTACAGCGCATGGGCACAGACATCGACGAAGCTCTATCTTCATTACAGCAGTGGAAAGACAACATCTGGGTCATCCAACAGCTTGTCCAGAACGACATCTCATCCACCAAGATCCGCCTGTTCCGCCGCAGAGATATGTCAATTCGCTACCTCGTCCCTGAGCCCGTGGTACAATACATCGAGGCCAACAATTTGTACGACGAGGACGGCGCTGCGAGTGCAGGCGGTAGCGGAAAGGGCAAGGACAAGAAGCCTGGCGAGAGCAATGGCGTTGCTCGCAAGCCCGCTTCTGCAAACGACCTTGCCTAGATCCGCGGACTTTGCTCTGCTAGAGGCGTTTTGGATGATTTACGATGAGACGAAATGGGCGTGGCGACACGAGCAGGCGAATAGGCGTTTGACTGGGATCACATTATGGCGCGAGTACGCCGCAGCCACCACAAGGAGCATGTATAATAGAGTGCAATAGCCATACAACCAATCACTCTATCCTTTGTTCTGGTATTGTGTGAGTTGTATCATGCTGAGAGTGAGGTTGGTGGCGAAGTGACGTTGAAGTAAGCTTGTATTGGCTGCCGTCCACGCCTTCCTCGTTCGTCGTCTCAACGACTTGCGCTGTTGCCACCACTATCTGTCAGGTGATTTCTGTGTAGCAACATGATTTGCTGTCGGCCGTGAAAACACAACGCTTCCCAGTACACAACTCATCATCATCAGCACCTACATATTTCCCGCGCACGCGTGGGGAAGAACCTCGTCATAGTTCATCTTGCCATCAGAGATATACGTGATGCTGAGGCTTAGCCTGCGGACATGCTCGGCGCCATGGAAGGTTCTGCTCCAACGCCCAATGAGGGAGTAAAGTCCACACTCTACCGATAATTAGACTGTCCGTTTGGTACCCTGGCTATCTTACACGTCTAGTCGAGGCAAAGGCCGTAGTTTCCTGCAGTCATGACAAGCATGAAGCACTCTGGCCTTGCAGAGATGTCTCCTCAACACCAGGCACTTGGGTCAGCCGTCAGGATTGCTAGCGCCACCAAGCCCTTCCCAGAAGCGCCTAAGGCTCCCGACCTTCTCTTTCCTGAATATTTCTTCTCCGCCAGTGATGGAATGCTTCTCGGTGGTGGTTCCGAGTTTTAGTCTCTTGCTGAAGCGCCAGATCAGGATGCCGACGCCTGCACCCTCTCGACGTCTTTCCCGAATAGCATTGGCCTTCTGCTCTAGGCGTACGCGCAAACCTTCTTTCAGTCTTTCCCGTTCTAAGCGACGCCTACTCTGCACCAGTGGCCCGGCAACACCAATACCCCACACGAAGTTGCCCGAGTGCCGATCGATCTTGCAGCACTCCTTCGGCAGTATGTTGGCAGAGACCAAGGAGTCGAGCTTGGGTCGGCGCGAGAGGCAACGGTTCAGACGTATGCTGACAAGAGACCAGTGTAGTCGACGAGCTGCAATATGAGTACGTGTCAAGTAGATGCCGGCGACTGGAGGGGATATCGTCTGTATCGCTGGTCTTCGAGGCAGCAGGTACTCCACGCGCTCATGAGAATACTTGAGCCGCAGGCGATGTAGTAAAGGATCAAGCGAAAGTATACGAAGATGGTGGCATGTCTATGCTCCGTTAGTTGCACCGCACGATAACGCATGTCTTTTGCTTGCCTACTCGGGAAGTTGCCAATAGGTCTGGCACATCCACAAAGTACAGGATGCGAAGCAGCAATTCCGCAGGCAGGGCCACGAAGTTCGATATGATCTGGACCGACATCGTTGTCTGTGCGCTCAAGGCTGAAGAAGCCCAAGAGGTTACCAGACCGTTAGGGATGGATTCGTGAAGTCGGTGAACGTGGAGGTAACGTCACGCGAGTGGAGCAACCGAACCCCGGCAACCAGTGCAAGCGCCGGAATGCCATGTGTGAGAGTTTGGCGCCACAGCGCGCGCACGCTTAGAGCCAGGCGCTTTGACACAATGCAGGACGTCTTTCGGTCGAAACACAATTGTTTCGACACCGTTTCGATATAATGTGTCTTTAGCATGAGCGCTAGAAATAAATGGAACCGCCTGACGGCTATGCCTGCGTACCCAATGGATTCTGAGATTTCTCCCACTTAGGACTGAAGTGCTTTGACGGCGCGAAGAGACGAGGAACTCAATACTATCCTCGCATCCACATTACACCGGCTATCGGGAAGCACTGGGCAGTAGTCAAGCTGCTAGACACGACAGTTCGGGCTTTCTCAGGTCTAGTCTGCCAAGGTAACAACACACCTGCGGAGACGTTAGAGTAAGAGGCAGACATGCGAGCAGCCGCCATCCGAGCATCCTTGACAAGATCTCCTACTTCACCAACCCGCCTCTCTGGATCGGTTCGAAACATGCGTAGCAGAGTACTGCACGCACACGTGCGAGCCCGGTACCTTGTATCAGTACGGGAACACAGGCTGAACCAATGCACGAGCTCCGCCTTTGACGAACTAAACTCTTTTGGCTGCATATTCGGCGCGCCAGCGCACCAATAGACCCTCGAGCGTGGCTCCACCGTCTCGCACCTTTCTGCCCTCAGCAGATATGCACTTGATGTGTGGGCGGAGCAAGGCCCGCTCGTTTGCCGTGACCCAGCGTCGCCCGACATTCACATGACCGTGAGCACAGGTGCTGGCACGCACTTGCAGGAGGTAAAATTCGACGTCAGCTAAAGCGTAGCTTCCAGCGTCACAAAACAAAACGCCGCAACAAAGCGTGCAGAGAGACCATTTCACACTTGCAGCCGTCAGATTTGGGTGCCCATGTCATACAGGAATTGTCAGCGAGCCTCTGCTGCGCAGTTATGACGCTCAAAGTACACATTGCAGCCGCCGCGCCTGCTGATGCTGCGTTCGCGCAGGCGACGTCAGTGCGCCAATCTCCCAGCCTCTTTGAAACTACACATGCACCGCAATTTAGGCGATCGAACCTCAATGGCTGAGCATTGCTCTGTTTGCCGTCGAGAGGGTCGCGAGACGCAGCTGGACACGCCTAGTGTGGTTGTTCGGGTTCCCGAGCTCGTCAGAGTTGCTTGGTCAAAGTGTCGTGCATATATGTCCGTTCGCCGTTGAAGGCGTTTGGCGTAACTTCATGATCCCACCCCACGTGGTCTGGAGTATCTTGAAACCTTCCAGAAGTCCTTCAAGTCGAATCAGAGAGCATGAAAGGCAGACCGGTGAGCGGAAGGCGGTAGAGGCAGGTAGAGTGAGCTAATGTAGGCGGTTTTGTGTGTACACACGCTTTGAGGGCTAACGACGTGCTGACCCTCGTCCATTTGAACGGACAGATAGGCTTTTTCCAGCCCACCATACTACGTCTGCCACGTCACAGAGCGGAGAAGGCCACTTCAAATCTAGCGCAGTCATCTATCGAGACCGAGAAGGATCCTGCCGAATGGGGCTTGCCCAGGCTGCGACTCTTCCTCGGGCCTGTTCGTATCCCCGTTGACCTAACCACTCATGCATGGCCATGCGGGCGATCCAGTGGTTGAATCGACCCTTCCACGGCGTACTGCAGTAGCCACAGACGGGAGACTGTCACATGAGCGAAAATGAGCGGGCAGTTCCACGCGTCCCGTCTGCACGAGCACACTCTACCGACCCCAATGATGGACCGTCTCGACCCTACGGGTGGTCTGACATGCCTGCCTCTGCATCTCGCCGACATGTTCACTGGCGGGCAAGGCTCTGAACTATGCTGGACATGGTCATGGTGCCATATGCTCACGGCATGAGCCTTCCGGCTGCCCTCTTGCCTGGTGTGGACTAGGGAAGCCTTTGTCAATGGTTCGGTACTGTCGATGGCCGAACGATCGAAACTATACGCGATGGTCATCATCGCTCGTAGCAACACCGGACGCACATCGTCGAATGCTCGCAAGGGTTGTATGCAACTCTCGGTAGCCTGCTGAAAGACCATCTTGCCACACGCAAAGGTGTGCCTCAGGCCGACGCTCGTTGTTTGAAAAGTGCAGAGTCAGTCATGCTGTTGGCCGACGTCGGACGTGTCAATGGTTCTCTAACAATTTCTTGAGGCACGAAACGAACCTCCGGGATGTCCAGTAGCAAACACTGCTTTGGGAAGGATACATGAGCCGTGCGCACGCAGCACAAAGCTGGCACGTGACTTGAGCTTCACTTCACCTCTATCTCAATATACCTCCGCCCGTCCCACACCATCGAACTCAAGTCAGCAAGCTAGACCAGCTCGGTGGATCGAAGAAGAGGAGCAAGCATATCAGCACGTACACTCAGGGTCAGCAACAATAGGCGGAGACGCAGCCACGAAGATGTTGATCGCGCCAGGATCAATATCAAGAGTGCGGGCTAGGCGTCGCCGGCGACGCTTGGGTGGCATTGCATCTGCCGTCGATGGTAATCTAAGCTCGAAACGGAGGGTACCGTTGTCTCCGCAACATCCTGTTGGCTCGATGCACGCGAGGTATCGGTGGGTTGGGGTGGAGGATGGGCCGACGGACGCGTGGATGATATGGAGCTGGATGTTGACGATGCGTTGGCATGAGGGCAGGAGGTCCTGAGAAATGGTATAAATATCAGTCAGGAGGTATGGAGGAACCATCTTCTCTTCTCCCACCATCAGCAGCAGCAGCAACAACAGCCTCCTCCAAACCATTGAGCTTCCACAAAATCGCTCCTCAGATCCTATACTTAGTATGTCTTTTACCCGATGACCGTCCATCAACCCACATCAATGCCCGCGCCTTGGCCTACAACAAGGCGAGGCTATGACCAGACATCGTCACATATCACCACATCAAGACATCAGATGGCTGACCTAACATCAACAGAAGCCTCACATCCCAATCAATTCTTCTCCACAACAGCTCCATACACCCACGCAACCAGTACGAAGATGACCCATCCCCCACCGCTAACAACAAACTGACACACCGCCCAGCCATCCAACCACCATGTGCTTCTATGAACAATACGTCTACCAATGCCGCGACTGGAAGTGGGGCAACTTCAAGCAGCACTGTCAAGCCGAGTACCGCACAGGCGAGACCTGCGGCATGAAGATGGTCTGGCAGGCCCAGCCGCTCCAGGACAAGTGCAAGCTCTGCCTCAAGATCGAAGCGAAAGAGCGCCGCCGCGCGAAGCACGTCGACGACTACAACCGCTGGCGCAGGGAGCCTCGCCGCTACCAAGCGTCGATCGAGAAGGCCATCGGCGACATCAAGGCGCTTGAGAACGAGATCAATTTGCTCAAGTCGGAGAAGCATGATCGCTACACGAGGGTTGGAAACTCGCGCCGTTGACCGCTGGGTTCTTCTTGCGGTGATCCGAAAAGATTGCTTGACTCTCGGGATCTGAAGGCATTGATATCCAGTGGCTGTGGACTAGTTTCGATTTTCCTTCACTCCCCCGTCAGTCTAGGGTTTTGAATGGTGTTGGTTTTTGGGGCCACTATGCGGGTCGCCGCCAACGCTTATGCAGGTATCTTGGCCGTGGACCTGGTTTCAGATAATTCGATATGATTTTACGAACGAATACGCTTATTGATCTCATTAGAAAAGTTTCTTCTTTCTCTCACCGAGGTTTTGTTCGCGAAAAGACGGATGTCGAAGCCAGCCAATCCGGCTTCAGGGGCTTTATGGATCCGGCGGCAAACATCGCGCTTAAGTGGCTGCGCTTGCGGAGACGACAACATCATGGTGGCTCTACGATAGAGTGATTGTTTCGAGTGGCGAGGAGCGTGGGGCCGATCTTCTCTCTTTCCTTGCACGATAGTGTTATGGTGTAAGGTTTTCGATCGTTGTGTTGTCACTGAATGCAAGAACAAGTTTCGTGCTCCTCGTCCTCAAATTTCGGATCAGGTTCGATCTTCTTTCCCGGGCAACCACAACGCATTTATGAGCGATAGTGGGATTGCTTCATTATAGAGGATGTGTTAGTAAATGCTTTGATATCTTTTGAGTGCTGTAAATTGTCTATACACACTTCTTTGGCTGATAGGAAAAAGATTTGAGAAAGTGTGGCATTGTAACCAGGGTTCGGGTTAGGGTGAGTTTGTGGTCGGATTTGGTTTCAGTGCATGCAAATGTAAATGAAAGAGGTTCGCTTGCTTGCCGAACTTGAACAAAGCATCCGTTCCATATGAGTAAGGTAGTACTACGGGAGTATTTTGGGCTTCAAGATATCATCTCCCAAAAGCATCAGCCGTTCAGCCAGCGGAGGATCATTACAAGCTGACTGGAGTTACAGAACCGGATATTATGAAGCTGGAACATGTGCATATGAGAACAAGTTTCATTATAGTCTATGAACGCCGCTAGCGATAGGAAACATGGATCTGCATGCATTATGTCCTGCACAATCTGCCAACCATATCATAAGACAACGCTTAAATTCCATCTTTGTGTCGTAAAATCGTGAAAAAGTGTGCTGCGCATCTAGCCGCTGGTTTCAGCGGGAGAAGTGGGCGGCGGGTTTGGGTTGCCACTGAGTGTGGGAGCAAAGAGAGCGGCGGGTGGACCGAAGGACTGAGGGCCTTGGTATTTGCCGTCTCCGAAGCCTCCGCCGTAGCCACCGTTTCCACCAGGAGGGCACTGAGCGAAGCAGCCGAGAAGTGTTGTGGTCGCCCACATAGTGGTCGTACTGACCTCCTGGGAGGGGCATGATGTTGCTGGAGGCGCGGTGCCTGTCGGGAAAGGTGGGAATGTTGTGTTGAATGGACCGCCAGTGCTCAGCGCAATAGATGACCCAATGCCTGAAGGAGTAGGTAAGGGACCATATGAAAGAGTCTGGATGACTGGCGGGCGACTAGTGACAATCTGGGTGCTGGTGCTCTCAGTTCCTGACCGAGGCCTGCCGCTAATGCTGACAGAGAACGAGGAAGAAGCTCCAGTGGGAACTGGCAGAGTCACGTTCGTTGGTGGTGATGTGCCAGTGGGGACGGGTAGCGAAGAGTTGTACGTCGGGATCGATGCACTCGTGGCAGTCGAAAGTGGTAAGTATGGGCTTGGGCCAGTGCCGGACGGGAAGCTCAGAGTCTGAATGATAGGCGGGTATGGGACTGGGCCAGTGCTGGACGGGAATTCCACTGTGATAGGTGATGGCAATGGAACCGGAGTAATGCTTGTGGTACCAGATCGGGGCTGCTGAGGAATAGAGAGAGAGAACGAGACAGGAAAAGTACCCATTGATACAGGCAGAGTAGAGTTCGACGGTGGAAGCACCCCGCTGCTCGGGCTAGTTGAAAGTGGTGGATAAGGAGCCAGGCCAGTACCGAAGTCGGAAGTAAGACTCTCAGTCCCAGAGCGAAGTCCCCTAGTATTACTGAAAGAGCCGGAGGGAGTGCCAGTGGGGACCAGGAGCGACACGTTGAGCGATGTAACGATAACGCTGGAGACAGTCGACTCAGGCGGGTATGGTGCTGGGCCCGTCACCGAAGGCAAAGCCTCGGTCGCCGGGAATGAGGTTGAGTCCGACTCAGTCCCCGATCTCAGGTCACGTGAGTTTGTGAAGCCTGCGCCAGAAGCGCTTGTCGCACCAGACGTTCCACCACCAGCTCCAGAGCCTTGGCCACCGGTGCTGAATAATCCGCCAATGCTACCACTGCTGATGACGACCGTGGCATCTGTTAATGTACTCGTGATTGGGACGTTTGTTTCAATAGCACCAGATCCCACGGCACCAGTGGCTCCTGAAGTGACATTGCCCTGGCTTCCACCAGAAATCACATAGCCCGTGCTGTAGGCCGTGCCACCCGTGACAAGGATAACAGAGCTGCCAATAGTGACTGGCAAAACCGAGCCCTGGCCTCCGCTGTCCTCCCCGCCTTCACCATCTGCTGTATTGCCTCGGCTGCTGATGACAACCTGGGTGCTGAAGGCAGAGGTAATCGTGGACGTGACACCGACCTCTGGCACGGTCGAGCCAGCCGCTCCACCATCCTGACCTCCTTCGCCACCTGCCAGGACGCCAGAGCTAAGAATGACGGTCTGAGTGCTGAAAGCAGCCGTGGAGACAAGAGTCGGACCCGGAGTCTGAATGACTTCAGTACCAGAGCCCTGGCCCCCGAACGATCCACCGGTAGCACCAGAGCTGTAAATGACGCTTTGGGTAGAGAATTGAGAAACAACTGTAGATGTGATGACGCCCGCGTCGCCGCCACCGCTGCCACCGTTGGCGCCTGCGGCAGCGAGGGTGTATGTGTAGAAAGTGGTAGTAGTAGTCGCAAAGATTTGTGTGCCGTTAGCATCGTAAGTGTTGTTGCCAATGAGTTCCGTAGTATCGTAAACGGTCTGGTTCGTTTGGTAAGTGATTGTGGTAGTGTTGGAAGTGGTGACCACACTGTATTCGCCGTTCGCGCCATTGTGGTCTTCGGTGACGCCAGTGTTGTTAACGACGACGGGCACAGTAGTCTCACCGGCTGCGTAGATTGTTTGCGCATCGGTCCAAGCAAGAGACCAGGCAGAGAAGTAAGAATAGTACCAACTACCATTGCCGGAGAAGTATGTGGAGAAGACAGAACCGGTCGAGTATGTCTGGCCATCAGAGATGTACATCGAGTAGGCCGTGACACCATCCATTGCAGGGCGTCCAGTGATGATGGCGGGAGGGTAGATTGGCACGGAAGTAGTGGATGGTCCCATTATAGTGCTGAGCATGGATCCAAGATCTGCGGCGTTGTAGGTGGGAAGCGGTTCGTCGGGTGTTACAGTCTCAGTGCTAGTTCCATCGGTATTTTCCTCATCAACACCAATAGCGATGCGCTTCAAGATAGCGATGTCAACTCCAGGCGCCGCGAAACTGTCAGTTGCGTCTGCAACAGATTTCAAGATACAGTTGTTTCCAGAGGCATCGAAGTATGCCACGCCTTGGCAAACCGGCGGACCACCAGGGAATTGCGCGTTGGACAGAGAGCAAGCAGCAACACATTGAGCAAAGCTGTCGTAGGAGAGTTCGAGTGGGATATCAGTCTCGGAAGAGCTTGGCAAGTCCTTGTCGCAGTACACATCGTAGTCGAATCTTTCGGTGCCCAACATCTGACTGATAGTGCGGCCATTGTCGTCTGGACAAGTGAAAGGCGGCGCAGTGGGAATTGCAACAGGAACTGTGGTGCTGCCAGTAGCAGAGGCCTCTGGGAAGCTTGGAGTACCTTGAGAGACGCCTGTAGTCTGAACATACATGCTACCTTCAGTGCCAGCATCGGCGGTAATGGTAGTGTTAGTCTCAGGGACAGGCGCATCACCACTGGGGCTGGCAGCAGCAGTCGAAGTGGGCTCAATCGATTCAGTGACAGTGACAGTGGCTGTGATCTCCCTGTCAAAACGAGTGGTGTAAACAGTGGTGGCAGTTCTTGCGAACCCAAGGAGCGTGAAGAACTGGAGGCGTTAGTAGATTTCGTTGATTGCAGTCAATACTTACTCACATTGGGCTGGTTTGTATAGGTCTCGGTCACGGTGCCACCGACGTAAGCCTGGCAAGAACAGGCGCTGCTGAGGGACGCAGCGATGACATTGTCGTCTGGAGGCAGGTCCGTGGAGTTTTCCGCCTGTCTGCGGAACATGTTGATGTAGTCGCTCTTCTGCATGTATGAAACGTCCCGTGGCATGGGTGTGATCTGCGCGTTGCGCTTGCCATTTTGGCCTTGAGTGACAGTGACAGTTTCGGTTGTCACTGGTGTACTTCGGACAAGGACGTTGACGGTGTCTACATCTGTAGTCACACGGGTGACAGTGCTACACAGGTCAGCATCAAGACCAGGTCTCAATTGAATGGCAGACTTACACAACTGGAGTGAAATCTTCTACGACTGTGCGGTTGGCGTAGCTGATACCAAGGACCTTACAGAAGTTCTGGCCGAATGTGCTGTTGTTCACGAAGTCGTAGTACTGATCCTGGTAGCAAACGTCTTGCTGACGTTTTTGCTGACGTTTAAGAATTCGGCTGAACCAGTTGAGAAGGCCATTGGGCGATTGCACCTCCTCGTCCCTCTCCTGGAGCTGACGGTAAGAATGCGGAATGCGGGCAAGAGCGAAAGAGCTAATGAACGAGAGGCACAAGGCCACTGCAACGAAGGACTTCATGGCGAAGCGCCTCGAGCTAGCGAACGACGAGCTAAAGCTGGAAGCTTGAGCAGGCAAGGTGTGGTGATAAGCGAATGGTTGATGCTGTTGGTTGTATGAAGTTGCAGATGTCTGACGATCAATTGCTGGTCAGGGGCGTTGCAGTGTTTTATAAAGCAAGTGTAGCTATATAATTGCCGATTTAAGTGTTCATACTAGCCACATTGACAGCTTGCTGTGTACCTGCCTTGCAGAGGCTGGTCTTCGATGCAGTTTCGGTGGTGGAGGCGGCATACGGAATGGATTGGCCGAGTACGAGATGTGCAACGCTCCTTCGTGAGTGTCTGTGGGCCTTGCGAGACGGCGCCATATGCACCGAGGCAACGTCACTTACCAGGATTATCTAGCGAAGCCGTGGGTGTTTCCATTCCCTGGGTAGCATTGGTATGCAGGATTAGCGAACATCTCCGGCCTCCCTTGCTGGAATGCCACGGTGAGTCAAGTCAGCCTATCAGCAGCGCACGGTGCCTTGCGGCGGGATCTCATTCTTGTGTCTACCACTTCCCAAAGAGGCGTTAACTGGGAACGCGTGATGGAATGTAGGTAGCGTGAAGACGCGATTTCTTCGTTCTGCATGTGTTGAACATCAGTGGTGTTTTTTAGGTTCGGGCGACGTCCTGTATCATCAGTGATATTTTTGCTATGCTCTGATACTGACAGCCAGTGTGGCTTCTCATTCTGCTTTGTCGCGAATATGCTATGGGCAAACGATCGAGATGTGCTCCTCAGACTCAAGTAGAGATAGATGCATTGACTATGAGTTTGGAAGGGTGAGAGCCGTGTTAGAGGTTGCGGTACCGCTCTGCTGGATACAGGGCCAAAGTAAAGATGGTGTACCGGTTAAGACGTTGGGATGAAGGAAGGGATGCCGCGTCGATGATAGGTGCTGCCAAGAGACTTGTAGACGCCCATTTCGTGTCACGTGACTTTGATGACCAAACTTACTGCATCCCTGCCACCGGCGACGTCAATGCAGTCGTTCCATAGCAAGCAGTACGGCAGTCCTCGCCTGCACACCACATTCCCTACACTTCACCCACCACTCCTTATATTTTCCCTCGTCAATGCCCTGCTAAGCACGAACGCGTACCTGCATGCGCTATGCACGCTCTTTCAGCCCTCGACACCAGCCTGTAGATAAAGGGCCGCAATCGCATTCCCAATGGGTATCTGCGCCTCCTGCCTCGGCCTGAACCGCCATCCCTCGCGCGAGGTCCGTCCCACCCTACGCAAGACAACTTCCCGTCGCACGTGCGATCCAGACTGCCTGATCGACTGACTTGTACCGATAGCAGGTAGACGAGTCGGACCCGTTACTCGATGACGCACGAACAGTGAGATATGGCGCTGTTGGGGAGGATGAGGTGGCACAGCCGGATGAGGAAGAGCTCGAAAGAGAGAGGGAGGCTCTGAACCGGATCACAATGCAGGCTACCGAGTATGTTGCATCCGCTTGGTGTGAAATATGCCCTGAACCAGCTAACATTGCGGATTCCAGGAGCATGATCGATGTCTTACACCCCAATGGTGTGACCATAAACACTCATCTGACACCAAACAACTCCATTCGCAACAAGCCGGACGAAGTCAGCAGCGAATCCACGATTACGACTAGCAACCAAGCCGAAGATGCTGAAGAGCAAGCCTGGTTGGATAGCATAACCTCCACAGAGCCTGGTTCCATAACTCATATCAAAGCGCTACAGAAAGGTGCGCTTGTCTTGGATATGGGACAATTGAGAGAGGCCGTGCCGCCTCCGTCGGCGAGAAAGCCTTCGAGGGCCGGTATTGGGCGCATGTAAAGCAAGGCCGGACCTTATTTCATTCTCTCGATTGTGCTGCATTTCAGCTGAGATACCCCGTCACGTTGGTGTGTACATGTTTTCCATCTTCTTTGGGTTCAATGTTGGGCTTTCCATAGATATGCAGTAAAGCACCGTGAATACAATATATCGGAAATCACTGGAGAAGCCTTGAGGGTTGTGAAAGCATGTGCGAGTAAGATCGCACCGGCTATTTCATTCTGGGAGCAGTAAGCAGAATATGATCACTTGGGTCAAGGATGTTCAGCGGGTACGCATCTAGGCGACCATTAGCGAGAAGCTCAAACAGTACCAGAACTACTTGGGTGCCACCATAGTTTTTATACGGAACGACAAGACGTTAGACGTCCAATGCCGCCCTCCCATCACCACGACGCTCGAATCTCATCGACCGTAAACAAAGAACTTCAATCCGACTTGGCTCACCACTTTTCAACAAAGGGAACTGTTCCTCTGTGCAATGGCGATGTTGTGCAGACAATCCCATTCTTCGAAAATGCAACAAGCCGATTGTTACTCCGAAGACCATGGTAATGTTTCGATCGAATCTCAAAATTAGGAGATTTAAAATGGCCGCCTGCATCGCTCGGCATTTTCTCTGCACCACACATCAACATTCTCTCTGCACCTTATCCACACAGCTACTATTTAGTGAACACGATCAAGGTAAGAGTGAAACTCCAAACACATCAACATTTCAAGCCAGCGAAAACAATCATGGCGCCGACGCAAAAACCCACACCTCAACAGGTCACCTCGGCCAAGAAAGTGAGGTTCGCCCAAGACTTGACGCCACAACAGCACAGCATGCACAAGTCGAACAACAGGGCTGCAGCAACCCACCCTTCCATCCATCAGACGATTGATGGGCGTGTTCGCAAGATCGATGTTGGCATGAAAGCTTCCACGAAGGACAAGCGTGTTCGCCAATCAAAAGTCCAATACGCGGTTGGTAAGAAGCTAGCCGAGTACGACTTCAGAGACTCTGACAATGACACGATCGTCAACGCAAGCGACAAGGACACTAGTGATGAGGAGAGTCATGAATCGCCATCACCAAGTGAGTCTGAGGTTGGATCTGACAGCGAGTCCGAAGATTCAGATGAGTCTGAAGATGAGTCCGAGGACGAGGAGGAAGGTACTGCGGATGCGAACACTGATTCATGACCCGACAGGAAATTCTTCATCACAGTCCGCCACACCGATGGCACCGACCACGACTTCTCCGTCTGGGGCAATACCTTGCTAGAATCCTCTCGCTTCTTCCGCGCTGCTAGATCTTGGGCGGGGACTCAAGCTGACGATGCAACTCAGCTTGAAGAGGACGTCAACCACTTCGAATCGTACCTGACCGCTACGTTCGGCTGGGACGAGTTTAAGGAAGAGATCACTCAGGCTATCGCTGCATCGAGACGCCATCCAACCGATGGTGATAAAGTGACCCCGGAAAAGCGCCGCAAGAGGGAGAAGACATTCGAAAAGCTGATCGCAGTCTACATCCTGGCCGACAAATACGGGGATCTTGCCGGAGCCAACCGTGTGATTGACAAGCTTATCGGTTTCAGCCACGAGACAAACCTGCTCCCTCACCTCGGAGCCATCAATCAGGCTTATGATTCGTCGCCCGAAGGCAGTCAGCTCCGTAAGCTACTCCGTGACATCTTCGTCCACGAGTCATCTCCTGCCGCACTCAGCGCACTTATCCGCGACGGTGTCGACCTCGACTTTATTGCGGATGTGGCTCTTGAGTTCTGCCAGCTGAGGAACCACCACCCTAACGGACACATCAACAAGTGGTTCAATCAAGCAGCCGCTGATAGATCTCAGGGCCACTACCACAAAGAGCTTTTCGTGCCGACTCCAGAGGAGAGAGGAGTCAGGTTGACAGGCAACTTCGTAGAGATCCCGCGTATAGTCAACTCGGTTGAAACGGCTGACGAGGACTCACAGGGAGAGAGGTCGAATACCTCAGGTCACGAGGAGATCTCAAAGGCCAGCAGTGCTCTGCTTAAGGCTATGGGCGGATAAGAACACCGCGCGAGACACGCCGGATTCGAGATAGCTTCGACGAGTACTTCAAGAATGGCATCATCTCAATGGAAGACAGAACAGATCAGACGAACGAATATGTATGAATTTCCCCTTCCCCTCAATTTCACTTTCACTTGATGTCATAGATTTAACTTTCACTAGCCGTACCTGCGGTCCCGCTCTTGGCGTTCATATCAGTTTGCTCCCGACCATTTCGTGCCATCGTCGCTTTCAGAGGACTGACCAAAATCCTACAACCACCTTCAACCGACCTCTACAACTCAAAGCTGTCCGTACCACAAGCACAGGTCGCCGCAGTTCAATCTCAGTATGGAACAAATTCCGCCACTCGCAAATGGCCCAAGGTAAGCACTTCCCATTGCGAACAGTACAGAACTGGATACTAAGACGCGCGGATCAAATACGACCTTGCCAAAACCTTCGATGTCATGGTTGGCAAAGCACCAGCACATCGCTTCACTGTCTACACCGATGTCTTGATCTCGCGCTCCAGCTTCTTCAAGGCAGCTCGCAAGCCTGAATGGACAGATGCCACCAAAGCTACGTGTCTCGAAGATGAGGAGACGACGATCTTCACGCGCTACCTGACCTGTATTTATTTCGGAGTCAAAACCCTCAACCGCAACGGCGATGCGCCAGAAGAACGATCGAAAGCTTCGCGACCCGCAAGATGAGCTACAGCCTAGGCCGCATGCTTTCGATCGTGCGGAGGAAGCATACACCGCAGGCTTCAAGTTAGCGGAGCCAATAGGGAGCTACCACATGTACGTTCAACAGTGCTTCGTAGCGCTTGCAGAGGTCTCTTTCCTCGCGGACAAGCTCCAGGATCTGAAGACTGTCAACCTTACCATCGATGAGTGCAATCGCTTCGCCACTGCGCGACGTGTGAAACCCGGGGTCCAGGTCGCCAATATTGTCTACGAATCTACTGTACATGGCCATCCATTCCGCAAGCTGTTGCGGGATCACTGCGTCTATGAGACACACGGCGATGATTACATGGAGACGTATGTCAGTGGGTGGCCCTCGGAGCTTACAGCATCCGGTTCAGTACAAAGGACAATGAGTCCTTCAGAGGAGAGCTTATCCGCCGCGTG
Organism: Graphiopsis chlorocephala; assembly: GCA_022828445.1. Taxonomy (NCBI): domain Eukaryota; kingdom Fungi; phylum Ascomycota; class Dothideomycetes; order Cladosporiales; family Cladosporiaceae; genus Graphiopsis; species Graphiopsis chlorocephala. The sequence goes on along the minus strand of JAIZZJ010000011.1, from coordinate 1,506,911 downwards.
TACGGCTCGACAGGGGAAACCCGTTGCGCAAGCTCATGCGAGACGTTGGTTTGTATGAGATGTCGGGTGGGGACTACATGGACGTCCACGTCGATCACGGCCATGCTGAGTACACCCAGGACATGATGGTAGAATTTCTGAGGGTCAAAAACCACAAAGCATTTGAGACGGTCGACCGTGTGTACGGGCTACCCAAGAGTCGGATCATCGTCGAAAAGTGTCACTACCACCAACACAACGAGAGTCACCCGCGCTGTGTGCCCGAGCCCGAGAAAGAGCGCGAGTTTTCGACTGAGTGAAGAGTAAGGATGATGATGTAAGGGCCTTGGACTCAGCGACGTCTTGAGATGGACATTCGGAGGTGTCAGTCGACACCTGAGCCGTTAGTCTTCTACCGGCACGATGAGTTGATCAAAATCGAGATGCTGACACAAGCAGGGCGCGAGGAATTCTTCATGCAGATGCGTTTTCATGTAGCATAGCGGGAGGTTGTGAAGGTCTCCGTTGTTGTAAGCGGAAGCTGGCCTTGACTGGAATTCATGAACCTACAATTCAAGAACTCAGGAATCACTATACTACCTCATGCTACCATCCTCAAGTTTGCACACAGGGCAGATACCAAAGAATGGTTGTAGCAAAATTTGATTGAGAAGCTTTTGTCTACCATGCATATCTATCTGTAAAACGGTAATGTCGTTCCACTAAACTGATGCAGGAAGATCGAGTTCAACCACCCAAGGATGCTGCTGCACATTTTCACTAGGGCCTTCGATGGCAGCATTGACGAACAAGGTCTGATCGTTCTCAAGGCGTTGGGCGACAGTGCAGCACCCTTGTTCATCGTAACGCTCTCGGCGGGCAGCCTTCTCGGCAGAGGAGTCGGGCGTGTCGAACTTGCCTTCCCAAAGGCTTGCGAGGCTTTCGATCAAGTTTGAGCGATCGTTGTCGATTGCAGTGAAGTGAGTTGGACGAGAGCTTGTGAAGGAATCGTCGGTGCAGTCATTTGAACGCCACCCGACGACCTTAGCTCCCCAAGCCTCATGGATGTGACCGAAGCAGTGCATCTTAGGCTTTGCCTGGGCGACAGCAGCGAAGAGACTCGGGCTACCTGCTCTGGTCTTGGAACCAGTGTAGTCAAGGACGCCATGCGGTGGTGAGTGCGTGACGACAATGTCAGTGTTTGGCTTGATATCCCACAGGTGGTCATCAGCAGGACGGTATTGGAAGCCCCAGGTACAAGCCTTGGAAGCTGTGTATGGAGAAGCGTAGACCGAGAGCGACGCGCCATTAGCGAGGTCGAAAGTGTAGTTGCCTTCGTCGAGGAACTTCACTCCGGTGGCTTTAGCTGCATCGGTTTCGAACAACGCGCGCGCTTCGCCGAAGTCGCCGTAAGTGCGCTTCACGAGATCGGCATCTTCGGCTGTGGTGTTATCGGCGAGCTTGTTCTCGAGTACGGGGATGTCCATTGAGAAATCGTGGTTCCCCGCGATTATGAGTTTTAATGGTGCTTGGATGCTGAGCATAGTATCGAGCGATAGTCGAAACTCGTCGAGCTTCGACTCCTCAGTCAGGTCGCCACAGTGGATGGCAACATCGTACGTGCTGGTGAGAGGTTTGTGGATAAGGTCATCACCGTGTGTATCGGAGATGACCAGAATGCGAGTCTTGATGGAAGCCATTGTGTGTGGTAGGTGGGTCGTGTTGGTAATGTAAGATGGGTCGGCAAAGTAAAATACTCGTGCGTTGGGTGTCTGTTTCGTATTGTGTTCCTGTGGGAATGGGAGTGGAAGTCAAGAAATGAAGGGGATGCGCCTGCCTTATATGGTGAGATGATGCTAGGTAAGGACTGTGAAGACCGAGAGGACTATGAGGACAGTGGGTCTCTGAGGACGGTGAATCCCATGTCAAACCTGTCGAAACAAGAGTTATTCGTCTTGGGTCATCATATGAGGACATGGTCTGAGCGCGAAATTCAGATATGTCGTTTGGGAGCTAAGATTTTAGTAAGCGCAAGTAAGGATTGGGACTCTCACACGGCTGACAATCTGGGCATTCAGGTGTGCTTGATGCCTGTGTCAGAGATGTTGCAGAGCGTAGAGCAGGAGCGGAGCGGCGAGTGCGCTGTCCGGAATAAGAGCCAGTCTGTCGCTCTTCCATTCAAAATTGACGATATCGAGAGTCTCCATAGCAGCGCAATGCTACCTATGGCGACGCGTTGATGCGCGCCCACCTGCGACAATAAGGGAGACACATGCGTTCCTGCACGTGTCTTCTTCCCTCACAATACAACAAAGTGACACGTGCGGACTTATTGCTAGATGGGCGGTCTCATCAGTATATCATCGCAGCTAGCAAACGTGAGATACTCCCTCGACTCAAGACGTCTGTGACAAAGCGCTGACAAGAATTTAGCAAACACCCATCTTGTCCTCGACCTCAACCCTTGCACAAGCTCCTGTTTCTCGTCCGGTGAGTATTCTTCTCTCTCCCGTCAAGCCAATAGGGTGTCACCATCAGACATCGTCGAAACGACCTCGCCTTGGACCGCTGAGACATGCCGACCAAGATTCGAATCGCCGCACCGCTACGCGATGCGCTCCTTGAGTGCTTCGCAGCTACCACCCGCCTCGCCCGACCGGATCTTCGCTCCCAGATCGTCTTGGTAGGCGGCGCAGCCAGCGTTTCCCACAACTCGACGTAGCGCACCGGGGATGTGGATATTGCGACCAGCAAAGCCGCCTTGGTGGATATCTGGACACGAGTTCTGGAGGGACCGCCTTGCTTTGCACTCGAGCCCGACGGCAAGATCGCGTACGACGCTCCTCAGGGGTTCCGGCTGCACGTGGATCTGATTGAGATAGGTGGTTGGGGAGATGTCAGACGCATACACGCACCTGAGCCGTTGTTTGATGGCTTTGTTGCGTCCAGGTCGGACTTGTTGTTGCTGAGGGCGATGACGGTGGTGAATCGTGGTAGAGATGGCGATATCTTGGATCTTCTTTGGCTGTTGTCAGAGGTAGCGAAGGAAGTTCAGTTTCCGGTGGTTGATGAAGAGGAACTTGAGCATTTGTGCTCTGCTGTGGAGTCTTGTCTTAGAAAGATAGGGTATTTGGTTGTGGCTGCGATAATTGGCAGCAATAATGAGGCCGCGGCCATGCGTTTGTTGGCCTGAGGGCATTTTATGTTCTTGTTTGTATTGAATTCTTACCAAACATGCGCCTATCTTGCCTTGAGCTTGCCATGACTTGCGCAGTGAGAGTCTCCAAGGAAGCGAGTAATGATCCATGACAGCTGAAGGTCAGGGGTCTGGCAAGGCTGTGCTTCCTTCGCGTGCCAAATTTCACTGTCTACTGCTGAGCACATGGATTTTGATCCTGATCTAAAAACAAAGCGCTTGGTATGGAGTACTGTACGAGCACTGCTATGTGACGAGGGGAGGCCTGACCATGACAAGTGGATGCGAGCTGAGAATTTTGCTCCGTCTTGACGATAGGTCTTCTCGGTCGTCTCGGTCAATTCGGGCTCGTAAGATTTGCCAATAGCACTCTCACGCCGAACACACTTTCATAACTCATGATTTATAACAGCGTTTCGCTGACAGAAAAGCAGAAGTGACATCGCCACGCTGAGGGTCGTCACCCACGGAAACGGAGACGATCTCCCACCATATGGCTTGACAGCCAATCAAATTCGCATCGAAATGCAGATGGCGTATGCTTTTTTCGGGATCACAGCTCCGAACCCGAGCAGACGGGACTTTTGTGCGCGGGTGGCGCAGCGGGAGGCTGGCGTCCTGGAATCCGCGGACAGGCTGAACACCGCGGACAAGGTTTCTCTAGCTAGCCTGTGTTTGTAGGTTTGGTGCGCTGCCTTGGAATCCGTTGGTTGGTGTGAAGACTGGTTCAGTATGATGGCATGGCTGTGAGAGAGCAAGCCATACAGCAAATGTCGGACAGTCAACGTCACAGTGTCACACAACGAGACATCCATATGCCACACGAGCACCGTTGTATTCAAACACTTCCACAGACGGAGATCGCCAGGCACGGCGCGACGTTGTGGATCGTGGTGAAGATCAAGGCGTTGGCGTGGAGCAGCCGTTTCTCTCCTCGCGTCATAACAAGCATCCGCGCGTGTCCGAGTGCCACTTATTGCGCCTCAAGACCCGTAGACTTTACGGTAGGGCAGACCAGCAACTGAGTTTCGCCTTCGATTTGCTTCAAGTATAAGCTGTTCTGTTCTGCCTCGTTTTGGGGCTGTCCGTTCATTATCCCTTCCCTAGTACTCCTCTCGCCATGAAGTACCACGCCTCGCTGCTCTCAGGGGCTACCGTGCTCGGGTCCGCTGTGGGTATGTTGTTATCCAAACCCTACAATAATACAGGACGCCATCACTAACGGCACATCACCACAGCCTCACCTGCACACCACCCCAATCTGCAGGACGAAGTCGCCTTCGCGGCTGCCGCGTTGGTCCCGCGCGCGCTGCCAGCCAATGCGCCGCACGGCTATGTGCCCCAGACCAACGCTTGCCCCTCCAACACGCCATCCATTCGCAATGCCACCGACCTGTCTGATGAGGAGCTCGCATGGCTGCCAGTGCGCCGAAATGCCACTGTCCAGCCCATGCGCGATTTCCTTGGGCGTCTGAACCTAACCGGCTTGGACACCAACAAGTACATCGATGACCACGCGAACAATGCCTCCGCCCTGCCCAACATTGCCATTGCGGCGTCCGGTGGTGGATACAGAGCTATGCTGAACGCCGCGGGCATCGTGCAGGCCTTCGACAGCCGTACGGAGAACTCAACAGGACCTGGACAGCTAGGTGGCTTGCTGCAGTCAAGCACCTACCTCGCTGGTCTTTCTGGTGGTAGCTGGCTCGTTGGATCTCTTTACACCAACAACTTTTCTTCCATTTCCGATATCCTGGGCTACGGTGGAGACGGTTCGTCGCTGTGGCAATTTGAGAACTCCATCTTCGAGGGTCCTAAAACAGGATCCATACAAATTCTTGATTCTGTTGGATACTACGTATCCATCAGAGATTCTGTCTCGGACAAAGGCGATGCCGGCTTCGACACCACATTCACCGACTACTGGGGACGTGCTCTCTCTTACCAGCTGATTAATGCCACCAACGGTGGTCCTGAATATACTTTCTCTAGCATCGCCGCCCAGCAGTGGTTCCAGGATGCCGAGGCCCCCATGCCTCTCATTGTCGCCGATGGCAGAGCTCCCGGCGAGCTCCTCATTGCCGCTAACACGACTGTATACGAATTCAATCCCTGGGAGATGGGATCTCACGACCCGACTGTCTTTGGCTTTGCTCCCATGAAGTATCTCGGTACCAACTTCACTGCGGGTGCTCCCAATGACAACGACAAGTGTGTCACCGGATTCGACGCCTGTAGCTTCGTCATGGGCACCAGCAGCTCGCTCTTTAACCAAGGCTTGCTTCTGGTGAACAACTCGGAGTCTAGTGGCCCATTCTCTGATGCTCTTCAGTCTGTTTTCACGTCAGTGCTCGAGGGTATTGGTCGTGACAACGACGACATCGCGGATTACCCCAATCCATTCTATGGGTGGAACAATAGGACCAACCCCAACCACAACTCCACCCAGCTCACTCTTGTTGACGGAGGCGAGGATAACCAGAACATCCCTCTCAACCCTCTGATCCAGCCTGCCCGCCATGTCGATGTAATCTTCGCCATAGACTCCTCCGCCGACACCAACGAGACCTGGCCCACCGAAAACTCCGCCACTGGCTGGCCCAATGGCGCCTCCCTGCAAGCCACCTACCGCCGCTCCCTCGAGACCATCCAGAACTACACCGCCTTCCCAAGCATCCCTTCTGTTACCACTTTCCAAAACCTTGGCCTAAACGCTGGGCCAACCTTCTTTGGCTGTGATCCAACCAACACATCCACCGACGGCACCGGCACCGCTCCTCTTATCGTCTACCTCCCCAATGCGCCCTACGTCTACAACTCCAACGTCTCCACTTTTGACCCGGACTACAACGTCACCGAGCGCAACGCCATCGTCGCCAACGGCTACGAGGGCGCTACCCAGGGCAACGGCACCCTCGACGAGAACTGGGCTACCTGTGTCGGCTGCGCGGTGCTTTCGCGCTCGCTGTACAGGACGAACACCGAAGTCCCGGACATTTGCAACCAGTGCTTCAAGAAGTACTGCTGGAGTGGCGAGATTTCGCAGGGCGAGATGCAGCCTTATGTTCCGGCAATGAAGCTGGAGGATGAGAGGATTGATGTTGCTAGTGGAGCTGCGAGAGTGGGTAGTGTGTTCGGAGCGATTGCCGTGGGCCTGGCTGTGGCGATTGTGAACGTGATTTAAAAGTCAGGCTTTCATATGATCCTATTTACGGTTTTTGATTTAATGTATATACCTCTTGAGCAATTCACAATTTCGTGTACTTCCTAGATCATCTCACTTGGTTCAGCAATCCAATCGTGAGACTGAACTATATGATACTGCGTGATAGCAACTTCCATATTTTACAAAATGTAGGAAGTGGAAAGTATGTCCTTCCATCTCGCTGGGGAAGGATGGCCGATGAATCCCCGATATCATCACCTAGAGATCTCAATATCTAGAGCTCATCTCATCTATAATCATGCCATCTCCATATGGATGTCTGATAGCATCAGCACCAGAGCTACAGAGACAAACCTGGTACACAACAAAGTCAAGACTGTGTATCTCAGTGGTATACAAGCTCACTTCGACGTCCGGGTTTGACGGTAGTAGCATACGGGCTGAGGAGGTAGATGCTCTCAGACAATTACCCCAACACACGACTAATCCTAGCACAAAAGGCCGTATCTCACTAGAGTCCCTTTAACTTCAATGCCGATGGCGGATGATAGGAGCGCAGAAGTCACGGAGATGACACACCACGAATCTGCGCCCCAAAAGGCGAAATCCAGAGATTGCTGTTTCCCTTGATCTCAATGGCACTCTCGCTATTTCATTGTTGACGTCTGATGATAGTAGCGCAGAGACCGTAGGGACACTGCAATCAACACACACTCAAAATGGAAAATTTGATCGCAGTATCTCAATGGCAGTTATGGCCGGCTGCTAGATGGTAGCACTGCACCAGCTGTCGAGATCCCATGGAAATATTTTCAGCGTCTCATCAGTAGTACCGGGCGCCGCTTCAAACTACAATGTTCGATGGAAGAAGTAGGAATGCCACTGAGATTTACATCTTTTGCTTGCTTGCATGAGCATCTCAATCAACTCGGCGTGTAAGTTGAAAGCTCACGGCTTGAATGCCGACTGGTACTCTAGTCTATATCGTATATCGTACAACATAAAAAGTTCTCCGTGGGTATCTCATCCACAAAACGCCAGAAAACCGCTCCCAAAATATGCCGTTTCAAACCAAAAATGCTCCGCCCACTCAAATATCATCTTACAAACGTTTTCAGAAGGGATCCTCCATCTTGACCTCTTTCGCTCCCAATGCAGCGCGCTGCGTGCCAGCGACACGCTCATCCTGCTCCCTTTTCAGCACTGCCGTAGTCTCATCGGCCACAAACACACCCAGCCCAGCAAAGGCCTCACATAGAGCGCGACCACCGAATTGCTCCATGACCTCGTAGCCTCCTGCTCGAACGACTTTGTCGTTGCGTGGTTCGCGGATGACTTCCCAGCTGTAATCGTCTTGCAGACTGTAGTACTGCTTTCCTTCGAAGCTGAGCCCGTCGAAGGGATCGATAGGCGCCTCGGGCTCGGGTGCTTTCCGCGACTTGAGGCCTTTGATCACAAGGTTGGAGCTGCCGTTGTTCGTGTTCTCGGAGGAGGATTGCAGGCGTCGTTGCTTCTCAGCTGCAGCTTGACGATCCAGGCGACGCTTGAGCTGGACTTGCTGTCCTTCCTTTGCGATCGCTTCTGCGTCTCCGGTACCGGCTGCCAGGCGTTTGAGCACGTCACGCTTGCTCTGGGCAGCCTCTCTCTTCTCTTCTTCATCCTCGCGCTGTGCGGCTTCGCGCCTCATGCGTGCCTGTTGTCGTTCCTGCTTTTGTAGTTCCTTGAATGATGACTTCTCCTCCTGTGCCAGATGTTCGTTTGCTGCGATCTCGTCCGCGTGGTTTGTGCGATACGCCTCCAGCCGTTGGTTCGACTCTTCCACATCGATGCCTTCAACCAGATTGAACGTGATGTCCTCCACGTCGTTCAAATAATCGTTGTACGCTCGTAGATCCTCAAAGTCCTCCTCACGCTTGTTGAATACCAACGCCACCTTCTTCCGAATATCCACCTCCCTCTCCACTTTGATGTCCTCAAAAGTCTGCACCCTAAAGCGGTGTTTGCGCAGCGTCCTCTTGCAGCCGGGGATCGGACACTGGGCGGGTCCGTGTGAGAAGATGCGGTCCACGCAGGACTCGCACATCTTATGGTAGCATTCTGGGTTGACGAGGAAGCGTAGATTCGAGTTCAGGTAACGGGAGCTTTTGCATACAGGGCAGGACTCTGTAGAGGCTGGGTCAGCGACTCGCAGCGAGGAGAGGCGGTGGTGCAGGTGGTGCTCACCATTTTGAGAGTCGCCGCTGCTGCCGTTGCCCGTGTGCGATGGCATGGGCCTCGACTGCGCGGCGCGAGACATGGCCGTCTCTGTGGGTTGCGGGTGGAGGGAGCTGCACTACTGCCACTGTACTGCAGGAGGTACTGCACTATAGTACTGTGGTGAGGCGACGGCGGTATTGTCGCGTGCTGGGCGAATGGAGGCGCGCAGCTGCACTTAGAGTTGCGGAGAGGCTCGGAAGAAAGCGTCCGAGCGTCGGGTCAAAGAGGTTGCTGGCTTTGGCTGGCGAGAAGTTGGGGAGCGAGCGAAAGGCGCATGCGATCATCAGAAGCAAAACACTAAAACCCTGTCCGCCGTCTCGACATTCACCTGTACAGCGCTGCACCCATTTCGCCCCATCGCAATCCACACATCACTCTCGCCCGCCACCACCATCTAATATCCGCGCCGCCGCATAAACACCGCCCGTCGCCCATACCACTTCTACCACCACCACCACCACACGCTCCTACACAATGGCCGAGGGACACGGTCTGGACCACTCGAGAGATCCTTGCCCATGGGTCGCGCTGTCTGATTTCGGCGGAGCATTCTGCATGGGAGTACGTTGGCATTCCGGACACACTCGCGCATGATAAAAGGGGACAAGTTCTGACACTTTGCGACAGGCAATCGGCGGAGCAGTATGGCACGGTGTGAAGGGATACAGAAACAGCCCGTACGGCGAGAGGAGAATAGGAGGTAAGGCCATCATTCAGTGCGCAAAAGCCGAGAACATGATCGCTAACAATCCCATCTACAGCCATCACAGCAATCAAGGCCCGCGCGCCCGTCCTCGGAGGCAACTTCGGTGTCTGGGGCGGTATGTTCAGCACATTCGACTGCGCCGTGAAAGGCATCCGCAAAAAGGAGGACCCTTGGAACGCCATCATCGCCGGTTTCTTCACCGGTGGTGCGCTCGCGGTGCGTGGAGGCCCCAAGGCCATCCGCAACGGTGCCATCGGCTGCGCCGTCCTGCTCGCCGTCATCGAAGGTGTCGGCATCGGTTTCCAGAGGATGATGGCCGAGAACACAAAGCTCGAGATGCCCCCACCACCGCCCAGTGAGGGCAGCGAGGGTCGTCTCCCCGCCACCGCGTAGATGCGGTTCACTCACTCTGGCGGTTGTACGTTGTAACCATATATGGCGTTTTGTTTTGATATGGCATGCGGAGCATAGCGGGCGTGTGGCTTTCTTATTCGCGCACGGGGATGGGCAACAACCCCATCGATATGGCTCTCTCTCCTCTTTGACAGGATACGGTTCTACAAAACTTCACAGATTAGACCAGAGATTGCCTACTGCTTGATAGCGGCGGCGGTCTCGTGTATATATACCTACCTTTTAAAGATGCAATGACTTGCTAATGTATCCGAATTTGCCGGACATTGAGTTCTCGTGATATATCTTGATTGATCTCGACTAAACGCAAAAATGTGAGCATACGCCATGTACATGTAAGAGAGCTCTCTATGTCGACGTCAAGTGCGGGCAGGTGGGACCAGCTGAGCACAACATGGAGAGCTTGACGAAACGCAAGCAACAAGCACACTCGCAAATGACAGAAAGTCTCACCGCGCGGTTGTGGTAGATGACTCTGTCTCATTATTATCCCAAGATGCAATGACACGTGCAAGCTGATGCCTGCTTTCTCCACCAAAACAACTTGCCCATCATTGTCTCGTCACCTCTGCTCACCGCCACAGCATGCGCATCTCTTCTGAGCAAGCATGGCTGACCACACGCCACAACGGCAGATGTCACTGATCCCATACACCAATGACGAGAACAGAGAAATCGTTTTGTGAGGCATTTTATCACGCTCTGCTCGTTATCAGCGGCCAGTCGGCTAACAAGTAACTAGACGTCGCGGCAATGCAGTCGTTGTTTACGACACCGCTTCACAGTCGCTCTCACTACGCGACGCGCCTCGAGACGGCTTGACAGAGTGCCCATGGTGTCGTCGACCCTACGAACGCGATTTCGAGCACAGCGATGCCGAGAGCGAAGATGCCCGGCCTGCTTACAGCAATGTGGATGATGATCGGCCAATTCTCAACCCGAATTACTTCTCTATGCTCGCCGCGAGCACAAGGCCTTCGCCCGCAAACACTGGACTTTCGACTCCGACTGGACGGCGATATCCACCTGCTGCACTGCGATCGGGCCGGTCGAGAGATGTGAGCGGCGCTGCTGGACCACCCTCCGGAGCCGAATTCGTGGCCAGTGAACCTACCGCTGCTGGAGGTCGCGGTATCAGTAGCTCTGCTTTCAACCCTGGATATTTCAAGCAGCATTTTCGCGAGCTGAAAATTCTCGGGCGCGGTGGCAATGGCGTCGTGCTCTTGGTAGAGCATCTCATGGATGGTGTGGGCTTGGGTCGCTTCGCTTGCAAGCGTGTTCCGGTTGGGAATGATCACGCTTGGCTGGAGAAGGTATTGATTGAAGTTAATTTGCTGAGGCAGACTTCACATCCCAACCTGGTACTCTGCCACTGGGTTTGGCTCGAGGATTACCAGCCCACGACTTTTGGACCGCCGGTGCCTTGCTTGTGGATCTTGCAGGAGTATTGCAATGCAGGCGATCTTCACAAGTACGTCGTTGGGCCAAAAGAGCAGGCCGATCCCAAAGAAAAAATGAAAGAGCGTATGAGAAGGCGGTCACGAGGAGATAATTCGCCGCCCAGTGTGGATCTCAGAGGTCCTAGTAGGCTCACTTTCGACGAGATTTCCTCTTTCTTCAGGGATATCACTTCGGGCTTGCACCATTTGCACTCGAAGGGCTATATTCACCGCGACCTCAAACCTTCAAATTGCCTTCTGCAAAAAGACGGATCAAGGACACGAGCTCTGATCTCAGATTTCGGCGAGATGCAAATTACTGGTTCCAAACGTGGCAACACTGGTGCCACGGGAACGATCTCCTACTGTGCCCCAGAAGTACTACAACATAACGCAGTAGACGGCGTATTTGGAGACTTCACGACCAAGAGCGACATTTTCTCTCTTGGTATGATTGTGTACTTCATGTGCTTTGGCAGACTGCCGTATACGAACGCTGATGGCGTTGACGAGGATAACGAGGACTTGGATGAGCTACGCGCCGAGATCACTGCATGGACTGGCTTCAACGACTCGACTCGGATACGACAGGATCTACCAGAAAAGCTCTACAGATATCTGAAACGCTTACTATCTGTCGATCCTAACCAGCGTCCCAGCACAGAGGAGATTCTAATATCCATCAAAGCCGGCGCCGGTCTCAGCGAGTTCATTTCAAGCGTGACCGAGGATGGTACTTCGCGAGTGTCTCCAATCGACTCGCCGAGGCCATCTCCGTCGCCCCGTCGCCCTTCAACCATATTGAGCAGGCCAGGTCTATCAAGCCTACGCCACCGCCACTCCAATTCTAGCGACCGACAAATCGCTCGCTCGCCTTCGCCCAATAAACGCTCCGCAACCTACGACAGTACAGACTCCAGCCGACCCAGAAGCGCAGACTCCGCCGTCGTCGTCCGGCCAAAACACATCGAACTCCCTCCACCACAAACGAACAGCACATCGCCGCAGCAAAGCCCCCGCCTCATGCTACCGCCTCCACCTCCGCAGCGCACAGTAGCCAACGGCCTCGTTCACGCGCTACATCATCCCGCTGCGACTCCTATTTTCCGCGCAACATTGTTCCTAGCAAAGTTAGTCACGTTGTTCTTACCTTGCGCTCCTTTCGCGGCGAATCCGTGGTTTCTGTACTTTCTCCTCGCCTTAGCTGCGATAGATGTCGGCATTTTGCCCTTTCGATGGCGGCAGTCTTGGATGCTGATGGCGTTGCACCTTGTTGTGGTATATCTGGCTAGACAGAGGGGGATCTTGTGTGAGGGGAAGAGTGTTGCTTGGGGTGGGTTTGATTGATGTACTTGGATGGTGCATGCTGTGTACGCTATCGTTTGGGTCCTGGGAGATCAGGGATTTGCTTGCTTTGAAGCGATGTTATCGTTCATGGACGTTCTAAATTAGAATTGATGCGACGTTGAATCAATCGCCTGGTTATCACACTGTTGACAATATTTTCTGCCCATCATTCCGGCCGCTTTACGAGCAACATCCTTGCATTGTCAATGCGCAGGGTTGAAGTCTGCTCTGAGATCTTCTTCTCTTCCGTACGCCGACACGGCGAGCTTCAGAAGGCTTAATACGTATGCCAAGCAAAGCCTAGGTTTAGGAAGTAGGACTTCTTTGAGTGTTTCGCTTTACTTCTCTCTTATACATACATCTTCATGTTTCACGTCTTCTTATACATCTTTTGATGGTTTGTGCGTTTTCGGGATGCGGTAATCTGATCTGAGAACAATAACACAATGAGGCGTGCAGTCTTGCTCTCGAGCACTTGCGAACTCCACCTCGCGACTGCTTACAGTACGCTTGGCATCCAATGCACGGACAAGGACGACGATCATAGTGGATGCCTTTATCTTCTCAACCGGCGGCGCCCGATGTCGATTCAGGATACCGCTGTTTAGGTAACTCGACTAGCTCATGCAGGAACAGGTTCTGCGTTGATCTATATAAATTTTACACGTCGCCTACGGTAGGTGCTATTCTTTCTGCATCGTCTTCTCACCCTTCGCCGGCCTCTCAAAGATGTTCTCATCAATCCCAGCGATCCTTGGCTTTGTGTCTATCGCTACTGCCGCCCTGGTTCCCACTGCAGAGGTGCAGAAGAGGGCGTTCGACGTTGTGATCAAGCCTAAGATCTTCATCATCTCGCTGTTCAAGCCTGAAGCCGAGGTTTGGTATGGCATTCCCGAATTCGACCTTTTGGCATTGAACGTCACCGTTCCTGGTTTCTCTGCAGCTTTCCCCGACGCCCACTGTACCAGCGATGGAGAAATTTGCCAGCTCGTGACATCGATGGGCGAGATCAACTCGGCCATCACTGTCAACTCGCTTATCCATAGCTCCCGCTTCGACCTCACCTCCACCTACTTCATCACTGCTGGTATTGCTGGTGTCAACCCCGAAGTAGCCACTATTGGCAGCGTCACATTTGCCCGCTTCGCTGTGCAAGTCGCTCTCCAGCACGAGTTCGACATCCGCGACCTGCCTGGCAACTACACCACTGGCTACATTCCCATCGGTAGCACCTCCCCATCGGAATACCCGCAATCTATCTACGGCACTGAAGTCTTCGAAATCAACCAAAACCTCCAGCACCTCGCCGCCAACTTCGCCCGCAACGCCTCCCTAAACGACAGCGCCGCAGCCGTCTCTTACCGCGCAAACTACATCTCCGAGCTCTACGCCAACGCCCGCCAGACTCCGGGTATCTTCGAGTGCGACGTCGCCACCTCAGACGTCTACTACAGCGGCCGTCTCCTTGGCGAAGCCTTCGACAACTACACCACGCTCGCCACCAACGGCTCCGGTGTCTACTGTACGTCCGCGCAAGAAGACAACGCTGTGCTGGAAGCGCTGCTGCGTGCCGCTAGTGCCAAGCTCGTTGACTTCGGCCGAATTATTGTGATGCGCTCAGGCTCGAACTTCGATCGTCCTTGGATTGGAGGCTCGGCGACTAACAATTTGCTCTATGCTAACCAGGGTGGTTTTGGGCCTGCGGTGGAGAACCTTTATCGCGCGGGTATTAAGGTCATTGATGGGATTTTGGAGGGTTGGAACTCGACTTTTGCGCAGGGGGTTAACGCTACAAATTATATTGGAGAGTGAGTTCATGCCAGAGGAAGCTTATCGTTGGTTTTTACTAATGCGTTTCTCGCAGTATCTATGGCACCTTGGGTGGGCGCCCAGACTTCGGCATATACGCCAATGGTGGAGGACCGCAGGACTCTGCCGATATCTACGCTCGTCGATGAACCCTATTTTGATAGTCTGTTCTCGGTCACGGAGGAAGTCCGTATCAAAGAAACCCAATGGCACGCCAATTCATTACGACTCTTGACCGCTCCTTCCAGTGCCGCAACTGTCGTCAACGATATCCCCTTTGGATCCTATTGCTTCCGCTGAGATGCTCAGTCAATGATGTTCACCAGGCTTCGCGGAACCTTGTGTGAATACCTGGTTCTGGTTAGCAACAGTAGAGCTTTGAGCTCTTTGGACCCAATAACATCTCGCGTAAAGTCGAGAGCTTCTCGGAAGTCCGGCGAAGCACTCAGGCATGAAGTATTACAGGGCAGAGTGATTCATAAGACGACCTGCCACATAGTCAGTGTCGAGCACATTCGTTGCAAGCACCAAATGTACTTACCTTTGTTTCAAAGAGACCTGAGAGCATCTTGGGTGCTCATCATCGTGTTGATGGTAGTAACATTTCTCCCTCATGACACATTTTGCCATGCTGCGTCGTTTACCCGATTCTTTCTCGATCGCCAGTCTTTTCAATCCGAGTATGACATCTTGAAGGAACTGGAAAGGAAACGAGCCGGTGTGAACTCTTTCCAGTTCATCGGATGGAGCCTCGTGGACGAAGTAATCTCTGCAAAAACTGCGCAAAGGATTTCCGGCTACTGCGGATTCGTAGGCCAGATTCACATCATCGTCGCAAGAAAGCACTACACACTTCTCAGAAGTCCGCATAATTTCTTCGATGACGAGATTGGCCGTCGTGATATCGTTGAGCTTGTCCGCGAGCAGATACAACATGACCATTGTCCGCCATGTTGGCAATGGTGATTTGGTCTCCATCAGCAGGTGTCAGTGGTAGCGGTTGCGCTCTTGTGTGAGAGCAAGTGTGGTGACTGCGAGATACGGTGTTAACGGTGGCGACAATCATTCTTATAATTGTTGGGTCGGGAAACATGCGCAATCACGTGACACCCGCCTAAAGATTGTGTGAGCTGGTGGTGGTCTGCATTGAGCGATGAACCGCTGGAAGTGAGGTGGGCACATGGTTTCCACGTGATTTACCGTGTTCAGACAGAAGTCAGCTGATCTGATTATTATGATGATGGATGCAGTGAAGTTGGCCCAGACACAAAGGGAAGTGCATCTGCACGGTGCCTGGCCGCACCATCGCTCTCAGACATATCGCCTCGAATCCCACCATCGTGCGCCTCACTTCTGACAAGACCTTTGTCTAAATCCCGATGTCCATCCACTTACTCGTCGTTCTCTGCTCCAGAACCAAGTTATGCACAAGGTACATGGAAGCCGTCCTCATCATCAAGTAGATGATAGAGACACTTTGCCCGGCTCGAACACTTGACCTTGAAAACATTCTCGTTCTGCTCAGCTTGCCCCCGGGGTCCTTTCGCCTCAGCGATCAAAGAGAACCCCGTCGCGACATCGACCACGTACCGGAACGGAACATCGCCTTCTTCAAACTCCAGACTCATCCCTGCCGCCTCGTGAATCTGTTAGTCCACGAACAGCTTTTTTAGAGGATTATCTTGTCGAATCGCTTCCCAGACATACTATATCTCAGTCGTTGTAGGTAACAGTTCGAGTTCGTTCGACAAGCGCATGATGTTGTCGAGAGCGAGGTTGGCGATCGTGAAGTCGTGAAGCTGATAAGCCACCACGTACAATCGAACCAGCGGGTCGAATGAGCCGTGTTCATCCTCTCACAAGACGATCTCCCCTGCGTCAACGCATGCCACGTAAGTGTCGAAGTCTTCCGGATCGAATTGGTCGAGCTTTACTGGCTCTGTGTTTTTTGGGTCCGATGAGCGAGCCTCAACCTGCTCCAGTTCGACCTTGAGAATTTCCGAACAAGGACAGAACTTGTGGCGATCAAGTGTAAAGATTTCTTGTGTGCCTTCATTGCTGACGAGCACTCCGAAGGTTGCCTTAGGAGTGGGCCTAGAGTTCATGTTAGCGGCTTGTTTCGATAAAGGAGGTAATGTATCGACAGACTTCACTGCTTGCGTAGGCGGCGTGTTTTCTGCCATGTTGTTGGTAATGATCGTGAAGTTGGCAATGGCGTCGATAGTCCATGAGGACAACTTTTCTGGACATGGTTGCTATAAATGCTGCGAGCGTATGTTTGTAGAAATCGTAACGAACATAAGATCAAATACATCCGTCGATACATTTACAAAGACACAAACCTACACGTTTGTTTGTGCGTCCAAGCTTTCCAAACAGTCTTGCATGATCTGACAGGATGCATTGAGTTGCGCGCATGCACATGCTACATGCAATCGAATTGTACAGCGATTATATCAGTACTATGGTCCGTATTCGTTATCGCACATTTCCAGGTAGATTGCCGAGAATCTCGAAGAGTGTGGCAAGCTTGCGTTTTGGTCTGTCTGCAAAAAAAATGTTTTTAGTGTAAGACGTTACTTTTGGCGTATCATGGACTAGACTTTAATTCCCTTGTGGAAGGGTACCGTACGCAGCATTGTACCGAAGGAAATCGTGGCTTGGAGAATTGGTAGAAAATCCTATCAACTCATCATGTCAGATGCACTGTATTATGCTGATGCCGAGACGCTTTTGCCCTGCCGTCCCATGACTCATTTATTCGTGACCTCATGATCTCTCTGTCCGTCTCCTGGGCGGCGGTCTGTTTTATTCCTAATATCCTGCCTCGCTCAAAGGTGGCTTTTGGCAATCATGCCGCCCTCAAAGGTCTCGCCAGCTTCCAGCTTTTGCCATCCGTTGACAGCGCCGACCTCGACGCAGATGAATCTCTTGTATGCATCCTCAGGCCTGAGATCAGCGGTGGCCTTGGTCTTTGCGATCCACGGGTTCCAAACGACGGTGTCTTCGAGGTTGTCGCGGGTGACGTCGAGGAAGGGCTTGCCGTCTTGCAGCACGGAGGTGGTGTCCTGCTTGATGGACTTGTAGACGCGGTCGGTCTCGCCGGTAATGGTGATGGAGGGGTCGGTCTGAGTGTGCTCGGTGGCATCGAGGACCTTGTCAGTGTAGGTTGTGGAGCCAAGGCCGTTGATCTGGAGCTTGGTGACGTCCTGGAGATGTTGTCAGCAAGATCTCTCATCAAGATCAAGTAGTTGCATCACTCACGTCACACTTGAAGTAAGTGTGCAGCAGCATCTGGAACTCAAAAGGCTCCTTGCCCTCGTTGCGGACGTTCAGCATGGTCTGCAGAGCATCCTTGCCAAGAGTCACGCTGTACACGAGGCCGAACTCGTACGGCCAGGCCTTCCTGTGCTCCTCGGAAAGGTTGGCGGAGCTAAGACCAAAGTCAAGCTTGACAGAGTCGTCGCCGCCCTTTTTGGAAAGAGAACCAGACTCTGATGAGGAGCTACCAAGGTATTCCCAGGTGGAGTTGCGAGCGAAGCCGTGCTGGGGAAGAGCGCCAGTTGCGTGGTCCTTGGGAGGAGGCCCGAAAGCCTGACCAGATGTATCAGTATCATTGTGAAATTGCTAACTGTCTCGCTCACATTGAGCTCGCTTACAACATACCGGGAAGACGATAGGGACACCTCCGCGAACGGGCTTGCTACCATCAAAGGTGGCAGCGTCGCTCACGAAAAGGTTCTCCCTGCCGTTGCTCTTCCAGCTGAGCACACTGCCACCGAAGAGTAAGACCTCAACGGAATCGCCGGTAGGCAGGGATGCATAGACACGGCCCTGCTCGACGTGGACGGAGGGCTGCGGGCCACCCGCACTGGGCGAGATGGCACTGGGCTTGTTCGGACGGTCCATGGTGGGTGTGGTATGGAGTTCGTGAGAGCGAAAGCGATTGTATATTGTTGTTGGTATTGTTATGGTCGATCAGGGATTGGAAGGTTGTGGTTGGTGGAAGTGCGGGAAGCTCTGGTGAACGTGGGGTTGCTCTCCCTCTTGAATGTTTCAGGAAGTGGGATGTTTTGATGTTTTGCAGCTCAGGGTCCCTCAACGATGACGACACGCAGAGCGCTTCAAATGCCGATCAAATATTGTCAAAGGAAAGAGGACCGTGATGGGTCATCCATATGCAGCTGATTTGTTCTTGTACAACGATGGCTCGTGAGGGAATTGTGGAAAGACAGAAGTGGACGTGGTCTTGGGAAACGGTACACTCGGCACCCTTGCAAGCTTCATGGGTTCGTCAAATCATAAATGCAAGGTTAACATATGCAACTCTATGTGCTACACCCGAAAAATGCCCAATCTCTCATTGCCTCATGACTGCTTTGCTGCGAGCTTCTTCGCATATGTGTCTGTCCAGACCTTCATGCCCTCCTCATTCAGATACTCTGACTTAGCCGGCCTCTCTGGCGGAGGGTGCCAGATCAAGTCCTCAAGGTTACCTTCGACGATGTCTCCACTCTTGCCTTTCTGCACCCAGTCTTCTTTCTCCACGTCCTCGAAGTCTGACACTGCATCAAAGCAGCGCATAATGGTGCTCATGGGTGTGATCTGCTCAGGCGGGAAGAGCTCTAAAAAGCCTGGCTCAGGCAAGTTTGTCGCAACCATGGCTGGTGCAATCGCGTTGACGCAGACGTTCTTGGGTTTTGAGATGGGCCCAAGACTGCGCACCAGCCCGACAAGCGCATGCTTGGTGGCCGAGTATATGGGAACCGCAGATATAGGGAAGATGCCGCTTCCACTAGCAGTGATCACAACCTTGCCTCCTAGCTGTTTCTTTCCTGCGGCAGCACTGTCCAAGTTCATGTAATGAGCTGCAAGCTTGATGCCGTAGTATTGGCCAGTGAGATTGACGTCAATGGTCTTCATGTTCGGCTCTGCTGGCGGTTTCGAAGGGTCGCTTGTGATGTTATTGAATATGTCGTCCCGGTCGGATATTCCTGCGTTCAGGCCGCAAAAGTCCAAACGGCCTTGCGCATCGTATGCTTGCTTGAACAGAGACGCCTGTTCGGACCAGGAAGAGATGTCGGTGCGCACGAAAGTGGTGTTCTCGAGCGTCTCAGGCGGCGGGTTAATGTCAGCCATGAAGACATGCCATTGTAGCGCAAGTAAGTGCTTTGTCAGTGCGAGGCCAATGCCCGAGCATGCGCCCGTTACGATCGCAGTAGGAGGGGCCATGCTGTCGTGGTGAATGCGAAGGACCTGTGTGAGGGGAACTAAAGGAAGGAACACCTGCAAAGAGAACACCGGCAGTTAGTCGACACCTACCTCTCGCGTATACCGTAGCACTAGCGGAAACTCGCAACGGGTAAGACATGGTTGTCCGCCCTTGGCCAATGCAAGATGAGGAGACGGAGGCACCGAGTTCGTCTTGTTGAGGCGCCGCACGCAGCCGAGAAACATGGAAGCGGGCCCTTCCGCGGTGGGCTAAGTCCTTCGTGCTTCATTACACTTTTGGCGGCGTGAAGCAAAAGCATCTCTGCCCTTATGAATGCGGATAAGAGGTGATTTATATGAGCGCGGCGACGAGAGTATCCAGACATCCGCGGAACTTCAGGTGCAATATGGTCTATCAATACTGGAAACCATGATCTCTATGGATGGATCTTATTACTATTCATTCCAATTTCCAGCCTCCTCGAGTTTCTGGACGCAGTCGTCCTACTTCTCCGAACAGTTTCTAACTGCCGCTATTCCTGCTGTTCCTGTTTAGCCGAGTAATAGCTATCGACATCCGAGGACTTTTCGCCGTCGGCCGAATTGTCGCGGCGACTTGAGTCCTCACGCTTCGATTCTCGAATCGACGTGGAGCATGGCGGGCAGCTCTCATCATGGCAATGATAACGCTCGCAAAGGTCCAGATCAACCAGGGCGGTTATGGTATATGGAGTCTCATCACGGTCGACCTGCATGAGCATCTCACGTCGCAGGTCCGCAAATCTTCCGACGCAGTCGATCGCCATCTCCGACGGCATTTGTCGCATTTGGGTCTTCAGGAACTCTGGCTGTGTCGCTATAACACAAAAGTCGACTGCTAGCTTCCGAAGAATTGAGTCCTTGTAATCGCCGTCGAAGATTAATTTCCAGTCTTCACCATTGAGAGCCAAGTCGTGACGAGAGCAGAACTCGATCAAGCCGTCGATGATGATGTTGCAAGAGGTCATATCTTCGAGTCTGTCGGAAAGCATATATGTGCGGATCAGTGCTCTGATACTCCAGTGTGGATCTTTTGCTTCGTCGATTTGCAATGGCAGGATGACTTCGTTCTGGTAAACGACTTGAAGGTAGATGTCGAAGAGGAAGCGATCTTCTTTGGGCAAATCGACGATTGGTATCTCGTCTTCGTCGAGCGTCGTCTGTTGCAGGTAGTGCTCTTGCAAGACCTTAGACCGCTGAGTAATCCTAGTCACTGGAACCATAAAGCAGCCTTCGTCGCCGACGTGAATCTCAACGATGCTGCTGAAGTCGAGTCTAGCCTTTTTGCCGGAGCTCTCAACAGCATTGGGAATCTTCTCATTGGTGGTGGTGGCAGTGTTAGTGTCATGCTCTGAGTTGACTCGGCTCCCTCTCGAGTATGAACCCTGCTCTGCGACTGTGCTCGTGCTCCAGTGAGAGCGACCGAACTCATGCTCTCCCATGTTGCGGAGCTCTGCAATTGTGCAGTTCAAGTGGTGGGCACACGTGGGAATTCGTGGCGAACGACTACTTTTTGACTGCGACTGGGGCGTCGAAGTTTACGGGAGCGTGTACTCAAGTCACTGTGTATGGCAAGAAGCCGACCACCTGACCACTCGCAGTCAATAGCAAGGTGTCGTCTTTGGCCACCTTCACTGCCGTCCCAAACGCCTACGAGTTTTTTCAAGTTACCTTTGTGCGGTATGGAAAGATCGGAACCCTTGTGTGGTAGCAATGGGTAGATCGGATATTGCCGGCTACACATAAAGTTGTTGTGCTCATATGAGTTTACGTACAGCGATCTCTGTAGCTACTAGGGTAGTATCGCTAAATGTAGTCTTCAACTTCTCTAGGACTACCATTGAGATGCCACTAAAGCTGATTTGTACCTCACCATTACTATGCTAATACCATCAGCCACAGCTTCAAATTAATTATGATTACCTCTAGAGCTATTAGAGAAGCCAAGACTGGACGCAAATTTATGTGCATAAACTATACTCAATCGATGATTCACACAGTGACGAGAGCAGCTTATCTCGATTTAATCATTGTAGTCCATGGAAAAACACTAGAAGCTAGCGTAACCTTGATCATTCCCTGGATGTGGGCCCCTCGGGCATAACATTCTGATGCCTCGTTACTCTGCACCCAAATCAAAACGCCAGTCATGTACCATCGACAGCCGATCAATCCGGGGAATATGCAATGCATCGTCTTGCTTCCGTGATACGTAGCAGTGTAGTCCACTCCATGAGCATACCAGAACACTCCAGAACACTCAATAGCCGTCCTCCCTCTTGTAGTAATCTCTAACTTCAGCAGGAGTCGGTCTCGCTTTGTTGTTGAGAGGAGGCTGGCCGTCTAAGCGTACAAGTTTAAATTGCTCGTACAAGCCTCCATTCATGTTGGTCTGGAGTTGCATATCTTGTACGAGGTACAAGCCGTCGTACCTGATACCAACGGTGGGTCCCAAAGAGCTCCCAGACTTGCTTCCGCTAGTGCCTGCGGCGCGCAACACTCGCACCGGGTTGCGTGCCCGCTGAGAGGCTTTGAGTGCCAACGTGCCAGCACTGGACGGGAAAGGCTTCTTGGGATCTGTATTGTCATGACTGCGCGAGCCCGAATAGTACAAGGTAGAACCGCGGTCTTCGTCGAGTTCCTCATATGCGCCTCCTGAAGTAACGACCGAGTATGCGCCGGTCTCCTGATTGCCGGAGATGCCAGCAATCTTGCCGCCATGCGCTCCGTGGAACAGAGCCAGGAGCTGCGTAGGCCATTACTGCCCAACGTCCAGTCCGTTGTGGCCGAAAACCTTCGCATCACGCTTTTGATAGCGTGAGTCCAGGATGTATTCTCTCCTGCGGCTGGAGATCTTGAGCACGACGCCGTGCATGATTCCATGCTCGCCAAAAATCGGGCGACTTGCATGCGGAGCACGTATTTTTCCTGGGATAATGATCGTTCCGGAACCTTGCGCAGCAGACGACGACCTCCTGCGCTTCGCATCAAGCGCACGCTCATCGTTGCTGCCTGTGAGAGACTCATCATCCGTGTTCTCCTCCACGACTTCGCCTTTGCCCCAATTTTGGGCCTCCCACCTCTCATAAAGTCGTTGAGCGCGCTCTCTTGTACGATCTTCGAAGTGGAATTTGGGGCTTTTGAATATAAGCTCTAGCCCGCCGGCGATCTTTGAGCGCTGCTTCAGCGCAGGTGTGACCTCGACACTAGTCTCGAGCCATCGTATGAACACTTCAAGTCGCGGCAATAGCGATTTCGCAGGCTCGATGGTGGCGTCGGGAATGCCATTCGCTTTCTTGGATGCCAGACAAAGTGGCTGAACTACGCGCAGAATTTCTTGGTCGATGAACTTGATGCGGACTTCCAAGTTGTTCGAGATATCGATGATTTGGTCCTGAGGGTCAAGCGGTTCAGGCTCCATGGCATCTGAGGATCGCTTCATAGAAGTCATGCTTGCTGGTGAGTGATGATTTGAACTGACTTGTAACTGACTGTTGATACCGAAATGAAGTTGATATTGTCGGGAAAGCGTTGAGGTAAATGTGGGAAGGTGAACAGCGAAGTGCGTTCACATGTCAACCGCGGTGATCGTGCCTGCCTCACCTCTTGTTTCAAGCCGTGAATGGATGCCTACAGGTAGGATACTGAAGTGTGCGAGACACGTGCAACTCTGATAGGCGTTGCGATAGGTAAAAACTTGGTTCTTCCCGAGAGGCAAGAATGTTCAGAAGACCACTCGGGGTGGATCTTAGTTAAGAGTATTGATATTTAAATTGGACGATCTTGAATCGAATCCAAGACCTGTTCTATGATATAAACGTTGAGAGCAACAATCTAGATGTAGTGAAGCTTAGGACTTCTCTCTGACAGGCGAGTTGTGCTTGTAGCAGACTACGTATCGTCGTTCGGAGGTTGAACGATTGTGACTAGGTTGACTTGAGTTCAGCCTTCGAGATATAAAAAGTGTATGTACCTGGCCCGTGCGAGATTTGTTCAAAAGTGGTGTAAACAGAAGAGGAAATAATACGGGGAAACTAGAAGTAAGTAAGATAATCAAAGATATATAATTACTAAATAGGATTAGATAGTAGCAGTTATAATTGTAGCTAATACGAGCTGCTGAGGAAGCATGATGCGTCTACTCAAAAGGCGTACTTAGCAATCATATAGAAGTTGCCCAGTATTGGATGTTTGTAGAGTTCTATAAAGTGAGGATCGCAGTCACATCGATGACATGTGACAGCGGCTTCTTAAGTGACGTCGGCGGTCTCTGTGGGCTGTGATCACAGGCGACAGCGCCTTCCCCGCCGCAACATCATTTGTTTCAGCGACACTCAATGTTTGTTCGAAAAGCATTCAAGATGGCTACCAACTCTTCACGACCGTTGTCTACTGGCTCTGCGCGCCAATCAAAGCTCCGCATAGGCTTCATCCCAGGTATATGACGTCCTCTGTGCTACCACGGCATTCGCGTTGACCTCGCTGACCGCGTCCTTGCATAGAACACTTCTCCACTCCGATCGCCTTCGCACAGCAACACTTCGGCCTCGATGCAGAACTCATACCTGTACCTACCGGTACCGGCGACCTCACTAAGCGCTTGAAGACCTCTGACGAGTCCGAGAAGCTCGACGTGGCTATTGGACTTACCGAGGGCTTCGTCGCAGACCTGGGAAAAAGCCGCGCTGCAGCGCAAGAGCCTGGATATGGTCTCGTAGGAACATACGTGGAGTCGCCGCTGCGGTGGGCAATCTCCACTGGCAAAGAGAGGGCGGACATCAACGGGGTGAGCGATCTCAAGGGCAAGAGGGTCGGCGTCAGCAGGATTGGCAGGTGAGTGCTCTTGATTGCTACTCCAATGCTGTAGGCATATGCTGACGGATGGAACTAGTGGCTCGTACGTCATGGCCTACGTGCTCGCTGACCAGCAAGGCTGGCTGTCGCCTAGTTCAAAAGAGGAGCCCTTCGAAGTGGTACCATCCGGAGCCTTTGGCCCGCTGCGTACGGCGGTGCGCCAGGAACCCACGACTGCCGATTTCTTCATGTGGGAACACTTCACCACCAAGTTCTACTTCGACAATGGCGAGCTCAAGCGTATTGGCGAGATCTACACACCCTGGCCGAGCTGGATGATTGCCGCGCGTGATCCCACAGACCCGGCGCTGCAGAACATGGCTGAGAAGCTGAACGCTGGCGTGCAGCATTATCTGGACCACGAAGACGAGGCCGTGAAGCACATTACCTCCACCATGGAGTACTCTGAGGAGGATGCGAGGGAATGGATGAAGACCGTGCAATTCACGAAGGATACCCGTGGCGTCGACACCGCTGTGGTGGAGAAGACAGTTGGGATTCTGAAGAAGGCGGGTGTATTAGACGATAAGGCAGGAAATGGTCCTGACTTGGTCGCTGTGAAGAGGGCCGAGAAGGCGGCGACCGCTTAGCAATTGAGGATATGATGACACTCTCAATGGTCTTGCATTAGCGAGCCTCAGCTCTAGTGGTACCCTTGAGCGGTTATACAGGTACTGATACCAGGAAGCTCAAACAAACGTAACAGTTCTGGCACATGAATTTGCCTACAGCTCTACTTGCTGACCCTCAGCGGTAAGCGATGTCATTCCTGAATCCCAATCTAATAGCATTCGCATACACGACTTTGAGATACAACTATACTCTCACTATATCTCAATGGTAGAACTAGCCTGACAGTAGGCTACGGCTGTCAGCACTGCCTTAACAACTATTGAGAAAGCTGTACCATGGAGACGACATGTTTTCAAGCTCAGAGCACCCGCTTCGAGGTAACGCACGTACAGCCTATGTCCTGGCAACCTCACCATCTGGCAGTCATCGTGGCCCTTCTCATCAAATCAGCCATCTTGTCACTGGCATAATCGCGAGACTCAGGCGACATGACCCTTCTGACCGCCACGCCATCGTCTGTATCGCGACTCCTGACATCTGACAAGCGAACCACCATCGACTCACTCATCCGCCCAAACCAAGTAATCCTATCAATACCAAGCACTATGTTGTTCGGACTTTGGGTTGTGAAATCTTCCACCGGAATGTGCGGAGGTCTGACCGAGCAGTACTCAGGCCAAGTTGCCTCCTCGCGGTAGCGGAGTCCCGTTTCACCGTAGATCAAGACGGTACACTCATTGACACTATTATCTAACTCATCCACAATGAGGAACATTCGGTATTTCTTGAGAGCCTCGCCGCCTCTTGAAAGATTTACAACGTTGCCCTGGTCTCGCGGTGCGTTGCCTGATGGGAAAAGGTGAAGGCCCACATGTTGGACAATCATTCCCACCGTATGCTGGGTACGCCGAACAGAGTTACGTTCCCGTCGGTATCCCGCGCCACGATGTGTGGTCTCGGCTGGTTGTCTGCGACGAACGACCTGCCAGACTTCTTGGTCAGCTTGTTCCAAAGGAGTATGAGCGAGGGTGACATGATCTTCTGCTGGCGCATAAGGGTCGTCTTCTACGCAGCCAGAGTCGTCGTTGTCACTGGCTTCATGACCGAAGAGCGCGAACTGGTTGGAATGGAAGCGTGACATGTCAGGGAGTAAGGGTAAGAATTTATTGCAGAGTATGGGCAATGAGCAAAGCTAGTGGTATATCGGAGGTTGTTTGTAAAGATGGAGGACGCTCCTGCCAGTACAGCTGGCCCATTTTATGTCACACAGCCAGCGAGTGTCGCTGTGCATTCGTGTAGGCGAAAAGTGAAACCAGATGACAATAGCTAAATCCGTGGCTGCCAAGCTGAAGAACGACTGGCTCTGAAACCAGTCCACTCATGGCCTGTTGGGCATACCCGTGCTCAATATTATACTCAGATCATGTTTCACTGCCTTCGAAACCACAAGAAGGGGTCTCATAGAGCCCGAGACGTTCTCAGAAGCATTTATGAAACGATGATATCCATATACCAGGTAACCCTACTAACCCCAAGAGTCCGACCGATTAAAATCACTTCGCTCACTTTGGCGCATGAATTAACGCACAAGGCATAGAAGAGTCGAGTGCATGTCACCGAAGCATTGATCTCTCAGTGGTTGTTCGGATGATTGAAAACAATTCACAGGGGTGTGCCAAGTTTTGTGTGACTCAGGCTGCAAGAATAGCAGCCCACTCTCAATTGTCATGTCTAAACTAATCGCTGTCTTCGCTATAGGGCCCATCCGTACAAAAGAAGTATGTCGTCTCAAGCCTGTCTGCCGCGAGCTGCAGCACCATGGACTTCCTGTCTAAGCTCGAACAAAACATTGTCAAAGTCCCTTTCCTCTTGCGAACCAAAAATCGCGTTGCGGCAATCGTCCAGAATGTCTCTCAACCGGCCCAGGATGCTCTTAGGTGTGTCCTTGGGTGTGTTTCGTGACGGTGTTGCGACGGTCCTCTCCGGCGACTCTCCGCCACTTACATCTTCGTCGTCCGACGCCATGCGCGTCTGGCTGATGTCGACATCAGAATCGGGCTTTTCGATCACCACAGCAGTCGCCTCGCGACGAGAGGGCGGTCGTGATCCGGAATCTTCTTGCGATTTGCGGGCCTCTTCGATAGCCTTCTTTGCCTTTGCTCTCCTGCGTTGCCTCTTAGGTGCAGGTGTTGTTTTCACCTCACTAAGAGTTGGCTCAGGAGGCGTGCTCTCGGCTTCGCTCAACGCAGATGCTCTGCGCTTCAATCTTGTTGAGCTCGCCAGAGGTATCTCTGCCACAGGGGTCGGCACTGGTGTTGGTGTTTCCGATTTACGAGGACGGCCACGACCACGCTTAGGTCTTTGCAAAGAAGTGGCAGACTCTTGGATATCTTTGGGTTCATCTTCTACCTTCAAAGCCTTCTCAGTCGCAGGAGAGTCGCCTATCTGGCTGCTTGCAACGACAATCTCGTCGCCAATCTCGTGATCCTCTTGCTGTGATCGACCGAAAATTCCGGAGAAGACGCGACGGAAAGGTGATTGGTGCTTCTGTTTCTTCGCAGCGGAGTTATTGACAGCCTCATCCACGCGTTTGCGCTTACGACCAGACCTGGAGAGGTATTGACTGTCGCTCGGTGAAGGCTCAGCAATGGGATCGGGGCTTTCACGCTGCTCGAGAAAAGAGTTTTCGACTCGGCTGACATCATCGTTATTGTCATTTTCGCCATCTTCGGCGGTGCTCAGGGCGATCAACTCGGTTGGGTCGACGACTGTTGTTGCATCGGCTTGAGTTTGCGCCTGCTGTGATGTATGTTCGCCATTGGCCTGAACCTCAGCAACATGAGCTTCATGTTGAAGTTGCTCATTTGGGAGCGCAGTATCAGAGGGCAGATCTGAGTCCTGCTGCAATTTCTCATGCTCCCGAGCTAAGCTAAGTCTCTTTGCCAATCTGGTGACGGGTGGCGCACTACCAGCCACAACAATATCCTCGTGCGTCTTCTGACTGATTGGCCGGTCCTTTTTAGTTTGATCGGGTGATCGCGGTGGGGATGATGATGGCTCTTCGTCAAAGTTCGCGTGGGCAGTTTCAAGTTGTATAAGTGGATGGCGAGGTTTGGCAGAGCTATTTGGGGTCGGTGAAGATCCCATGTAGCCGCTCGTCTCGCCGTGCGCTTCGGGGACGTCCAAAGGCGTACTGACAACTTCATCGTCAGCAGTAGGTGCCGCAATATTGGCCGAGAAATCCAGGGTTCCAGGTGTTTTGCGTCTACTGCGTGGTGTTGACTTTCTCACAGGGGTTGAAGAGATATCGAGGAACATCTGTGCGCCCTCAACCTGGCGAGCTCTGACTTCTTTCTGGTGGTCTGTCAAGATCTGGGAGTCGTCTTCTTCGACTGGGAGGGGCGAAGAATCAATTGGCGCAAAGAGAATCTGTGAATCATCGTGTCTTAGACGTGCCTTGCCTGTAGTACTCTTTGAGTTGCTCTTGCTTGCACTGAATGTACCACCAGTCTCGATCGTGGCTAGACGTGAAGATACATCAATGGACGCTGGAGTTCGCTTCGCTGGACTGGCAGTACCGCGGGGCAACCCTGTCCAGCGACTGCTTAAGCTTGATTTGGGATCAACTTCAGTATCGTCGTCTTGTGGTCCAGAGAAAGCCGGGAGGCCGATTGGACTATCGTCCGGCCCGTTGTCAGGGAATTCAGGTAAGTCCAGCTCGACATAATTCCTGGCGGCGCGCAGTACTTTCTCGAGCTTGGGAGGGTATCGCAGTGTATCCAGTTCACCAAAACACTCGTTCCAGAAAACGATCGACCGATTGACGATAGCACGCTTGGGGCTAACAAATCCGGCGACCACAAGTGGCTGTAATAGAGTGAGTAGCGAACCATCTTTTCGTGGCAGCTCCGTGAGCTGTCCTAAAACCTGGTTCCAAAGTTCGATCACGGATTGCGATATCGATGAGTCGATGCCAGTGAAGGCTCGGCGCTTGTCGTCCTCCAACCATACAACCAAAGCTTCTTGAACTTGGCGTAGCAAGTTCACCAGGAGTGAGACCGGGCAGTGCCTCACAAAGTTGGCAAGCGAATCCAGCATGTCGTGGCAGCGTTTGTTACTCAAAGTATCTGAGCCCATTGATAAGTAGGCATCGCGGG
Organism: Graphiopsis chlorocephala; assembly: GCA_022828445.1. Taxonomy (NCBI): domain Eukaryota; kingdom Fungi; phylum Ascomycota; class Dothideomycetes; order Cladosporiales; family Cladosporiaceae; genus Graphiopsis; species Graphiopsis chlorocephala. The sequence continues at coordinate 1,477,765 of JAIZZJ010000011.1, read as the reverse complement.
AAGCTTCCTTCGTGAGACCATACATGTGCTCGTAAGGGTCGAAGGTACCAGCTCGGTGTGGACCACTGCCTATGCCCCAGAGAGTCTTGCGTCCTTGCTCCATGGTCTGCCGATTTTGGGGCCAGCCTGCAGAGCGAAGGAGTATAGTAGCAATTGAGATCTCAGTCTCGCAGCTGATCTGAGCATCTTTGTCGAGAAGGATTTTGGACAATGGCTCTATCACTGCAAGTATGACACCGGCCTCGCCAGCTTTGTATCGAGCGACTGCAATGATTTCTTCGACGAGATAACCGCCAGTGATAGCATCTTCTGGGTGACAATACATCATGGGCAGGCCACAGACAACGATGCTAAGTGCATCGCGAAGTTTTTGTCCTAGGGTGCCTGTTGGAGTGGATTCTGTTTTTGAGTGCTGCAATGCCTCCGTGGCTCGTTCAGCGAAAAGCGACCATAGTATGGCGATTGGCTCTTTAGCATCGACCGAGGTGCAATTGGTTCTGACTGCTTGCGATGTGCGATTTAGTAGTTGGAGTCTTGCGGCACTGGTGGCCTTCGACTTGCATGCAAGCTCAACCACATCCGCTGCCATTGAGCGCCATTTTTGACTCTCTCCTGGGTGCATTTGAGAGCACATCATGGTGAGAGTAAATATGAGTGGTGAGTACAGTATGTGCTGGTGCTTGGACGGCCGGTGAGACGGGGTTGGAGCAGCTTCAGCGTCGCCTTCAGGCGTTCTCGCAAGTATATCCTCAGCCAAAAGGGAAGGTCCGATATAGTGGCAGGTTGTCCGCATGAGTTCCTGGAAATTTGTCGACGCAGTTGCAGCTCCTGGAGCATTGGCAGCACACAATGATTTCCAAATGCGTTGAAACATGTTCATGACGAGAGCAATCGCTTCTCGCAGTTCGTTCGAGGTCCTGACTTCTTGTGCTCCGGCTTCCGCTATGCTTTGCAGAGTGCTTTGCCACAATTTAGCTGTCATCAGGCTCTCTTCCTCCGTCGCCCAAAGCCCCGCAGAGACAATCGATTCCACCAAAGCGAGGACTTTGGTCAATCGTGTGCGTACCCATCGTGGATCCAGTCTTGGTAGGTCATGCGATTTGATGGGATTTGGGTCCAGGGCTGCGTATTCGTTCCAGACTCCGGAATTTGAGCTCAAAAGACCGTACAATATGTTGCAAGCATTGATTCTTCCTTTGTGGCTGGCCTCTATCATCTCCGACAGGATTGGCGCCACATAGGCATCCCAGGTTATATCTAGATCTGCATGTGACAACGATGGTCGCATGCTGTAATGTAAGAGGTTGTGGTAGCCATCGAGTGCGAATTGGCGAGCTTGCTTTCCCGCCCTATCGCTGTTCCGCTTCTCGAATCCAGCTTTTATGGGGACTTTGAGCATCGATAACATCGTCGCTCCTGTCGAGGCATCAGGCATGACCGCGAAGACGAGCTTTTTCCAGGCGAGGTTAGCCTGGTTCTTGACGGCGAAATCGCTGGAGTTCAAGCATTTCTGAAGCACTTGCAGCCAGGTACGCAGTCTGGGCCATTTTTCAAGAGGGCGGCGTTTCGTTCGGAAGAACAGGACAACAGCGGACCAGATCTGCGGTACCAAAACACCACTTTGCTTCTCCTTGTCTCCGATCATACTTGTCAGTCGTAGCGTCAGGTAGTCGCAATAGCATTGGCCTTCCTCGACTTCCGTTTCGAAAAGATCGTGCAAAGCTTTCGATGCGGCTGGATTGTTGCCAAGCAATAGAGCAGCATGATTGCCAACCTCGATCGCGCGAGTTCGCGTGTCGTTGATGCTACTCAGCATCCCATGGAAAACGTGCTCAAGCCAATCTTTGAGCCTCGCACTCATCACGCTAGGAGCTTGGTCGAGTAGTCTCTGATAGATAACAAGTCTGGTCGCGATGAGACTGTTGCTGCTGCAGCGCTCTTCAATCGTTCGTAGGGCCGAGATCATTCTTTCCGCGCGGTTCGGTGTGATTATTGACTGGTGGAATTTCTGTTGCGCCACAAGATACAAATGAGTCTTGACCAAGGCCTTTGGCATCTCTGGCTGCTCCATGACTGTGATTGATCGGTCGATCAAGAATACGCGGAACTCGTCGTCCATGGCTTTCGAGAGTTGTGTGTCGAACACCATTGTGCATGCTAGCTTCAATGCTTGTGTAGCGATTTGTGTGTCGATAAGTCCGCTAGAGTCTCTCCACATGAGATCTCGAGACAGGAATTGTTGGAATTGGGGCATGTTGGCAGCCATATCATGTCTGTTGGGGATACCATCGTAAGCTGTGAGGGCGCCCTGGAGTGCCAGATAGGCATCCAATCGTGAAGACTTTGATGAAGAAGCAAGCTCCTTAAGCACTGATTGCAACATCTTGACGAAGCTGGCAGGATCCTCTGGTGAAAAGTAGCCAAGTCGCTGCTCGTGCTCGTCTGGTGTTGGTGGAGGCGCAAAACTTGACAGTTTCAATATCGATTTGACTGGTTTGATGTTCCGTGGTCGCGGTGTTGAACTGAGAAGTCTGTCTCGGGGAGAGCTCGAGACGCCTGTTTTGGGTATCTCATGAAAAGTTGGTGGGAATGGCGAGAAGCCGACCTTCTTGGTGGCATTCGAGCCAGCTGGTGCTTCTATTGATGACGCAGGTGATGAGACTGGTGGTGTATCGGTAGACAACTGACGCTTCGAGATTTCTGAAGCATCCTGTTCGGCCTCCTCGTGGCCGTTCTCTAGGAAATCAAGGGCGTTCTCAACGTGCTCTTGGAGGTCTTTCGGTGGCGTAGGTGGTCGTGTAGGGAGTGACGTAAACAACGAAGAAGATGAAGAGAGCATGGTATTCCTTTAACGCCAGAACGAAAACGCTCAATATGCTGCAGACATGCTCTTCCGGTCAAAGATTGGGAAATGAGCCGTGAGTTGATGGTGTCCGTTTCCAAACTTGACGCGAAGCGCGCGTCTGCACTTCCGGGTCGCGTTCGCGCTAGATGAGGAAGGCTCGGGAAAGCTCCGCACGGCAACGAAGCTAAGATGCACGTGCACCGCGGGGTCAGGAGCAGCAGACTTCACAGTGAGAGTGAGCTAAGGTACAGTTCGTCACCAGCGAGCCCCCTGCACGTGTCTGTGAGGCGTCTCGAAGCTAAATTATTTCCTACTCAGTCAGTGTGTGCTGGTCAATCGTATAAGGAGCCGCATATACCCGACTTGACACCAGGATAAGTCACAGCAGTTGCATTCATCACGCGGCTCACTCTAGGAGCCTCTGTGATTTAGCCCAGGTCGCGCAATATTCAAGCGTCCCTCCTGCGACACCCTTTCCATCATCGTCGACGCTTCCTGCAACGAACACATCAGCAGGCTTCACATCGATATGGCGCTTGACAGAGCACAACTTCTAGCAGGCCCTAGCACTGCCCGCGGTCGGTCACGCCCCTTGACAACCAGTCGACCAAGTGCTGACCGAGCGCAGACATTGCAGAAGTTGATCGCCTTCTTCACCAGCTTGAAGACAATTTGACCGCCGCGAAGCTGTCCCTGAAGGGTAAGTCGTTTTACTGTCAGCAAGCATCATTGTCTAGCAACCGCTAACGGTTGGTGTAGAACAAGAGGAGATCTTGGCGAAAGTCAAAGTATTCGGCAGAGACCCAAAGACCGCTACTCCGATCTTCGAAAAACAGGTTCGTATTCGAACGTCAATTTCGACTTTCCATCGACCTAACATTGTTTCAGGGCATCTCAACGCTGTGCCGCTATGGTCTCGACAGGGACACTGGAACAACCTCCCATGAGGCTCTTCGCTGCATGGCCAACGCCTTCTTGCTCAACGAGCCCTCAAGACAAATATTCGTCGATCTCCAGTATGCAACCAAAGCGGCCGAGAGGCTGAAAGGCGGCGATCTAGATGATGAGTTCTTGTTGTGTCGCATCTTGTTTTTGCTAACTTACAACACCAACGTCAACTTCGTGATGCTGGCAGACAAGCACGGTCTAGCAGAAAGCATCAATCATTGCATCGCCCGTCACAGCACAGCCTTTTCCAAGTCCGGTTGGAGAAAATCAGGGACGTCACCAATCGAGGAAATGGCCATGGTAGAAGCCTTGAAGCTCATGTTCAATGTGACACACTTCAACACTGAGCTGACGCCAAATTTCACACCTTCTATCGAACCGCTCGTCAACATTCTGGTCCATTATAACCTTCCATCACCACCTCTGCAATCTCCGATCACCTACATCCTAAACGCATTGCTTAACCTTGATCTCAGTTCAGCCGAGGAGAAGACACTTATGGGACGTGAGGCCAAGACAAGCCCGCTTTTCCCGTATTCTACACCCGAGGAAGTGGTCGATCGAATGGGAGCCATTCTATTCAGGGCAATGAAGGAGCACCCGGAACGTGAGCTTGACGAGGGTGCTGCAACGTTGATCACCTTGCTCAGGCGTCTCTACGAAATTGCTTCGCCGCAGATGAAATCCTGGATGCGCTGGCTGCTCCTTCCGAACGACCAAGATAGGGACCAACCACTCGGCAAAGGTGACACACTGTCAGCACGCCTTCTGCAGCTCTCAACATCGCCCAGCGTCCCGAACCTCCGCGAGAACATCTCAAGCCTGTTGTTCGAGCTCAGCGACAAGGACGCCCACAAATTTGTTGAAAACATCGGCTACGGCTTTGCTGCCGGCTTTTTGATGAACAACAAAATCGAAGTGCCCAAAAACGCTGCCAAGGCAAGCAGCAGCACCCGTGACGGCGGTGCAGATGTCAACCCGGTCACGGGCCAGAGATGGAGTGCCGAGGATGAGCAGAAGTCAAATCTTCCTGAAATGACAGAAGAGGAGAAGGAGCGGGAAGCTGAGCGACTATTCGTTCTCTTCGAGAGACTGAGAGCCACGGGAGTAGTGGACATCAAGAACCCTGTGCAGCAGGCTATTGACGAGGGTAGATTCGAGGAGCTTGATTAGGCATCCTCACGCCCTAGTGACCCCAAGATTTACTCACCGATAACACTGAGACACCTGTTGTATCAATAGAAGATTCGAGACATGTTGGAAACAGGTAATTGTGTCCTGACTCTTCCGGTCTGTACTTCTCGGGCCATTGGATACGGTTCCATCACAGGCACTGCGTCATCCATTCCCTACCTAGAAATTCGATGTACGATTTGCGTGATGTTCTCACTTGCCAAAAATGCAACTTTGAGCGGCGCTTGACGATGGGTCAATATTCGATAACACATGTTGAATCGGTATCTTCGTCGGGCAAAGATAAAAGGTGGGGATAACCAATAAGGTTCTTCAGCCCTCATTGGCTGCCCAAGCGAATGCGAGCTCGAACGCAAATGACGTTCAACACTCTTGCTCCATCCAGCCATACGCGCTACGTATTCTGCCGTGAACATTTCGCGCATCGAAGCTGATTCACTATGACACTGGCGCATACGCGCGATGCCCATGCAATGGAGCAAAGTATATCACCTCCGGATCCAAGAAACGATTCTCCCCTCAGCGACGAGAGTCTCGCCGTGCGGAAACGCCGTATCAAGGCTCATCGTAAGAGTCGGGGTGGTTGTTTGATGTGCAAGACGCGTAAGGTGAAGGTAATTGATCTTTGAAACATGATGACTGTGGCCGGTTTGCTAACAGAGTATACCGCAGTGCTGTGAGAAGAAGCCACGATGCGCGAATTGCGTGAAAATGGGCGACGAGTGCATTTATGCCTCTGCACAAGAGAAACAGCAGCTCGTGCGAGCGCAAATATCACAGACTATCAGCTCAACAGGATTCAGTTTGCAGGACCTGCGATTCTTTCACTCGTTCTTAACGGCGTCATATCCATCATTCCCGTTTGAGACTGATCGTGCGTGGACGTGTGATATCCCTATCATTGCTCAGAAGGTATGACACTTGCTAGCATCTCCTTCCTCAATCACTAAAAAATAATAGTACGGATTCCTCAATGATGCTATCCTGGCACTTGGCGCAAGCCACCTCAACGCCACCACCAACCTCGACGTCGCAGATACGGTGCAGAAGTACCGCTTTTCAGCACTCCAAGGCATCAACTCTGAAGACAACTTCGATCTTCCGAATGCAATCAATACAAACGACAGTGACCGAGCTACGGCTGTTCTAGCGGCGATCTATGCTCTGGCTTTTACGTCGCTGCACATGGGAGATCCTATAGGCCATTTCATGGTTCTGGTGCGTGGCTGCTCCGCGGTAACGCGCCGTATGGTGGAAGCAGGATTCAAATCTCCTCTGTTTCCACAAGGTGAGGAGAACCTTTCGGTGCGGCCGCATATGGATGTCATGCGAAAGCGTATGGGCAACGCAATGCCGCTGCCCACTGAGGTCATTGATGCGGCGCGTGCTTCGCTGAGCCTAGTGGGTGAGACATGCGATTTCCTGCCTTTCGAGCAAGATTTTCTCGACCGTATGAAGTCTGTCGTCGCAGTGACCAGCGGTCCAATCGAAGGTGAGTGACCCCGCGAAGGGATCTTTGGTGTGGGAGATGCTAAGAAGATCCGACAGCTTTCAACAACTACACCGAGCTATGGAACCTCCTTGTCGACTTGTCGCCTGAGGAATTCGAACACTTCAACGGCTCGCAGCGGTTGACCCTACTGGTGCTCCAAGCCCATTTCCTAGCTCTCGAAATCGTGGTGCGGCCCTGGCTGCAAGCATCTGGATCATTTGTGAACGGCGACAGCAAGCTGTTGAGAAAAGTCCTGGAGCAGTTTCCCAGGGAGTCTACGACTGTCGATGCGGCTCTTTCCATGAGGTTGATTTGGTGGCCGAAGATGCTGTTGGAACAGTCTGCGGCACTGACTGAAGCAGATCTGCGGGCTCGCGTTTTCGCTTCAACTTGAGCTACTGTCTGCGGTTGGTCATAATGCAGCCATATTCGCGGCAGTGATGATTTTGCATGACTACTTCTACAGATCTCCGCTCTGGTTGTTTAATTGATTAAATGGATGAACTGGCCCGGCTCATGCACAATAATACACAGCACCAATACTTGTGCTCGAGAGCCTGGAGCTAGGAGTTACCGGAGCTCGACAACCCAAAGATCATGTAACGACGAGCCCGCAATCAACAACTTCCCCACAAGAGTGTCACGCCCTTTGCGACGTACACCCGAAGAAGCTGACAAATCGACCCGCGGGACCAACCCTTGAACGCATCGGAGGAATCCTACGCGGATCCTTCGTAAGCAACTCTCGCAGCTTGGCGCAGGCTGAAGACGACGTTTCGCATCCTTCCGAGCTCGAAAGCTATAGCAATGGCTCGATGTTCAGCCGGTTTATAGGTGGTTATGCAGGAGAGAGAATGCGAAGCGGCCAATAATTGCCCGCTCTAGAGTTTGCGGAGTGCATGTGTCACTGTTTGGCTTACAACCTCGGGTTCGCGTCCGATGATGTTATCACTGTGTATATAAATATCTAGAACCACAATGTCCATTGTCTAGTTCGCTATAAATACAAACTTTTGAGTTCAAAAAAATATCCAGCTCCTGACACAACTGACACACACCACCATGTCCTCCAACAAGCCCGCCAAAGTCGTCTTCGGCACCGGAAGCGTCGGCGACACCCTCACCGGCGACGACCTCAAGAAAACCCTCGATCTCTTCCGCAAACACGGCCATGTCGAGCTCGACACAGCCGCCACGTACCCGATCAACAACTTCGGCGCCAGTGAGAAAGCATTGGCACAGCAGGATCTCAGCTGGGCGAGTCTCAGCACTAAGATCAGCGCCATGAAAGAGCGAGCGAACTCCCTCGAGAATGTCAGAGACAGCCTTGCGACCAGCGAAAAACAACTGAGTGGCAAGGAGATTGACATTTTGTACTTCCATATGCCTGATGCTGTCACCCCGTTGGAGGAACAGGCGGCTGCGATGGACGAGGCCTACCGCGCTGGGAAGTTCAAGAGGTTTGGTATCAGCAACTTTGCGCCCCAACAGATTGAGGACCTTATGGAGATTGTGGAGAGGAAAGGTGAGTGTCATTAGTGGTTCTAGTCGTGGCATCATGAGCTGATTCTCGAAGGATATGTTAAACCAAGCGTGCTGCAGGGACAATACAACTTGTTTGCTCGGAAGGGCGAAGAAGAGCTGTTGCCGGTTCTCCGAAAGCATGGCATCGCATATTATGCTTACTCGTAAGTGTCGACGTGCCGCGCAAACGACATTCTGCTAACGCAAAGTAGACCTGCAGCCGCGGGCATGCTGACTGGGAAGGTCTCCCGTGAGTCGACGAACACGTCCGGTAGCCGTTGGTCAAAGGAGCACCTAGCTGGCCAGATGTACTCTGCTAGTAAGTCGATCTCTCGTTGGTTGACAATTTTTGAACAGGAGGAAGGGCAGAGGCGGCTGGGCAGAGGCGGCTGTCGATACACAATATCTGGGAGTGGTTGACTGTTCATTCAATCACAAGCGGACATTTTACTGATATACATATCAACAGGCTATTTGCAAGACCCGATTATCGAGGCTTCGCAGAAGATCATCGACGTGGCGAAGAAGCATGGCCTTACCGGTCATGCAGCCAGTCTGAGATGGGCAATTCACCACTCCGCACTGTCAGGTGAACACGGAGACGCTGTTGTCATCGGCGCCAGTAAAGTCGAGCAGTTGAAGGAGAATTTGGAGATTTGCGACGCGGGCCCTTTGCCGGAAGAGATTGTGGAGACGATCAATGGTGTCTGGCCATCGGTCAAAGATAAAGCTCCATGGGCGTATGTCGTGTTGCCGACATCCATGCCTACAAGCATGTTCGGGGACACAAAACTCGAGGATATCGGAGTCAAGATCTAAGCATGGTCAGGCAGAAGTCGCGAGCGTTCGGTGCGCTCTTCCTGCTCGCTGCGTGCGGTCAGATCGTTGCGGTGGAACCAAGATTGGAAAGTTGTGGACCACGATGGGCGAGCCCATGGTTTTCCTTTCAGACTGCCGTCATCAAGAGCTTCAATTTCCCAACCACGTCGCGCTCCTGTGCCGTAGATTTGATTGAAAGCCCGAGTGCAGACCAGAATGGCGTACAAGATGAGGAGTGCCACTAATGTACTCACGACCGTCACAATCACGCTGAGTAAAGTGGTCGTGGAACAGCCGCAGCCAAGGGTTCTAGTGCGCAATTCGAAACGATCCTGGCTGGACGGGCAAACGTCCGGCTTAAAAACCGGGTCGAGGAGACTGGCTGCCGGAACGCAAGTAGCACTCTATTTTGCTTCATGGTCAGCATAAATTAATAGATGACCCGCCGATCATCGATATCGACAGGCGCTTTGCACGGTGCGACTATGCGACCACCGCGACGGTGGCAGTGTCTCGCTTGGAACAGCACCGCGATTGCACCGCATAGGGGATCGAGATAGACGACTCGCACGCGACGGCGTGAGACATACTTGCGCACACCACCCGCAACCGTGAGAGCTCCGCACGCAGGAACTGCAGTTCTGTTCGCGCCAGCACGCCTCCAAACGGCTCTGTTGCACGTGGCTGGTGAGACGCGGCGGCGTGGGAGTGAGTGCCATGACGACGATGGGTGAGACAAGACGAGCGGAGTGTGGGATGGAAGCGGTGGTCGGGGCGGTGATAGGGAAGCAGTATAGCTAGTGTATTGCGTAGGTGGGCGATGTTAGTGGTTCTAGGTGACGACCAGGGTGGGTGAAACAAAGTCCACGTCGCAGACGCTCTCGCTTGGAGAGGGAGCCGGGTCCTGTGGTCTTGGCAGCGGCCCCGACACCCTCAACTAGAAGCTACTTCATCTATCTGACAACGCCCAAAGTGGCCTCCCCCCATCGATAGCACTATCCGGCCCTCATCCATGGCCCCGTCAGCGCTCTGGGCGGTCGCAGGCATGCTTCACTACATCCTGCACGCGAAGGGTCTGTCCGTTGGTGGGTCAGCGAAAACTCAATGCTTGCCGTTGCTTCACGGACGGCAGCTCGCAACCGCTGAGACATAAGACATATATACAGCCCGGCTCGTTGCTCTGTACGGTGAGACTCCAAACGCTTTTTGTTCCCTTCTTTTTCCTATATACAGCTCTTTGACAGAGCGTCCACTCGTTCTTTCGCTATCTTGTCCATCGTTTCTGCATAGACAACCTCCCGGCGAGGCATCATGCAGCTCATTACTCTTTTCCCCGTTTGTGCCCTTCTTTCTGGAGCTCTTGCTCAAATCAACTACGCCGCCGCCACCGACGCCAATGGCATCGAATTCTGGAACGCCGAGCTTTCCACCGATGTAGGAACTGGAGATGCGCAGTTCGGTATGGCGCTTCCGCCTGCGGACGCGGACGACCTGACCGATGAGTACATCGGACGCTTGGTCGTCCCCATCCCCAAGTCTGGAACGTGGTTCGGTCTCACGCACAAGAGCGGAATGACTGGCAACCTCATCCTGATGGCCTGGCCCAGCGGCGACGAGGTTATCACTGATTTCCGCTACGCCAGCGGCTACACGTCTCCTGCCTCCTACACTGGAAATGCTACTCTCACCCAGATCTCACACTCCGTCAACGAGACCTACTTCGAGCTCACCTACCGCTGCCAAAACTGCTGGGTTTGGGACCACGAAGGAGCTTCCGGAAGCCAGATCCCTGGCACCGAGGAGACCAGCAGGCAGATCATGGGTTGGGCTCAGGCAGCTAAGGCACCCTCCACTCCTGACGATAAGCACAGTGCTATTACTCAGCACGCCTCTGCTAACATGTTCTACATGGTTGCTGCCTCTGCTCGCAACAAGGCCTACACCGAATACGCAGCATTGGCAAAGCCTACTGAGACCGAGGCGCCCTACCCTTCCGGTACTAACGGTACTGCAACTGCTGGCCCTACTGGTGTTCCCACTGGCGTTGCTTGCCCTACCAACAACATCAACGCCAACCAAACCTACGACTACATCATTGTTGGCTCTGGCGCAGGCGGCATCCCTACCGCTGCTAAGCTCGCTGAGTCTGGTAAGAAAGTCCTCCTCATTGAACGCGGTCCCGCTTCATCCGGTCGCCACGGTGGCACCATGAAGCCCGACTGGCTCGTTGGAACTAACCTCACCCGTTTCGATGTTCCCGGTCTTGACAACGAGATCTGGGCCAACTCGGATGGAATCGCTTGCACTGACTACTCCGTCATGGCCGGTTGCGTTCTCGGTGGCGGTACTGCCGTGAACGCTGGCCTCTGGTGGAACCCTGATCCCCTTGACTTTGACGAAGGCTTCCCTGAAGGCTGGAAACACGCAGATATCGAGCCGGCTATCAGCCGCGCTTTTGAGAAGATCCCATTCAACGAGCGCCCGTCCAAGGATGGTGAATTGTACAAGGCTCAGGGTTACAAGATTGTTGGTATGTCATACTATTGAACAATACTCATCCCGCAGCCAGACAAATTACTGACTTCCCATAGGTGGTGCTCTCGCAGCCGCTGGCTGGAAGAACGTCTCTGCTGGTCTTGAGCCTGCTGAGAAGAACCGTTCGTTCACTCATCCCAACCACATGTTCTCCAACGGTGAGCGTGGCGGTCCCATGGCTACCTACCTTGTCGAGGCCAAGGAGCTTCCCAACTTCACTCTTATGGTCAACACCACCGTCAACCGTGTCATCCGTGACGGCAACGTCGCCACTGGTGTCGAAGTCCAGGCTTTCCTTCCTGGCGGACAGTGTGGTGACATCAAGCTCGCAACTGGCGGTCGTGTCGTTCTTTCTGCTGGTGCTTTCGGTTCCCCCAAGATTCTCTTCCGCTCTGGTATCGGTCCCCAGGACCAGCTCGAGATTGTCAAGAAGGCTGAGGCCGACAAGATGGTCGACGAGGCTGACTGGATCAACCTCCCCGTCGGCGAGAACCTTGACGACCATGCCAACACTGAGATCGTCATCACTCACCCCAACGTCGAGTTCTACGACTTCTACGAGGCGTATGACAACCCCATCAAGTCTGACGCTGACAAGTACCTTGACGCCCGCTCCGGCATTCTTGCGCAGTCCGCTCCTAACCTCGGTGTGGTCTTCTGGCACCACCAGGTCGGTCCTGACGGCATCACTCGCTCCAACCAGTGGACTGCTCGCATTGAGAGCGGTCACGGTGTCAAGAGCAACAAGTCCATCAGCTTGTCCCACTATCTCGGCCGCGGCAAGACCTCCAGAGGCCGCACCACTATCACCTCTGGTCTCAACATGATTGTTTCTCAGACTCCCTACATCAACAACGAGAACGATCTTGCTGCCACCAAGGGCTCCATCGAGATGGTTATCGCCGCTTTGACCGCCGACAAGCAGGTCGAGGTGGTCTTCCCCGCCAAGAACACCACCATTGACGCCCACCTTGAGAACTACGCGCAGACCACTGGTGGCCGCAGCGGCAACCACTGGATGGGTTCCTGCAAGATGGGTACCGACTCTGGTCTTGAGAACGGAACTGCCGTTGTCGACACCAACACCAAGGTCTACGGCATGGAGAACCTTTTCGTCGTTGACGCTTCTATCTTCCCCGAGATGATCACTACCAACCCCAGTGCTCTCATCGTCTCCGTCGCTGAGCACGCTTCCGAGAAGATCCTTGCTCTCGAAGGCAGCGCTAGCGCCGGCAACACCACTGTGGTCCCTGAAGTTGCTCCCGTCGCCAGCAACACCACTACCTCCGCCCAGCCTACTGCTCCTCTGTCAACTGGCCTTGCCACCATTGAATCGTCCGTCCCCGCGGGCAACAACGCTACCGTCGCGGCACCGTCCGCCACCTCTGCCACTGAGCCTCTCACCACTGCCGCTGAGACCTCTGCTGCTGAAGCTACTTCAACCGCCAAGGCTACGTCCGCTGCCTCTTCCGCTGCCGCTCCCACCGCTTCCAGCGCAAGTGGTAGCACTGGAACTGCGGCTCTTTGGGCCCGCTGCGGCCCTGTCAAGGACGATTTCACCGGTCCTACCACTTGCGCCTCAGGTTCGACCTGCAAGCAGTGGAACGAGTACTACTACCAGTGCGTGACTGAGAACCTCGCCTAAGTTTGAGGCGGTCGACGACTATCTAACGACTTGCATTGTTGTTGCTTGCATGTGGCATCCTTTGGTTCTTTAACACCACCGATGCCACCACTTTTCGATTCTTGATGTGCAGTACTTTTTGAGCGGAGCGCTTTATACCCTTTGATGATATGGGAGCACGAAGATGGGGAGCATCGATTGTGGCGAAGTGTTCGCTTGATGTTTCTCGTTCGCGTGGCTCGCCGTTTGATTTTCTGAGATGGGACATACAGACCAAATATATGTATTTTACCCAATCACATTCTGATAAAAATTTCACGTGCATTCTCCACCATTATTCCATTGTGATATTTCACGTTGGTAGTTCTACTGATCGGCCGTATCTCGAAGTTAAGTGTAGTCACTTTTCGAATATGAATACAATGGTAACACCACCAAGATACCGAGATTCGAACTAATTTCTCGAGCAAGTGCCTCAGACATCAAACCCCTGACGCTCTGTAGTAAATTGAACGAGACGCAAACTCTTGTAGATAGCTATCGGCACATTTTCCGACACTGTGGGAGAGGTAACGATAGCATATGTAGGCGTGCTAATATGGTCCTCAAGCTTACTACCACTTTCCGTTTGGCGTCTGAGAAAATTGTGATTGTTACAAGTTTCGAGAGAGCTCTTACCCAGCAACGCCAAAATGATGCGGATGGGCATGCCATTGCGTAGACCCGGGTGTGACATTTCGCTATAGATACATGCAGTACTAAGTGCAAACTGTAAAGTGGCAAAATCTTATACAGTCTATGTGATCTTGGCTGCAGCGGTGTCTCAATGATAGTTCCATCTGATCAAAGGACCAGATCTGTAGGCACTACCATGACTGTTGGGTCGCTGCACCGAAAAGGAACTCCATCAGTCCTATATTTCCGCCAAAGGCTCTGTGATTTTGACTTTTACATATCATGACATAGGTACCGAAATCGTTTGCCTGGGACAACCGGACGACCGCAAAATGCAGCCGTATCTTCCAATTCCACACAGGTAGAGCGCCACGCCCACGCCCTAAATACATCCTACAGATCATCCCAGCATTAGATCGACCAAGCCACTAGTCCTCACCTTCACCGATACCCTGCAAACTCTCCATCGCATCCTCCAACTCATCCTCGAAGACAACTACATGACCAGCCCTTGCTGTGCTGAGATAGCTCATCTCGAACCTCGCGCCGCCTCCTGATCCTCCGCCGAATCTCCCTCTCATGCCGTCCACCAGGCGACTTGCAACGCCGCAAACAATTCCTGTGCTTTCCAGAGGAAGCTCGCGCAAATCTAGAGTAATGGGTACCTGTTCCGGGCCGTCTTTGCCGAGGAGAATGTCTTCGCCGCCATCCGGGAATAGAGACAACAAGCGCTTTTCGAGAGTTAGAGAAGCGGAGTCCGCGGCTGTGAGCGTGAGTGAAAAGAATCGTGGGAGTTCCGGTGCGGTGAGACATCTGAGAAGACCGTGGTAAAGGATTGCTTGTGTAGAATTTGCGCTGGAAGAAAGGGAAGGCGTGTTGTCTTTGATGCCGGCGCATGTTACCAGCTCGATATCGGGGTCGACGTGGGGTTTGATCTTGTGTTGTTTGAGGAGTTTGAATGTGCGCTGCTGGAGCTCGGAGACGCTCGCTGGAGGTGGTGTCATGGGTATTGGTGGGAAGTCGAAGGAAGAGCCGTTACGGCTGTGTGAGTGCAAGAGTGGCGAGGCTGGGTTTGTCATTAGTCCAGCTTCGCTGTCGGGTTCTAGATCGGCCTCGAAGAGGAATCCTCGATCTTCGAGAGCGTGAATGACTGTGGCGCGAGATTTTAGTGGAACCAGGATGAAGTCGGACCAGTAGCTTGTTATGAAGAAGATGGGTCTTAACATGTCAGCGAATTCAAGGCGAGTCAGTCGTGGTCTGCTTACATTTTGGCCAAAGCGAGAGGGCTGCTCAGATCAAGTACTCTTTGGCCTGCTTCTAAGCCTTCTCCTCCAATCACGATCACTGAGTAATCTTCTTTGCTGATCGTGACGCCTTTTTGTAGCTCTGTTTTGAGCCCGGCGATGACAGGTGCAAAGAGCTCTACAGCGAGCTCGCGTGGACAAGCGATCGAGCACTCATCGTGTACAATCGATATATTAACGAGAGGATGCCAGTATTCCCATGGCCTTTTCGGCTCTATGGGTTCATCGTCGTCGCCGTAGTTGGTGTTATGCAGTAGAAGCTGGGAGATCGGCTGAAAGAAATGAGGATAAGCTGTCATGGGGATATGCACAAGCGCGACATGGGTGTTCTAGAACAAGATTAGCGAAGCCGGCATTTGTAATGTATGGAAATTACTGGCTTACAAGGAAGCTGATTTGTGCGTTGAGTAGTGTTTGGGACTCGCCCAGCATCATCGGTGAGTCCATATTGGATTAGAGGCACGCCGGCAGGAAGGGTCCTTTTTTTGGATGGTAATGTGGATCGTGCTGTTGAACAGTTCTTTTCTGAATTGATGACTGCTTATATACAGAGCACGAATTGCTTACGTCGCTCAGCGGTTGACCTGTTCGACGGGCAAAGGATACTCGGCGTATGTCACGGTCTGAAAGTTCATGTCGCTATATGCGTAGTAGTCTGCTGCCAATCTCTGTAGCTACAAGAGTGCTCCAGTTGGGGAATGAATGTGGCGAAAGGTCGAACGCTTTCTTGAAGATCACGCTGGCTTCAAGTACTTGGACTCAGACGGAGCGGACGAACACCGGTGTTCGAGCTGAGCGGCAGCAGACGTCACAGACCAGGTGTCGTCAATGTAGTCGGCCCAGCTGCGTCGCGTGGAGGTTCAGGCTGTTACGTGTTGGTGGCACGAGCAAGTATGGGGAAAGGCGTAGTGAAGCGTGGGGTCTTGCAGATGGCGGCGTAATGTGACCAGTAGCGAGGCAATTTCCCCTCGTAGAATGCTGCAACGTGATCCTGGCGGGTCCGCGATGGTGACTTGCAGCGTGGGATGATGCGTGCGGCGGGTACCGAGGAAAATGATGGTGCTCTTGGTGGTGCTTGGCCCGGAAAACGCGCGCGGCGGAAGATCGGGCAGCAAAGTATAGATATATAGCTATTGAGGATTATGGAAGAATTTTGAGACAAGGCCTCGACTCACTTCTATCTGAGTGACTGGCTTCCGACCTGCATATACAATCACCAGCAATTGTCGTCGGGTCTCGTTTGGCCCTTCCAGTATAGGATTGGACCGAGATAGGCCGGCGTAGTGGAGCGTTTACCTTACGCTTGATGGTAAAAAAGCGATACGCCATTCAACGATATGACCCGATCGATTGGTCGTGTGCTGGAAAAACAACAACGTCAGCGCATTCAAGCAGCAAGCAAGGCGTCGCCCGTGGCTAGGGCATCGACGTGGACCGGTTCGTGCCCACGCAGAAGTACCATGTAGAGAGAGATCACGAGTTGGAGTCCGTCGGCGGCTGGCGGAAAAGAGGGGTCGTTGAAACAATCTCACTCCAATTTGGTGTGGCAGCTCCCCGAACCGCCCGTTGTGGAGCCCGATTGTTTTGCCGGGGCTACCCTATCTTTGCATTTCTGGCCTGGGCCAGACGTCAATAGTCGTTCCAATCCGTGAAGTATTCGGGAGAATCATGGCAAAAGCAATCTTTGGGTGTACAGCCGTACGTCAGTGAGGTTTTAGGCCGCTCACCTGCATAAACCTATTCAGGAACCCGAGCGCAGGCATCTATCTGTATGCAGCCGTAAAGAGAAGTGACTGCATTAGGCCGACAACCCCTTCGGAGCACGCTGCGAAAGTGACACTGAGCAGGCCTGTCAGGTGAGTATCTTTCTTGTGATGACATTGTGTTACCATCAATAGGAGCATCAATTGCGTGCTTCGTGGTGCTTGCAAATCTTAAGAATGACAGCCCTCACAATCAAGACGAGACGCCTCATGGCCGTGCAAAGCAGGAGCTGGTAATGGCAGCTTGGGCCTACGACAGCTCACGAGTTCGCGAGCTGTTTGAGACGACACCACTCAATGCTGATGATGCCATAAAGTATCTTGAATGGGCGTCACCTGGCCTTCCAGCGATGCGCTCTCTGCTGGAGCGCGGAGCTGATGCAGGTTCATTCAACATCCGACTTGCCTCCCATGGGTCTGTAGATGGAGCCAACCTCCTATCAGAGGTTGAGTTCGATGTCAACTTCAAAGGCCATATCATACGTCAGTAAGTGCATAAGCATGGAATGTGTCTGTACCGTCGCTTATGGTCAGGTAGAGATTGCGCGGATTTTCGAGAGGATCTCGACTGGCTACTTGATCAAACGATGTGGTTGGAATGTTGAACCGCTGTAAAGAGGTACCTCACTTTTTGATCTTTGTCACTGCGGATGGCTCTCGGTGACTCATGTCACGATAGTTATGCCGCGGCGCGAGATATGACGATCAATCCTCGCAGGCTCTCTAGCACATCAAATTGCAAAGCTCTGGTCCAGGATGGAGCGTTGTGGTGATAACAGGTGTGCCAATGTGAACGACGTCAGACTTCACTCCGGCCACACAACTTTCAAAAACATGCTTGAGTCAGCATTGAGCTGCAAGCAAAGATTGCCATTCAGAGCCTCATGGTCAAGTTTGCTAGGAGCAGTCACTCCCTTCACAAGCTCGTTTCGGAGAGACGATGACCATGCATATCTCACCGGGCTTGATGCCGTAAACCAAGGACGGAGGCATGTAGCATTCCCCGCGAAAATACGTGTATTGCGCTCGCATGCCTTGCAAATCGTACATGCGACTGTAAAGTGTCATATGTGCTGTCAAGTTGATTACTAACTCTTATGTTTGACCGGCTAGCACGAGAATGTTGCTTTCACTGACAGCTAGGTCTGCGCGAACGTGAACGTGCGCGCGTGCACATGACTTTCGTTTTAGCAAACAATCGCGTCGTTCAATGAAGTGGCGTTGCGTTGGCGCTTTAGAAAAAGACCTCTGCTTGGATTCCGCTCCTTCCTCACCACACCCGCTTGAGCTTTGACTGCGACAACCTTAACCAAAAACAAAACACGACAAGATTGAAAAAAAGCCGACTCAACATTACCACACAACCTACTCACGCAGTACACTTCGAGTTCATCACATGATCTCACAGAGCAAGCTACATCCATCACTACAACATCAGGATAACCTTCACCATGTCTTCAACCACTGACATGCCGCCACCCGCCACCAAAGGTCGCATTTCGAGAAAGGCTCAGATAGATGAAGCCGCTCCCGATCCCAACGCCGCCCGTGACAATGACTACCCGAACAAATGGAGGATCGAGAGGGGAAAACAAACCGCCAAGTGCATGTTCTGCAGCAAAAGTCTCGCCGGCACCAAGTGGTGCGTCAATTGCGAAAACTGCAACAAGCGCATGTGTTCTCTATGCTGGGAGGGTAAGCGATTCAACAAGTACGGTGAAGAGATTTTCGAAGGCAGAGTCCAGAACGAGGAAGGCTGCTGGTGCAGATTCCCGACCAAGTTTGATCCGGCATGGCAGGCTGCAAGTGAGGCGAGGACAGCGCGCATGGAGAAGCTTGTGACGGCAGACATGGAAGTCAGGCGTGCGAGAATGGCTTCCGTGGGCTCAGAGGACGACACCGGTATTGAGCAGCCTGCGTCTAAGCGACTGAAACTCGAGTCCATCGAGCCGGAGGAGGCCACCTCACCCAGTGACTACAGGTACGAAGAATCGGCAATAAGGTTCGATGACCCTTTCCGTGCGCGCAAGAAGTCACCAGCGGTCGACTCCGTACAGCAGCACTCACTTGACTCACCCGAGTTATCTCTCGAACATGATATCAGAATCCAACACCTTCACAACAAGACTACCGTCATCGTCGGCGCAGGTGTCATCGGTCTCGCGATCGCTCGAGAACTGGCCGCTGCTACCAAGAGCACCAACACAGACCACGAGATCATTGTTGTCGAGAAGCGCAAGAGCATCGCTCAAGAAGCTTCTCACTATTGCTTAGGAATCATCGCCGACCATGGCATCCCAGAAGGATGTGAAGATCTCCTTGCTCTCAGTCTCCAATCTTGGAATACACTTCTTGATGCGGAAGACAATACGTTTCGCAGGGAGCTCCAGTACCAGGCTGATGGTATCGTACATGTCGAGGATGGAACAACACACGAGGATAATACTACCACAGCCAGTGCCCCTGCCTGGTACAACGCTCGCCCTCAGAACGTCCTCAATACTTACGACTTTGACGTAGGCAAAATGTGAGTACAATCCCTCCTCTTCAGACAACGTTGATCCTTCTCAATGGACATCGCCTACTTTACATGTATGAGAGTCGCTTGACTGACCGCAATATAGTGCAACAAGCAAATTCATCAATCTCCTGTATCAAGAGTGCAGAGAGCTGGGAGTCAAATTTCGCTTCCGCCAGGAGGTGACAAACATCGAAAAGACAAAGACCGCAAAGATCATGTCCGTCGACGTCGCGAGAGTCGGCAACCCCGACCGCTTCGTGGAGGTCCCGTGTCAGAACCTCATCGTCGCCGCAGGCCCGCATACGCTAGATGCTCTTCACGAGCTCGTCCCTTGGATCGAGCCGAGGACATCACTCATGAACATCAAGCAGCACTGCGATTTCATCCGTATTCAGCGTCCCACAGCCAGCGACGCCGACAAGGTTGCCCTCGTCGTTCACAATCAACCCGGCAGCGATCCGGTCATCATGGCTGGCCAGTCCGAGCAGGAGCTAATCGTCGCATCTGTTCGCCCAAGCATTCAGCACGTTCCCTTCAATGACCGCGAAACCGAGAAGTCTCACTTCTCAAATGCTGTTCTAGCGGCTAGAGACCAGCTGAGAGGCATCGACGACTCGACCAAAACTACTCGCGGCCACGCGACCATCAGCACTGCATCGGATGGACTGCCACTGGTCTGCAAGATCCCTTCTGTCCTTGTTGACGATCGCTTCCAAGGGGAGGACGATGACCCGTTGGGTATTTACCTTGCCTACGGCTTTGGTATGTACGGCACTACCGTCTCTCTCGGTGTTGCGACTGCTTTGCGGGCCATGATGTTCGGGGAGGATGGCGGCATCGGTGAGGCGTTTGACTATCCTTGATGGCGTTTGTTTTCATTTTGAGAGACGGTTGTTTTGGAAACGTATTTGGTATTCTGATGGAGAAAGCCTTGGCTATTGGGCAAATTAGTTCATTAGCGTGTTGCCGCCATTGCACTCAGGTTTCCGTACTGAGTCTTAGTGACAAGCAAGGTTTCTTGGTTACTGTCATTTCTGAGAGTGGAATGCTAGTTCTTGAGACCGACATGTACTATCAAAGTATCTCAATGGTCTCGAGACAATCATCCATGTGTCTACAGCCTGTGGTATCAGCGTTTAGGAACAGTGAAGATGCCGCTTTAGGCGGGCTTATGGGCACATGTCTGTCCTTTTCTGCTCTGAGCGCCAGGCTATTTCCCTCTAGCCAGATAAGTTCAACGATAATAAGTATCGAATACTTTTGTGCAAACCCAAAGGAGGGAGTCTGGAGCGAGAGCAAGAGCGCTGCTGACTAAGTCCGGCCCGACAAACGCCGGGGAAGGCCGAAGATGTGTCCAGCATGAAGTCACCAGGTAACCGCCTGTCGCATTACACATTTGATATCAAACATAACCTTCCCACAAGTAATACTGCAGTAACCTGGAGGAAATATCCTGGAACCCATTGTCCGCCGCCACTATGAACTCTGTAGCCTCAAAACGCCTCTTCCAAGAGTACAAGCACCTTACGACCGATCCGCCCGAGGGCATCACAGCAGGTCCAGTCAACGAAGATGACCTCTTCCTCTGGGAGGCCATGATCCAAGGCCCCGAGGGAACACCATACGAAGGCGGCGTCTTCCCAGCAGAGCTCAAATTCCCCAAGGACTATCCTCTCATGCCGCCTACCATGAAGTTCCAATGCGACATCTGGCACCCAAATGGTAAGGACAACAAATAGGAGCAACTGTAAGGATACGATCAATGGAGCTAACTCGACTATAGTCTACGCTAACGGCGTTGTCTGCATATCGATCCTGCACCCTCCCGGCGACGACCCAAACCACTACGAGCAAGCATCCGAGCGCTGGAGTCCGATTCAAAGTGTGGAGAAGATCTTGATCAGTGTCATGAGCATGATCGCTGAGCCGAACGATGAGAGTCCGGCTAATGTGGATGCCGCGAGGATGTGGAGGGAGAGGAGGTCGGAGTTTGAAAGCAGGGTCAAGGCGGATGTGAGGAAGAGCTTGGGATTGTAAGCGGCGATGATGAATAAGAAGAGCTTGGGACTACGAGGGAGACCATGAGCGATTTTGTATGAAGGCATAAGTGCGGCATGTTTTGAGGTTAGCGACGGTGTTTATGGGACCTGAGATTATGAATGACATGGCAAATTGAAAGATTACGGTGCGACTATGAACACGAATGGATAACCGCATCGGTATGTCTTTTCACATATGAATGCAAGTTCCTCCACGAAGGCCTCACTACTCTATCTACGCGGATGCTGTCTCTCGAGGACTCGGCTCTGGTACACAAGTTCTTGGCCCGTTGTCGGGTACTCTGTTGAAGCTGATGTCGGTGCTTCGAGCTGCAATTGCGGAGCGACTCCTGCAATCTGTGGCATCTGCGTATGGGCAGTCTCCAGTTGTCCTTGAGGTGTCGCAGCTCTGGTCTGACTTGATGGAGATACGCCCCAGTCGTACGTCAGGGCAGGCTGGGTAGCTGCAAAGTGTGGCTGAACCGGTGCCAGATCATACCGTGTGGTCGCGACAGCTGGCATGTGAGTATTGCTAGGACCTGTCTCGGCCGGCACGAACCTGTTTGGTGCTGTCAAGGCAGTTCCAGGAACATTGGGAGCCATTGATGACGCCTTGATCATTGTATTCCTGTAACCAGATGTTGATGACAAAGGCTGACCTGCTTCAATCGCTGCATACTGCGATCCACCAGAATATTGGTCGGCTGCGCTTTGTGCGGTTGCCGATTGATTCTCGTTGTACGCTGACGTCGGGTAACCAGATCCATGTATCACAGCTCCTTCTACATATGTTACGCCAGTGCCATTGTTCTGGGTGGACGTTAACGCCGTGGCTTCATTTGTAGCGGCCCGTGGCTGTATGACAGTCACCTCGTCCGGCAACTCCTCGATTACGAACTCAGTCTGCACATGATGTTGCGGATTCTGCCAGGGCTGCGGGTCTTGCTGCATTTGCCCTGCGATGCGCCTTTGTTGATTCACACGGTTCGCGACGTCTTGCATCACGCTGTTCAACTCTCGATTAACAGCTTGTTGTACTTGTTCCTCGTTCAGTCCGGCGGGGACCTGGCTCAAAGCGTTTTGCATTTGTGCTCCAGCGTTATGTATGTCGGCCTTGGTCGCCAGACCCGCGAGGCGCTTGCTGACCTGCTCTTCGATCACTCGTTCGATGTCTTGGGCTGACAGCTGTTGGGTTTGAGTTTCACGGATTACTTTTTCAAGAGCACTCACATCGAGTGCCGGTGCTTGCACCGGAGGAGAAGTCGCCTGTGAGCGCACGAGCTCGGCGAGTTGCTGGCTGTTGCGCTCAGCATCTTGATGCCTTTGGCGCTCGACCGCAGCAAGCTGCTCCTGAAGGCGGTGAACTTCTTGGTCTTTCGCTTCGTGGCTGTTTTGGACGCTTGACTTGTTCAGCTCAAGATCACGAAGGCGCTTTTTAATCTCAACTCCAGCTCGGTTCATGTTCTCAATATCCTGTATTCTTTGCCTCTCTAGCTCGGAGAAGCGATGGTCATGCGGCTGCTGTTGAATCGCTAGCTGGCTCTGTGATAGGTCACCATCGTATGGCGAGTGAAAATATGGTTGGGCAAGAGATGCTTTTTGGATCGTTCGCGTTGTACGACATCTCACTCAAGGGCGTGGAGGTGGTACAGCGGAAGATGGTTCGAGTGATTGGCGCAACGTTAACAGTGGTAGGAATGTCGACGCTTTCAGTAGAAAGATCTAACTTCGCTGCTTTGACTAGCAAACTCGATTCATCATTTACTGCTCGACATCAGGTATGCTATGCTGATGACCACAAATCTTCAATGCCAACATATCCTGTCGAACTATGTACATCCCGGCAAACTTTTACAGCCTCCTGCTTCAAATGAGCACATCATAATCTCGTGACTTATAGCACGTATCTGAAAGCCTTGTTCTCCAGCTCAGTCATGTCCTGCATGCCGCTCTCAATGCCAGCCCTCTCGAGCTCTTCTTGCGAGAGACCGGAATTGGCGGCCTCACGATCGCGCTTCTTGTTCACGCCCCACATGTAGATGTACAGAACGACAACAGAGAGCAGCTTGACTGCGTAACCAACCAACATGCTGTGAGAGTGATCAGCGTGCGATTCGGCAAGGTTTATGTAATGGTGCACTTACGCAATGTATGCCGAGTGGTAGTTGTCACTCTCTTTGAAAGTCTTAGGTCCGATGCTGTTACACGCATTAGTATCTTGTCGACAAACCGTCATATCCAAGGCATTTTCAACTCACATGTTTCCCACACAGTAGCCAGTGAACATGATAGCCGCCGTAAGTTGCTTTTTCGTGAACCCAGAAATGTTGCTGCTAATCATCGTCAAGCTCATGCTGAACCCAAGGCCCTGGAAGTAACACAGCCATAACGCGACCAAGCGAGCCCAAGTGGCGCTATCCGGCAAGCCAACAAGCATCGCAGCGCCAGCAATGCAAATCAGGTTGGCAACCATCATGGTCGGGCAGCGGGAGTTGGGCCATTTGCTGCAGATGAAGCCACCTCCGAGTAGAGCAGCAAATTGCACGAAACCACCGGGGATTTGCAGGTATTGCGAGCCGAGAGTGTCGAAACCGAAGTCTTTGATGATTAAAGAAGTGAAACTTGTGATAGCGGCGTTGGGCACTTGCGCGGAAACGGCCAAGATGAAGAGGATCCATGTCTTGGGGTCGGCAACGGTTTGCCAGGCCTGGTCGACCTTGAAGTTGTGGTTCTTGACACCCTGTCGGTTGGCGGCAACTCGCTCAACGGCGACGGCACGCTCTCGCTGGGTAAGAAACCTCGCCGTGGACGGGAGATCAGGAAGGAACCACAGAGTGGCGATTCCTGCCACGAGCGACATTGATCCGAAGATTATGAACACGTACATCCACCGTGCAAGTCCAGACGTAATGTGACCGATGGCGTATCCAAGCAGTCCACCGAACATAGTGGCGATACCATTAGTACAGTAGTAAATTTCCAGACGCAGCGGTTGCTCCTGTGCAGTGTACCAAATCGACATGACGAGAACGAACCCAGGGTTGACAGCTGCTTCGACCAGACCCAGCATGAATCGATTTGCAGCGATGCCAGCGAAGTTGGTGCACGCTGGGGTCGTCATCAGGATGATACCCCATGAGATGCCTGTGAATCCGAGGAATTTGCCCACAGGTAGTCGCTGCATCGCCCATCCCGCTGGGAATTGCGCGACGAGGTAACCAAAGTAGAAGATCGATCCGAGCCAGCCGTATTGTCCACCCTTGAGACCGAGATCTTTTTGCAGTCCGTAAGCACTGGCCTTAACAACAGAAATGACATGTCAGCAGTTCGATCGTAGAGCCAATTCGCAAAATTTGGAAAATCCGCGTATTCTGACCGATTTTCTTACGAAAATTCAAAGGGACAAGAAACGTACATAATTCAAGCCGTTCTTATCAAGATATTGCAGCAGATACAAAGTCCACAACACAGGCATCACTCGCCAATCGATTTTTCTTAGCACAGATTTTGCCTCCGCCGAGTCTGCAGGTGCTTCGCCCTCATGCTGCTTGTACAAGTTGTAGTTGTCGTCCAGATCTGAGCCTGCCGCAGACGAGATATGTGGCGAAGCCTGTTCGGGGTCGGAGCCCTTTCCACTCAGGTCTGTTTCGGAATATTGTTTGGTCGCCATGGTCGTCGCAGATGGATGAAATGGAAAGGAAAGGTAGCGGCAGCAAGGCAGCACCGGAGGGGAGTAGTGGTAGTAGTAAAGTTGAAGAGATCGACAAGACGGGACAATATAAACTATTTCTACCACGTGCCTAGATCCGCATATTCTACGGCAACATTACACTGGGTAAGGCCGGAGTAGACCAGCTCACACCCGGTACTTACAAGAACCACAAGCCGTGCAAGTATTCGCTCACCTCTGGGGCTCCATATGTCTTAGCCGAGAAACCGAGTTCTTCATTCGAAGCTTGTTCTCAGCAGAACGCGTAGAAGCTTTCCATTGGGCGAAGGGAACTGGATTTAAACGGATCGACAGGTTTAATCCCGCCTCTGGGAGTCTGCGTCGATGGCGTGCGAGCGAAGCCAGCGTCCGAGGGCCAACACCGTCGCAACGCTCCGATTTTTTGGGGCTTCAGACATATGAAAGGCATCCACTCTGTCATGAAAGACGGAGATCGTGCCGCAAAATGCCGTCAGATAAATGCTGGGGGCGCCATCGAGAAAAGTCTGTAAGCGTTTCGTTTCTGCCATCTGCTTTGCACGCGCGCGCTGGCGATGATGTGATCATTGTAGTGGAGTCAAGCTCAACCGGGCGGCGGGGCGAGCCGTATCTGCCTCAGGTTCCAATTGTTGGAAGTGAGGAGGTCGTGATACGATGGATGTGTTGGAGTCTGTCTGCGGGCCACGGCATAATTAGTTTTCAAGAAGCGATGCAATGCCTCCATAACGCGTTGATCCGGACGCACCATATCACTTCCCGGAAAAAGGTGGCCAAACTCACGCAAGCCGCCACGTTCCATGATGTGTTCGTCTTGCTGCGTTACGGCGGTGCTCCAGGTGTGATGTACGTTGAAGGAAAAGCAGATGGGGTGAACCAGTGGGTGAGCGATGTCCAGGTTAGTCGAAGAGCCCAGATATCATGTCTTGATCAATCAGACCTAACAGTCGTCCCAGAATCTTCGATACAAAGATTACCAGCTCGTCTCTCGCACCGCCGCCGTGCGCCGCGAGAACACTCCAGACGCCGAGCAGATGAAACGCACCGGCCTGTTCGAAAGCGACACCGTTAAAGACTTTGGCAGTCAAATGCAGCAGCGCGGTGTGTATGCTTGGTGGAGGAATGCCATGGGTTTCACAGGCTCCTACGACAAGATATAAGGATGTCTTCATGCAAGGAGCACCTCGTCGAAACCTCATCGCACATCATCGCGAGCGCCCAAAACCCAAAGAAGCTTGCTGTAGTAGAGAAGCAAAACTTACATGCACTTGCGCTATATTCGACTTAAGCAAGACACTATGGATATGCTTATCTAAGAAAATTTAATGACAGGATAAGAAAATCACCAATGCGGCTACCACTAACAACCAAGCACAAATCACGCCAATCACATGACACGAAAAGTGCGGATCTCTCACATTGATTCATTTTTCATTATCTCCCAACCAAAATCCACAAAGGCCAACCAACCACTCCAATCCCATCCCATCAACCAGTATTCGTACTAAAATGCTCGCTCCAACCCACTCCTGTCCCCATCCATCATCCCAGATGTCTTGTTCCCCATCAAGGGTATCAATTCGAAAGAAGAAGAAATCCACCATCCCGGCCCAAACGTTTTCATCCCGTCTTTCTGTTTTCGCATCCCTCTATGTTTCTGATCTAGGTAGTCAAGAATATCCTGCTCCTTGCTCTGTATTGCTTGGTCTTCGCTGCCGTGTATACCTTGCTCATCCCGCACCTTCAAAGGACATCGCGGTTACCTTGCTCTTTTCGAATTTTCGGCGCGCGAGCTGCTTTTCCGACGCGCTGCTTCATACACGCTTCTTCATGGTCTAATGTGAATCGCTCCTGTCAGAGCTCTCAGATACTTCATCATCTTCCTGCCATGCTCCTCATCTGAACAAGTCGTGTCTGCTCGTCTTGCGCTTGTGGGCCTTAGGACCCTCACCGGCCAAGCTACCAATGCTAGGCGGCGGCTTGAACCAGCTACCACCGCTGGTCTCGCTGTTGCGGTCCGCACTGCTGAAGCTACCAAAGCGACTGCCGCCATCGCTGGTACGCGGTCTCGGAACCTCGTCTTGAGGCACGGCCAGGAAACCGCCGAAGCCGTTGCCGACCATGACACTCCTGCGAGCCTCGCCGCCGAAACCACCTTGTGCCCACTGTGGACCGAGACCGCGGGATGCGCTCATCATGGAGATGGGTCTGCCGCCTGAGGCGCTGCCACGGCGGTCACCGGTTCGCGAGGGTGGTGTGATGGATGTCATGACCCATTCTAGCTCGTCGATGCCCTTGGAGAAGACTTCGAGGGTTTGGTTGAATGTGCTGTTGTTGGTCATTGCGGGACCGAAGACGCCGCGGACAGATGTGTGGCCGTTGGCCATGTGTGACATTCTGCTGTTTCGGCTGCCGGAGCCGGGAGACCCCTGCGGAAGAGCAGGAAGAGGTGGGAGCAGAAGGAGGTCGGGGAATGCCTGGTCGCGGACATATACAGTGGTGAGCGCGGGAAGGGCGTTGGCATGGAGGGATGTAGCAAGATAGGCGTAGTACGACTCAGCCGGCTTTTGCAGACCGTGAGCATCTTCAGAAGAGTCGATTTCGAAGTTCAGCGTCTTGATGCTGATTGATGTCATCGGAGGAAGGTCTTGTGTTTGTAGAGTGATTGACTTTGACACTGTTGCGATAATGGCAAGGTGATGGAGACTGCTGGCTTCGAACAAGAAGGTGTGCAGGTCTGGAACAGCGACACCAGTGTTCTTGAGCGTGAGAGAGTAGAGCGTCTCTCTGCAGTATGGCGATTCCAGGTAGCTCGCAAGGCCGGCGGCTGTAACGTTGGGACATTCCTCAATTGTGAGCGATTGGAGGGCAGGGAACTCTGGTAGTGTGTTGTTCTGCGCGACGTGGAAAATCGTGTCGTCCATCCACTCCAAATCCTTCAGAACCAATTCTGTAAGCGAGGGCAAGCTCCCAAGCACAATTCGCAAGGTCGCAGGCTCAATAGCAAGGTTCGAAAGTTCCAGGTATTCCAATGATTGCCAGTGTCGGTGAACCAAAAGCTCCAGGGCATCCTCCGACCCTGACCTGTACATCATCTTCCTGATATCCGGACATCTCGACTGCAGCTCCTGTCGCAGCGGAATACAGCTTGGGTCGTCCGTGAAGAAGCCGTCCGGCAGATCGACGTGTCGCAAGTTGGGCAGAGCAGAAACAGTGCGCGCAAGATCGCCCTTCGCCGTCTCGCGCGTCATGTACGGCACCTTCAGGAACAAGACCTGCGACGCCAGCGCCGAGTTCTCGCGGACTGTCCGACAGAACAGTCCCAACCTGATGATGGGGATTTCGCCCGCGGTGGGAACATTCGACTTGCCCCTAAAGTGCCTGCCCTTCTTGCGTTTGTCCGCCAGCTCTTCTTCCAGATAGCAATAGTGCACTGCATCGATTCGAACGCTCGTGTACCTGCGTGATACATAGTCAGTAGATTAAACTTACAAACACGCAATTATAGCAAATACTCACATCAACTGCTGCGCAACTCTGTACCAACGCCGACACACCTGCGCGGTCCTGCCCATGTCTCGCAGGTCGCACAGCATGCAGCCATCGCCAATCTCCGATCGCTCGCTCGTTTCATAAGTCTGGTCCTGCACGTGTGGGCACACATATTTGAAGATGCGCTCGAGGATGTCTTCGTTTAGGCGCTGAGTGAGGTCGCGTCCTCCGCGGACAGGCATGTGTGGGATTTGGCGGGCTGACTGGGGCGAGGCGGCCTCGCGCAGACGCGATCGCGAGCGGAAGTGCTTGAGGAGGCCCATGGTGGCGGGCTGTTTTGTGTGAGATTGAGATGGAGAGGAATGGTGGGTGTAGGAATTGCAATTGCTGGAGGGCGAGATTTGGTGGTGGTGGTGGTTAATTGACTGCTGAGCTGGCAGTGAGCGGGGCAAGGTGACAGACAGGCGGGCGGGCGTGGACAGAAGAGCGTCTATGAGGTGGTGGTGGAACGACAGAAAGGAGCGGTGATAGTGATGGTAATGGTGGCGGTGTCTAGCTGGTAGAGCAGACAGACAGACACAGAGAGACAGACAGACACAGACAGACACGCCCAGGAGACAGCTGCGAGATATTCCTGGTGGAGGAGGACAGGACAGCGACGACGACGCGTCTGCGGCTGGCTGGCTGGCGGCGGGCAAATTATGTGTCTCTGCTATGAAGGATGGCCCGCCGTGCTAGCCGAGTGGACGGTGGTTGTTAGTTGCCAGCTGCTTTTGGGCACGAGCAGCCGCCTTCTTCTGGCATGATTGGTGGAGGGCCCCTGTCTGGCATTCTGGCATGCAAGTCGGGAAATAGGAAGTGGCCGTGGGGGCAGGGATGTGCAGCCAGCAGCACTCAGTCCATGCAGGGCCGCACTCTCGCACTACTCCAGGGGCAAGGGTTCACGCCGCGCACGAGACGACAAGACTCCACCCCGCGTTTCACCATCCATTGAAACATCTGCTATCGCCCTCCGCGGACACAAACAAGACTTGATCCGCGGTAGGGTAGTGCGATCCCGTTACGCATCCTGAAGATGGTAGGATTGTTTCCCGAGTCATCAAACAGCTAGTACGTCATGGGGAGCCGTGGTGTTTGGCCATTGACTGCAGGTGGAAGAGAAACATACATGTGAATATTGCTATTGCCCTGGACGAAGGTTTCGACCTTTGACTTAGGCTACGCTGCTGTGGCACTGTGTATAATTAGCAGGGAGGAGAGTTTGACTACAAGGCGCTGACGGTAGAGCTATCTGTGGTACGGCTCACAAACGCCCCGGCCTACCGAGAGCTAGAAGTCTCGCTAGTCGATACACGAGTACGAGGGATGAACATGAGCATGTGTCAGATCGGTGGAGCAAAGAGTTTGACGGAAGCCCACTGAGAAACACAGCAAAGACGAAGAAGCGACGAGCTATACATTTACAAGCACAAGACACAACGAAGACATACGATATGGGTTTTTGGACAGAAATCTGATTGACTGCCTCAATCTTAAGGTATAGCAAAAGCAAAATCAAAAGCAAATAATAAACAAACTCTCAAAGAAAACCAAAGACAAGAATCCCAAAGCCCCATCGCAATGCCCATCTCATGTGCTGATGCCAGGCGATGCAGCCCCATAGGCGCAACCTTGGACCGCGAGAGCAGAATGCGCGCGAAAAACCAAAAAACCAATGCGATGCATCGCGAAAAAAGACAGCAGCCTAAAATGCAAGGTCGGGTATCGTGGGAAAATGCTCGCATGCAATGCCGTGTGTCGCAAAAGAAACGCTCTCAAAGGCAAAAGGGTCGTTGATGTCGTCGAGGAACAAGGCATTAGCTCTTCAAGCGTCATACCCCGAAGCAGAAAAGTGCATCTTAACGCTGTCATCGAACCCGGACTTGCCGCTCTGACGATCAGCAAGCAGAATCTGCCCAATCTCGCGCGCCGCCTGAATGTTGTTCTCGCCGATGACCTCGACGCGAAGCGACCGGAGGTTCGGGCAGTAGCGCGCGACGCGGCGGAACTCCCAGAGAGCGCGGGCCTGGTTGCCGGTCTGCTCGGTCCAGATCTGCAAGTTGACCTTCTCGCAGTGGAGAGCCGTCTCAGGCTCGTAGATAGCACCACGACGAATGGTGTTGCCGTCGTAGAAGCGCTCCTCGTCGTCTCGGAGGTCGACGACAGTCATCATGGTGCTGTGGGCCCAGATATTGGCCTTGACGAGGTCGTGCGCGAGGGGGTTGGCGCCGTATTGGCGGCACTTGTTGACCAGGCTCTCCTGGCTGTGGGTTTGCGCCGGGACTTGCTGTGCGGTGAGCTGCTGGGCCGTGGTAAGGCCCTCTGCGTTGTAGCGAGCGACCTGGGGGAGTTTGGGAAGAGCAGCGGCGTTCTCCTTGGCGGCCTTGTATGACCGCAGCTTGCGCAGTTGCTTGATGTGCTGCTTGCGCACAGCACGGTCGGCCTTGATGGCCTCTCTATTGGCACGGGCTGCCTGGCTGAGGGTCGCCCTGCGGATGGCGGCGATAGTAGGCTTTGCGTTGAATGCCGGGATGGGCAGATAGACTCGCGGGCCGGCAGGGAGTGGGTTTTGAGCCAATGCGATGGGAGCAGCATCAGCTGGGACGGCGGCGCCGGCGAGAGCGAGTGGGGCGGCAGCGACGGTAGGCTGCTCTGCCGAGGTGATGCGCTTGGGCATCCCGGCGGTCTTCAGGACAGGGTCGGTGACCCTGCGGCGGTCGACGGGGACACCGTCCACCATGACGACATAGTAGCTGATGTCGTGGGTGCGGTTGTTGCTCTTGTTGGAACACATGGTCGAGATTGGTTGGGTGGTGTTAATATGTGCTTTGGTAGAGTTTGTGATTACGAAGAGTAAGCAGTTGGTGTGAGATCAGGTGATCAGGGTGCTGTTGGAACTTGAACTCGCGATGTGAATCTACTCTGAGAGAACTTTGGCTGGTTTCTACGAGGGATGGGCGGTCCCTATATATTTGGATGGGGGTGCTGAGAGGACAGGAGGACGAGGTTCTCTATGGTCAGCAATGTCCTCTATTGCGCTCCGTGCCATCGCTGGCTGTCCTCATTTG
Organism: Graphiopsis chlorocephala; assembly: GCA_022828445.1. Classification (NCBI taxonomy): domain Eukaryota; kingdom Fungi; phylum Ascomycota; class Dothideomycetes; order Cladosporiales; family Cladosporiaceae; genus Graphiopsis; species Graphiopsis chlorocephala. The sequence continues at coordinate 1,446,177 of JAIZZJ010000011.1, read as the reverse complement.
CACCGAGCGCCACGATGCCCACGAATGGCAGCAACTGACATGGTATCTTGAGGACTCCGTAGAAGCAGATCGAATGTGTGACAACTTCTGAAGCCAATTGACCCTTTGGGCGAAGTAAGAAACAGTCCTCAGCTGCGAAGCCTGTGCGTTTCCTGACAGCAAGGACGTACGTGTATCGACGAGGTCGTTCATGTCAGCTTTAACGACATTGTAACAACGCCTTACGATACGTTAGTTGAAGACAGAGTGCAGCGAAACAGTCCTATCAAGTCTCAACGTTCCACACACAGACCTCGCCATCTCCGCCAGCGCTTGCCAGCTGCTTACGCATCTGATTCCACGCAACCGCGGACACAACATCCTTCTTTGACACCGGCTCGCCAGGTGCTTTTTGACCGTTCTGGCGATGCCACAGCTGGTGCTGCAGCTGTCCAGAGAGCACATCCCACGCGAAGACACCACCGTCCTCCGTGCCGCTGACAGCAAGCGAGTCCGCCATCGCAAAAGTCGATCGCACGCGATATGTCGCATTGCAGAATGCGTCGTCGCGAAAAGTCTGCAAGCATTTTCCAGTGGGGCGATCCATGAAGCGCATCGTAGAATCCAGTGTAGAGACCAGATAGCCTTCCCCGTCCGTAGAAGGCGCGACGCTCGTGACGCCGCTCGTGGCAAGAACGTCCACGTCCACTTCACCGCTCCGCAAATCGTAGACGCGCACTCGGCCATCAATACTGCCTGCAAAAATTTCCGCACCTCTGACTGCAACGCTAGAGACAGCGTCTTTCGCATCGCCGAAAGTCATGATTGGCTTGTCGCTGCGGGATTTGCAGTCCCAGACTTTGACGGTGCCGTCAAAGCTACCAGTACATAAAACACTGTCTTCATCGCCACCAAAAGCACACGCATTTACTCTGCCAGCATGCCCGTTGAAGCGACGCAGCGTTTGCGCCGTAGTAACGTCCCACAAGAAAACTGTCTTGTCGCCGCCGACACTGGCAAAGCGCGCGTTGTCACCGCTGACAGCGATGTCCAGGACTTCGTAGCCATGCGCCTGGTAAGATTGGATCGTACGCCGAGTAGCCGGATTCAAAAGGTTGACAGTCTTATCCGCAGATCCAGTGAGGAGGTATTGTCCACTTCCAGAGGAAAATGCCAGAGCGTGAATCGGCGCCTTGTGAGCAGGGATGCGGACTGGGGAGTCCGGAAAAATTGGAGAAGCCATCACATCGTATGAATGTATTTTTGCTTAGGTTTTTTCCTGATCTGATCACATTAAATTTGTGTAGAACTTGAAAGTGCAAATGAATCAAAACCGCATCTGTGAGCTCGACGTCCATCATACGCGATGCTGATTGGTTCGGCATTTTATGCACGCACGCTAGTAGCGTGATCGGAGGGGCACGCTGTTGCACCCAAGGATTCAAGCATTCACTCGTATCAACCGTAGCTGATTCACTTTAGTATGAACTATGAGAAGGCTGATTCTTGAGACTGACAGCCATGAGGGAAGACACTGTGTGCTCCCCACTCGCTGTGTGCTGTGATCTATATTTCTTTCCCAATCTATGGCACACTCCTCCAAATCCTGACGAGATGCTGGCCACATTAACAGCCTACCATCAACAAGAACCCAAAGTATTTGAGACAAGACTAGTGCATGATCATAAATTATTACAAGGCTACTTGCCATGATCAACTACCACCACAAAAAGCAAGCCAAACCCAAATCCGCCACAGCTTTCCAGCTGCAAGCATGTCAAAAGTAAAAGGAAGTGGAAGATAAGTAGATACAGAAGGGAAAGCCGCGCAAAGAAAGTCCAAACGAGACCAGGTATCTTTTGCAAAAGCTTGGGGAATCAGCAAAGCACTCCTTCGTCTTCCTCTGTCGTCCGTGTGCCCACGCGCCCTGCCGTGCGCGTTTCCGTCTCAGCTTCGCGCTTTAATCGCTTTTCGGGTAGTATGCAGTATATTTGTAGAATCGTGTCCGCCGCGGACGTCCACGTTGGACTTAGCGCCTGCCGGTCCTGGACATGCTGCCCTGCATGCCCTCGACCTCAGTCTCGAGCTGCTTAATGATCGAGTGGCTTTGCTCGAGGTCCTTGTTGAGGCGGTCTCTCTCGGAGATGAGCTTCTGCTCCCACTGCCTGAAGCGCTGCTCCTCGACCTTGACCTGCTCGGTGAAGCGCTTGCGGAGAGCCTCTTCCTCTTCCTTGAACTTGGGGTTGTCCAGCTTGCGGGGACGAGCCTCGCCGAACTTGCGGGTCTCCATCTGGCTTGCGCGGTAGACTTCGTAGTGGTTCTCCTCGGTTGTGTGGATGAGGTCAAGCATGTGTGTGCGGATGAGAATAGCCCGGAGTTTCTTGAAATCGCAGTGCTCTTCGTTCTCCACCTCGGCGACACCCCAGCCGTATTGACGACCCTTGACAGTCCTGCCATCAGGAGTCGAAACGTCGCGCTCGCTGCCGATGACGGAGAAGGGCATTGCCTGGATGAGGGAACGAGCGTGCTGAAGACCAGCATCGTCATCCTCCTCGAGAGGGGGAGTGTAGATCTTGATGTTCTGGGCGTCAATGACGGCGCGGATCTGAAGTTGGTCAGCAAAAGTATCTTGGAAGTGGCGTGGCGCATGAACATACCCTCTGCTTGAACTTGGCAAGATCGGTGGGTGTAAGGGTATCGGCCTTGGCGACCACGGGGATCAGGTTGACACGAGTGCAGAGCTTCTTCATGACCTCGATATCCAGAGGCTTGAGGCTGTGGCCAGTGGGGCGAATGAAGTACAAGCATGCGTGCACACGGAGATCGATCTTCTCAGTGCGGCGCGGCTGCTGCTCCTGGAGCATGTAGCTCTCATGCTGGTCGTCGAGGAACTCAATGATTGGCTGCCATGAGTCGCGGTTGTTTACATAGTCGCCGAAGCCGGGGGTGTCAATGACAGTAAGGCGAACTGCAAATGATGTGTTAGTCAATGCTAACACCACATGGTCATATTGCGACCAGTTGCGTATATTTGTTCTCTCTCTCTTACCCTTGAAGAACTTCTCCTCCAGCTCGGCCTTGGTGATCTCGATCTCGACGGTCTTGTCAACCTGCTTGGCATGACGGCGACGGTGGTCGGCATAGTTCTTGATGGTGGTGGAGAAGAGTGTGTTGATGAAGGTGGTCTTTCCCAGGCCAGACTCGCCGGCAACCATGATAGTGAAAGCGGCACCGCGCTTCGCAACAATCTTGTGGCGCTGGTTGGGCAGCTATGTGCTGTTAGCATCTTGCTAGCACTTGTATGCTGTATGATACGCACGTTGGCAATGCCAATTGGCGACATGGTTTCGGCCATTCTGATTGTGGTTGGTGTCTCTGCGACTACTTCTGGTGTGTTTCTGGTATATCTTGCGGTGTGATGGAGTATGATGCCGCGCAGAGTCTCCGGAGGGACGTCGGTACGAGCAAAAGAGTATTGGAGAGTGCTGTAGATCTGCTGGGTGAGGGCAGGAGGAAGCTGGTCGTGTGCTGGATGTTTGTTGTCAGCGCGTGGACGAAGAGAGGGCGAGTCGGGCGGGAGTTGGATGTTGGGTGATGGTACGGGGAAAGGGTTCCATATTCCGCCCAAGCTCTCCCGCCGCCGCGTCTCTCTGTGAGCGCGGTGGATGAGCGAACACGTACCGTCAAGCGAAGGTGATGCTGTGGGAGTCGTTGTTTGCGTGTGGGCAGCACGTGAGGTGTGGGTATGAGGCGAGCAGGCACGATGCGATTGAGACTGAGAGGCAGAGACAGAGACCAGCAGCAGCTCGACGACGGCGCCAGCAACAGCGAGCGAACCCTGGGCCAAATCGCCCTGTCCGAGCGAAGGAAAGGGGAGCCCCCTCAAGTGGTTAGTGCATGCACGGCCCGAGGGTCGGTCCTCTAGCGGCCGTGTGGGGTGCAGCTGCCGCCGGCGCTGGCTTTGGCTGGCTTTGCTTGGGCGCCGCGGCTTTTGAAGATTGAGAGTGAAGCTTGTGAAACTTTTCGGGCGGCCTGTACGGACGTTGCACAACCACTTGCATACCACATTTGTTGAATTCTGGCGCAAGGGCGAAGGAGGCGTGCATCGATCTCCATACAACATACAGGATGAAGACCGACTTTCATGTATGTGGTGGCGATCTGGCACACAGAGATAATCACTAACAAGCGACTAGTTCTCGAACTTGCTCGGCACCGTCTATCGCAAAGGCAACCTCGTCTTCACCGAAGATGGCAACAGCCTGCTCTCCCCAGTCGGCAACCGCGTCACCGTCTTCGACCTCGTGAACAACAAATCGCACACCCTACCTTTCGCACACCGAACAAACATCTCGCGCATTGCACTACACCCAAAGGGACAACTGCTTTTGACAATTGACGAGCAAGGCCATGCCATTCTGAGCCACTACTTGAGGCGAGTTGTTCTATACCACTTCTCCCTGCGCGGAGCAGTGTCAACGCTTGAATTCTCGCCCAGCGGCAAGCATTTCGCGGTTGGTCTGGGACGGAAGATCGAGGTCTGGAAGACACCCTCAACACCCGGCTCAGCAGAAGGAGATAGCGAAGGTGGTGGATTGGAATTCGCGCCATTCGTGAAATACAGGGAATACGCTGGACACCACGACACAGTACAAAACATCGAGTGGAGTAGCGACTCTCGCTTCTTCCTTTCTTCGAGCAAAGATTTGACGGCACGAATTTGGAGTCTGGATCCGGAGGAGGGCTTCACACCGACGATACTTGCGGGTCACAGAACGGCAGTGTACGCGGCATGGTTCTCCGCGGACCAAGAAACAATTTACACAATTTCAAAGGATGGCGCACTCTTCCAATGGCGCTACCTGCCATCGCCCGAGGCTGACCCCGAAGACATTGCTGCGGACGACGAGAGATGGAGGATAGCCGAGAGGAACTACTTCTTCCAGGACCAGGCCCATCTAACCACGGCGTCTTTCCATGCATCCTCAAATCTTTTGGTTACTGGATTCAGCAATGGTGTCTTCATGCTGCACGAATTGCCTGGCTTTAGCGAAATCCACAAGCTCTCCATCTCAGCCTCGAACATCGATACTGTTTCCATCAACAAGACTGGCGAATGGCTTGCGTTCGGATCTTCCGCACTTGGCCAATTGCTTGTGTGGGAATGGCAAAGTGAGAGCTACATCCTGAAGCAACAGGGCCACTTCGATAACCTTAACGCACTCACATACTCACCTTCTGGCGACAAGATTATCACTTGTGCCGACGACGGCAAGATCAAGGTGTGGGATGCTGCCAGTGGCTTCTGTATCGTGACTTTCACCGAGCACACTTCTGGTGTCACTGCTTGCGAGTTCGCAAAAAGAGGCAACGTCCTGTTCACGGCATCATTGGACGGTAGTGTTCGTGCATTCGATCTCATCAGATACCGTTGCTTCCGCACATTCACAGCACCTAAGAGGCTTAGCTTCAGCTCGATTGCTGTCGATCCCTCTGGTGAAGTTGTTGCAGCTGGCAGTCTTGATGACTTCGACGTGCACATTTGGTCTGTTCAGACTGGTCAACTTCTTGATCAGCTTTCTGGTCACGAAGGTCCAGTATCCAGCTTGGCCTTTGCACCAAACGGTAGCTCACTCGTTTCTGGCTCTTGGGATCACACTGTTCGCATCTGGAATATTTTCAACCGCACACAAACGTCTGAGCCCTTGCAGCTCCAGTCAGATGTGCTTGCCGTAACAGTGAGACCCGATAGCAAGCAGATCGCGGTATCATCTCTTGATGGACAAGTGACTTTCTGGTCCATTGATGAAGGCACTCAGGAGTCTGGTATGGACGGTCGCCGTGATGTCTCCGGTGGACGTAAAGTCAGCGATCGCCGCACTGCCGCCAACGTTGCTGGCACCAAGAGCTTCAACACCATCTCATATGCGGCCGACGGCTCAGTGCTCCTCGCTAGTGGCAACAGTAAATACATCTGCATGTATGCAGTAGAGACTGGTGTCTTGCTGCGAAAGTTCACAGTCTCCGTCAACCTTTCGCTTGACGGCACACAAGAGTTCCTCAACTCAAAACTCCTCACCGAAGCTGGACCTCAGGGACTTCTGGATGAGCAAGGCGAGGCTTCTGATCTCGAAGATCGTTTGGACAAGTCACTTCCTGGAGCTAAGCGTGGTGATGCTGCACAACGGAAGACAGCACCCGAAGTGCGTGTGCCCGGCATTGCCTTCGCGCCCACCGGTCGTTCCTTCTGCGCAGCTAGCACTGAGGGTCTCCTGGTCTATTCTCTCGACACAACCGTGGCATTTGATCCCTTCGATCTTGATGTCGACGTCACGCCTTCATCAACACTCAAGACACTGGCCCGTGGCGAGTACCTCAAAGCCCTCGTCATGGCCTTCCGCCTCTCCAACACAAAGCTGCTCACACGCGTCTACCGCTCGGTACCCACCTCCGACATCGATCTGCTCGTCCGCGACGTGCCAATCGTATACCTCGAGCGCCTCCTCCGTTTCGTCGCACAAGAAGCCGACGCCTCGCCACACCTCGAATTCAACCTCCGCTGGATCGAGTCCTTGCTCCGCCAACACGGCCGCGAGCTCAAAGCTCGCCAAGGCGACTACGCAGAAGTGACCAGATTGATCCAGCGCGCTGTCACCCGCTTGCAAGGCGAGATCATGAAGGTCGCCGAGCAGAACGCTCACACTGTGGAGTACCTGCTCGCTCAGCCGAGGAAAGTTGACGAGCAGGATCGTGTGCGCGCTTTGACAAATGGTGATGATGCAGAGGAGGATGAGAGCATGGATGAAGCGGGTGAAGGCGATGGCGACTGGGTCGGGTTTGATTAGATGAGAGGATTTCGAGTGTAGGAATACTTGTAGACAAAAAGATACCCCAGATCATATCGGTACAGCATTCGCATTGCATCAAGAACCGTTTGTCGTTTCCAAAAATTTACCACGTCGTTACATATAGACCATAGGGGATTCAGCTCTTGGCCTTCTTCCTCCCCACCAGAACATTCACACCAGCAGGAGCAGCAGCAGCAGCAGGCTCAACTTCCGTGTTAGCCTGACCGCCATTCCCCTCAGCAGCCGCCTCCCCATCATCAACCTTCCTCTTCTTCCTCCTCACCAACCCCCCCAAATCATTCGTCGTCTGCCCTCCAACCCCGCCCCCTACACCCGTCTCAACAACAGCACTCCCCTCAACATCCAACGCCCACTCCTCCCCCCTCACCCCCGCCATCCGCGAAACCTCCGCCACCCACTTCGCCGTCGAGTGCGCGGCCGCAGCAGCAGTGGAAAAGTCCAGATTAAGGAGAATTGCCATCGCGCTGTCGTAGCCTTCTTGCGAGAGGACGGGGCCGTTGCGGGAAGCACTGGCGCGGCTACCGCTGGAGTCTGGGTTGGAGGTCGCGGAGACGTTGGAGGAGGAGGAGCCTTTGAGGCGTGGGGCGCGGGGGATGATGGGGCCCGTTAGGGGTTTGCGGCGCTTTTCTTTGGTGCTTTTGCGGGAGGAGGTGGAAGTTTGGGAGTCTTGGGAGTTGGTTGTGGGTGTTAGGGTAATTGATGGGGAGGATTCGCGGTCAAAAAGGGTGAATTTCTGCGCAATTTCGCCGGGTGGAGGGCGGACGACGAACCAGAGGAAGCCTACGACGCGGCCGGAGGAGCATTCTTGTCGGAACTCCATTGCTTCCCAGAACCGTTCGAGGTCGCTGATGGATTTCCAGCGGCTGGATTTTTGTTTGGAGGGGCTGGTTATTGCGAGGGAGCCGGCGTCTTCTACCAGTCCTACTTCATCGTCGAGGTCTTGCATGAAACGGGCTTTGGGGTCGTCTGGGAATCGGGGAAGGAGACAACGGGGTGGTGCGGTTTCTGGCACGCCACGTGCTTCGGCTAGTTCGATGAGAGGGTTGCCTGGGGTCCAGTTCTGGCTCTTTTCGGAGCTGTGTGGTTTTGAAGGGAAGAAGGATTTGGTCTCGATGCCGTGGTAGCCGGGGACGGTCATGTAGCCATGTAGATCCAAGTCTTGTGGTGTATCAGAGTTGGCTTTTGTTGGGAACAAGGGATCCAACACTCGCGCCCACCAGCGGATGAGCTGTCGATCGTCTAGGACATGTTTCTTGCCGTGGTCGGCAGAGCCAGGGAAGAGATACTGGGATTGTGCGCGGGCAAAGAGGGAGATGACGATTTTGGTCCCCGTTGACTTGGTCCGTTGTCGTTGTTCTGTTGCCAGCCACCACATGAAGGTCGTGGCGATCGACTTGATTGGACTTGGTCTACGTTGTGGCAAGTGACCGGTTGAATCGGCTTTGCTGACGAACATTGTAACAAGGCCTTGCGATGAGTAGATCAAGACCTCCATTGCGAAGACGAGGACATGTTGACCTGAGGGCTTTTCGCCATTCTTGATCGTTTGTGATTGCTCGGTCAATGGAACGCTGACGGTCAAGAAGTGACTAGCCAGCCGTGTCTTTTCTGGTTTGGAACCAGGTAGTGGCGAGAACAGTGGCTCGCATGGTTTTGGTGGCGAATGGGTATATCGAACCCGGCAATTGAAGTCTTTTGGCAAGAATGTGTTGAAAGCGTCCTTGAGGCCTTCGCAGTTACGGCCGTCCTGGGTAAAGTCGCCATTGAGGCTGGCCATTTTGGTGGAGATGCTCCGCTGGAGAGTCGATGGATGAAGTGATGCTCCGTTAGGACGTGCTTGAAAGACCTGCACTCTTAGCTATATATTGACCAGTTAACTGCGGTGATGAATTATTGGGCAGACAAAATGGGCATAACAATAAATATATGTATGATTCTCCTCACTGCATGCATCCCCCTGGCGCGCGCCCGTCTTGCTCTTTGACACGCTCCGGAGGTGCCAAGAAAGTCTCCGCCGCCCGGCAATCCTGAACCTCAGACACCAGACTCTCTGTCCATCAGCAGGAGACGCTATTCACCACTCGAACCGCCCATATACCGCCACAATGTCGTCCTCGCGCACTCCTTTCGTCTGCGCTTCATGCACAAAAACTCTGCGCCAAATTTCCAAGCCCAACGCCGTCCGATCCTTCAGCACCACTGTCGCAAAAAGTGCTGGCGCGCCCTCACCAGACCAGCCACGATGGAAGCAAACACCACCCCAGATGCGAATGCCCTTCCGCCTACGACCGCAGCCCAGTCAACCCCTGTGGAAGGTCAATGACCAGATGGAGCTGGTGGATGATGCTTTCGACAAGTTCGTCGGACAGGCTGGTGGAAGGGGAAAGAGGGGAAGGGAAGTGCTGCCCGAAGAGATCAAGGTAAGCGAGAAGAATACCACTTTTTGTGCAGAATCGCGCAGAGCATACGATGACTAGGGACTAACACCACGCGAACAGTGGCAAGCTCTGACCCACAAGTCCTTCGACCACGGCCGTCGTCCTTTCAACGACAAGCTCGCATACCTGGGCAAGCGCATCCTCGACCTTCAAACCTCTCTCGCCCTGCTGCAACAGCCTACAGCTCCCGATGTCACCAGTAGCCAACACCTAAACGTCTTCACACACCCCTCCCTCACCGGACTCAACAACATCACACCACTCGCAAAGTCAATGGCTCTGGACAAGAAGCGGTTAGCACAGTTGGCTGGAACCTATGGACTCGACAAGGTCACGCGATGGAAGCCTAGAAAGACCGAGAACTTGGAGTCGTCTGGTCAGGATGTTGTGCTTGCGCAGACGATCTATGCGATTGTGGGCGCTGTGGCTCTGCAGAGGGGTGGAGACGTTGCCGCACATGTTGCAAGAGAGAGAGTTTTGGCGCCGTTGGGCCTGAAATAAGCATTCCAGGAGTTGGCGACAAGAAGGGAGGGTGCTGGGATGCCCCTAAAGTTGTGTGAGGAGCATTTGACGGAGCGTTGTTGCGTACGAGCAGCCACGAATCCAAAGACTTCAAAAGAAAGCGGGCTTTCCAGCTCGGGAGATCATAACGTGGAAGCGTTCAGACAACGCGCTGGCCCGAAGCTGGCGTCACTTCTAGCTTGCAAACCAGCCATGGACGAAAAGGCGATCTTGAGACAGATCAGTCTAACAACTGGACAACCAACTGAAGAGCTGTTGCCAGGCTTCGCAGCCATGTACGAGATAATTGTAGATATACTGAAGATGTACCAAAACTTATGTTGCCCTAACACTGCTTTTGGAATCGCTTCATTTGGCTTCTTCCTCGAGAGATTTGATTTGCCACACTTCGCCGAAACGACTCCTAGTATCATGCATAATATTCCTACTTGAACAAGCGGAAATCGTTGAACATATGACCTGCTCGTTCGCTCCTACAGATATGTACAATCAACACATCACCGACCGCAGTGCCGAGATATCGACCCTATGTATCCACAATCAACAAATGTGTCGTAACGGTCGTAGCCGGCCGTAGAAAGTTGACGGTTGAAGTTCTGCTCGACTCTCATTGGCTGTCGCGAGAAAGCGGATGCTTGCGACCGATGTCGACACCTCAAGCTAAGGATGCGTACCCCGTTCTCGTGCGAGAGACACCGCCAGCATGATTGTCTTGCACAGTGGTAGGCTCATACGTGATAGGTATCGCCTGGCCTGTTGTGCCAATGAGAGTCCGTCATGATGCATGCCTACGGCCCTATGGCCTCTCTGCGAGATTCGGAGTCTCAGGTTTGGTCTGCTGGTTGGCATATTTATTTTGTTGTTTTCTCATTTTGTGATCCTTCCTATTATCTGTACTACAATCAGTCCAGATCCTCTCATTCAGCTGAAGACTAATCACTTACCCTCTAGCGACCGCTTTCGAGGTAATGTCTTCCATTCGGAAGGCTAATGACCAACCCGCACCCGTGAGCGAGCCTGATCTCGACTCTGGATCAGACATGCAACCCAATCAAAAGCTACTCGAGACAAAAAGAAAGCAGCATATATCTGAATCAAGTATCACATGGACCAACTGGCACAAACACGCGAACTGGCTGAACATCGTCTTCATCGTCGGCATTCCATTAGCCGGTCTTGTTGCGACAGCGCGGGTGCCGCTTCGCTTGCCCACCGCAATCTGGGCGGTGGTCTATTACTTTCTGACTGGACTTGGAATCACGGCTGGCTACCATCGACTCTGGTCACACACTTCGTATAGTGCAACCCTACCTTTGCAAATCTTTCTCGCCGCTCTCGGCGGAGGCGCTGTCCAGGGCTCGATCCAGTGGTGGTCGCGTGGCCACCGTGCCCATCATCGATATACTGACACGGATAAGGATCCGTATAGCGTCAATAAAGGCATCTTGTACGCCCACTTTGGCTGGATGCTGCTCAAACAGGATCCGAAACGTGCTGGTCGATCAGATATCACAGACCTGAACGATGACCCGGTCGTGATGTGGCAGCACCGAAACTACCTGAAAGTAGTCCTGACGATGGGTCTCATCTTTCCTATGCTAGTTGCCGGCCTCTGGGGCGACTTCGCGGGCGGTCTGGTCTATGCAGGCATTCTTCGCTTCTTCTTTGTCCAGCAAGCCACCTTCTGCATCAATTCTTTAGCACACTGGCTAGGCGATCAGCCATTCGATGATCGCAACAGCCCCCGCGACCACGTTCTCACCGCCCTGATCACGCTTGGAGAAGGCTACCACAACTTCCACCACGAATTCCCGTCCGACTACCGTAACGCCATCGAATGGCATCAGTACGATCCCACAAAATGGTCAATCTGGCTCTGGAAACAACTCGGCCTCGCTTACGACTTGAAGCAATTCCGTTCTAACGAGATCGAAAAAGGACGCGTGCAACAACTCCAGAAGAGACTCGATCGCAAGCGTATTAAACTCGACTGGGGCATCCCGCTTGAACAGCTGCCGGTGACGGAATGGGATGACTTTGTCGAGCAGGCTCGAACGGGCGGTCGTGAGCTTATCGCTATTGCTGGCGTGGTGCATGATGTTGCGGGATTCTCGAACGAGCACCCAGGTGGGAAAGCTATGATTAAGGCTTGGATTGGGAAAGACGCGACTGCGGTCTTCAACGGTGGGGTTTACAACCATTCGAATGCGGCGCATAATTGGTTGTCTACGATGCGTGTTGGCATTATTCGTGGTGGTATGGAGGTGGAGGTTTGGAAGCGAGCCCACGGTAAGGGTAGCATCTACGGTGGATCCATGGACGGCAGAGAGGGAACTGCATGATGAGCCGGTCGCTTGGTGGTTGATTTGGGAGGCCTTGAACCCTATGGACTGACACGATCCGATGAGCGAGTGGGAGGAGAATATAGTCGTTGCGCTCAAGTTCGTTTGCGGAATATTCATGGTACACACGCTCACATGAAAGTGCATTCTACCCTCGTGGTTGACGGGAACAATACACTAGCTTTCCAAGATCAATAGGAATCTGTGACAGCATCCCAATGGTTCACGAACTCATTGTTTTGCTTGCGGCCTAAGACCATAATGCGTGGGGTTAGTGACAACGTAGCTGGTACTCATACCTGAATTGCCTAAAGACTTGTGCTCATGTAGGTGGGCTTTACGGCGTCGATCTGCGTTTAATCGCCGGCGACCATACAGCGCGCGGGAATCGATATTCTCAAGTCCACGCCACACAGTCTCTTGAATTTGAAGCACTTGGAAGCATAGAAAGCTCCAATGCACCTAGTAATCAATACTGAGCGACTTGAATTGCGTTTCTTCGAGATCACATCTTCGATGGTAGGGTCAGGGTTGGGGTGAAACGGGCACAGGTCAATCAGGTTGAAACCAATAAGTCATTACCAGGACAGGTACCACCGTGCTTACCATACCGATCAAACTTCGAACGTTGCAAGGCCATCGATTTTGGTATCGGTAAATCAACGCATGCTTCAGTAGATCTGCTCAGTCGCGACATCGTTACGACAGCACGTCCATCGTCGCGTATTGGCTTCGGGGCTGCCTCGGAAGGCGTTGGATCTTTGAAAAATACATAGATGACCATCTCCTGAGTGCAAAAGGGACCAACAATTCGACTTGTGTTCTCGAATTCCGTGGGCCTGGTGGGAGGCCTGATGGCGAATGCCATGCGAGCCATTGTAACGGTCAAGCTCGATTGCTCCACTTATGGCTCGAAATGGAAAATTCCCCTTGCCTGTCGGTCATTTCGATGTATGCATTTGCATGATTACTCATTGCTTCAAAGAGAAGATTGCAGAGTTTGACATGGACATCATAGACAATTTCATTGCGATGCTAAGGCATTCGAAATGTTGATGAAAGTTACAGTCGTTTAAGTATGAGATGCTCTGCATGTCTCGGGGAAGCTCGCTCTTCTAGACGAACGCTAGTCATGCAAATCGATCAATTGTACGAATGCGATAGTGATGTAGTAGGGGCGCGCCAGATATTGGAAAACAATTGGAATGCCTCAACTATCGTTGTAGGTCCCTGCTCGGTAAATTAGAGTGTCAATCAAATATGACGACAACGCTTTTGGTAGCTCCAGTCTGCATACAACGAGATCTTTTATGAAGAGTTGCATCGGCGCAACAAGAGAAGCAGTAAGTACGATCGGCGGAGAGGAGGTTCCAGGCACCGGGATACTGGATTCTGAATTAGGAAGTAGGACAAATGAAGATACCGCCGCGTGTCGATCATTCGTGACGTTGATGATGTGAAGAGGAACGTGCGCTTAGCCGTGAATCCGAACCCACCTCACCTTACCGCTTTCCACCTTTGCAGTTCTGCCGAAACTCTGCAGAAATCACCATGTCTATCACTCCAACGTCTTTGCACTAAATAGTCTAAACTACACAACTCTTGCGTATGCTTGGGTCCTCTTCAGCCTGGTAGCGCAGCCTTCGCGCTATACCGGGTGCTCAACCTCTCAAACGCCTCCACCTCGTGGCCAATAGCCAACGCTTCCCCTATGCGCCAAGCTACCGCGACGACATGCGACCCGTATCATCTTCTAAAGCAGGTAAACTATGGCTAGTCATCTAATCTTCGAGACAATGCATTGTTATGGCATAGACCACGAGAACGTGAGATCTGCAGTCCGCGCGCTGCTGAAGTCCTCGAGCGCACCGACATGGTCGTTGAACTACTTTCAACGCACAACTGCAGGACAGTCAGGCTGATGGTATAAGTCTAAAGATCTTGCTCACATCAATCGATTTTCCTTTCTCCAGTCAACTCACCCAAGCCTTCCTTTAGCAAGCTCTCTATCAACTTTGTTTGATACCACACTCGTTTCGACTCGCTACGACCACATTCGTTAATCATCACGCATTTTCCACTTCGACACATCTCTAATTTCTAATTTCGACAACATGGTCCACTACGCTTTCACTATCGCGGCTCTTGTCGCCACTGCTGCTTCGGCTCCCGTTCAGCAGTCGCAGCAACTCGAGCGCCGTACTTTCGGCCTCGGTGGCGCTCAGGCCGGTGGTTCTGGAAGTGCTGGCCTCCTTGGTAGTCTGACGGGCAAGCAGACTGCTTCCGCTTCGGGCTCTGGCGAGGGTATGGTTGGTGGCCTTCTCGGCTCTCTGACTGGCAAATCTGGCGCCTCCGCTGGCGCCTCCGCCGGTGCATCCTCCAGCGGCAAGGCCTCTGCTGGTGTCGACGCTGATGCTCATCTTGCGGCCAGCGTCGTTGTTGGCCTTGAGGCCAAGCTTCCCAGCGTCTGCGCTGGTGTCCAGACCAAGCTCCAGGCTGGTGCCGGTGTTCGTGCATCTTTCAAGGCTGAGGTTAAGGCTCAAGTTGGTCTGGACCTCACCGATGCTGACGTCAAGGCTATCGTCAAGGGTATCGCATCTATTGGTGCTTCCTTGAACGCTGATGCTGAGGTTGCAGCGGATGCTGGCGTGTCGGGTACCATCTATGGATCGTCCTCAGCCAAGTTCTCGGCTGGCCTTGATGCTATGGTCTCTGCATGTGGCAACATTCAAGGCTCAATTGACAGCGAGGCTGAGTTTGGTCTTGGAGCTCTGTTCGGTGGCCTTCTCACAGCTGGTGTCTCTGCCTCTGCCTCGGTTGACGGCTCCGCACAACTGTCTGGAAGCGCTGGAGCTGCTCTCTCCGGCAGCATTGAGGCTAGCACTTCCGTTTCTGCCGGCGCTTCCGTTGACGCTTCCGTGTCTGCCACTGCCGGTGTTGGTTCTCTCCTTTGCGGTCTGAAGCAGACCGGTATCAAGTTCAACGGCCACGCGGATGCCTCAATCAGCGCCTTTTTCCACGCTGGTGTCGATGCTGGTGCACAGGGCGGCATCGAGGGCCTGATCAGCGGCCTTGGTCTTCAGGGAGCTGCTTCCGGCGGTCTTGAGGCAGCTGGTGGATTCCTTGGTGGTGTCGTTGGTCAGCTCGGTCTCGGCGGTTCTGCACACGGCTCTGGCTCTGGCTCTCTCGATATTGGCGCCATCCACGCTGGGGGTCTCGGAGAAGGTGTGGTCTCCGGACATAACGGAGCTGCTCACGGTAAAGGCGAGGGTATGTTGGACTTTGGTGGCATCCACGCCGGCGGTCTGGGTGAAGCTTCTACCTCTCAAAAGGGCACCAGCTCTGGCTCCGGATCTGGCTCTCTAGACATCGGTGCCATCCACGCTGGTGGTCTCGGCGAAGGTGTCATCTCTGGCAACGGAGCTTCCCACGGTAAAGGTTCCGGTGTTTTGGACTTTGGTGGCATCCACGCTGGTGGTAACGGCGAGGCTACTCACAACGACGAGAGCGAATCTCCTTGCAAGCCTTCCGTCAACGACTCATACGAGGCACCCAAGCCTTCCGCCGCCGACTCGTACGAAGCACCTAGCAAGCCTTCCGCCACCGACGCATACAAAGCACCTGCTGCTTACTCTACTGGCACCCCCTCTACCTACCAGAAGGATGCTCCTCCCAGCTACACTGCCCCTCCCAGCTACGACGCACCCTCGAGCTACAGCGCTCCTTCCAGCTACGAGGCTCCTTCCAGCTACAGCGCCCCTGCCAGCTACAACGCTCCTGCAAGCTACAGAGCTTAAACAATAAAACCATTTCAAGATTTGGAGTCGCACCTACAAAGTTGCACGAGAGGATTATTTCTTTACATCCACAGCGATACGCATACATCGCCTAGAAACTGCCAACACGCAATCAAGGCACGATGCTTTGAGATTTCATGAGATACACCTATACATATATATCTATTTCTTTCTGAACGAAACCATGTCCGTTGCCACGTTAAACCTTTGCCGTTTGTCATGGAATAACTTTGGGGAATACAGCTGACCCTACCATTGAGATATCACTGGACCTCAGTTTATTTCTTGGTATCTGTTAGCTAATAAATTCCAGCATCAGTTCACGAGATAAGTGTGCTTGCCACTGAGATGCAGTTGATGAAACGTCCGAACGCTTGAAGCCGTATGCAAATCTACGCACGAGATCTCTACATACGCCAAACATCGGATCATCGGAATCGTTTGCCGGCCACGTCGGAACAACATATGACACAAAACAGAAAGCGATTCATATGGTCGACTATTGTACTTCTAAATACCCGGAGCATTCAATTGTGCATTGCAAAGGCGAACCGCGCACGCTGGCAAGCCTGCTCGAGTCTCGACGTCGTAACAGTTGACACATAACTCCGCTTTCGACGAGCGCGTGGACCTTCTTTTGGGGTCTTTATCAGAGCCAACTATACTACCCCAGTGTGGGGTAAAACAAGGTGCAAGGTGGGCCTAAAGGTAGCAAGGCTCATGATCTATATTCAAACTCCGTAATGTTTATTGGCGGCAGGGTGAGCAATACGGACTTTGAAGCTGGACCGCGAGGGCGTGCGCATAAGCGAGAGCGGGTAATAACACATTGACCGGCGACACGCCTATGGAAATGGGCTAAGCGCCGTATCAATCGTTCCAGTCGCTCTTCTCCATCGCTCTGCATCCTACTATCGACAAGCGCGTGGACCTTCTTCATGACCTCACAGCAACGCCATAGCGTTTGACCGTCGCTGGTCTACTATGTGTACCCCAAGTTGGGGTAAACCGACATGGATCCACAGATAGCATGGATTAGAGATACCAGCCGCGTGACAACTGATAGGCAGCTGTATAAAGAGCCATTTATGATCTCTGGTCATGCTCAGCTCTATATAATCGTCCTCCCAAAAGCCTTCGATCATTAAAATGTCCGAACTCGACGCTGCTCCTCCCAACACTCAAGCCGGCGGTAAAGACGACGCTCTGCGCACGAAAGGTAATGACCCGATGAACGCTCCCATCGACGTGGACGTGGAGGTTGGATATACGGATGAGAGGGTCAACATGGAAGAGTACGAGCGATCTGTGCCACTGTGGAAGCGCATATGGCAGCATAGCTTGACACAAATGATGTTGCTTAGCGTCCAAGCCTTCTGTGGTCCTGCTATGGCGGACGCTATCGCTGGTAGGTGCTCCGATGCCCACACAGGTCTGCCAGGTCAGACCACTTGCTGACAACTCCGCAGGCCTTGGTGGAGGAGGTCTTGCGACTCCCCAAACATCGAATATTGCGACGGCAATCAACTACACAATGTTGGCAATCTGTTGTGCTCTTGGTGGGCCTATTGTGAACAAACTCGGCACGAAGTGGTCGTTGGTCATCGGCGCCTGCTCATTTCCCATCAGAGGCTCGTCGTATTACTGCAACAGCAAATTTGGTAACCAATGGTACTTGATTCTTGGTGGCTTCTTCACTGGCATTGGCACCGGGACCTGGTATGTTGCTGAATCTGGGACCATTATGTCTTTAGCCCCTTCAAACTCCCGTGGCAAGTACCTGGCTCTATGGATTGTCGCCCGTAATCTTGGACAGCTGGTCGGAGGGGCCATCAAGTAAGTGCATTGCCCTTGTGCTTGGGTGTCGATTCATCGCTGACACGGCGAAGTCTTTCGAAGAATCACGAGAAAGGCGTGACTGGTGGGGTGACTCCCGATACCTATATTGCCTTCTTGATCATCGAATGCATGGCTTTGCCGTTTGCGTTCCTCATATCACCCCTCGAACGTGTTGTCCGATCCGATGGCACCAGAATTCTGGTGTCTGAGAAGCTGCCAACAAAGACTGAGTTCAAGATGATCAAGGTCACCATGACATCGAAACTGATCTTGCTGTCCGCTCTCTGGGCGATCTGGTCTTTCTTTTACAGGTAAGTGAAATCGCAGACATCGTTTCTTCCTGGGCACTTTACTGACGCACTCCGCAGTGGCACGTGGTCGACCTACCTCGGAACATACTTCAGCGTACGAGCTCGTGCCTTATCGTCGCTCATTTCGCCCTTCTTCTGCATCGTTGGTTGTTTCGCACTAGGCTTTGTTCTCGACATGAAGAGCTTGAGCCAGCGAAGAAGAGCCCAAATCGGATTGTTTATCGTCGTGTTGCTGAATCTCGGAGTTTACATCTGGTCAATCGTGATGCAGGCCGGATTCAACAGCCACAATCCGGGCAAGATCGACTGGGATGACACGCTTTACCCGCGCTCGTTCTTGCCCTATTTCTTCGTACAGACGACTGGCCCGCTGTCTCAGTCATACATGTACTGGCTATTGTCTTCGTTTGCGACTGATGCACAAGGTAAGTGGTTTCCATCTTGTTTTCTGATTGAGCTCATGCTAATCACATTGTGTCTAGCGAACGTTCGTAACGGTGCGGCATTCCGCTGCCTCGAAGCCATTGGTCAGGCGATATCATATGGCATGAACACCCAGATCAAGACCAGCCCGCTCATAGGTTTCTGTGTTACGTTGGGCTTGATGGCCCTTGCTTTTGCTCCAATGCTGGTGCTGGTCAACTCGACACCAGAGCGTATTCCTGCTGACGTGACCGCTGAGGAGATACAGCGCGCTGAAAGCAAGGTTGGCGTGGTTAATATCGACACAAAAGCATAGAAGTTGGCAGAGCTGCAGAATCTCGTGACCTCATGAGAAGTGCGATCGGAGACAAAGACAAGCATTTGTTTTGGTGACTTGGAAAGAACGACGCGTTTGTGGAACATAGAAATGGCTACACAGGGGCTCTGATGCCTCAGGCACCAAGTCACAAGCTCTCATTCTGCCCCTTGAAACAGTTCCGTCTCACCATTCCTGCGCGCACGGCTCGAGTCAGTACTATGATACAAACTTGAAACCGACTCGCAGGCGGAGCATATGATGTATATTTAGGTGGCTTGCGTGTTTCTGTCATCAATTTGTGCTTCGATCTGCTGGCTGTACATCCTGCGGACCAACCATCGGCCCTGAGCGTGTACTATGGCCACCCTCCTCTCACTCCCAAATGAGATGCTCATATGCATCTATACAAACAGCTCCACCATCGAATCAGCCGTGTCTCTCTAGCGTGAACAGGAGACTGCAATCTATCTGGCTTAAGCATGCAGATCATATTGCCGAAATCATCCTAAGAAGGCAAACACCAGCATACCAGGATGCAGTCGATCTTGCAATCCTGGAGGAGACCTTGATCGACAAAACTCAGCTCGCTTTGCCGACGATGAACCAGGTTTCTGTTCGCCTCTATCTTTCTCGACTTGTACACAACGCAAGCTTCGCCTCGAGCGCAACATCTGCATGGCTAGCGTACGTAGGAGATCTTGGACCAGATACCTGTCAAGCCAGATCGCTTCGCTTTATTTCACCCCACGCTGCCTATTACCTAATGCGCAAGGTTGTTTTATCGCATCAGTGGCGGAGCAAACGCCTAGACAAGCACCTCTACTCGACCTTGGAAGCACTATCAAAAGACGCTATCATGTCTGTTGACGACTTCTTGTGAGGTGTAAAGCTAAAGTAAATGCTGTGCAATGATATGGAAGGACTCTGAAATAACCTACTACTGATCACAGGTCGTATCAGTTGCGAACCAACAGTGCATACTCCAAAGCATGGGACCCGCGTATTTAAACGCAAGAGTCTATGCTGTGCCTGTGTATGTCTCCGCGTGCGGAATTGCAAGGCCATACCTCCTACTCCTTAGGGTTCATTGCATAATACTGTAGGTGATGAGCTGAAGTGTATGACGCAACATAGATGCCGCCTTCCGATAGTCCAAATGTACGAAAGATGTAAGTTACATGTATTGTACCTCGATGGTCAGACCTTATAACAGGGCAAGCTCCGACACCGGGTAGACATGTTTACATGTTAACGTGAGTGCCTTCTTTCCGAGCAGGATTTTAGAAGGACAAAAAAGCTTTGACATATTAATCACACAATTGATCGACTTGCAGATCATCAAGTAGATCGCGATAAATTAAAAAGTGAAGACGCCTTGCGTCTGGATTCGGGCTTCACACTGCCCACTCAGCGTCGGGACTTTATACCCGGACAGATCTACAGTTTGTTCTTTCACGTCACCAATACCTCTGCACGTCTCGACAACGTCTTGCGCCCGTTACGAGCACATGCAGTCTATCGATTCTGTGCGCCCCTCCGCTAGGCCGGTATGCCGATGGCGGAGCAACTGCCGCCAGTTTTGCAACCACGTGACAGATCTGCATGACCGGTGCTTGTGTGTACGACTCATGGCCAGCACAACAATAGGAGTCGACTTGATGTTTCGTCCCATTGAATGGTACGACTGGAGATGGCGACGCGATTTGCATGGACCGCACAATCATACATGTATTGAACCTTGGATATCATGGTAATTCATGTTGCCGATAGCCAGGTAGATTCTTAACAGTTTCGATACTGAACACACCACTGAGAAGGCCGAGAATCTCTGACATACTTTGTCGTAAAATGCAAAACTGCCGAACAAGACGAAACAACATCACCTAGGGTTAAGGTTTGCTTCCACCCCCCTTGCGTACGACCTGGATTGTGTAGAAACTCTATCAAGCGGCTCGGCTGAAATCTGAACCTTCTGTCACATCTGTCCGGATGAAGTTCGGTGCCGCAAACTCTTGCGTGGTGGTCTCGCAGTCTGGCTTCAAAGTCTGTACTGCTTGTCCTGCCACTGAGAGACCAACAACTACGAGATGGTGTATGCAAGAGCGCATTGTTTCGCAACAACTTAACAAGATGGCGAAAGCGCCTCGGATCGGAAATGTTACAGCCCGATGATTGACACTGCTGCTACCACGTGGCTGTGACCTGTCTGTCCTGGCGTCTCGAGCTTTGGCCACACACGGATTGATTGACTTTGAACGGTTGTTAATCAGTACGCTTCCCCCTTCTCTGTACACCCTCAAAAGTCGAACTAGCGCTTTGTGCGCCGATCTGTACCTCTGGCGATTCATGTTAGTGTCTTCCGAACTCTGTTCAAGACCCTCCATTGCCCCGACCGGATGACAATGTCGACCGATAATGCACCTGCGACCAATAGCGAAAGACTCGCGCATTGCTCGGTGCCTGAAGCTTTTTGTTAGTGCTGTACATACAAGCACATGCGTGAGGGTTTTGATCTTTAGTAGATGAGACCAAGAACGCCATCATGATAGTGATCAAGGCTTCGACCGTGACTCTTGGGGGTGTGCTCTCCGGCCTGCCACCTTCATCTGTACTTCTGCTCCGACACCAGCAGCTCTAGTCGCCCACTGTACTGATCCTTCAGATATATGGCAATATGGCTAGCTCTTCGAAGACTATGAGCAATATTGCTCACCTTACACCTGCAGATATCGCAAAATGGCCACCAGCAAACTACGAGAACCCCGAACGGATAACATGGATGCCAATATATGCGAGCATCTGGTTTGCTGGAGCCACAATCGTATTTGTAGTGCGGTGCTGGCTGCGTCTCCGGGGCCATGCAGGAAAGCTGGGTTTGGATGATGTATGCAGTCCCCCAAAGCATGAACGATGCCAGCGAGATGTAAAGATATCTGACCGCTTTCACTAGGCAATTCTCTTCCCTGGCTGGCTTGCCGGTTTGATGTTCACAGCGATAGCGATAATCTACACCCAGTACGCCAAAGGAGACCGACACGTCTGGGATACTCCTCCTAACAGACGGACCGATCTGGTACTGTGCATGTGGCTGGGCGAGTTCTCATTCCTGGTCTGCGGTGGATGTACGAAAGTCTCCATCCTGTTGTTCTACCGTCGCCTAGTCTCGGGCACCTATTCCACACGCTACAAGTGGCTCATCTGGTGCGCAATTGGCTTCACTGTTGCATACACCTTCACATTCTGCGTCGTGCTCCTGGCCAATTGCACACCGACCAGAGCATACTGGATGGCGTTCGACTTCAAATACGCTCTGACAGAAAACTATCAATGCATGGACACAAGCGTTATCAATGCGATGGCGGGAGTGTGCGCTGCTCTGTCTGATATCTACGCAGTCCTACTTCCCTGCGTCCTGACTTGGCAGCTCAACTCTGTACCAAGAAGACAGAAGATCGCTTTGTTTGGCATATTCTCTCTGGGTCTTGTCGTTGTCGCCGTAAGTGGCGTACGAACGTACTGGTTGATTGGTATGTAATTCAGGAAGCGCAAGCCATCATATATGACTTTACATATACTGACTTGCAATCCTAGAGACGGGAACATCTAAGGACATCACGCGGTCTGCCTTCAATCTTTTCGTGTGGGCGCAAATCGAGCTCCAAACAGGCATCATGTGCGCCTCCGCACCATCTTTACGCGTTTTTTTCCGCCGCTACCTTGGCGTGGCCACCTATGGTTCACGGAGGACACGAGACACCAACACGAATTTCACAGGCGGAAGCCACCACATCACCGTGAAGAAGGACACGAGTGTGACGTATGAGCCGGACTCGACCGAATCGACCGAAGACCTGACCACGCCAATCGACAAGATGCCTACGAACAACAAGCCATCATGGTCGCCGGTCAGTGCCAACAGCAAAGCAGAAGTCGCTGGCCCTGGTGCTGTCACTCGCTACTCGCATGAGGAAGATTCATACGGTATGAGCGACTTAGGTTGGAAACGGGTGGAGAAAGAGCACAAGTGGGACGATCGTGTATGAAAAGAGGGAGAGCACATGATGATACAACTTTTACAACTTTTAATACGCCATTTTCTTCACACGCGCACCGTACACAGAAGAACGCCGTGGACGATGGACAGGCTTTTGGAAAATTTGGGGGGATCCTTTTCCTGCCGTTACCGAGATCTATCCTCATCAGGATGCAACAAATTTTACCATATCCCTGGCAAACTCATCACTAATACATGTGAGCTCGTGAGGTCTAGCAGCAAGCGACTGACTTCAAGCTATTCGCAAATACAACTCACTAGCACTCAGGTACAAATGTGGAGCTGACATGCGACGAGGATATTAATATGTTGATCAGAGGCCACTGAGATTGTAAAGACGACGAAGCTTAAAGGTGGTATCGCAAAGTGCGAGGATAAACGTCCAAAATGCTGCGGTCAGTAAGATGCCGTCGCGAACCCAGCCACTTCAAGCGCATACAGTGGTAGATGTCCGGTACGTGTGTGCCACTATGATCAGGCATTGAAACTGAAATAACAGAAAGGCCACTGAGATAGCGCTGGAAATTCGATCATTTCAGGCTCGTATGGTCGTCACATCTCAGCGACTTCCGAAATGCTGTCATGAAGCATCAACACAAAATACAAGTCGGTTATGTGAAATCATCGAGAGCGCGAAATATGGGTATGATGTCGTACAACGAAATCATTCAGACTGATATCTCATACGGGGTATCAAAACAAAGTAAAATAATCCAAGCCACGTCACTACATTCAATCTTCCTGGGAAATTGGTTCCGCCAACAATCAGACAGAAGAAGATCTTTGCGTTCCGCTATCAGTGGCCGTTTCCGTTTCCGTTCATCAAGGCTTCCTGCTTTGCGCGGACTTTCTCCTGGGTGGTCATATCGCCATTCTGCTCAGGCATTTTGGCGAACCAGGCAGGTGGCTGCATACCAGTCTGGTCATGGATTGTGCTGAGAAGTGGCGGCAAGGTCTGGAAGAGGTTTCGGATAGGAGCAGTGGGATCTGCGCCCTCGCTACCAGTCGACCCGGTGTTCCATACGTTGATCTTGGGCTGCAGACCGTTGATCGCCTTCGCATTGGCCAAAGCGAGCTTCTCGTATGTGTTGTTCTGCAGCATGAGGTACTGCATGAGACCCTGCGGGCCTCCCATGACCTTCGCAAGCTCGCCATATGCTCTGGCGGTCTCGGTGATACCGGCGGCCTCCTTCTGCTTGACGATGAAGTTTGCTTCGGCTTGCTTCTGCATGACGATGAAGTCAGCCTCTGCCTGCTTCGTGCTCGTAAGGTAGTTGGCTTCAGCTTCTCTCTCCATGACCATGAAGTTTGCCTCAGCGTCACGAGTCTTCTTGACCGCGGCGATCTGAGCATCTTTCTCTCCACGGTAAGCTCTGGCGTCTGCCTCTGCTTGCTGGTTGACCAGGTGGGCTTCCGCCTCCTTAGACTTCTGGTAGTACTCAGCATCAGCCTTCTGCTGGGCAGATTCACGTGCGATCCTGGCTTGTGTGACAGTAGTAGCACGAAGGCGTTCCAGCTCCATGGCAGCTCTCTTCTCCTCAACTCCTCGTTGAAGCTCGGCATCCTTGTGCTGCGCGGCACGCTCGGCAGCGATCTGCTCCAATTTAAGCTCGCGCGCAATCTCAATCTCTCTGGTCTTGAGCTTTTGATCTGCGTTGGCTTTTTCTACCTTGCGCTCGGTTTCGAGCACGGCGGTGTGAGCGTTGATCTTCGCAATCTTCTGCTTTGCCTCGCCCTCCTTCTCAGCCTCGCCGACTCTGCCGATCATACGCGCATTGGCGACATCGACTTGAGCCTGGCTCTGGGCGCCTTCGTGTGCTTTCCTGGCAAGAGACTCGAAGTATTTCGATTCGCCCATGTCTTGAAGCTCCTTGACGTTGGCGTTGTAAATGCGAAGACCAAATTGATCGAGCTCTTTTTGAACACACTCGATGACCTAGAGAGTATTAGTACCAGTGAGAGCAATTTTGAACGCGGCATAGACGACTGACCTGGGCCTTGAACAGGCGGCGGTTGTTGAACAGCTCCTCCATAGTCATGTTGGAGACAATGGATCGAGTCTCACCCTCGATGATACCTTTCACAATGTCCTGGACATGGTTGCGTCCAGTGGCGATGGTGCCTGAGCCTCTCGCACTGACTTGACCATCAGAGTCGCCAGTGAGAAGCACTGCGTACTTCTCCAGAGAAGACTTGTCATCGTGAGGTCCAATAGTGAATACAGCAGGTACTATTTGGCGTATTAGCGATACACACTGTGTGAGAGATTCTTGAATACTTACGAGAGAATTGTAGTTTCTCGCTTGTCATGGCTTGGAGTGCCATGGAGAAGTCAAAGGGTGTGATCGAGATCTTCGTCACCTTCTGGAAAGGCATGACGAAGCATTTCTTCGTGATTCGGACATTCTCGATCCCTACACCAGTGACGGCGAGGTACGAGTTCGGTTCGGAAACGTGATACCTCATTGTGTTGTGGGATTGACCGATATGAGTAGGTGTGTACCGCGGAGTCGTTGATGGGGAAGTGTTGATAGACTTGTGTCACAACGAAGACTTGACACGGAGGAGAAAGAGATATTTATATGTGCCCATTGTCTGTCAAGAATACAACAAGAGTCACAGCCGTCCTCCGCGAAGGGTGCAGTCTACTGCGCCGTGTCGTCTATCTTCACTAACAGAGGTCCAGCACAAGGATCATGAGGCATCTACAAGGCCATGGCTCGTCTCCGTGGCATGTCTGAGCCGACTTGGAGACGCTAAGCTGGTGTCACGGAGTCGGAAGGATTGTGAGAGAGGCCGCATTACTGCTTATCAGTCTCGCAAGGGCTATGTCTAGTCCCATTGCAGTGGCAGTGTAACAAGAGAGGTGATGGACACTGACTCGGAACACGGCTGTGCTACCACGGTGCCGGCACGATACCCGTCACGTGTAACACGGCGTCTGACTTCCCGGGCGGCCTCATAGGGCTGAAGAATCTTGGCGCCGAGGCGCAAGCCGTTTACTCCGACATGTTGTTCTCAGAGACGCTTTTTTGGTCGGCAACCTTCGTATAAGCACTTCTTTCGAGCATCTAGCGTCGAACGATGGAATGCTACCGGCACTATCGGCTTTGAGTGCTGCGGAGCTTTCTGCCTAAGGTCAATGCGATAGTGGCTTAGACTCGCTTACCGAGACCTTGTGACCGGTCATTCACCGGAATGAATCGCAGTTTGGACCGCAGTCCGCCTTCATATAGTTAGAAAATCTTTCACCGGTGCAGCGACTACATGCTCCTCATATCACACAATCAATATGGCTGAGCCACCTTCATACGAGGAAAGCACCTTTGGAGACCGCAAGTCAACGGAGCGAAAGGGCGACCGAAAAACACCACAACCATGGAACATTCGTGAGCAAGTCGGGCTCTCAAGAAGCCAGCATGTCGCATCAATAGTGGCACAAATTGAAGACCACATCAGAGAGCGCGCGTTGCAAGGGCTATCCAAGACCACGATGGTACTCATACCGTCAGATCAAAGTAAGTCGATTTAGGCAAACTCGCGGTCTGACTTCAATGTTCGTACTGCTCGTCCTGCCACGGAGAGGACAGTACGAGGTTTGAACCTACATCGCGAGGCAAGATATGTATGATGATTGCTGACCTGATTCCAGATGTAAGCCGAAAAGGTACCGTCGTGGGCTTCCCAGATGACGATGTGCCAACGAATATCCAGTTCGAAGGTAGCCAAAATGGCACACAGTTCTGGCAGCAGGAAGAGGTCTTGTACGAGCTGAAGGTGCAGCTGTGGAATGCAGTATCTGATGGCATACCAGCGGAGAGAATGCTACGACACTCAGAAGCCATTGCTCTCCCGCCACCACTGCCTCAAAAGACTTCATGGTTTGGCCGAAAATCGTCAAAGGCCGCAATACCTGTCCGAGAGGAAGTGCCTGTTGTCTGCCCGGTCACTGTAGATGTTCACCTCGACGAGGTCCACTTCCGATCTGAGACAGAATACGGGCTGTATGAAACTTTGAGAGCCAAGGTTGTGATGGCGGTTGTGGACGTGCGGTAGAAGGGTATGACAGTGGCATTTAGTAATGCCGATAAGACCTCCAACGTGGATAGTGCCGATGAGCCGCTATCGTCCACAGATTCATGTAACGATCAAGTTATCTGACGGGCCGTCATTTTGCAGCGATATCTTTGCCACGACCGATCACATGTGCGCCGCACGAGTTATTGAGCCATCTCATGCTCTTCTAAGAGGCTCGATATCCAAGACGCTGCTTGCGATACCCTCCGCAAGTCTTCAGTCTTTTGACGATTGGGATTTTCGATCAAAGGGAAGCGCAGCTCGAATTGATGGTCACCTGATACCGGCGAAGCGGTAAAGCCGTGAAAAGAAGTTACGATGGACTCACCGTGCCACGCCCAAGTACACCAGCCCTTCTGTACGTGTCCCGTGAAGCTATCCAATCATGTGGCAGCCACTTACAAATCGAAGGATGAATAATTTCAGCCAGACTCGCCTCGTCACGGTGTTCTCGCGGGACATCATAGGTTGCCTCTTGTGGGGCTTGTAACGCCGCTCCATCACGTCGTACAACCTCACGTGCCATGTCGCACGCAAAGTCGGCGAAACGCATGTAAGATCCAGGCTGTCGCGCGGAGCAGATGTGGTGTGATCGGTCCTTGTTGTGTACGCAACTGCTCATTGCCTGAGCTTAATGCAAGTAAGAAGCTGTCAAGTATAGCCAGCAAGCCACACACATTGCTTGTCTTAGTCAAGCACTTTGCTTATCTTCTTCTCAGGTGCCACGGTACCATCGGTGCGGAGGCGCAGTAACTGAGGCCGACTTAGTGATACCGCTGCGCCCTGTTTCCATCGGCTGCAGCAATCGTTGGCTGCAAATCTCACTGGCGAGACAAATAAGCATAGCATATGGCCAGGGAGAGATGGACCTTCAACGACGAACGTATCGTACCAGTTGAGACAAAACGAAAAAAGCTATTTCTACATGCCGCTTCCATGCACATGGGGGTATCCTCTCGGCAAGCATAACCTCGAAACCAAAACCCAGGCGCCATTTTTTTGTTGCTCGCTAACATCGCTTGACCAAACTCAATGAATCAATCAACCAGAGTACCCAAAATAAGGCTCTGCACCACGAACTCGTCGCCGACAACCCTGACTCTCCCCTGCATGCCCTCGACACACATCTGAGTGCCATCGTTCCTTTTGCGCTTACGACTACCACCATATGAAGCTTTGGCACCGAACAGCACCTTCGCCGCCTCTGCTGCATCGTCATCGACGTACACCCATGCCCATTTCTGCTTCTCGGCATCGGAAGCGAGAAGCTTCTTTGCCTCGGCCAAGTCTGCTACCCGGCGGACGCTACCAGCGCCCAGAGCGAGTGTCAAAAAGGCGTATGCCTTGCGTCGCTCCCAATTACCTTTGCCCTTCTTTGGCGCAATGAGAAGCACACCGGCGCCATCGAGTAGCCGTGCGCGTGAATCAACTGTCGCAGGCAGCTTTGCACTTGCTGGGTTGTAGTATTGGAGTGTGCGAGAGCGGATAGCGCCACCCAAGTAGGACGATTCGCCGGCTGGGAGAAGGTAGCGAGTCCAAGGTCGGGGCGATGAGGGGAGCGCAGCGTTGCGGGAGGCGTCGAAGCTGTCGATTATCCAGCGGCCAGACAAAGTTGGAAGATCAAGAGCAAGTGCTTGCATATACTTTGCGCGACGGCTGTGCTTGTCTGCTATGAGTGCAATGAACCCCAGCTTCTCGTACTCGGGTTTCAAGCGCAGACTGCCCGACTCGACGTTGCTTTGTGCAGAGTTTCCATGCTTTCCAGAACGCTTTGTCGGAGTTGTTTGATCGTCGAGCTGCGGTTGAATGAACAACTCATCGAATCCTTGTTCAAGTATCAAACCACCGTTACGCCGGATGAGACGTGTCACATCGAACTTCTCGCTCTCGTTCGAAGCATAGGAAATCGCGAAAGCCATGCCTTCGAACATACCAGCATCTGACACCTCGGACGTAGATGCCACTGACTCTTCTCTCAGCCTCGAGGGCTCATTAGCGACGGACTTCGTAGTAGACGCTGCAGCGCGTCGCGTGCTACGCGTAGGCGTTTCTGCACCCAACGAATGTCCTTTAGCGGACGGCGTCTGGTCGCGCTCAGACGCAATAGCGGTGCCATTCGGGGGATGGAAAATGCGGTCGGCAAAGTGGGTGATCATATTGTGAGTGATCTTCACGTTTGTAACCATGACTTCTGCAACCTCGCCCTCGCTTTGAGCCGCCGCTCCGGGAGCCGGCATACTGTTGCGCTGTGTGACTCTAGCTTGCACGTACAGTGTGACGTGCCCATGTATATCCACACCATTGGCACGGTCCTCATCATCGACCGCTTTTCTGCCGAACGATTTGATGAGCCAGGTCTTGCTGCGAAACCCTTCAAAATCGATTCTGACTGCGTCGTCAATCTTCAAGTCGAGAGAACGTACGTCCTTCGCATCCACAGTTGTGATGGTGGTGTCGTCGAAGCGAAGGGTGTGGCTTTTACCGTCCGCAGCCGTGCTGAGCCATGTAGCTGGATAGTATGCATTGTATGAAACACCTGTGAACCTGGCGAGGACTCGCTCAGGTGCCTCAATTGTCAAGCCCTGCGCGGGAACCACCGCCGCCGCCATTGCATGGTCGGTTTCGGCCGCTCGTGAGATTTGATCAGAGTCTGTGTCATTCGGCAAGGATGTGTCTCCGGAGGTAGTTTCTTCGGCAGCCTTTTCAACAACCGTTTTCAGTTTAGAGCTCACTTTCCGTGATACAGGCTTGCGCTCAGCCGCGCGTGAGACAGATGGCTTTCGACCAGAGTGACCATTCTTGGCCTTCGTCACCTTTGCTGCAAAGTTGGGTCGTCCAGACAACAGCTGACTCGCTGCCTTTGACCCGGCCTCTTCCCTTCTTCTGACACTTTCAGGCGTATCAGGTGCCTTGGTTTCCTCAGGTGTTGCGGAAGGGATCTCAGTGGCTTTCTTCGGGCTTGACCGAAGAGCTTCGACGAAGTTGATGGGCGCAGCGAGACCAGTCGGGATATCAGACTCGGGAACCGCAGCTTTCACTGGGCTCGAGGGGGCAAAGACAGATTCACTCGCAGACTCCGAGCCAGCAAGCTCCATGCTAGGGAGGCGTGATCGCCTTTTAGAAGCATCGTTCGTTAGTAATCTTCGACGTTTGGTAGGCTTCTCACTTGGAGGGCTGGAAAGCATATCCATGAAGTTTTGGTCGTCCATTGAGATGACGTTGCCCATGATCGCATCCATATCGAGTTGGCTTTCTCCACTGAACTCGGGAGGAGAAGGGTCGCCAGCGATGTCAGCAAACCGACGCACGCCTGCCGCTTTCAGCGGTGTTGGCATACTCTGCTGTGAGGCTTCCACTTTGGACAGTTCCCTCACAAGTTTCGGTTTCTCCGGTGAATAGCCCAACTCGTCCAAATGCGTCTGTGCAGTTGAGAAAGGAGCCACAGCATTGCTTTCTGCAGCAGTCTCAAACATGGTCTCTTCTTGTACAGACTCGGCTTCGTTGCGATCTGCGCGGTCAGGCTGATCACTCTCAGGTATTTCGCGTGTGCTTCTCCTGCTCTCCGACATGAGCCCCTGACGAGCCAGGGAAGGTTCAACATCGTCTCTTTGCTCTGCGCTGTTGTCCTCCTGGACAGGTGGACTCGAAGGAACACGGTTCACTCCAGCCTGACCTTTGCTAGACTCTTGAACGAATTGTTGCGACAACGTCGACGAATTTGGTACACGATTCGAGGCTCGCACAAGTTCCTGGCTCGTAGCACCTACGTATTGTGAGCCCGGTATGATCGAGGACGTGACCTGTTGTCCAATTGATTCTTTCGCAAGCAGAGATCGTTGAGCCTCCAGTCTTTCTGGTTGTGAGTCCGCTACGGCAGGCTGCGTTCCAGCGGCGACTTCTCGCAGAGCATCATCGGCGCCGTGCATATGAGCATCTTGATTTGGCTCGATTTCCTCTTCAATGTCGCTATGATATGACCTGGCTTCGTCTCCAGACTCGTCCTCGTTGTGCGCATCTGTGTGTGCTTGAGCTTCGTCTTCTTCATCATCAGGGTCTCTTTGACTCCTAAGCACTGTCTGGCCGTACTCGTCGTAAACGTCATTGTCATCATTGTTGTCGTCATACCCTTCGACATCAGGCACTCCCTCGCCGTCATGCGCGTCCTCTGCCTCCACAGGGAGTTCGATCTCCATGCCATCCCCGTCGTCTGTATCCTGTTCGTCATCTGATATGTCAAATTGGACACGGCCTTGCTTGTAAAGAGTTCCGGGAGTGACCAAGTCGATTGTAGCAGTCTTTCTGTTAGCGGAAGCAGAACCGTGTCCTGGACGAGGAGGTGCGCGATATCGGCTCCACTCGTCGATTGCTTGGTCGCTTAACACGCGCTGTAGCCGTTTTCTATCAAGACGCATCTCTTGAGTATCATCCTCGTCGTCCTCTCCGCGCTCGGCAATGGCATCTGGTCCGAACCGATTCTGTAACTCCAAGTCCTGTCTCAGCCTGGCGGCGCGCCGCTCCTGAGACTCCCGCATGCTAGTGTACGTATCTCTTGGTTCGCCGGCGGTAGAAGCGTGAGGGTTGCGCAACATCAACATTGGTGATGAGCTTGCAACGCCAGGCGAGAGGTTGCTGTTCATATTGGGAGAGGGTCGGTCGGCTATTGGGTCGGAATGTGCTGCGTCAGCTGTTGGCGCTGTCGGAGATGAGAGTGCTTGCGTCTGGTCGAAGAGTTGAGTCGCACTGAGTGTGGGTAGCTTTGAGGTCATGCCAAACATCTGGGAGAATCCAGCGGGTGTCTTCCTCGATGCATCAGTCGCAGATGTTGGTATGTCGCCGCTTCTCCCTCGCTGATCACTAGACAGGCCAGGCGTCCTCGGCGCAAAGCTCCCATTCATACCAAAATTGTTCTGACTCTGTGTCTCCGGGCCTGCGAGAAGTTCTTCGATGCCCGAGGTCGCTGACTTCGCTCCAGGAGACCCCTCCCTGTGCCATACTCCATCCAGATCCACAAAGCCATCATCGCCTTGGTCCATTGTATGTTGTGTCCTTCCTGTGGTGCCGTATGTGTTCTCATCGTTCATGGCATTTGCGTCAAAATGTAGGATTGTCTTTTTTGGTGTAGTGCCAGACGATCTAATCATCGACTCGGTATAGTCCCGGTAGACTTGTGATTCCA
The DNA here is from genome assembly GCA_022828445.1 of Graphiopsis chlorocephala. Classification (NCBI taxonomy): domain Eukaryota; kingdom Fungi; phylum Ascomycota; class Dothideomycetes; order Cladosporiales; family Cladosporiaceae; genus Graphiopsis; species Graphiopsis chlorocephala. The sequence goes on along the minus strand of JAIZZJ010000011.1, from coordinate 1,414,031 downwards.
TGGGCTGTGTGTCACCGCCAGCATAGCCGTGAAATGAAAACGCTCGTGTCATCGTCGCGTCCTGCGCTGGTGTCTGTCGTGCCATGGCATCTATCTCGGCGGGAGCACTCTTGGATGGGGTCAATCGCGGGACTTGCAATGTCTTACGTGGTGCTGAGACAGCGGCGACATGAGAGGCTGCGGTGCCTGAGGGTTGTGACAAGGTCTGCGACGGATGCGACCCGTCATGTTCTGTGCTGTTCACCTGTGGCCGTGGCGCCTGCGCGGCGACGGAAGGTTCGCCATCCTGCAGGGATGCATGCGTTAGTCTATGTGATCAGCGCCAGCGTGTTGAGCGCGGCCGAGCAAAGAACAAACCTGTAGCAGATGGCTCTGCAGTGCCGCGATATCTGGTATGGGCACGCTACCCAAGCTGTCCTCGCCTAGCGAAGCCATTGCGCGAGTATGTGAGCATGGGATGTGTGTGTCTCAGAGCTGGTCGAGTTGAGTTGAATTGATTCCAGGCAATCGTCGCGCTTCTCACCGTCACGAGAATGACGCGAAAGCCCGAGCGTCAATCTCCCCGCTAATGCATGCACTAAACTGGCAAGTCGTCAATGAAGCTGTGACGTTTTTCATACAACTCGTGCTGTTCTCTCTTCAACGACACTATCTTTATGTCCGCTGTACTGTGCTGGCTCGACACGTCTAGTCCTTGTATCGACCTTGGTCACAGGACAATCGCCTCGCACCGAACTCTAAACCATCTACTGCATTTCGGTCGGTTATTCGAAGCTCACCAACAGTATCTAGCATGTGCCCACACAGAGATCGGTGTGCTTAAACAGTTATGATACCTCGTCGTGGCCTTCCTACGACAAGTACTTGTGCTCGCTTTGAGTGGCATAGAATCGATACGTTGTCGTTACGTGGTTGTGGAAGTATGAACGAAGATGAGGTGTTCCAGAACGATTTGCCTTTGCGGAGGGTCTAAATAAGGTTTACGACCTGAGCCGTTGATACAGATGCTCAGGCGTCTAGCTCTCTCAGCTCGCAGTCTCTATGAGCCGCCGTATGCCATCCCTTGGCTATAGCAAACATGTCTATACGCCCGTTCCCAGCCGATAAGGACTGCATCGACTTCATGAGAGATGGAGGTCAACCAGTGCCGGATGCCGACATCAGTGGACTGGGCGTCATCCTAGCTTTCACCGTCAGCGCATATCTTACATTTGCTCTGGTTCTTGCGTCCTATCTCTTTGGCCAAGTGGATGGATCTTTACTGAACACCGTGGATACAAGCGTCTTTCGCGTCCGGCCTTTTCGCCCACCTGAGGCTCGCGGCGGAAGGCCAACGCCACTTCGCATCAGTCTGGCTCTTCGACAGGCTATTCTTGCATTGAGCGATCAGCAAATCGTGACTGGCATTGCTATTCTGGCCGCTGGTTTCCAAGGACTTAGACTCGGAGGCATTGATTCATATCATTACCAGACTGTGATTTACCTGGCATGGATGTCAAGCAGTGTCCACCTTTCTGCGCTATCGATTTTGGCTCCGATTCTCAAAGAACGGCCAGCCCTGAGGATCTGGCGGCTTGTTGGTATGCTAGTTCTTCTGGTCTTACTAGTGATCGCTCTCATTCCGACAGCCAGTAACGACTGGGGTCTAATTACATGGAAGGATATGGCTCCTAACAACAGTGGCTGGGGTGTGCCGGCTGTTTGTTTTTGGGCTACGACGTGAGTGATCGCCAAACCTCTCACTGACTCTCCTTTCGTATAACCACAACACGTCAACGTATGTGTGCTGACGAGTATATCACAGCTATGGAGACGGAGTCAATCCGGATGCAGTACTAGGCTTTTTGATCTTATTCATCAGCTATGCCTGGAAGGTTGGCGGTATGTTCGATGGTGTGTGCTCAGCATATCAACGATGGATAAGACATCCTGTCCAGTGGGGCTTCGAGAAACTTTTGACGTTTACAGCCCGGAGGTACCTCTCCGCGCAGGCCCGAAATAACGCACAACGATTCGGCTGGCTACTTCTTCACCGTATAGTTGTCGCGGTCTGGGTGCCCTACTTTGCCGTCTTCGAAACTCTTGCCTCGTTCTCTACAGCTGTCTGGATTGCATGTCTAGGGCTGGTCTTCGGTACAATCCAGATAGCTATACCACGCAAACAGAATCAGCCACTTCTGGGAGTGAACGAAAACCTGTGGGGCTTCGGACAGCTTGTGCCTCTCATACTATTGATACAGCCTTTGTCTGTTGTCTGGGAGCACCTTATTTATATTCCCAAGAAGCCTTCCCAGGAGGAATCTGAAGACCGAAGTATCAACCCTTCCTTGGAAACGGCCACACCGAAGGCATATGAAACTCGCGTCAGCGAACAAGTGCAACAACACACATCTCTCCTGGGTTATCTGGCAATACACGGGCCCGTCAAACCAGCGCATCGCGTCTTATACCAGCCGACTGCAGTCGAGAGCATGTTGCTAAGATCGAATCTCTTTCACCTCAACGTCCTCCTCACCCAACCTGCTATACTCGCAGCATCTGTTCTCGCATTTAACACTGATGCATATCTAATTGGCTATTCGACGACGGGCAACTGGAATTACTTTTGCATTGCGCTTGGCGCTTACGTTGGCGCTGCTTGGCTTTCGACTTTTTGCCTATTACCTTGGTTTGCGCTGGGACGTATGGCAGAAGGGCCGCGAACAACGTACGCGTCAACTAGCGAGCAGGTGGAGGATGGTGTCAGCCTTGGTGGATATCACGTAGGGTCTTGGAAACAACCTTCATGAGACAAAACTATGACACATGGTGGCCGGCACTGTCAAGGCCTTACACAATCTCCTTCTCCGACGGCGTACTTCGTTGCATACTCTGGAAGGGTCTTCTCAGCGGGCTAACGTAGTGTACAGAGCGAACAGAGCATCATAAAACTGTTACTTCTGTGTCTAAGCCACTTAGCGTGATTGCTCTCTTGCATCACCAAAGAGGTTATTCTAGGGACGCTGTCGGGGACGGACATGCTAAGCTTCCACCAACGCCGAGCACGCAGCTTGGTACAAGAGGCAATAGAGCTCTAAGGCTCGTTCACGCCAATCGAGACCATATTCACCGCAGTTGGCTCCAAAGCTATAAGACCTGCGTCGAGTCGCAAACGATCTCGAACCATCGAAAACACCACAACCAAGGTCCGATCCACATCCATCAAGACAAACCATCCCACTCCACAATTCAAGTCCGTCAAAAGCAATGTGGTCATTCCCAGGTTTCTCTGGTGGTTACTTCCCTCCTCCTTTCAATATGCCAGGCGCCGACGGCTGGACGTCCTCCCTCGACTCCCGTACTAACATGCGCTCCCGCTACGGCAAGCAAACCTACCTCGGCAGCGGCATGAACCACCACGACTTCATCAGCTTCTCGCTCACCAACGCGAAAGAGCCATCCAACGAGACCCTGATCGTCATGAACCCTGTCAGAGACTATCATTACAAGGGCCTAAAGACCGCCAGGCTGGAAGCGTTGTTCGAGGAATTATCGGATCTGCAGGAGGCGCGGATGGGGAACCCGACGCAAGTGTTCGAGGAGTGTGAGATGCGGCAGATGACGCTTGATACGCTAGCGGAGGAATTGCAGCGGAGGAAGCAATGGTCTGGGAGTGACGACGGGGAAGATCTCGATGGTAATAAGGAGGATGAGTGATAGTGCCGGGGGTTATGTTTCATCAACCTCGTGGCAAGAATGGTGGATGAATCAACGAGTGGCGTTTGCTTGATCGCAGAATTGCTGTGGCCTTCCGAGACATCGAGAATAATTGATTTATTCACCATCAAGATTGAGCAATCGATCGATATGGTATTTAATGAATGACATCTAAGGCGTGATATCCTATTCCATATGCACAGCCCCACAACTTCAAAGACGGCATGCAATCAATCACCGAAGACCGCACACCCAAATACCACCACCGCACCACTCCCCTCCTCCCAACCGACTCCATCTCCCCCCTCGGTTCCGGTAACATCTTCACCGACATCATTATACCAACCAACAACACTTGTTCTACACCAAATCACCGGCGGACGACAATCGTGACCGCGGTTTTCTCGCCACAAATTGGAATCGACTACGCATAGAGAACCTGCGAAGCGTTCTTCTCGAGGTGAAAGAGAGCAGGACAGTGTATAGGGCGCAGCAGCCTGATGATCATCCGCGATTTGGGCGACGCGAGGCGCTTGCGAGAGAGCACAGTATCAAACTTATTGGGCAAGCGATTGCGGATCAGCAGGAGAGACGGAAACGGCAAGAGACGCAGGTGAGATCGACGAGTATGTGTGCTGCGATGTGAGAGATGCGGTGTCCACGAGCCTAGTAGGGCAAGCAGGTGATTAGCTGTCGTGGCCGGCGAGTTTCGTGTAGATCGAAGATTCAACGATCCAATCTCGCATAGTTCCAGATCCCAGATCTTCAATAATACAGCAAGCAAGCAAGCAAGCAAGCCATACTTTTCCGGTCTCATATAGAACAGAGCCTAGTTAGACTAGGACCAGCGCAAGCACCAAACTCTTCTCTACTTCCACTTCCACCACACCCACAATGTCCGAACACATCTCACTCGGGGACCAACACAACCACCAAGCCAACGATCGTCTCGCATTCTATAGCCCCGGCGGCTCCTACGACCACATAGTGATAATCTACCATCCCGTCCACACGCACCAGCTCCGGCAACAGTGGCAAGCGGAAAACTATGAGTTGCTCGGTCAATTCTGGAAAAACCTGCTCGAGTCTCATACCTCGCACAGACAAGGGGGCGCGGATCACACGTCTACGGAGATGCTGGTTAGACAGTCGACTTTGATCACGGTAGTAAGGAAAATGCTCGAGAGTGGTTTTGAGATGAGTGTTGGGAGCGGTGGTGGTGTGATTTTGGAAGGCAGAGGAGTGGGGTGAAATGTAAAATTGGTATCATTGTGTCTCGAACAAAAAGGTGCGCATCAGAGGCAAACCTGCCTTCACCGATAACGCCCTGTCTACCTTCCTTCCGGTAAACTCAGCAGGATCGACGCTTCTCCAGAGAACGCCTCTTGCATTAGCCATGCACATACAACGTCGTAATAGAACGTCCAATAACGGAATCGTGTAGAACCTTGTGAAACAGCTCAGATACCACTCCTGTGCACAACAGCGCCTCCACGCCTGAACTGCACCGTCTCCCTTCTCACCAGCACTTGCAGGGCGCGATTGAGAGCTTGTTCGCTGTAACCCTTGCGATCGACAAAGTCTCTGCGGAGAGTAGCCAGACTGGCAGTGAAACCCATGGGCAAACGACGACGAAGCTCTTCCTCAACCTTGTGCACCTCCTCGACCATTTCGCGGTTGCCGCCGCCGCCGAGGGCGCTTGTGTCGCCGCCGGCAGACATGACGGCGTCCATGGTGGAGCCGAGGAACAAGCGGATGGCTTCGTCGACGTGCTTCTCCGTCGCGATGGGCGCGAGTTCGAGCTTGGCGAGAGACTCTGAGATACGGACTAGCGATTCGAGTTGACGGACTGTAATGGGGATGCTGGAGCGCTGGTTGGCATCTGCTTCGGCGCGAGCGACTTGTCTTCTGATGCTGACGAAGTGGGAAGACAGCTTTTCGGCTGCTTCTGGGCTAAGTCGAGGCGCGCAGCGCGATTTGGCGTATGAGATGTAGCGCTTCATTTTCTCCACAGAGATCTCGGCCTGTGCTGCTTCTGGGTTGTTGGTGTTGGCTTGGCCGTTCATGTGCAGGTTCATGACATGCTTGGCGATGGTCTCGTCGCGGTTCCTGTCGTGGGTATCGCGGACGATGAAGATGAGATCGAAACGTGACAAAATGGTCGTTTGGAAGTCAATGTTCTCGCCTGGTGTCTTGAGATCGTCATATCGGCCAAAGATAGGGTTGGCTGCAGCGAGGACACTTGTGCGAGCGTTGAGAATTGTGGTGATACCGGCTTTGGCGATGGAAATGGTCTGCTGCTCCATAGCTTCGTGGATGGCAACACGATCTTCGTCGCGCATCTTGTCGAACTCGTCAATGCAGACAGCACCGCCATCAGCAAGCACCATAGCACCACCTTCGAGGTAAAATTCTCGCGTTGACGTATCGCGTTGTACAGAAGCTGTGAGACCGGCTGCACTGCTACCCTTTCCTGATGTGTAAATGGCGATCGGTGAGCATTTTTCGACGAACTTGAGCAACTGTGATTTCGCAGTACCAGGATCACCAAGAAGGAGCACGTTTATGTCACCTCTTAGACGCATACCATCTGGGAGAATCTTCTTGCTACCACCCATGAGAAGACAGGTGATAGCTTTCTTGATGTCGGCATTCCCGAAGATGGAAGGAGCGATGCAGCTTGAGAAAAGTTCGTAGAGATCTGGTCGTCGTGACATCTCGAGGAACTCTTGCTCCTCCTCTTCTGTGAATTGCATGGTTGCACCACCCTGATTGTGTGAGATGTCTGTTTGAATACCCACAGCGCGGAGGTATGGGTTCCGGATGGCGACAGCGCCACTGTTCTTGCTGTTCTTCTGGCTGTTGTAGATGCTGAAGACACCCATGACTGTGCATCGTGAACCCGGTACGACTCTGTTTGCCAAGTATCGGTCTGCACTGACAAGAATGTGACGAGGCAGCTCACCTACAGGCACATCATCCGGCGCTTCTTGTAGCTTGAGTACTTGCTGGTCGATGAACTGACTCTTTTCGTGGACAACAAAGTATGGGTCAAGAGGGCATTTGTCGCTTCCGTCGTTTTGGTCACCCTTGGGTCTGCCGCATACTCTTGGAAGTGTGATACCGCTGAAACCGGAGCTCACGGCAATGTGCTCTACATGGCCGCAGTTTCTGCATTGTATGTGAAGGCTTGTGGCCTTGGAGGAGAGTGTGCTGGCGCCAATGACGATGCCTGGTATGCGGACGAGGTGGGCGACGTTTGTTGCGGTCAGACCACGAATGGAAGTTTGGGAGACTGAGGAGTGTAGCAGGAGCTGGTGGCTGGGTAAGGATCGGGCGAGCTCAATGTCTTCTTCGCTCCGTGAGGGGTAGAGGATGCGCTGGGTGCACGTGCGTAGTGCTGCCTCGAACTTGAGGTGTTGTTAGTACTAGTGGCAAGCAGATGCAGAGCAGGCTCACGTACGAGAGGAATGTAGTCTGCGGGCTCGTTGTTCAGCTTTTGCGCCAGCTCTTCGTCGTACTGGATGAGATGTGAGATGTCGACGTCGCAAAAGTACTGTTTTGACAAGACATTTTCGCGGATCTGGTCGCTGTGATAGTGTTACTAACAAGCTGATAGTCGCGACAGCGTAAACAGCGTACCGGTATATGAAGGCATTGTCGACGGCGAAAGACAGGATGAAGTCGACCAGCTTCTTCTGCACCTGGTTGTTGCTCTCCTGCCCGGCGGAGACCTCGCTCTTCTGCTCTCCCCAGAGGTCAAGGGAATATGTTGTCTGGCGATCCATCTTGTGTGTGTGTGGAATTGTGGTGCGAGGCGTGAAGTGTCACCCTGAGGCCGTGTGATGGTGGTGATGCTGGTATCGCTGTGTTTGTGTGTGCGGGGAGGTGGACGACGTTTTGGTTGCGAAAGCAATCGAACGCGACGCGCCCGTCTCGTGTCGTGTTAAAGCGGCTGCATTAGCGTCCCCTTGATTGTTAGGGCTGGCTGCTGCTGGCTGCTGCTGGCTGCTCTCGCTCCGAGCCGAGTCGCATGGCTCATGAGGCTGTGGAGATTGGAACCCCGGAAGAAGCATCGCCGCTCGTCAACTCCCAAGCACGCCAGCTGTCTGTCGGCTGAGAGATGATAATAATCCCACTCCACCCCATCCCCCCCTTGAGCTCCTCATGAGGCCGTCATCACCGCCGCCAACACTCCTTTCCGCCCCTCTCCGCCGGCCATGTCAGCGCCCTCGCCGCGCATCTCCATCGACAGCAGCTCCCCATCGTCACCCCGATCTGTCTCGGCCTTCCCGTTTCCCAGCCAGGAGTCTGCCAATCGCCCGTCGTCAAACAGTAGATACCAGCCAAGGAGAGGAAGTGCAGGTAGTATTGCATCCGTAGGCTCAATAGGCGGTGCTCTCGACGCCAGGTCCCGACGCGGCAGCTCTGTCCGTGAAACTGGCCACAATGCCATCTCCTCTCTGCTACAGCCGCCCATTGTGCGCACAGGACTACTCCCACATACCCAGGCTTCTGCCGCTGCAGCAGGCTTCAAGGCACCAACCACCAAGGACATCCCTCCAGTCACCCTAAGCAACATTCCTCATGTGCTACCAGACAACTTCCGCGACTACTTGACTAGGATTGGACCTTTGTTTGACAGCTTCCAGCGTGGGAGGTCAGAGGCTGATCCAGCAACTTGGCTTAAGAAAGATAAGGAGCTGGAGAAGACGGACCGCTTTGCAGAGGCATTGGATAGGAAACTCGGCAGAGACGGTCCTGCTTCACCCACGCTGTCGCGGCAAGGCTCTTTCGCGCTATTATCACCAACCGACTCACCCACTGCGCCACCACGTCGAGTGTCTTCAGCAATAAATCGAAGGAATCGCAATGAGCCAACACCTTTGACCACGATCCCAACAGTATACTTTGACGAGGATTTCCACCTGGAGAACCCGCGAACTTTCGATGTCGTCTCTGAACGTGCTGAGATTGTGCGTCCCCCACCTGGAACACCAGTCGTGGAGCAGAAGGCAGCAAATGGCACCTTGTTACCACCCAGAAAATCATTGGCGACAAATGCTATTTTGCAAGAGAAGCTGAGCTGGTATATGGACACAGTGGAAGTACATTTGATCAATAATATCAGCACGGCAAGCAGTGGTTTCTTCACGGCATTAGGTAGTCTGAAAGAGCTGCAGACTGAGGCAGAAGAGAGTGTGGCTAAGATTCAGGGCTTGCGGGAAGATCTCAGACGATTGGATAAAGAAGTCGCGGTGGGAGGCCTTGAAGTTGCTGCGAAGAGAAGGAGGAAGGAAAACGTGCGAAAACTAGGCCAGGCTACGGTTCAAGTGCAGGAGGTGGTGGAGACAGTGAAAAGGACAGATGATTTGGTTGATGAGGGCAACTTTGAAGAAGCCGCTGATCAAATGGACAAGGCCGGACGCTTGATCTGCGGACAGCAGGAGCCTGGAACTGAGAGAGCCGATCTCATCGATCTCCGACCGTTGAAAGCGCTTCAAGGGTTGGATGCTGGTATGCAAGAGCTGCAGTACCGCATTGGCACTGGATTCGCACAACGATTTACGATGATTTTACTTACTGACCTGCGACAACATGTTGAAAGAGTACCAAAGACGGACACCTTGAAGCGCTGGTCGCGACAACGAGGTATCAACCCTCTTTACATGGAGACGACCCCAGAACTCCGGACGGAACTTCTAGCAAGTCTCAACGGCCTTGCGAGATGTGGACATACAGCACCAGCAATCGCCGGGTTCAGAGAAGCTGCCATGAAGGAGATGAAAACATTAATTCGAAAGTACTTGCCCAGTAGTACAGACGATGATGCCGATAGCATGGTTTCGACCAGCACACGCGGCGGCAAGGGATTGTCACAGCAAGATAAGAGCAGCATCCTGGCACGCAATCTTCGAGCTTTGGATCATGAGGATGCAGAGAAAATGTTAATCGATATCTATACCTCTGTAGGAGAGGCGCTGCGCAGACTGTCAACGCAAACGAAGGTCCTCCTAGATGTGACCAGCCAGATGCAATCGCCTCCTGATTCCAGAACGTCTCTGGAAGGCACACGATCCCCTCCGAGATCACCAAACATAGCCTCTTTGAGCGAGAAGCTCGTCAATGGATCGCCAATCATGCCACCAAGGATCAACGTGCAAGACGACATAAGCCAGGCCCTGGACATGTCAAGCTTGCTGGGGCTTGCAGTCGACACCGCACAAACACAGATCACTCGAGTTCTCAAAGTAAGGAACGATCAAAGCACACGTCTGTCGAAGGGCCAGTTCCTTCGCTACTTCACACTTAACAGGCTCTTCGCGGATGAGTGCGAGGCTGTATCTGGCAGAGGCGGCTTAGCACTCCGAGGTGTCATCAATGCCCAGATCAATGGATTCGTATCAGTCTTGGGCCAGATCGAGTGTTCTCGTATATCAGACAAGCTGGATTCGGATACCTGGAATGCCGTTGATGTGACGGAGAATGACCAGGCGCAACTCGACAAGCTACTGGCAGCCATGGACAAGGATCCACCAGAATGGACATCTGACACGCCACCAGTATGGGAGCCCATGACTTCAGCAACTCAAGACACGAACGACAATGCTGTCATGAATGGCACTGCTATCGCAGCTGAGAAGCCTTCAACACCAGTCCCAAACAGCAAGAATCAAACCAAGCCCGCCATCATCGACCAAAACCGCTTCATCCTGGTATCCAGCGCCACAACCCTTCTACCAATCCTCAACACCCTCTTATCCCTAACCTCATCACTCCCCTCTCTAACACCCCAAATCTCCACCTCCCTCCTCGAAGTCCTCCGCGCCTTCAACTCGCGCTCCTCCCAACTCATCCTCGGCGCCGGCGCCACCCGCATCGCTGGCCTCAAAAACATCACCACCAAACACCTCGCCCTCTCCAGCCAAGCGCTCTCCTTCGTCATCGCCCTCGCACCGTACCTCCGCGAGTGCGTCCGCCGCCACCTGCCCTCGGGCCAAACCAACGTGCTGGCAGACTTCGACAAGACAAAGCGCTTGTACCAAGAGCACCAATCCGGCATCCACGACAAACTCGTCGAGATCATGACTGCGCGCTCTTCCGCGCACGTCAAAGCTATGCTCGCTCTCAACTTTGACAACGCTTCCGCGTCGCCGTCACCATATATGGAGACTCTGACCAAGGAGACCATGACGTTGCACCGGGTCCTCTCCCGGCATCTGAACGAAGGCGAGGTCTCGATGATCGCGCGCCGGATCGCCGCCGAGTACAAGTCGCAGTGGATCAAGGCTTTCGGCGAAGCGGAGGTCAAGACCGAGAAGGGGAAGAGGGCTTTGGTCAAGGATGCGGAGAGTTTCGAGGCGAAGTTAGGGAAAGTTGAGGAGTTTGGAAGTGTAGGGAAAGAGGTTCTTGGGCTAGTCAAGACAAAGTTTGGGGTTTCGGACGAGAAGGCCAAGACGGAGGTGAAGCCTGAGAACGAGAAGAAGGAGGAGAAGGCAGAAGCTGTGCCTGCTCCTCCCGAGAAGGCAAAGGGTGAGAATGGAGACATTGATGTTGGAGAGCAGCGGAATGGCGAGGAGGCTAAAGGATAGATCAATCATGATATGTTCAAAAGGCTGGTTGAATAATTTGTCCTCAAATGCTGCCAATTTCCTCAGCAGAACCCAACAGCACACAGGTTGCAATATGCCATTTGCTTATAGGCTCGTCTATTGGACCAGCCTGGGGACCTGACTGGGCTTCCTACATCTCAAGAGAGTACCCCGCCATGCATGCCTGTGTCGAGGTAGCCTTCACACAAAGCTACAGCCCACTTTGACCATGCCATGAACGCAGCACATGATCCCTTCGGCATAGAGCGTAACCGTTCAAATTGGCATCAGTCCCGCTTGCACCGATCCGCCATGGAGAGCATTTGGACCATGGCCCAGGTTGGACGGCTCGAGTTCGCGGCAACATCCGTCCTGCTCGCTATAAAAGCGAAGCAGCAGTCGATTCGTCCTGCCGAGCAGTCCAATGATGAGTCCGATGATGACTGCGAGCCCGAAGAGGATCAAGAGGATCATACGACCTCGAAGCCCACTCCTCAACTCTCCACACACCGTTGTGATGCACTCATAGACAAGTTTCTGGACAGGCTGGCGGAAGTGTTCTCGCGCGAGAAGTCGTTTCCGCAGAGCTCTAATCGGCAAGACTCGGAGCACGTCACGGCGACCGCGTGGATCAAATCAGACGCAAAACATCCGCTCACTATCATTGTGGCTAAGAATAAAGGCTTTCTCGACGAGCGCGACGTTAAGATGCTGGTCAGACTCAAGCAATGGCTTCGGGTTGTTGCAATCACGGGTCGCGATCGATCGATCCAAACTGACAGTATCTGGGCTGGTGACGGAGGACTAGTAGAGTTCTCTCGTGGCCGTCTGTGGTACCACATCTCCCAGATCAAGAAGATCAAGAAACTTGATGAGACAGTGGTCAATTCGACGGCGCTTTTTGGGGACATTGCTGTTCGGATCGCGGAAATGCAGAGTCTCTGTTGTGGTGTTCGCCACAATTCGCCTGCGCAGCAGTTCAGTAGTATTGTTAAGGCGGCATATGATAACAGATCCAGGTGGAAGGGCCGTTCAGTTCAAGCAGAACACAAGGAAGCTGTTCGAGCCATCAACATGCTAGGACGACTACGAGCAGCGTACGAGTGCTTCAAGTCTATTGCACTCACGTTCGACGACGTCCGCATAATGGATATGGAACCCGTCAACCTCTGCCAATACGAAACTGTACAAATCAACGCAGGTGTTTTCGATGAGCTCTTGCAAAAGCTTTCTGCAGATCTGGAACTACCCGAGGAGATCCTCGAGTCCAAAGCCGCATGCAAATACAAAAACGCTTCAAGCCTGCACGTCCATGCCGAAATGCAGATCTTGATCAACCTCGGACAGAATCCTGAGTGGCACAAACGAGCTCATCCATACATCGGCGTGAGCAAGAAACTCTGCTTCCTTTGCGACCACATCCTTCAAAACTACAGTCCTCTTGCTCAGCAAGGCACCCGACGTCCTACCTTCAAGGCCCGACCTTGCCACGGTAAAATCTATCCGCTCTGGGCACTTCCTCTGTGCGTGGATTTGCTCCCAACCTCTAAGCTGTCGCTGGCAACCGCTATAACGTATGCGTATCGACTGATGCGACAGAATTTGCAGCCGCAGCAGAAGCTGGGGCTGCACCCTGCAATAGCGGAGTCAACAGCAGGAGTCACGAGCGCAGGATCGCTGTCCGCAGACCTTACAGTCTTGAAAAATCAACATCTGACAGATCATAAACCTCGACGCACACCGAGTATTGCAAACGAAGGGAAGCGATCCGGCGGGTTCGGACCTAGGATCGCAAAAGCCAAGGTCGGTATACTGCCAGTAGACGGAACGGAACCAAGTATGGTCTCGATTGCATTTCATGCCCCCTCCGAGACATCGGGGCACAGAACGGTAGAGGCTGGACGACACTTTGTGCCAAATTTCCGTCGCTACTGGGGCACCCACCAATTCGAACGCCGGTTATGGAACATAACATTTGAGAATCAGGCCGGTGAGAGCTGGAATGGCAATTACAGGCTCTACTAAAACGAGAACCCTTCACTCCGCAAGAACGAAACTGTCAAAAGACTCCTGGGTGAGAAGGAGATCAATCTCATGAGAAGGTTTTGGTATGGTGATGTCTTCTTCATGAAGTACTCCGAGCATCCCCAAACCTCCGCATTCGAAGTGCACGACTTGCCATTTACCATCTCGCAATGTCAATTCGCCCTGGAGCAAATTTTTGGAGACATGTGGGAGAAGAAGACCTTGGAAGTCGAGTTGGAGCAGGACCAGTTCGTTGCCTAACGACAAGACAAGCTCGAAGCGGACAAAGCGATTCTCTTGCAAAGGATGTTAGTTCCATTCGCCCCTTTCGTCCTGACTTTACAAGGCTAATCTTCTCATTCGCAGGTCGCCGATGTAGCAGGCGATACTCAAACTCATGCCGCCGAGCACGCTCGACTATCTTGCAATCACTGACTGTGATGATGGCGCAACGAGAGACGTAAGGGTTGAAGAACATCCTGATGACCCAACCATGGTCAGGGTCAGCTCCATGGTGAGGCAAACGGCTTTGGAAACAAGAGGCTGGACGGGGTTCAATAGCACCCAACTGTGAGGTGCCCGTATTATTTTGACCATGATGTATATTCAGACAATCGGATCACCGGTGTTCAAGATACACCCTGTGGAGCATCATGCACAAAGAGCTGAACTTGTGAAGTACTTGGTACATTGAAAGTGAAAGCATTTCTCTGTTCTACAACCGAGGCCTGGGCCCTCATTCAATAGCCAAAAAGCTACTTCTAAAATATTTAGGTATAAAACATGCAGACTTATTCAAACCACCATGCTGAAGGATTTCTTTCCCGAGCCACAAGGCCAAAACAAAAACGAAATTAGTACGGCCCATGGAGTCCGAAAAAGAGAAGAAACGAGAAGTCCCGATCGGGAAATTCAGGAAGAACGAAAGCAAGTCTCGAGTTGAGACCAAAAGAAAACGGAACGAACAATAAGCCAACTGGTGGTAGTACAAAACCGCCAAATCAAGCACACTCCCACTCCGCAAACACGCACCACCTCGCACTCCGATCCGCAAGAACGAGACCGCGCCACGTCCCTTTCTCGCCAATCTTGATGACCGTCTCCCACGCCGTCGTCAACCCGACATCCGTCTCTTCAACAGCCCTGTTGCCATACTCTTGCTTGCGCGTGAGACGGATGATCTTCTGGCTCGGGCTCTGAATCGCCAGTTTAGCGGGCTTTTGCTGCGCCGCGGTCATGGGCGCAGCAGGGTTGGAAGTGTCTGAGCCGCTTTGTGAGATGGACGCGGAGCCGGAGACCATGCTCATTGCGCTCGCGGGACGGGTGATCATCATTGGGTTGGGGCTTGGTGCTCGGCCTCCGGCGCCGGTGCTGTTGGAGCCCCATGTGTCAGGCGTGAAGCGCGATAGGCTCGAAGGGTGCTGGCGGACGTGGAAGACGAAGGTGTTGTTCATGACGAGGCGTTTGCACTGCGGTTGCACGATGTAGAGGTCATGGCGCTGCGCGTGGGGTGTTGGGTGGCGGATGAGGAAGTCGTAAGGTGGGTTCTGACCGATGTGCGTGATTGGCAAGGCAAGAGCGAGAGCGTGAGGGTTGTCTTTGATACTGTGCATCATACCACGTTTGCCAGCGTAGATCTTGAGTACAGCTTGTCCGTCATCGCTCGGTGGCACTGCCTTGATGGCAAAACGTTTCCGACCAGCGGCCCATTCTGCTTGTGCAAGTGCCGGCTTGCGGATGATCTCGCCGGACTCGAAGAAGTCGCCGTCAGCGTCGCGTGCAAATGCACGACCTTCAGTCTCGGCAACTACTTCGACGTCCTCGGGCACATTTAGTTGGAAGTGTGCCATCTCAAGATTCTCCAGGTGAAGACTGCTGGTGTTATAATCGCAAAGCTCGACATTGTGGCGGAAGTACGCCGGGCCCGAGACTGGCAGATGCATAAGAGTCTCATGGTCCACAGAAGGAACAATGTGTTGCTGCTCGGGAAGAAGTGGCACGTGAGTGTAGCAGATCTCTGTGGGTCTGGCAAGGAAGTACCAGTTCTCGGCAACCTGGGAGCTGGCGCTGCTGTACAAGCTGCGCTTGGGGTGGGTTGGACTAGCCAATGCGCAGTCCATGATACGCCACTCGCCATCGACAATGACAGCATTCCACCAATGATTCGGGTGGGCAATGCTCTGCACGTCTAGAATCTCTCCAGGACATTTGAGGTAGCCGCGAATGACTTCAGAATGTAGACCCACAGCGTTGCACATATCGCGTACCAGAACGGCGATCTCCTCACTGCAGCCGCGCTTGGTTTGGATGACACGTCTTGAGTCAGGGTGACTCTCGTAATCTTCTTCCCAAGTGATGCGTTCCGCAGTCCAGGTGAAAATTGCTCGTAACCTCTGAACATCACTCCTGTGAGGGCGGCAAATATAGCCCTGTGCCAGAGCCGCAGCGTTGAGACCCGGTGGAGCGTTGTTGATGAATCGCGTGCTCTTGTCGACGAGAGCAAGGTGGGTGGTATGGAAGTTCGTCGGCTCCGCCACGGGCAAGCCATCCAGTCCCTCGTCGCCCTCAGCGCATTCATACAGCTGGTCGATGGGATTCAGTACAGGTAGATCGAGCATGTCACATCGTTCTGCCCGCTCTTCGCGCTCACGACGGCTGATGGAATTTGATCTGTTGACGTCTCTCCGGACTGACATCCATTCGCTGCCACCACCCATACCCATGTCCCGAGTACCTTTTTCAACACTCGAAGAAGGAGCAATCCCAAGACCTCCTGCAATGCCCGTGGGACCATTGCCTCCGAACATGCTTTTAGTTGGACTGCTGTTGCCTGCTCTGCTCCCAGGCCGACTAGTGCTCCCAATGGTAGAACGAGCATTAGCGGCACCAGTCTTCGCAGTAGTCCTAGCAGACTCAATCATCTTCTTGAAGAAGCCACTCCTCTTGGCTTTTGGAGTTCCCAGACCTCCAAGAACACCTGCACTCTCCATAGGATCACTAGTCCAGTCGGCTCTTGGTGTCTGCACAGGGATGTTCTCCGAGGCATGGCTTTCGTGATAACTAGGTCCAGAACCTGCGTCGCTCGGAGCAACACTCCTCGCGCTGGAGCTCAAATCCGGGTTAGATTTCTTGTCCGTTAGAGCGATCGGACGATGGCCGCCGCGTATACTACCTAGGCTGAACTTCTTACGAGCAAGACTTCCAGCGCTGGTAGCACTGAAGCCGCCGGCAGAGTGTCCAGACATGATACTGCGGCTCGTCAATTGTGTACTTGTGCTGCTTTGAGTGCCCGAAGAAGCGTTGGTCGAATCTGTAAGGTTTGTTTTGGTGGTAAAATTGCGACTGAGTTCGCCGCCGCCCAATTGATGTGCCGACTTTTGAGTGCGTAATCTAGGATGCTGTCGCTGTGAGTGCATGGTGTAACGTTGTTCCGAAGATTCTTGACTACTGTTGCTGCCCGCTGTATTCGGTCGACCTGCTTGGCGATGTGAAGGCGGTGCTGGAGGCTGGTCCGGACATGAGTCTGCACGCGTGTGTTGTAACGACTGTCCCATTCTCTGCACGAAGTCGTCAATTTGTTGTGGGCCATCTCTAGATGTTGGTAATGAAGGTATTCCCGCACCGTCGTAATATTGCTCGTGGCTGCGGAAGCCAAGTGACGAGTGTGCGCGCATCTGATTTCGAGAGTTGGCGCGGACGTGCTCATACTCGTCTGGTGACCAGACATCAGTCGAAGAGGGTCTTATGCCAGGTGGCGTGCCCTGCACAAGACTCATATCATGCAGCGAAGACATAACATCGTTCATTGCGTCTCGAAGTGGTGAGGGTGTGTTGTGGCTGGCGTGGCGGGCGTGTCGTGGTGTCGGAGTATGTGACTCGCCTCTATCGAATGATGAAGATTCCTCGTATCCAAGCTCCATTGAAGGAGCTCTGCTAGACTGATATGTGACTCTGTGAACAGGCGGAGGAGGTGGCGGTGGCGAAGAACCCAAGTTTTCGTCCATCATCTCTGGCGGCTGAGGCGCGTAGTGATCAGGCATGTATCCAGGGCCTGGTGATGGTGCTCTCGAGTGGCTTTGATAATCGAACGAAGGATTACGAGACGAGTATCTTTGACCTTCGTACTGCTGTTCGTATGGAGCAGGTGATGGTCCACGACTCGTTTGCTGAAGTAATTGTGGGAACGGTGAACCATCATGGTATGAAGAAGGCAACGGTGACCTCGACCTTGGAGGTTGCGGCGAAGCGGCGCGATACATGGGCTGAGGCGACGGTGCCCTATGAGGGTTGGGCGAAGCAGCTTGATACGATTGCTGGGGTTGAGGTGCGTAAGGATTGGGTACAGGCGCTATGTACATGGGCTGTGGAGACGCTGCACGATACATGCTGCTGCGGTTCGTCGGGGGAGTCTGCTGTGCGTAGCCAGGCGTTGGTGTAGGCGAATTCGAAGGCCGTCTTGTCGTCCGTCTGCTCGCGCGCTTCTCAATGTTCTCTCTCTCGCTCGCTCTAGGCACAGGCGCGGGCATCCTAAACCCGTTGTCCGCCTTCTTAGCCGGGTTGCTCGAGCTGGGTCCTTTGAGTGTTCCGGTAGGTGCTTGCGCAGTCTTCATGCTTGAGAAAGGCTTGAAGCTGCTCTTTGGCTTGGGCTTCTCCGGCATGGTCTCTTGTTGGGCGGCCGCCTTCTCGGCCCTCGATCCGATCTTCTCGTACGACTGGAAAGGTTTCCTAAAGCCTCTGCCTTGGGGCGAATTGCTCGCTTGCTGTGGTGGGGTCGAATGGCGGCTGTTAGGCGCAGGCGTGAAGCCGTCTTCCAGCACCTTGACGAAGTTGGACGGGAACATTCCTATTGCTCTTGGATCGCGTCGTAGCCTTCCCATCCACCAGAGGCCGTCGCCAGCATTGAGCGCTTCAATGAGGTCGCCCTCGACGAAGCCCAGGTCGCGTTTCGTCTCGCCGCCCCATGAGTACGTCGCCCTGACCCAGCAGGGAAAACGCGAGGGCAGGTCGGGTGGAGCGCCCATGGCGTTGGTGTGTAGCGGCGGATTGTAAAGACAGCGAGGTGTTTACGATTGCCGAGAGGAGTGCAGCAGGGCGTACAGGCGTTAAAACATTTGTCGCAGGCGAGTGGAGGTGCAGAGGACAGGATGGCGCGTTCCAACTGTTTTCCAACGAGAGATTGGCAGCGGTTGCTATGCGAGCGAATGTGACCGGGTCCCCGCTGTATGCAGGTTTGTGGAGAGGAACGCTGGTGCAGGGCCGTTGGCGATGGCCTGAGACAAGACGAAGAAGGCGAAATGTATGTTTGAGGTGGGAGGATGCAGTGCTGTGAATGCCTGCGTGTGTGTGTGGTGTATATGAGAGTGTGAATGATGCAGGTTGCGGTGTATGGCTGTGGATATAGGATGATTGGCGTGATTGGTGTTGACTGTTGTTTGTGTATGGGGACTGGAGTCGAATCGGCGCTAACAAGCACCGCTACCAGCAGATCCCAGTCCTCCCGCTCAGCCCGTCTCCTTCCCGTCAGCGCCAGCAGCCCGAACAGCGTCAAAATAGACTCGGCGTCACGCAAGGCCAGGATGCAGGAACACGCAAAGTCATATCGCCCAAACGGCCGGAGTGCTGCGGCCGGTAACTCTCGTTGCGACAGCGACATGTGGAGTATTGTCCGTTTCACGAACCGTCTTCTCCAGTCTTGTGTGCAGATGTTATTGAGGGGCACCGCATGGCTGATACGCGTGACATGCACCATTGGGACTGCCATGTCGTATCGTATGCATGTACCTGCGTCTCGCTAAGGTAAACATGGGAGCTTGGCATTGTTTACAGCTGGCAAATGAGGTGGTCGATTGAACTGAGAGGGACGCTGGTTTCGCTGGTATTGGTCGATTGACTTGCGAGGGAAGCTGGTTATGCGGGTGGTGGTTGGCTGATCTTTTGGGAAGCATTGTAGAAGCATAGCCCATCTATTGAGACCATCAAAGCATCAATCTATACCTACAAGCGATAATACACATGTTTATACATCTCAAGCCGAGACATCCCCTCTACCGACTCGTCTTCGCGAGCGCCTCTCTAGCCCTGTCCACCCCATCCCGTGCCCTCTGCCACGTTTGCACGTCCTCAGGTCGCACCGCGACCCGCCCACCCTGGCTTACAACACTCCTAAGCTGGCCCTCGACCTCGGCCAGAACGCGCCTTCCGTTCTCCCTTACTGACAATTCAAACTCGTTCCTCTTCGCGCCCCATTTCGTCTGCATGCGGCGCAAACTCCACACCAATCCGAGCGCAGCCACGGCGCCGGCCTCTGCAGCTGCGGAGCCGCCGGTGGCAACCATGAGCCATGCGCCCAGGGCGGTTGTGCCACTGATTGTGGTGAGCGTGCTGATCAGCAGGGTTTGTGCTCGCCTGTGCAAGGTGGGGACGAGGGTGTGCAGCATCGTCGCCCTGGACAATGTGAGCATTTGAGGCCACGGTGGGTCGAATAGCGCGTTGACGCCACTTTGCTCTTGGAGTTTGGATAGCATGGCTGGCATCTGCATGAGCTCTGCCACGCTTTCCTTGTGGTCCTTGACCGCTTCGTAGGTCTCCATTTCTTGCTTCGTGCCTTGCTCGAGCAGACGCTGTTCGACGCCACTGAGCTTGAGCTCGTCTGCAGTGGCGATTCCAGACTCTACGATCCGTCCGCTCAGGAAAGCGAGGTTCTGTTCGGTTTCGTTTAACCAGCTGCGTTGTAGTATGTCTGCAGCAGAGAATGTGACATCGTCAATCCGCCAGAGAAGGCGGAACCAAGCAGTTCTGTGCCATGACTTCGACTCGAAAGCTGCTGTCATGTTCATCTGGAGGTCTTTGTGCGCTTCAGCGGACCATGTGGTAATCGCTTCTTGCAGTGCGTGGCGCTTTGTGTCTGCGATTGTGGTTTTCTTGACTTCCGTTGTCCTCTCAAGCTGGACCTGATCGACAGCTTGAGCAGTAGATTGTAGCGCGGAATCGATTTGTGCTTGAACTGCCTGCTTCAAACCAGTTGATGTTTTAGCATTGGCATCAGCAAGCCATTGACTGATAGCCGAGACTCTGCTCGCCTCCCACTCCTCGCTGAACTGTGCGCCATTTGCTCTGCTCTCCCGGAACAATCCCAGAGCGTGACCAGCAAGATCGATGTTGATAATCTTGCCGAGCTTCTCATCCTGGGCCGTTGACTCCGAAGCAGCAGGAATAGACATCGACAAGTTCATCGCAGAAGCTATGAGCTCCGGGTTGAGACCAGCCTTAAGCAGCTGTCCGCACTCCACAGCACCCTCCACACCGTCTCCAACAATCAAAGCCTTGTGCACCGGGTATCTCACGAACCCTATCCTCCCCCCATTCGTCATCGGCATCGACAAACTAGGCACCAAAACCGAGCTCTCCAACTCCCTCTTGTTCGCACCCTCATACCCACTCAACCCAGCCCCATTCAACCCCGTGACCAAAATCTCCAACCCATGCCTCTTGAGCAGCGGCGAAGGCACAAGCAACGTCCTCACCATCGGGCTATCCGCAGGCAGCGCATCCTCTGGCTCGCCGTACCTCAGCAACAAACTCCTCGCATCGCCCGTTTCTCCCAGAATCTTCTCTTCCCACTCTTCTTCATTCCCCAGCGCATCCGCAACCAATACCCGCGCCAATTTCTTCGCGGCCAACGCACCCTTCTCGCCCAATCCCAAAAACGCAACTCTAATCACAGGATCCGCGCTCTCCAAGCTCCGCAGCGCAAGTTGCAGTCGGGAGAGATCGACGAATCCACTAGCCGAGTCCTGAAGGGCGTTCAATCGCTGGTGCAAGTCTCGGAATTCCAGAGGGACGGTCGAAGGAGCGTTGATCGCGGATGACGAAGCCAGAGTGCCATTGTGTCGTCGGCTCACAACTCCCGTCGATACTAGCTTCGCAGCATGCTTCGGAATGCACACATCGCTAGACCGTGCCTGTGCATGCAGAGCCCGTGTTTCATATCGTCGGTGCTGGCTGGGGTGTTGGCCTGCTGTGCGGCGAGCTGCACTCGAGAACTGGCATGATGGGCAGACGTACTTCGTCTCTGCCGGCGACAGCGAGAGGTGCTGCAGCGCTCGGGGCGCTCGACGGGACATACCTGGTCTGTCGAGATATGCGGCGTCGGAACCTCCAATGCGCGCGCAACGCGAAGCTGAGAGCCTCTTCGGAAATGGAGACCTGGATGGGACGGGAGGTTCACGCGCGTTGCGTTGTTTATGGTATGAGTGCGTGGAGTTGAGACCGGCTTGCTTTGGCGGGGCCGCAGTCTGCGCACGTCTCTGCTGCTCTTATGTTGATGCCCTAAGGTATGGAGACGAGACTGTCATTGCACACCACTGAGGTTCAATCCGACGCATTCGGATAATCTAGCAGTACCAGTAGTAGTAGTAGTAGTTCGAGCATTACTTGCTTCGAGATAAGCCATGGAGTGAGAGATCGCACGCAGATATCTAATGTATTCTGGGACAGGCATGAGATTGTCACGATGGCACTGCACATTGAAGAACCAAAAGTCACTTTGAAACATCCTGAGGTCCTCCAATAGCATGGAGAATATCCATATATCAAAAAGGAAGAATTCGAGTATCTCAAAGAGTGATAGCAGGATCACTAATTCATTTCCGAACGCCTAGCGCCTTGCTTCCAAAATACACATCCGGCCACATTTCGATCAATACAGTCGTGGCATTCTTCGCCTATGTGCTCTCAACTTCCTTCCTCATAACGCCCGGGGGCAACTTCTCGACCAGTTGACGGCTGGCGCGCCACACTTGGATCAGGTTGTCCTCTGCAGCGCTGACCATGACCCACGGGTCGTTCCTGTTGAAAGAAAAGTCGCTGACACGATTGGTGTGGCCACCGTGCATGAATAGCATCTCTGGCGGGCCATCCTCGGCATCCTCGGGAGACTGCTCTTGTCCAGCACGGCTGATGTCCCAGAAGATAGTGCGGCGGTCGTTGG
Organism: Graphiopsis chlorocephala; assembly: GCA_022828445.1. NCBI lineage: Eukaryota > Fungi > Ascomycota > Dothideomycetes > Cladosporiales > Cladosporiaceae > Graphiopsis > Graphiopsis chlorocephala. The sequence continues at coordinate 1,391,729 of JAIZZJ010000011.1, read as the reverse complement.
AGGATGAGCCAAGAATTGCGTCCTCGCTAGGGTGCCAGTCGACCTTGGTGATGGCATCTGTGTGGCCCTCCAGTGAGTGAATCTTGCCGTGGGTCGGGAAGCGGAGATCGAAGAGGCCGATTGTCTGGTCGGCGGACCCAGTGGCCAGGAGCTTGTCCATTGTGGGGTGGAATGCCAGTGTGTTGATGGCGTCGGTGTGCGCATTCTTGAAGATGATGGCGGGCTTAGAGTCGCTCTTCGTACGAAGGTCCATAAACTGGATGGTGAGATCATCCGAAACGGATCCGAAGAAGTTCTTACCATAAGCAGGGTGCCACTGCACATCGTTGACCGTGGCACTGTGGTGGTTGAACTGACGAGCAGGGTTGAGGGTCTTTGTTTCGAGGGAGAAGTCGCGGGGTAGATCCCACAGGTTTACGATCTTATCTTCGCCGCCCGAGAGGAGCTGGCCTTCGGTGAAGGGGTTCCATTCAAGAGCAAAGCCTTCGCCGGTGTGCCCCGTGAGCGTCGCTTGAGGCCTTGGGTTGTCGTCTGACGGCACGGAAGAGTGCTTCGTGCGGTCCCAAACGTACACGTTGTGGTCAGGAGAGAAGGTCGCGATAATGTTCGGGTTTTGTGGCTGGTAGCGGGCCTTGTTGACCTCGCCAGGATGAGGGATCTTCTGCACAACAGAGAACTTGATCTGCTCCTTACTGGCACCGTGTCCGCCAAGCTCTTCAGTGGAGGGGTTGTAGTCGGCGAGATTGGCCGCGGGCGGCTTGGGAAGGTTGATGTGTGCGATTTGAAGATAGTCCGTCTTTTGGCCAGATGTGTGGGTGCCGATAACCAAGCGATGGGTACGGAAGGTCGAGCCAGGGATATCCTTCACGTCTGGCAGCCATTGAGTGGTCAAGGTCGGCCACTCGAGCGCACGGCTGTACATGATGTCGTACAGAAAGACGCTGTTCTTCTTCCAGATCTTGTACTCCTCATTGATGAGCTTGTTCTGAACAATCTCCTCGTCTTCGGTTCGTGTCATGTTGGCTGCGAGTGATGTTAGTGACTTTCCGTTATGCTTTATGTATGCAGTGACTAAGCAAAGGGCCGCTAGTAGATACATGGTGGAAAATGAGTTCCCACCATGTAGCAGAACTTGACGAGCGCGCCTTCGAAAGGATTGCTCTTCGACTGAGAGTCGTTGCTCGGAGTCTCGACCATGTGAACATCCTGGGCTCGTCCCGACTCATCGCGCTCAGAGTCAACACTTTTGATGTTTCGAGGCAGGCCTCCACGCGTGCGGGACATGCAAAGCTCGGTCTTGAAGATCTGTGTCTTTTCCGGGCCTAAATCGACGCATTGCAGGCGCCTTTCCTCGAGCGTGAAGAGGGAAGACATGCTGTGCTAAAAGATGCGCTGCTGAATAATAACGTACCTAGGTCCGCCATGATGATGATGATGGTATTGTTGTCCAAAGATGGGTATTGTGTTGTATTGTAGCAAAATGGAAGTGACGTCTCAATACTGGTGATAGGAAGGTGTATGTCAGTTGGTTGGTGATCGCATCGCAATTGCTAAAGAGTTCCGCAAGTCTACGCGCCTGGAAAGCGCGACACGAGCTGAGCGGCTGAACCCGTTATCGATAAGTGCACGTGCCATTCATTGTCGCGAACAGTGTTCACTACTACTTTGACGGCGTCATGAGCCCTTTCCTCCTTCTTTCTCCCCAAGGACTCCGTGTCGGAACGCCATCACCTCTCTGCTTCGCGTTACCCGCTCTTCTCTATCACCCCCCTCGCTACCCCTACTAGACACACCATCAGCGACTCTTGAAATACAGCAGCCGCCATGGGTTTGTTGACCGCCACCTTCATCTTTACGCGCGCACTGCTGACAGCGACATCCAGGTGTCCCCAAGTTCTTCAGATGGCTCTCTGAGCGCTATCCTGCTATCTCGCAGTTGATTGCCGAGAACCGCATTCCCGAGTTCGATAACCTCTACCTCGACATGAACGGCATTATCCACAACTGCACCCACAATGACTCGGGCTCTTCAGTTACCAAGCACGTCCCGGAAGATGAAATGTTCATAAAGATATTCAATTATATCGAGCATCTGTTTGGCAAGATCAAGCCGCAGAAGCTGTTCTTCATGGCTATTGACGGTGTTGCGCCGCGTGCGAAGATGAACCAGCAGCGCGCCAGACGTTTCCGTACAGCTCTCGACGCCGAGGTGGCCCGTGAAAAGGCCATCAAGGAAGGTGTCGAGCTGCCCAAGGAGGCGCCCTTCGATTCCAACTGCATCACGCCTGGAACTGAGTTCATGGCGCGCTTGACGCAGCAGCTCAAGTACTTCATCGCGAAGAAAGTCAGCGAGGACATTGAGTGGCAAGGCTGTGAAATCGTCTTGTCCGGACACGAAGTCCCTGGTGAAGGCGAGCACAAGGTCATGGAGTACATTCGCCAGGCCAAGAGCCAGCCCAACTACGACCCCAATGTTCGCCATTGTTTGTACGGCCTGGATGCCGATCTGATCATGCTGGGACTTTTGTCGCATGACCCCCACTTCTGTCTGCTTCGTGAAGAAGTCACCTTCGGTCGCCAGTCGAAGGGCAAGAGCAAGGAGCTGGAACACCAGAACTTCTACTTGATGCATCTTTGCATTGTACGTGAATACCTGGAGCTGGAATTCCAGGAATTGAAAGACCCGGACTTCAATAAGGGAGTGCCATTTGACATGGAGCGCATCATCGATGATTTCATCCTCATGGCATTCTTCGTTGGAAACGATTTCTTGCCCAATTTACCGCATCTACACATCAACGAGGGAGCATTGGCGCTCATGTTCGGTGTCTACAAACAGGTACTACCAAAAGCAGGTGGCTACATCAACAACGGCGGCGAGATCAACTTGCCAAGGCTGGCGATGCTGCTCGACGAACTGAGCCATGTCGAATTTAGGCATTTCGAGCATGAACACCAGGACGCGAGCTGGATGAAGAACAAGGAGGTTCAGAAACAAGATGTTATGCAAAAGGTGAAGAGAAAGGGTGGCATTCAATCCATCACTAGCGACCAGAAAGAGATTTACAACAACATCAAGAAGTTCGTCAACGCACGCGCGACATCCCAAGGAAACTCGGGTCCGCTCGACATGCCGTCGACTCTCAAGGCCGCGGACAGAGCCTTTGTCGAGGAGCTTGCGACCAGCCTACACCTTCAATGTCAGAACATCGTCGACGATGATGGCAACCGACACCAGCAACTGACTTTCCCCGCACGCCCCGAGGGCGACGACTCCGATGATGAAGAGGATGAGGAATCTCAGAACGCGCTTCTTCGTGTATTCAAGCAGTATGACAAAGCCAAGGTTGAGGATGTCTCTGCCGAGCAGGCGCAGTCCAAGGCGCAAGAGAAGTACGATGAGAAGTTCAAGGAGTGGAAGAACAAATACTACACTGAGAAGTTCGAATGGGGTCTGGAAGACACCAAGGAGCTGACCAACCTGACGGAGAATTACGTTCAAGGTCTGCAGTGGGTTCTCTTCTACTACTACCGTGGTGTGGCTTCCTGGCCATGGTACTACCAACACCACTACTCGCCAATGATCAGCGATGTCAAGCTTGGTCTCGGCGCTGACATGAACTTCAAACTTGGACAACCTTTCCGTCCCTACCAGCAGCTCATGGGTGTCTTGCCGGATCGCAGTAAGAGTATTGTGCCAGCTGCGTACCACGACTTGATGACCAACCCTAAGAGCCCAATCATCGACTTCTATCCGCGAGACTTCACTCTGGACATGAACGGCAAGAAGCAAGAATGGGAGGCTGTCGTCAAGATTCCCTTCATCGATGAGAGCCGTCTGCTCCCTGCAATGGCGACGAAAGACCACCTGTTGACCGAGGCTGAGGCCAAGAGAAACGGCTTTGGCACCACAATGAAGTTTGTCCACGACAAGGACACCGATTTCACCTACCCTAGCAGTCTCCCTGGCATCTTCCCGGACATCGAGCACTGCAAATGTGTCGAGAACATTTACGAGCTGCCTGTTATGGACGGCCTCGAGGTTTATGTTGGTCTCATGGATGGCGTGAAGCTCAAGGAGGCATCCTTGGCCGGTTTCCCCTCCATGCACACTTTGCCCTATGCAGGCCAACTCGGTTTCCACGGTGTCAGCATTTTCCAGCAGGAGAGCAGGAACGAAAGCATGGTCATCACCTTGCTGCACGATGAGGAGAAGAGCAGCGCAACTCAGACGGCGCTTGCACATCTCGGCAAGCCTGTTCACGTTGGCTATCCTTTCCTGACCGAGGGCAAGGTCATGAGTGCAACCGATGAGATGTTCACTTACAGCCTGCTCGACCCCAGCAAGCCGTCAAGTGCACAGAATGTGCAACAAACACCACACCCGCCGCAAGGAATTTCCGACTTTAAGAAGAAGGCCAACCGCATCGAGCAGTTCTATTCTAAGAGATTAGGTACTGTCATCGGTCAGGTCGAGTGCCTTGTTCAGGTGGACATGCTTGTCGGTCTGAAGCAGACTGAGTCTGGTGCGCTCGTCAAGGAGTATGCGCCAGTACCCGGCCAGGAGCCCGACTACGCCATCCAGACTGTGGTGGACGAGGTCATCTCCGAGGACCAACGATTCTTGGAGCGTGAAGCCCTACCACTTCCCGAAGAATTCCCCGAGGGCACCAAGGCCTTCTTCCTCGGCGACATGGCTTATGGTCGCCCTCTGCAAGTCACAGGCCACACCGCAGACCAGCAGAAAGCTGAGGTCTGGGTCAGCGTGCTCAAGGGACGCGAGACCGATTTCGGTCACCAAATTGCAAGGGATGCGGAGCGTCAAGATCCGTACGTTCCCAGCTACCGCGTGGCTCAGATGCTGAATCTGCACCCTCTTGTACTTTCTAAACTCACCTCCGCCTTCAATGTCAATTCATCGGGTCTTCGCTTGAACCTTGGTCTGAACTTGAAGTTCGAGGCTAAGAAGCTGAAGGTTCTTGGATACAGCCGCAAGAACCAGTCTGGTTGGGAGTACTCGAACAAGGCTATCTCTCTCCTTTCTGAGTACATGACCAAGTTCCCGCAGTTCATCGCTACCATTGCCTTGAACCCTACAGGTGATGGCTGGGAGGATACCTCGTTCTACCCAGATCCGACTGAGGCTAAGGCGAAGATGAAGGAGATTGGCCAGTGGCTCAAGAGTGTTGAGACCAAGGGCTTCGAGCGCGTGCCACTCGAGGCCATGCAGTTGGACGGAGACACAGTCAAGAGGATCGAGGCTGCCGCGGATGCCAATAACGCTGCTAACAGTGAGGTGGACGGCAAGAAGATCAGCGCAGTCCCCAGATCTGCTCTGCTTAAGCCTTCTGATGCTATTCAGCGTACCGCCCGCCAGCGCTTCGCCATTGGCGACCGTGTTGTCTACGTGCTCGATTCCGGCAGAGTGCCCATTGCCATGCGCGGTACAGTCGTCGGCATGACCCGTACCACGAAGACAACTCTCCTCGACATCGTGTTCGATCACACCTTCATGAGCGGCACGACATTAAACGACCGCTGCTCGCCATTCCGTGGTAGCACTGTCCCGTCTGAGGCTGTCGTCAACCTCAGCGACCGACAGGTCCTCTCTTTGTCCGAGGCGGCCAAGGCTAGGCAGCCCCAGCAGCAGAGCCTTCCGCTTCGCTCGCGCGGTCCTGCTTCGCACGCTGCCAACGGCTACGGTCCTCCCGGCCAACAGCTGCGCCCAGCAGACCAGCCTGCTCCTCTACAAGGCTCGTACCGTGGTGCTTTCGGTAGTCAGCAAAACGGTGCTCCTCGCGGTAACTTCGCCCCCCGTGGCGGCCGCGGTGGTTTTGCTCCTCAGCAGGCCAACGGTTTCCAGCCTCGTGGACGCGGCGGCATGCCTAACGGCGGTCCTCGTGGCGGCAGAGGCGGAAACAGGGGTGGTTACAACACCATCGACAATACTGACCCCATGGATGGCGTGGTGCACAACAACACTGCGTTCAGGCCGCAGAGCTATGCCAACGTGCCTCCGCCCAGCGACCTGAACGGGCCCAGCAGAGGTAGAGGCAGGGGCCGTGGTGGAAGGGGCAGGGGCGGCAGAGGTCGCGGTGGCGCGGCGCCAGCTCCTACCAGCTAGATGTGCGAAGAGACTCGGGTCTTCTACTTGCCTGTCACATTGTTGGCAGTAATGAGATAGGAGTATGAATCAAAAATTTACGTCAATTTTTGCCTTTTGTGTATAATCTATAGTACTATTAACTCCATATTTTAGTAAGATAATCTGCGAGCGTTGAGTTCATGTTAGCGCGAAATTGGAATCTCGTGAAAGAGAAGGTGACGAACAGTTCAGCCGCACTACTCTTGCCATATCAAGTCAGCCCAACGTGGAACTCACCTCGAGTCGGCGCCCTTTCCTTATATATGCATAAGTACCACAGTCACAGAAATGCCTCAGCTCGCATACACTCAAGGACACAATGCTTCCGTGTACCGAAGTCACGAGAGCCGTAAAGCAGCTGACACATGCGGCTACTTCTTACAACGCCTGAAACCCGACAGCATCGTCCTTGATGCCGGCTGCGGTCCCGGCACCGTCACTTCTTCGCTTGCGACTATCATCCCCAATGGTCAAGTCATCGGAGTCGACGCCGTCGAGACAGCCATCAACAAAGCTCGAGCACAGCCTAACCTGCCCTCCAACTGCACCTTTGAAGTCACCAATGTGACCGCCTTGCCATACAACGACGACCACTTCAACGTTGTCTACACCAGCCAGGTCCTCGCGCACATTCCAGAAGCCGTCAAAGCCATCAGCGAGTTGCGACGCGTGTGCAAGCCTGGAGGCTTTGTTGCTTTGCGTGAAGGAGATTTACCTGCTACGATCATCCACCCGCCCTCCGCGGCTTTGAACCAGTGGCAACAAAACAAGATCGACGTTGGGCACCGAAGCAACTGTCACCCATCTGCTGGTCGAAAGTTGATAGGCTGGGCGCTGGAGGCCGGCTTCGCTGAGTCCCAAATCAGCTACACCGTCGGATCGCTCACTTACTCTGGCAGTCAGCGCCAGTTTTGGGGCAATGCTATGGCCGAGCGAATTGTATCGGATGATACTTGGCGCGAGTATGCAAGCGGAATGGGTGTGAAGGATGCTGAGTTCGAGGCCATGCGTGAGGGATGGTTGGCGTTCGCTGCTGATCCTGCGGCCGTGTTCTCTATGCCTTGTGGGGAGGTTGTGTGTATGAAGGAATGAGATACATGCTACATGAATGTCGTTGGATGAATCGCTTCATCTTTCGACACATTGATTGCAAGGCACATCGTGGCCATTGGGGTAAGAAGGGTTGGGGTGATGGAAAATCGATTGTTCATTTTCTCATCTCAAATGAGGGATTAATGCTTGTAGATGTTCTCGTTGGTATCTCTACTTCGCTTGGTGTTCTTGTATCTTAGCTGCTTGCTTGTGGTCTGAAAAATATGGTGTTGTGGTCGACAAGAGCAATTCGTCAGTTCCACAATTCATTTACACACATCCGGCAGGGAACGTTTGTGTGTGTCAACTCCACGCACACTTGATTTCATGTATTACGAATCTTATTTACGACATTTTTGGCTCTCAAGACACTCATCACCATGTCTGGGTACTCCCATGGTGATTTGCTGTTGCATGGCCTCGAAATAAAACGACCACTCCACTTCTAGAGCTGTGCACCCGGACTGATGATGACTCGCCCTGTGACAACGAGTCCTAAACTTCTTTCCCACCTCCCTCCCACCTTCTCTCCATACTACGACCAACCCCTCACCGCGCTCGACAAAGAGTCTAGTTGTAACCACCACCCGCGCCCCCATCACGCTGACGGGGCTTCCAATCTTCTTCACCAGACCAATCTCCCTTACAGTATGGCGGAATGCCCAAAGCGTTACGGCCGAATGCTGATATGTATTCAAATTGGTCCTCGTCGTCGCTGCAGTGCCATCGTTGAGGAATTTTGATACCGTATTCTTCGCGCTTGTGTACTACATTGCGATCATCGCTGCTTTCGATGGGAGGCATTTTGTCGACGATGACGATTTCTGCGGATACCCCCGTCAGCTCGGCCGCGATGTGATGTATGTTGAGTACGGTGTACTTGAGGCGTCGACGGGAAGCGGCGCTGCGATGGCTGGGAGAGCGATGCTCGCAGCGAGGAGGATTTGCTTGAGCTGCATCTTTCTGTTGTTCGCTAAAGGGAGAGTTGCAGAGGTGAGGTAGCGGATGTGCGCACAAGCAAGACAACAGGAGGCAGCACGTCTCGACGGCGAGCAGGCTTTGTATAGTTGTGAAAGCGTACTTGACGACCTATATTGTTCATTCTCTGAGTATTCTTCATATTGGAATCGAAATCATCATAGTGCGCCTGCCATATCATGACCTGTATTGCGACCGAATCAAGTATTGCAGCTCCTGTATGACATCTTGACGTGGGGATATTGATGGTCATCATTTTTTCCACTAACAAATGAGACAAACCACATTTGGACTGACGGCTGACATAAATTAAGCCCAGAGTCCACAGACACGAAATATAGAAGAGAACTCGTGATCCTGTGGCAAATTGTGAACGGATGATTTTCACTAAGACCCTACCATAGCCGCACGCAACCGTGCAAAGAGCTCATACAAACATAATGGGGTATCTTTAAATCAAAATGCCCTTCCCTCCGTGGTCCTCAATACGATTACCAATAATCATGTCCAACTCCGATTCCAAATAAACACGCTGCGGCGTGACTTCTCATCCCAGATCGTCGCACCCAAGAACCATTTCCGACCGGTACTGGCCAGCGCATGCTCGCCGAGTTCCTCAAGCACTCTCCAGTTCCACACTTCCACCCTCTCCTGGAACTGTCTTTGATTGAGTGCCAGCACCTGCCTCAACACGTCCTCCGTTGCTTCTTTGCGCCTAGACTCGACCAAGACGATTTTGCCCATGCCTGGGTACGCTTGTGATTCGAAGACTGTGCTGGTGAGAAGATCGTGAGTGAAAGAAGCACGATCCCAGTAGGACAGGCAAGGCACGACGATGACAGGTGAATGCGCGGTGAGCAGGGTTTGGGTAATGTATGGACTGCGACGGAGGCAGGGTGGCAGATAGATCGTTGTGTTGCTGAAAGTGCAACTTGTCGAACACTTGGTCTGTGGGAGTGTAGCGCGGCATTGTGGTGTTATAGTTGGACGTCCCATCTTCAGTTCCGTTGCTGAGGCGTGTGAAGATGCAGTAATGCAAGGCCGCTTCGGCATCAGACACGGAGTCGATTGAGCATCGTTCAATTTCCTCTTCACTCCGGTCGCCGTTGGAATGATGCTGTCTGGGGCGGGAGTGCCACTGGCGACGTGACCGGAAGAGATCGCAGATTTTGGCTGGACACTCTTGACCTGTATGTTATTCAGAGGCACTCGCGTGTCCGACAACGAAGTCGCTGACAGTTTGCCTGTAGACAACGAGCTGCTGTGACGCGGCCCTCCGCTCTCGCCAACCGAACTGCGCGTGACTGCCGACTTCGGGGTCGCTGTCTTCTCTCTCTCAAATTTTCTCCTGCACTTTCGCTCAAGCCTTTCGATCCATCGCCTTGTTTCCTGGCTCTCAGAATCCACTAAGTCCGATCTCGCTGCCATGGCCTGGTCTTGTAGCTCTTGAAATGATGTACAATCCTTCCACGAGCGATCTTGGTGCAGCTTCTTGACGCGCGCATGTCTCAACATGTAGAACTTGCAGTTGGATGGCTTCTGGAACCCTGCTCCGAGAACCTCGAACACAAGAGGCGAGTTGAAAACCGTGTCGATCTTGGCACCCGCAGTATTGATGAGATCAAAATTAGCAGGTTGATGCTGCGGATTGAAAGATTCGGCAGACAAATTGCCAATGATATTGGCGGTCTGTAGTATTGGCTTTGGGATGCAGTGAGCCTGCTGAATTGTTCCGAGCACTTGGAAACGTGGTCTTGTACCGAATCGCAGCACATCTTCCTTGTTCAAAAGTCCGCCGAGAACGAAGTCCGTCCACTTCAAGCGCTTGACATCAGTCTTCAGTCCTTGTTGCGCATTGTAGCTCGCGCCGATGACTGCGAAGTCTGCCTCATCACCCATCTCAGAGATGTAATCGCTCTTGAGTTTGATGAAGCCATGCTTGAAGCCGTCCGCATTTGAATGGAGAGCAAAATAGGGCAGACCGCATGGCTTCAGCACAAGACCTTCACAGCGTCCAGCATTAGAGGCTGCAAATTGCTGCAGCAAGACCTTTTTCGATTTTTCCTTGTCCGCGAAGTCCACCACTTTCCACTGAGCTCCCGTAGCCCTGCCTTCGATTTTGGTGTAGACCTCTCGCAACCATTGGCGGCGCTCTTCGATCGGCTTCGTCATAACGACTTCCTCATCGAGTAACAGTAGGTCGAAGAAGGCGATTGCAAGGTGTTCCTCTGGATGCCGCTGGGAGTCATTATCCGCGCCAATTCGAACGCCTGATCGAGTAACGTGCTTGCGGATCTTGTCAAAAGGCATCGGCTCCCGTTTCTGATCCGACCATACGAATAGCTCTCCAAGGACAATGGCTCGTTTCTTGATCTTGCACTCAGGTCGACCGAGTCTCAAGCAGCGAACCAGAGTCTTGTGGATTCCTTGGCGATCAGATGTGGAGTTCTTGCCGCTTTTTGAGAATATCTTAATCCACTGAGTCGAGGGAAGCGACAGATCGATATGGATCTCGCAATACTCACCATCGTATTTGCGTTCCAGGACCCACTGTTGCTCTGCAAGCATCTTGAGGCAGTGGTCGATACTGCGAGCCTTTGTGAAATCTGGTCGACCGACTTTAACGCCAACTTGTGGTTTGATCAAAGGAGCGGCTTGTTTCCTCAGAAGTCGCTCGGATCTCATGTCAGGCCTGTCCGGAAACTCCCTTAGTGGCCCCTTGAGAAGAGTGATGGCCGATGAGAATTTGGCCTGAAAGCGAAGTAAATCTGGCAGGAGAAAATGAAATGATCTTAGCATATAAGCTTCGTCCAATTTCAGTGGCGAGAGATCTTTCAACAGAAGTCTGAGAAGCCATTTGCCTTCTGAGGGAGTGAGACGTTTCAAGATATTGGCGAGGAGAACATCTCGGGCCTCAGATGAACCTGGCGGCACTTGTGGTATCGAAGAATCGGAGAAAATACTGTGCCCGGCAAGTGTCGTAAGGAGATGATCAACCTCTTGCAGAGTTACCATCGGCATTGCAGGTGGCCCACCAGTATCTAGCACTCGCTCGAGACATGCTGCCAAGTCTCCACGACCTGGCTGGGTGTAAGCACGCAAGTCCTTTGCTCGGTGAGCCTGCAATTTCAGACAGCGTGCAAGGATCCTGCATAGACCAGGTGACTGTATGCCGTAGACTCGATCAGTCCTTTTCTCGGGTAGCAAAGTTGAGAGCAAGGCAGTAGCGCCTTCAACTGTGAGCGCATTGATAGCGTTCCGGTGCGACTTGAACCATGAGTCCACAATCAGGCAGATCGCGTACCCTTTCTCGTCTGGCAGCAGAGGCGGCTCGCGAAGCTCGATAGTTTCTAATCTCTGTAATAGTGTGCAGATCTCTGCAAACGGGAAGGGCATCTCGTCTGCAGGCACGCCAAAGACCTCGTGTCTTCGATCTTGCCTACACCGGTCATATCTGTGCGTGCTTGTATCGGTAGGAGATCAGTGTATGGTATATCAGATGCTGCATAACGATCACATGATCGCGTGATCTCACAAGAACAAAGATGAGACAAGTGAAATGCTTTGTCTTCAGAATTGAGACGCGAAAGCACGCGCTTTGCGCGTCACCTGAGGCTTATGCACGTGACCAGACGAAACCACAACCTGAAAACCACTGGGGCAACTCCGATTCTCAACTCGACCGGACTTGCCTCTTGTCTCAACTACCTCCTAACACTTCCAAGTCCCACCTTTCGCGTGCTGTAGTCTGCTTCCCTCGCACGAAACGACCGCATCATGAATCATCTTAGCCTGATTGTCGCAGAGAGACCAATATTGGGACAACAAAGCGGTTATGCAAGATGCAGCTGTACGGAGCTCCGACCCCGAGCCGCTCACTGCTGAAGACAAACGCATAGCGATCAGCATCATGGCAATTCCTCCGTTGTGTCTCGCACGTTCCTTGATCCCCGTCGGATCATGGGGACGCGGGGAAAACGCACATCTTCGCAGCACTGCAGCATCTTCTTCTTTCAGCAGATCTTCTCCCTTCACATGTACGTCAAGCATCACATGCATTGAAAAAGAGTGCCGGTAGCCGCGATCCCCTCGCATGTCCCGTTCCCGAAGGAAGGGGTGCTGCGGCGTTTATCTCCTTGGGCCGAAAAGCAACATCCGAAGCACATGTGTGCAATACGACACAGCACGGTGCTTCCGCTCTGGAAGATGCGTTCCAAGTTGCATGCAAGGCATCAATATTGTCATGCTGTGTTTGGAAAACAAACTTACCATGTGAAACATAACTTACAACACATACGCTGCATGCCTGAGACCGTTCAACGCAACCCCGGCCACACCCCAGCTTCACGACATCGACTAAGACTCCTCAATTAATATCTGGGTGTCTGGGTGAGACCTGTCAAAATCTCCGATGGAGAAGCTTCAGTTTCGCCAAGGTTTCCAGCTCCCAATCGGGCAAATGTACATGCATTGATCGACAGCCAGCCGGAGCTTGAATTCAATTAGACCTTCGCCTATCTGCCTACCCTGGTTATCTGGTGCTTTCACTGGCTGCGACTTATAGACTTCAGCCCCAAAGCGCTCGAGAAGCGGTACCGTTTGATCATTCAGTGAGTCTCCCCGCTACCCGTACTTGCCGTGTACTGCACATCCGGCTCCTCATCGTTGCGATAGCAGATGGCTGGAGACTGGGTGAGCAGTAAACACTTGTGTGAATCGATAAGTATGATTGCATGTCCAGTTGCGCTGTTGACTGACACTTGCTTGTGATTATCTTCGTTGTTATCTTCGTTTGCATGCAACAGCCCATCTCTCCTGCTTCTTCCCATCGTTAAGATGAGCATCACGTCGACATTAGATGGCATGAGCCACTGGAGGATTCTCCTCGCAGGGCTCTCGTTGGCCTTCGCTACCTATATCGCTAGCTGCGTCTATACAGCGCTCACCTCGCCGCTCAAGTCGATACCTGGGCCATGGATGTCGCTCTTCACTAACAGACAGCTGAAGTCGGCTGTCACTGGAGGCAAGCGAATCTTTTACATCGACGAGCTGCACAAGAAGTACGGCCCAGTCGTCCGTATCTCACCAGACGAAGTCGCTGTGTTCGATATCGAAGCGTTCCGACAGATCCATGCTGTTTCTGGTGGATACACGAAAGGCGAATTCTACACCAAGCTGACGAACTTCCCTGTTCACTCTGTTTTCACCCTCAGAGACGCGAAGTCACACGGCCTGCGACGTCGCCTGTTTGCAAAGGGCTTCTCCAAAACATATGTCAGAGAGAACTTCGAGGACATCGTTCGTGAGAAGGTTCAACTTGCTGTCGATAAGATCGCCGACGATGGTGCGAACAACAACGGTGTTGTCGACGTGTTCAAGTGGTGGTCGCTGATGGGAGCTGACATTGTTGGCTGCCTCGGGTTCGGCGAGAGCTTTGGCCTACTCGAACTCGGCACTGTAAGTCGTTCCCTTTGTCTGCGCAAGAGCTCATCATTAATTCAAAGTAGCGCACCGAGTACATGAAGATCCTCGAGCTCGCACTCATCGGAAATGGTATCGGCGCTGAACACCCGTGGATGAGAGCTGTACTTTCTCGTCTACCTGTCAAGAAGCTCAACCAGATGTTCAACAGTACCAACTACATCCTGGGCCACGGCATGAAGGCTGTCGAGAACGCTAAGAAGTCGATACAAGAAGGTCGCAGCAGCAACCTCATGAGCACCGTCATCGAAGAGTCACAGAAAGAGGGAGGTGGAAAGGCTTCTTTGCAAGACATTGATGTCCAGGTCGAGGCTACCAGTCTGATCTTCGCTGGCTCCGGTACCACGGCCAATACTTTAGCATTCACCTTGTGGAACATTGCAACTCGTCCGGAACTTCGCGAAAAGCTTGAAAGAGAAGTCAGCGCCGTCCCCGACGGCTTCAGGGACGTCGACTTGGAAGCATTGCCACTGCTCAACGCCACCATCAACGAAACACTCCGTCTCTACGCTGCTGTTCCAGGCTCCCTTCCCCGTGTTGTCCCCGCCCAGGGCGCTACGATGTGTGGCCACTACCTCGCACCCGGTACAGTCGTATCGACACAAGCTTGGACATACCACCGCGACGCGTCTCTGTACCCCAACCCGCTCGAATTCGACCCGAGTCGCTACCTCAACGATCCCACAGGCAGCTCGAACAACCCCAAGGGCGCAAAGGCCACAAACAGTGCCTTCGGTGCCGGAGCATACACTTGTCTTGGTATCCACCTTGCGTGGATGGAGCTGAGGTATGGTGTGGCAATGTTTTTGCGAGATTGCAAGGGTGCCGAGCTGGCGAAGGGAATGGAGCCTTTGAGCCCATCCGAACTGGTGAACTACTTTGGTAAGTAGGCCATCTCGCCACATGAGCATTGTCCTTGTATATTGTAAGACACGTACTGACGAAATTGCTACAGTCATTACACCAAAGGCCAAGAAGCTCGAACTTGTTATCCAGGCACAACCGACCACGCCTTCGGCCGTTGTGTGAACATGAGATGTTTGATATATATCACATTAATAATCATAATGCTTGTTTTACAATGCGTCATATCGTTTTCACACGTAGATCTTTCACCCTCGAAACCCCAATAGTCTGGAATAACAAGAAATGTTCCCATCTAAGTGGCATCGATTGAGCACATGCAGGAGTTTTCCCAAACGATGGCCCGCACAGGGGTTAGGGTAGTCTATGTGAATTGTGCGAATTTGTTTGTCCCAAAGTCAAGCTCTTGTGTCGCCAAACGGTTACGACTTGACGAATCCCGTTACGTATAGTTACATGAAATTCACCACATCCGTAGATAGCGGATGAGTCGCTCTGTTGGCTACGACCACGTCCCACTATTGCTCTGATACCATAGGTACCCTAGGGCTGCCGTAAGTGTCCACTTTTCGCCCACACTTTGAGTGGCGGGAAAGGAAGCGCGAGATGCGCGCTGCCACACGATCTTTACCAGACTCCGAATGGATGGGGAAATGACATGATGGACAATCTGGAGAAGCTGGCTCTCGTGGGCAAGATGCTCACGAGCTATAAAGATAAGGTCTCTGTCCTCATCATCCATATTTGGCATTCACAACCTGCACCGTCTGTCTTTTCACTCCGCTGAGGCTTCACTCTAAATACATACAGATGTCAAAATGCCTTCCAGAGTATCACCTCCAGGCTTAAGGCTCTAGAGGAGACCTCTATGTTCAAGCCCACTAAGAATGGCCGCTTACAGCTCGAGCACAAAGTGGTTTTAGCTCCTCTTACGCGAATGCGTGCGCCCAAAGAAGCAGATGGTGTTTTCTTTCCAGGAGATTTGAATGTTGAATACTACTCGCAAAGAGCCAGCAAGGGCGGGTTCATGCTTACCGAAGTGTCCGATTAGCAGATTAGTAAGTCATTGGGTATTGCCATGCAGTCGAACAGAGCTAATGGTGAATAGGTTGCAGGATACCCTGGCGTGCTAGGAATTTTCCCACAGAAGCAGATCGAGGGCTGCAAGCGTGTGACCGATGCTGTCCAGGCCAAGGGTGCCTACTGCCAGCTGTGGCATGTTGGGCGTGTCACCACGCCTTCTTTCCTTGGCGGCAAGAACCCACTCAATTCCAGCGACATTCCAATCGCTGGCAACGACCTGGACGGATCACCCTACGCTCAAACACCACCCAAGCCGATGACGGTCGAGCAGATCAAGCGGTTGACTGAGGAGTACGCTGCTGCATCCAAGCGTACGCTTGAGGCTGGCTTTGATGGTGTAGAGATTCACGGCGCCAACGGCTATTTGCTTGATCAATTCCTCCACGACAACGTCAATGTGCGCAACGCTGAATACGGTACCAACATTGAAGGACGCTGCCGCTTCCATCTCGAGGTCATCAAGGCGGTCACCACTGCCACTGGAGCCGACCGCGTTGGCATAGAACCCGACTATGAATAGCACCACCGACTTCTTCGGCCACTCGACTTGCTTCAGCTGCTGCGGGTGCATTCAAAAGTTCCCTCTCCTGACTTGGCTTCCGGGGTTCGGGTTTGGTGTCCGTGGAGCTTTTAAAATTTGCCAAATGAAAGTTTGAGGGTAACACGAGAGGCGTCTTTCGCTCATTGAGTCGATTCCCAGAACAGGCGTATCAACAGTGATCACGAGTGCTGAGTAACCGCCAGCTAGTTTACATTACTGTTGACATTCCACAACGGTCACAACAGAGAGACTTACCCGCCGCTCGTTTGATCAGAGGGTATACTGAGCTCTGGTTGCTCACTCATGTAAAGCTGAAACCATCTCTCAGGCCCGTCCGGGGTCGTTGGCATCAACACTGCAATGTCTTCGAGTAATGTTGTCGATTGACTCGAGAGCATCCTGTTGATGCCGAGTTCTTGGGCAGCCAACGCAACCCACTCTTCTCCTTGAGGGTACGCAAGCTTTTGCATGGCACCAGGGGCGAAGACGATTGGGAGGGATACTTCTTGCCGGAAAGATGTATCGTTGTGTCTACTTTCGACACATCAACCATGACCCGAGGTCGGATCAACATTCTTATTCGTTAGTCAATGATAGAATTCACAGTACTCTCAAGACTGCACGTACGGGTTGAAAGCGCTACGATCTCGTTGTAGACATTTTTGATCATCTGATCCGCATGCATAGTGGTCGTAGACGTTCTGTGGCAACTTTTGCTTTGCGATGAACTCAGCCGGCAGTGGGATCAAAAGCACTCAAAGCTTCGTATGAGCGTATCTTCTCAACCATCAAGCTAGATATCAAATTCAGTATCGAGGAGATTATTGTGATGAATGGCGAGTGGCCCTTTGCGAGGACAACTGCCGAAGGACGGAAGTGCTGGTTGCAGAAAGTGACATTGAGTTTCATCATAATCAAGATATCTTTATCTGTCGGAGGATAGAGAGCTCGTGGAAGATTGCGCGGTATTGCTTTTCATATGAAGCCGCTGGAATAACCGAGATCGTCATGTTGTCCTGGTTCTTACGTGAAGATACAGGACCATAACCGTGTACTCACAATGGTGTGTAGCCAATAGTCTCATTGGAATACAATCTCATTTCATGGGCAGGAATCTCGTTAGAGTGATCGGAGATTTGCTGAGCTGTGATAATATTATACACTTTCATTAATCGTAACGTTTGTATATAATACATGCATAGAAGCTTTGATTGTGACCAGAACACCTCTAGTTCTGACGCTCGTTGGCGTTAGCCTGGCTCTGCGCCTGGCTGGCGAGGCCATTCTTGTGGGTCGCGCCAAACGCCCTCTGTTCGCGGGAGTGAGCAAGGTCACCATCCTCCTTAGTGATGGTCTCAGGCGCGTTTGCGAGCTTGTCGGTGATCTGGTCGGCAGTCTGATCGAAGTTTCCGACGCGGTCGGCAGCGCTCTGAGTGGCAGATGGGTTCTGCATGTTGTCGTTGGCAAGGCTTTGGGCCTGGGAAGCGACACCTCCCTTAGAGGTCTGGCCAAATGCGCGCTGCTCGCGGGAGTGTGCGAGGTCGGCTTCCTTCTTTGTCACTGACTGGGGGTTGGTGGCCATCTTGGTGACAATGTTCTCTGCCTCCTTCTCGAAGTTGGCGGCGCGGTCGGCGGCGCTCTGGGAAAGTGGGTCGGAGGGGCCCTTGGGTGTGGAAGTCTTTGTGGCACCCTCGTTGCGTGAGGCGAGACGCTCAGCGTCTGATGCGATTGAGTCTGATTGGGGCTGGCCCTGGCCAATGGCACGAGCCTCGCGGGACTTGAGATATGCAGCATCCTGTGCCGTATGTCAGTTGAGTCGCCCTTGCGAATCTTATATTCATTCTTCGTACCTCGCTGGTGATGGTCTCAGGAGCGTTCTGCATCTTGCTGCCAATCTCTTGGGCAGCCTGCTCAAAGTTCCTGGTCTTTCCAACCTGGCTTTGCATCTGGGCAGAGGCGGAGCCCTGTGTGGGACCACCCTCCTGCTTGGCGGTCTCAGAGATGGTGTTGCTGATAGGAGTGTTGGCCATGTTCAAAGCTGTGTTTGAGAAGTACTTGGCTTGGGCGAATGGCTGAACTGATGCTTTGCTGGTGGTTGAGATCGTAGAGAGGCGTGTGGCTGAGAGACGGAATAACGACATGGTGATTGAATAACTAAAGGTATTATGAAGGTCGCCCTTGTCACATTCGGGTCCGTTTTAATCATTATATTTTTCTCGTTGACCTGTGCTGCTTGCTCATCGTGAAGTCATAGCAGGCGATTAGGGACTTTGACGATCGCGATCAAACGTTCAATGACACTTGCACTGAGAATACTCAGGCCTGAACGACTCTACGCATTGAAGTTCATGTCTAACGATAGAGATCATGGACAGCGCCGATATCTCGATGAACAATGTAAATTGCGATGATATTGGTGGTTGAGAGAAACCCACCCACTCCAGCTTGAGCTTCGCAGGATCAATCTCCGTCACAGTGAGCACCTGTAGTGGAGTGGCGATCGGCCACTGGCGGTATAGATACTAACATCCCATGCCCACAACTACGCTTTATGTCTTCGTTGTTACGCTGTTTGATCCCCCTTTGGCTGCTCGTTGTTCGACACTTTCTAGAACGCGTTAAGACTGCACACACTAGCTTCTTAATAGTTTCACCCCATTCAACCTGCGACGCTGTCATCATGTTTTGATCTGATGGTCCACAAGTCGATAGCGTCTGCAAGGTATCGATGACCCGGAGCCGCAACCTTTCGAACGAATGCCAGCATCGGAACCGTACTGGGTATTGGAATACATCAGATCTATCACTTGCATCAACCTGACTATTCTCATCCTCATTTCACAATGCCTACAGAGCTCGACAAACCTAAGCAAACATCAGATTGAGCTGAACCCTCACGCGACGTTTGCGATCGGCTACTAAAATGGGCGTATGTGAAGCTTGTAGGTTACTAATTCCTCATCGAATCAGCTTGATTCAACGGTGAGATGGCCGAGCGGTCTAAGGCGCTAGCTTAAGGTGTTGCTTCACAGCACATCACACAATCGCTAGTCCGAAAGGGCGTGGGTTCAAATCCCACTCTCATCAACATATATTTTGCTTTTTTTCTACCCTCCTCTCGGAACTACGTCTCCTGCCATCATAAAGCAGTAATCAGCGTCAGGTCGACTCCTGGGTCGTTCCGTCACACCACAAGTATGAAAAAAGGTACTTGCTTTTTGGCATTGGAATATGGAATCAGTGATAGTTAACTTACGTACAATCACTAAGCACTATTTGATTGTTCAATGACCCAGACCAGATGATTTCCGTTCGGCCCTCACCACAGCTTCTCCAACTGGATCTCCTCGCTCTCTCACGACACGCCACTTTCCAATTCCTGCGCTTTTCGGCGCCTTCCTGACACCTCGCCCTCCGCCACCAATGATCAGGTTCCCAGGTCGATAGTTCGGATCAGATTTCATGCGCTGAATGACTGAGCTGTGAACCTGAGCATCGTCAGGCATATCTCTCGTCTCGCCTCGAGGGAGTGGCCAGCTGATCGGTTTCCAGGTCCCGTCAGGCTGCAGATCCATCCGGCGGAACGGCAAATGCTCCATGATCAACCAAGGGATGACAGAAGTCCACGGAAGTCCGCCTTTGAAAGTCAAAGAGTCGTGTAAACGCGTGCGGGTAGCCAGATACTCAATGTCCGACATTCTGGGTTTTTCGTCGAAGTCGAAATTCTTGTCATCAAGCCGGTAAGTTTCGTCGACGGCTGCGCCCATATGTGCAGCATGGTAGTTCGCTTTGGCCATTTTCGCCTCGTCGATTGGCATGCCAGCTCGCATTGCTTCGCGCAACATCCAAATCAAAGGTAGGTCGCTGGCAGGTCGGACTTCGTCATCGAGTAGCCACCAGCCACCTCCAATATCAGCGTGCTCGCCGGCAAACCAGACTTCAGAGATGTCTTGTGTATCTCCACGGTGTCGAGGCTTGCCATAGCCATCGAGTCGCTCGTGGACCGGCGTTGTGGATTCCATGGACTTTCGAGAATCAGCAGAACTGACGAGCCGCGTGCTCCGAGACTGTTGGTTCCGCGGACGGAAGCGAGCCTGCGACGACGAATGACGACGCATCTCTGGGCGCGGTGATGGCGGCTCTTCAAGTTCCTCTTTGTTGCGTAGCGAATCCATGTGAAGCCATTGCATGTACTCGTCAAGATGGTGATGCTTCCCATGTCTGGGCGGTGCCTGCGAGACTAGATCTTGCCGGAACTTCGCTCTTCGTTCGTCGATTGAGACTGCATGCCGGACGATATCTGCAGACATTTGCGCGGTGTATGGAAAGCGAGATCGTTTCATCCAAGCTGCTTCGAATTGAGGTACGCTGTCTTGGGGTCAGTGCTGGTGTAGAAGGTGTATTACGTCCAGTCTCTACCAACCTGTTAACGCAATCGAAGAGACCAACGAAGCGAATGGAGTCTATAGGACGTGAGAAAGTCTCACGAAACTGCTCCATGTACCGGAAGCTCTCGTGCTTTTCTTTCTTCTCCTTGTCAGAGCCTTCTGTCCGCATCTGCCAGCGTGAGAACGTTTTCCATGCGAAACGTAACATCTCTTCGTTGCCAGTGCTTAGCAGACCGATGTAATCAAGCTGCGCGTTATTAGCATTACGGCATAGAGTCCGACTGTGGTGAAAATTTATCTCACCATCTGAGCAAGAAAGCGAGCGGTGTAAGCACCACGACTGAAACCTATAAATTGCAATCAGTGATACTACCCAGCAGGATTGATCGAGCGAGACAGCGAATTTTTCGTGCGATTTGACCACGCTCCAAAAAAAAAATCGTTTTGCACGTACTGTGGTTCAGTCAGCCACCAACCCAGTCAAGAATCATTAAGGACACCCACCCGAAGAAGTAAATATCATCCCCAGCAGTATAATACCGCATCAGAAACTTATACCCAGCCATAACATGCTCTCCGAAACTCGTCCCAACCGCCTGATCCTTAGCCTTCGTATACCATGACTTGATCCTGCCGATACGGGACTTTTTGGAAAGCGAGCTCGATTCCACATACGTGCCGATACCGGGCTGGTAGTAGCGATAAAGGTGCGGATCCTCTTTGTCGAGCATGCTGTAGATTTTCAGGATGTTGCTATCGCCGGCGGAGCCTTGGAACTTGTTGCCAGTGCCATCGAAACAGAGGATGAGTGATTTCTTCGCGGGGAAGACTCCATGCCTGTCGTGGTTGCGAGGATTGTCGGTCGTGGCGCTGTTGTGGTCTTCGCGACGCGAGCTTGATTTTCTTTGTCGCTGTTGCTTCTGCTCCGGTTGCTGGCCGTGAGGTTTCTTGGGTCTATAGACTCGTGGCTGCGAGTAAGATCGTTTTGCGGAGAGTGGCGGCTCGTATTGTTCGAGCGATAGATTGTCGATGTCTCTCAGCAAAGATCGTGGCCAGCGCTGTTCGGCGTCCATCGCTGTGACAGTATTATAACTACCACTAGAATTATCGCCTGATATATATCATAGAGCGAGTAAGCCTCCGGCGCGTAAGATGCAAGGTGGTTGGTTTGCAGCTGAGGACTCTCACGTCAAGCCAAGTGCCGTGGCGTCTCTTAGTCGATAGTTTACTGCAGTGTAGCGCCACATGCAGGTGACCGAGAGAGACAACTTGCGCAACACAATAGAAGGGGCTACATCTTCTACTATAGTGTTGATGCACTGGTGATGGGCACCGCAAAACTTGGGCGACGGAGGCTGGTTGGTCTCAGTTGTTCCACACTTTATGTCTCGGGGCCGCCAAAGTCAGATGGAGCGGTCTACATATGTGGACACTGCATCGAATGCGCCTTTGTAGCAGTACGTTCATGGTGGGACAACATATTGCAGGAGATATCGTGATGGAGAGCTTCGAGACGGTAGATATATTATTGAAAGAATGTATTGTCCCTTTCCGCTAAACTAAGTCGAAGCATTGTGGTATAACGATCAAACCCAGTCAAACGCCTAGCATAAAGCAGCTCATCGCGGAAAGTGTCCAGACCCGACATCTCAATAACGTAACCCAGGCGTAGCATAGCGTAATTCATAATCGCAACATCCATTAAGCAACGACCTTCGGCTCCGACGATGCGGTATCGTCGATGGACTCTTCCTTCAAGGTCCTCATAGTCTCGCCTGCAGACTCATCTTCCTTCACATCGGCGTTGTCCTCCCAAACGATAATGTCGGCTTGATCAGATATGGTGGAGGAGATTGAAAGCTTCGAGGATCTGCTGCTTCCGTTGCGCACAACAGCAGGTGCACTTGCTGGTGACGGCACGGCTAACAGGCTCTTCACATCCAGCTTACCCTTCTCTGGTGATGCATCGACGATGACATGCGCGTCCTTGGTGACACCTTCAGGAACGAACTCGTCGGTGTCAAGATCGGAAAGTGGCGAGCGTTCGCCGTCGTCCATCTCGGCAATCTTGCGACGGACGAGCTCAGTCTTCTTCACGCGGCTTGGGGCAGGTAGCGCAGGTTCGTTTGTAGAGACAGCCTGGCGAGATGCCGTCGGCGCGTCGTAACCCTCTGGTGCTTCGTTTTCCTTGCCGCGGTCGTCGCGTTCAGCCTTTGCAGTTTCGTCGTCGAAACTCAAATCAAGAGACTGGGTGCTGTGCTCCATGAGATTGGATGCTTCTTCCTCAGGGGTGTCTTCATAAATCTCAAAGTCCCAGCTTGCCGGCATGCTCTCTTGGATAGTTGATCCTGCGGACCTGGTCTTTGTAGGTGTGATTGCTGCGGTCATGCTTCCGCTGATGGCAGCATCAAGACTGAACGGCAGTGACGAGGACCCACGAGATGAGAATGGCGGGCTGATGCGTGTGAACGGAGCCGAGCCACGACGGTTCTTGAGGCTGGCGAATTTTCGAGGGGGTGATCTTCCGGCAGGTGCTGTGAGAGGTGCTCGTGGAGATGCAATATTGGCACGCGCTGGGGTGCTTACGGGAAGCATGGGTGGCGGCATGGATTTGACAGGAGTGATGGAGAAAGTGAATGGCTTGTCATTCATGTCACTTTTGCTCTTCTTGGAGGGGGAGAAAAGCGATGGATCGGCATTCTCGGAGTCTGCGTCGTCGTATGTGGAAGGGGTGTATGAGCGCTTGTTGGTGGTCTTCACAGGAGGAGATGCCGATAATGGCTTGCCGCTCAATGGAGAGCTCTTTGCGAGAAATCCTGGATGTCATGAGTCAGGTGTTCGGGTGTATCGATTCATGTTTGAAGATCGTCATACCATTCTGGCGGTTCTTAGCCGAGTTGAGCTGTTGTACGCGCGAGCTGCTCAGCTCACCGAAAGGCAACCTCGCCATCGAGACAGTGGTAGCCATTTCGACTGAAGAACCTTGGACACGTCCTGGTCGCTCGCGAGCGGTGGTCCAGCACCTGGTGTGTGTGGCGAGCACTGGGCGTGTTTTGGGTGTCAACAAAGCGGTGAGGTCACGATACGGACGAGAGCGCAATTGTTCACGGCGTGAAAGTGATGAGTGATATGAAAAGAATGTGTGGATGGCCTAGGAAGAGAGCATGAGAGGACAGAGTACGATGTGGAGTGGTATAGTGGGTGGGCGAGGCGAGAGACAATGCAGCCCCTCCCACACGCGCGCGTGAACGTGAGGCTGCACTTCGTCGCGTCGGGCCACAGCACGGACTGGAAGTTCGTGTTGGACTTTGCCGTTTCGAGAGCCGCCAGCCATCTTTCATGCACCATTTCGTTGCATCTGACGCCAGTCCTGCCGTTGAACTGCTTTCCCCACGCGTAGAGGCACGACTTTGTCACGAAAGGACTGGCTGTTATGCGTTGGATTCGTCGGGCTGGGCGCTATGGTTTCTGGATTCCCGCGACGCCTCCGTGTCTTTGGAGCACAAATGATGATCGCTTGACTCCTGTATTGTCATCGTGCATGGTTTCGCATCCGTGGGTGTCGTCTTTGTACTTGGCTAGTGCCATTGGTTGTGGATATTGATTATTCACAGGTGGTGGGTGATGCGTTGCCGAGGCACCGAGTGTGTTACTATCATGAGGCACGAATGTAAGGACGTCTGTTCGCAACGAGGTTATTGTATGCCAATTGACTCTCTACCCGATTCAATGTACAATCGTCTGAATGTGGTATATCCCTGCGTGGACCTCTCATTGGTGTTGATGTGGAAGAAGTCCGCTCGGCTTTGGAAGTCGGAAGGTACATGCAAGCATCAAACGCGTTTCAAGTTTCAACCTACCACCGTAAACAAGAATTGTAGTGTTTTAGCACATGTGCAGGCATAGTCTTTAGCTAGATAAGAGGAACATAGATCGGAGGTTACAGTATCTCGTTTGCAAACCTCTTCGAGTTTTGGTGAGGAGATGCCGTCCAGGTAGTATGGGTTGGGTCTAGTCTACGCTCGTTGTGAACGACGCCCACTAGTATGATGCCAATGTCTCATGGACTGAATGATGGACTAAAGGTTTCAAGAGGCATACCGTGAGCAAGTCAACGAGAATCTTGGGTATATTTGGGTCTTGGCGTCACGTGACCAGCGACCGCACCTCATACCACGCCGTACGAGATGCAGCCGACCACAGCTATGGTGATACATGTCCGATATCCTGGAAGGTTTACATAGCTAGACAGCCATCATGTATAAGGTCCAATCAAATGTGATGCAATTGGCTCAATCAAATTTGTCCTCACGGCTATGTCAGCTTAGTGGGGAAACGCCTTGTCGCTGTGTAGCGACCATAGCCGATGGCAAGTAGTCTCTGCACCTTATCGTCTCAAGATCCTCGTCTGTCTGTGGTGCGTATGTTGTCGCGAGACCCCTGTGATATGACAGTCCAAACGCCTATGAATATGCTCTTCGTTGATTGAGGGGGGCGCTTGTTCTGGATGCAAGACGATCGTAACAATGCCAGACAAGGCTGTAGAATGACCATAGTAATCCGACCTTGCGTCCTGAGATGAGTATTGATATCTTTCGGCTATGTCCGACGAAGCTCCCCCGGTATGCTTCCCCGCGCGACGAAATCATAAAATTGTATATGCTCCACGAGTATTCAAGCAAATGACATGAAAGTTGGCTCATATTGAAGAGGAGAAGCGGGGCTGTCGATTGTTGAAGTTTGCGTAAAGTCTCGTCCACTCATTCGCGCAAAATTTCGCAACATGCTTCAAGAATACCCTCAACTTCAAAAATTGATTACTCCGTCAACATAACAGCTACAGCTACAGAAATTCTGAATACGCCAAAAAAAAAAAAAATGAGGGGCCCAGCCGGGATTCGAACCCGGGGCCACTCGCAAGTTGTTATCCAAAGCGAGTATCGTACCACTCTGTTTTGAGGTTAGTAACATTCAGCGATGTGAATTTGAATGACATTTCTGCCGTTAGAGGTGAAGACTTACAGACCACTGGGCCAACCAGTTATGATGCTCCACGGCATCAAAACAGCAAATATATAGCCTAACATATGGAAATTGGAGCACAACATCGCAAAATGTGAGCAAGAAGCCCAAAGTTGCCATCGAGAACAACTCCAGCCGCAAGCTCACAAGACGAGTCGACAGCCTGACAAGACCATGGCTCTTAAGTCCTCGAAGACATTTGTGTCACAAGGCAAGAGCAGGCGCATCATAAACAACATAGTATACTTCAAAGAACTACAACGGTAGCGGGAGAAATTTTTGCCCAAGAGTAAATTTTCGATAGCGGTAGAGAACCTCAGATACGGTACGGCGCACCCGTGCAAAGTCTATTGAGAACCGAAATACATCCATCCAATCGAAGCATAGGCAGCTATAGAGTACCAATCGTTCGTCTCCGTTAGTCAAACCAAGATGAATGTTGCGATAATTGACAACACGTTCTGACGTCTTACTTATGTACATACAAGGCACTTCAGACATACAACGACAGCACAGGAATCCTTTGTACGTCGCCACTGATCTTGCCACCAGCCTTCCATATCCCCGCCGTGAACAATCACATGAGCAGAAGGATCTTTTATTCTGTGAGAACATTACCACTATTAGCGTGTACATTCGTATGAGTTCGATCATGGCAAAATAAGGCAGTGGTTCATCGGGCCCAACGCTCGTCATGCGTCGGATGCTGGCACAGCAGTACATAACGAAGGTATCAATACAACGGTCTCACCAAGGAAGGCAATAACGACTTTCAACACAAAGATCTCATCGGATCAATGACAAGAGCCCCTGACGTTCATAAAGCTATCAAGAAGTACAAACTCTGAACCCTCGAATCCAGGGCCCCGAGCAAGCAACCCGCCTAAGCTCCTCCAACCTGCTCAGCCCTGTTTAGTTTACCAAAACTCTCTCTTGAACACTCCAGTCGATGTCGGTAGGAACACAGACCACTATCAAGCATAGTTTGAGCTCGACATTGATCGCTGCGTTTGGCCCGACGAATGCTCCAAGTAGCTCACCAAGCAAGTTGTAAGATCAACTCCAACCTAGCTCTCCCTCTCAATGAAGTGTGTCCCTTGATTTGTGGCAGCTCTTCTAGATGACATGATGTGGGAGTGCAGAGCACTAGCCGATCGTGATCCTGCCCGTGTCATAGCCTAACATCACCGTATGGTGACCTCGGGTATCAACAGGACAGGATAGGAGAGCGATTCCATAACGACTGCCAGGTCTTACGAAATCGGAGCTTGTTCAGTGAGTGACTTCCTCTATACTTCGGTGATCCACCGCATTACGAGCACCGAGCAACCCGTGCTAAACAAATGCATCGCTCTGAAGCTTTTCGACCGAAACAAGTGCTCGTGTTAAATTCCGAGACCATGATAACTTGTGCGTAACGCGACGCATTGCGTACTAGTACAGTGTTGATTATCGTATGCTTTACTTTACACCCGACTCGTTGAGCTCCGTATCTACCTCATTCAGCAGACATCAGATGCTCACGATCAATGCAGCGCCTTGCTCCTCTCAGCAGAATTCGGCGATGCAATGCCGCCGTCCTTCAAGATCCAGATCAAGTGGAGATGGTAGTGGCCACAGCCTGGCGAGGCTCGTCAATGCAGTTGTTCTGTTTTTCCGTCCATCCAGACGTTCTGTTTCTCCCCATCATCTTCTCTTGCTCGTATGAACAATCCAGGGCTGTGGCCTTCTCGCAGCTCGTGATTCTCAAGGCGATTGTCTCCTGAAGCTCCTCATAGCAGTGTTCACATTCCTCGCAATGCGCAGTTCAAATCCACTCTTCGTCCTCAAACAATCGGATCGCTCGCAGAGTGGTCCTCAGGCATGCGCATATACGCATCAATCGCCGCCGAAAACGCCGCGAAACCCGCACACCCCAACGCCGCAGCCTGCGGTCCACCGCCCTTCGCCAAAAACCCGCCCGTCAAACATCCAGCAGCCACACCATTGCCCAGATCGTTCTTCGCACGGTATCCCTCAATCGCACACTCCGTGCCCGCGAAGATCGCACCGATGTAGCCGAAGTTCTTTGCCGAAGACCAGGACGCGCGACCCATTTCTTTGAAGCCCTGGCGCAGCTGCTCTTTGACGGGGAGGGAGGAGAAGGCGTTGCCGCCGGCGGTGGTGGCCATGGGGGTGTCGTAGCGCATGGAGGACATGAAAAGGCCGAAGACGCCGCCGAGACCGAAGCCCATGACGCCGGACATGGCGAGCTTGCCGGGACATGATTCCATGGAGGCTTGCATCTGTGAGGATGGTGTTAGTATGCGATGGTTGGAATAGTGTCAACGACTTCGCGAGGTGCTTCTTACATATTTGATGATCATCTGCTGCTTCATGGCTTCTTCATCCATGCCTGCGGCGCCGCCCATACCGCCCATACCGCCCATGCCTGGCATACCTGGGAAAGCCATTTTGTGTATGTGTTGTTGATGTTGAACGAGAGTGGCCGTAGTTTGTTAAGGCGAAGGCGAGCAGTATTGTGGTTTTGCTGTCGCATCCCGACCCATCCCGTACGAGGCAACTTTTGGGGAAGCGGCAACTGAAGGGACAACGCTAGGCCAGGAAAGGAACACGCTCCGCAAAAGCACGTGAATGTGCACACTATACTAGAGGATTACAATCGATTGAACTAAAGGTCTCGAGACATAACCTATCAAGTGTACACGGTGACGAACGCTATTCGCATGAAGTACATGTATCCAAATGTAACACCATGTGTTTTAATATTAGGTGTCCAAATTCGTTGTCCTATCCTCGTTCCATTTCATAAGTACGCCGACCATAATCCTTTCCAGCCCTCTTAGCTCCCTACACCACACCGAATCAATCACTCTTTACATTCACATCCCTCGACTCCGAGACCGCTGGCTGCAATGGCGCAAACTCGCTTTCATCGCCTCGAAACTCCTGCCCTGGCTCCGGTGTCATGCTCTTCTCCCACTCGCTCATCAAGTGGCTTGCAGTCCTGCGTAAAGATGTAGGTTTCAATTTCGAGAGTGCTGGCCACGGAAGAGGCTCCTTTTCCTTCCCTTCAGCAATTTCCCCTTCTTTTCCATGTTTGTGAGACTCATCTCTCGATGGAGCGGTGGAGTGGCGTGGGCTGGTTACATTGGTTGAAGATTGCGTGACGGACTCGGAAGTCGCGCTGCTGCTGGACCGGGAATCCTTAGGGGTGTTGTCATCCCATGTATCCCATGCATCCATACTGGAAGCAACAGACGGCGCCACTGAGGGTGTTTTCGAGTGCTTTGAAGCCTTCTTGATCGGTGCTGGTGTTGCTTCGGGAACAGCCAGACCGGCTTCTGTCCAGAAATTGCCAGTGGTATCAATTAAAGGAGGCTCCTCCGGCACCTGGATAGGAGAATGTCTTCGATTGACAGGCGAACGCGTGGGCGGCCTTCTCGTTTCGGTTGATCCTTTGCTAGTAGTCGATCCTCGTGAAGCTCGACTACTGTCCCGGTGATTTGATTTGAGCGTCTGTATTGATGGCTGCCGTCTAGCAGCTGCTGGTGTAGATTGTGTTGCTTCATCTCCAACTGTCGCTTGCCTGAGATCCTCCCAGAAAGTCCACAGCCCATCTTTGAAATCCGTCGCCATTTTCTTTCCGTGCTTGATAAGCACCTCGCGATCCACATTGGCCTGCGTAAGGTCAATCTCGATATCTGTAGATCTGTCCACCTCGGCAGTGATATCCGGTGTTGTCGAGTACGAAGACATGCCTGACGTCAAAGAGCTGCTGTGCTGTAAAGGAGGCCTCTGACTCTCCGCACTCGTCTTTTTCACACCTGCCTTCAGACTATCCCGTCGCGGTGGGTGTTTCACCAACGGTATCGTACCATCCGCCGTTCGCGTTGGTGAGAGCAGCGACAGCGTACGCGTATGCCTTGAGCCCGAGAACACGGTTCTACTAGATGTCCGCGTGCCACTCAGCAGTGCCTTTCTGCGCTCCATCTCTTGCTGTAACCACGCTCCCGAGCCATCTTCGTCCTCCTGGCTGATCGGCGTCGAGGGCGCAGTGTTGACCGGCTCTAGCTTTGCCAGCATGCGCACATCGTTCTTCTTCTTGTACACCTCATGGTTCGCCCAGCTCTTCTTCAGCTTCTTCAAATCCGTTTCGGCACGCTGCAGCTCTTCCTTCAATTCAAGGACCCGACGCTCCTGTGCAGCAATGGCGGTCAAGAAATTAGTATCAGTCGGCCCATTGCGCGCGTCTGGTATCACGGGTGCTGAGTCCTTAGAGGGAGACGATGTCGGTCTATGCGGAGACTGCTCGCGTGTCGCCGGCTGTATAGGGAACTGCATTGAGAAGCGGTTTGACCTGCCTGTCGTAGTGCTGCTGTTGACCGAGGCCATAGACATTGTCCTGCCATGGCTCTGGAAGCTCGTCCGCCCTGATGATTCGGTGGAGTGTTGACTGGCAGATGGACTAGGAGGAGAAGCGACATAGTCTGTAGGTGAGGGCCTGGCCTCTGAGGCACCCTGATCGGCGAGGATGCGACGGACGTCCAATGGTCGCATCGAGGCCCGTTTGGCGGACATGGTCCGTCGCGGAGTGTTGTTGCTGGGCTCCATCGTCCCGCGTGCTGCGTATTCGTACAAGCGAGTGAGACTAGGTGTGAACAAGAGACATAATATTTAATGGACGTTAAAGAGACAGAATTGCCAGGGAATCAGGAAACGGGGCCGCGGTTGCAGTTTGATTATATTGACAGAGACATGGAGGCTCTCGCCCCCCGTTGATCGATGGTGACGATACCCCAGTCTAGTATTGAGTGCATTGATTACTGACGGCCCGTTGCGTTCACTGCAAGCTCCAAATCGCCTACACGTACAGGGTCCAGCATTCACGTGGTTTTACCTTTGATTACTTTAGCGAGAGTGCCAACAAGATATTTGAAGTTATTGCTGACATAGGTGTTGTTGTGTCAATGTGTTGTGAGATATGGTCTTGTAAGCTGATCAACGGTCAACATACTCTCGTGGCAAGTGCGACCGATATTCAAGGGCCATGTTCATCGTGAAACGGCTGCCGAGAATTATACTGTCCAGGCTTTTGACCGATAGCTCGCTGATAAACACGATGGTGGCGTCGTCGTGGCACCTATCGACACCATGGTTCCAATTTATTTATCCTCGAGGCATAGTTCAGCTCTTAGAGACAATTCAAAGATCGAAATCAATCATTACATAGCATATAGTGCCTTTTCTTGCCATCTCAACGTAACAACACTAACCCTACTTACCCCTTGCAACTCCCAAAAGTTGTACATATAAGTACATCCTCATCCTGTCACCTCATGGCAAGTACGTGCTAATGAGATTTGTTGAAAACGACGCACGAGTGTGCGGGTGAGTTCAGCATGTACCCAAAAGACGCTGGAGCATGAATGGAAGTCCTTCTAGACGAGGCTATGTAGCGGGTAATATGCAATGTACTGGGGACTCGCTGTATGTATGTAAACGTGATTTGATGCTTGCGGAGCCATGTCGAGGAACCCCGTCTTCATTGCCGTCGTCATGATCGGCAGGTCTGTTTTCTTCTACGATGAGCAAACCATACACCACCACCATAACCTCAAATCTCCCTCAGCTTGTAGTTGATGTAGACCTTCTGTGTCGGCTTGGCCGCAGAGTGCAGGTTCCTGTCGACTGCCGGAAGACCTGACGCTTTGCCCTTTTTATCCACCAGCTGCATATCCTTGAAAGCGGCCATCCAGAAAGCGGCGATGATGTTGTTCTCCAGCTTCGCGAACCTCATGCCGAGACAAGGATGCCTGCCAACGCCCCAGCCAATGAAAGCAAACTGCTTGTTCTTGTCCTCAGCACGGTCAGGGAAATATCTCTCGGGGTCGAATGTCTCAGGGTCAGAATAGATTTCCGGGTTGCGGTGGATGTTCACGACGGCGAACGCGGCGTATGCATCTGTGGGGATGACTTCTGTTCCCTCTTTGTTAAGAGGGATAGGTCGGCCGGAGATGTTCTTGCGGAAAGCAGCGCCAGGGAGTTGCAGGCGGATGCTCTCTCTGAGCACAAGATCGGTCATTGGGAACTCGGACTCCCAGGCCTCCACAGGGACCTGCATGAGGCGGTCGACGAGAGGGAGGGAAGAGTCGGAGCAGTACCGGTCAGCAACCGATTCTACCTCCTTAAGAACCCGGTCGTGCCATTTCTTGTCTTCGGCCAGATAGAGCAGAATCCATGCAGCGTTAATTCCAGAATTGAGTTGGCCGGCGAAGAGAGCACCGAGCACAAACTAATGCAGTTGTTAGCGTGCGCGACATAGTGCATAATCGTTGCAAGAACTACCCACCGTGATGATCTTGGTAACATCGTCTCCCTGATCAATGAGATACTGTAGCGTGTCATCCTCCCTCCTTCCCTCCTGCGCACGCTTGTCGATGATGTTCTTGAAAATCATATACAATTTTGCGCCGGCGTATGTACGACGGAACTGAGATGGCCAAGGCACCCAGCTGTACATGATGGAGAGCGGTGTTGCCGTACTCTCGATCGTCTCAAACAGTTCCAACACCTTCCTGAGCATTTCAGGATCGCTAGCAATCTCGACACAAGCCACAGTGCGCATGGTAAGCTGGAAGACAAGCCGATAGATGTTGTCGAATGGGTCTATCGTCTTCGTTTCTTGAGCAGCAAGATCTTTGATGCTGGCACGTACGTCTTTCAGCAGCTGCGGGAGACCTTGAGCCAATACCGGACCTTTCAACATAGCGGTCAAACGCTTGGAGAAGTAGTTACCGAAGCCATCGACCTGGTTCGCATTCTCCGAAAGAGGGTTGTTCTGTTGTTTGTTGACTGTTGGACTTCCGCCAAGCAGAGCTCCATATCCTTCGGTGAAGCCCAGATGCTTAGAGTCGAAGAAGAGGCGTCGTTCCTCGTCGCCTGACATGCCTATGACCGCCTTGTCGCCCGCATAGAAGCTGAAGTTCCCGGTCGGCGAGTGCGCCACCTGCCTTTGGAAGAATTCAGTTCTCTGAGTGAAGAACTGCATGGAACCGATGATTGGCCATGCTTCAGTGACCAGTCGAGGCGCATTTTTGGGAAGGGGTGGTCCCCGGAACGCGTACAAGACCGCAGTGGTGAGAATAGCAATCGAGAGGAACGCCACACTCAAAAGAGTGTTGCTAGAAGCGACAAGCGTTGCAAACGCCATGGTCACGGTATGTGGAAGACTGTCCAGACTACAAGTGCAAGAGGAAGAGATCAAAAGGTCATGAGATGCAAGCGTGTATATAGGCGATGCTATACACCAAGCTAGACTTGCCCTAGGCAGGCATGAGCCTCGCTTAGGGCCCGTCGCAACAATCCCTGAAAGGCGCGAGCTGCAAGTCTCGCCGGTTGAAAGTGCAGTTGCATTGATAGGCGGGGAAAAGTGCCGGTAGCGCGACGAGTGCATCACCAGAGTATGCCACCTGTCAGTAAGCAATATAGCTTTGCATCCTCCTCGCTTCCGCCAGTCCAACAAGTCCTTCCCAAGTGGTGCCCACCCGGAAAGTAGACGTTCCGACGGTGAGGTGGCCCGATCCTGGAGATCGACTGGTCTAGCTTGGTTTGAAGATTGGCATGCGGATTGGCGAGGTCGGGGGCTGTAGACCCTCGGAACACCGCAGGTGAAGCCATCTTGCCATCTTCAGTGGCCCAACGCGATTGAGAATGGGACCGCAGGCGTCATGAATTAGGATGGCAGTTATATCACAAGGTTTCCACCTAACAGTATCGTGAAGTGGCTGGAGAGTAAAGGAAGTCAGGAGTCGAGAGTTTGAAGAAGCCAAATCGAAGCGAGCGGAAAGGCCCGCTGTTTTGTTTGCGCTTGCCAAAACCACTCCATCGATTGCGTTCATGTTTGGCTCCCAATCTCGGTTCAAGCATATCCGAAACTGAAATCTACACTGCCTCACTCCCGCAACGCAAACAGTCTCGTGACCGGTCTTGATTGACATACTCACGTGCGCACGAACTGCGATTCAGTCATGGCGCTCTCAGCAGAGCAGCAGCTTGAGCTTCAGACGCAGCTTCAGCGGGCAGTAATCGAGTGCAACGAGCGATGTTTATATTTCGCCGCCAAATGGTAATACAACGGAGCATTCTCACTAATACCAGCACGAAGCTGACTTGTCAGGTCGGCAGAGCTGCTTGATTCTTTCGCACCTACGTACTCTTCCCTAGATGCGGACGATGCGGACGACACGGATGTCGACGAAGATGTCGAAGAACCCATCAGCACCCTCAACACAAATCCCGACCGCAGAGAAGCCAGACTCGAGGCGAAAGAGCTCCCTCGTTATCTTCTGGCCAAATCTTTCTTTGATTGTCGCGAGTTTGATCGGTGCGCGGGAGTATTCCTTCCACAACAGGTCCCGCACGCTACACCAGCGCCAGATCTAGTATCGCCAACCAGGCTATCATTGACCCCGAAAGCCAAGACGAGAGTTTCGCTGGACGCATCGCATTCGACAAAGCCACTTACAACGACACTGCCTAAGAACATCAGCCAGAAATCCCTTTTCCTCGCCCTGTATGCGCGCTACATGTCAGGCGAAAAAAGGAAGCTGGAAGATTCAGAGACCATCCTCGGTCCAGCTGATGGCCCAGTGACATCTAACAAGGAGCTACCCGGCATCTCTGCTGTTCTCGAGACGTATTTCAATGCTCGTGGCGGCTTAGAAGAGAAAGGAAACTCTCAAGGATGGCTGGACTATCTGTACGGCGTGACGCTCGTGAAGTCAAAGTCAGAGAACTTGGCCAAACAGTGGCTCCTGCGAAGTGTCGACATCAACCCATACAATTGGGCAGCATGGCAGGAATTGGCATCCTCGATAGGATCGACCGAGGAGCTGCAGCAAATCAGCGAGCACCTGCCACGTAACATCATGACATTCATGTTCCACATCTACTGTAGTCAGGAACTCTACCAGACAACGCCGGAGGTCTACAATACCCTCACCGAGATCCAAAAGATTTTCCCTCGGTCGGCGTTCCTCCAGCAACAGAAGGCACTGCTCTACTACCATTCTCGAGATCACGAGCAAGCCATGCAGTTGTTTGATGGCCTGATCGCCGAACATCCTCATCGCCTCGACGGTCTTGAGATCTACAGCAACCTGCTCTATGTACTTCCCAACCGACCTAAATTGGCCACACTTGCCGCCACTGCGAGCGATACAGACAAATTCCGGCCTGAGACGAACTGCATTCTCGGCAATTACTACTCTCTAATCTCAGAACACGAGAAAGCAGTCCTCCACTTCCGCCGTGCATTGGCTCTTGACCGTGCTTTCCAGGCCGCCTGGACTCTCATGGGTCACGAATACATCGAATTGAAGAACACACAAGCCGCCATCGAGAGCTACCGCCGCGCCGTCGACGCCAATCGTAAAGACTACCGCGCCTGGTACGGTCTGGGGCAAGGCTACGAAATGCTCGAATGCTATAGCTACTCACTATTCTATTACCAACGCGCCGCTGCGCTTTGTCCTGGGGACCCAAAGATGTGGGCCGCAGTCGCCAACGCGTACGCCAAATGCGACAAGCTCGCCAACGCCGTGCAGGCTTACAAACGTGCGCTCGTCGTCGGCAGTCAAGTCGACAACTCTTCCGCCGCAGGAAGTTTCGCTTCCGGCAAGTCTGCAGATCCGCTTGCGCAAGCTGTTGGCGGTGCGCTTGATCCGCAGATCTTGTATGATATTGCGTTGCTTTACGAGCGGGATGGCGCATGGGAAGAGGCTGCGGCGTATATGGAGCTTACGCTTGCGCAAGAAGAAGGACCGGAGGATGGTGATGTTGGATTGGGTGTTATGCAGATTACTAGTCGGGCACGATTGTGGTTGGCACGCTGGTGTCATCGCAGTGGCGAGCTAGAAAGGGCTATGGAATTGGCCAATGAGCTTTGCCAGGATGGAGTTGAGGTGGAGGAGGCGAAGGGCCTTGTGAGAGACATCAGGAGCCAGATGGCTTATGCGGAGGCTTGTATGTAAACCATGGAAGGTCAGTAGACCATGGTTAGCAATTCATAAATGTCTGCACGAGTGTCTCCATCAGGCATGAAGCCACGTCGAGCTTTACAAAATTCAATTCGTTGTCAGCTATCCAAATCAAGCGATCTCCACGCTTCCCTTCGGCACACCCTTCGTGCTTTTCAACCTACGAGAGAAGAACTGCATGATGGGCATCATCTCGTCGCGGTTGCTCGGCATGCTGTCTCCCGATTTGCGGTAGCGCTTGATCTCCGTGAACTCGAACAGACGCTTGAGCTTGTCTTCGGCGGTCGAAGTGACGACTGAGCGGTCTTGACCGGCACATATGAGGACAGGAGTCTTGCACTTCGACACCAAGCCGGCGGGTGCTTCGCTGGGGAGTGCGCCGCCAATACTGATGACACCGCCGAGCTCACTCGTGGTGGCATTGGTGGCGGAGGACTGGATGGCGACTGTTGGCATGATTGTTAATAGATGCTTGTGTAGGAGAGGAACTCTGTGACTTACGAGCAGCGCTCAGCGCCACCATGCCTCCCTGACCAAACCCAAAGATAACAATATCTCTCGGCGCGTAGCCGCACTTCTCAATCAGCGATTCCTTGATCAAGATCTTCAGCAACTCCGTGCTCTCCTTCAAGCCCGAATCGGCATCGAGACCACCCGTCGTAGAGTCGAAAATGATATCGTCGCCCCAATGTGCGCCCTCCAAATCAAGCAGAGCCTTCGGTCCACGAACAGACACGCACGCCGTCTCCGGCAAATTCATCTGCCTGCCGAGCGTGGCGAAAGCATCTTGCCCGTCTCCCAAGCCATGCAGCAGGATCAACACATTGGTCGGAGGGTCATCCTTGGGCGCTGTTCGAGGGCTTGCTGTCAGCGAGGGAAACTCTGATAGTGATATGTAGCAATCGTGTGGTGCGCCTTGCGGGCAGCGCTAACGAGGGTCGACCCGTGGACTCATAAGGCTGGTGTCCAGACCTGAGGACCTGGATGTCTGAGCCAGATAGCGTTTCTCCCCACAGGTGTTCTAAGCGAGGGCGAGGCTCGCGGGATCTAGATTGATGATGGTGTGGCACTGTGGCTGACGTACTTACGTGGCACAATTGACAGTTTGACCGTGCTCGGGAAATCCTTGGTCGTTGGCAGGCGTCCAGGCATGGCGGCGAGGCTGTGCAGGGCGATGACCTGTTTTCTCTTGCTTTCTAGTAGTAACAAGGCGCAGGGACTTGTTTCGACGAGCGTAAGGCTAAAGGATGTGGATGCGGCTGGCGGCTGATCGAGCGCCAAGTGGATCTCAGAGCTTGTCGTTGCTTGTCGGCGCTTTGCTTTGCTTGGCCTTGCGAGCGGTCAGGGTCGTCTGCGGGGTCGTGATGAGGGATATATACACGATGGTCAACATTGAGTTCGTGGTACCGGGATGTCCGTAAGACCTGCATTATCACAAGCAATTATACGTACCCTGTTGTAACCATTCAAATCTGTTCAACTCTTGCTACATGAAACAACTTCCAGGGCCAATACGAATCCATGAGTCGATGTGTTGTCCATCACCCGCTTGCCGGATCGTGCGGATGACCCATGCCGCTCTGATGTCAAGTGGCAGCTGAAAGGTGGCGTGTTGCGTGCATTGGTAGAATCATGTAGAATGGGTTTAGAGGGTGACGCAAGCAGAGTTTAAGGGACCAGACCAGGCGCATGTGCACCAATGCACCTCAATGGCGACGTAGCTATAAAACCTGCGTGCAGCTCTCCAATGCAGCTCACCTTCTTTTGACATCTTACTCTTCACAGCTCTCCCAAACCTGACAACTTGAACCACATACCCTACCCCTCACAACCAATCTACACATACTACTAGCCAACATGTTCGGTTTCGGTAAAATCGCTCGCTCCTTGATGACGATTACCACCAGCTAACATTCGCAAGGCGACGCCCAGGACAACTACAACCAGGTCTACCAGGATGACAACAAGGCCGAGCTTAGCCACGAGCTGCTCGCCGGCGGTGCTTCCTTCATGGCCATGAAGATGTTCGAGGACAGGCAGAGGAAGGAGGGTAAGAGACACCCATTGTTCCTTCAAGCCTAGCTTTCAGCCGCTGACTATTTGACAGGCAAGCCCGTCTCTCACGGCTTCGCAAAGGAGCTCCTCGCTGGCTTCGCCGGTGGTGAGGTCGACCGCCTTGCCGAGACCAAGGGCGCCGACTTCATCGACCGCGAGAAGGCCAAGCGCCAGGCCCGCGAGAACGCCGAGCAGCTCTACGATCAGCACTACGGCCAGTACGACGAGTACAACCCCCAGCAGCAGGAGCCTCACGGTCACCTCCAGCAGAGCTTCGGCCGCGACTTCGGTGGTGACAGGTACTAGATGGACAAGCACCATGATGCCGCTCCAGTCGGCTTGTGATGAATGATATTATGGACAATCATGTTGGAGTCTGTCGATGTGAGCCAGCCTGATAGCTAGGTCTAACAATGAGAAATGACGAAATTCTTGCCCTGAATGAGCATCATGTAAGTGCTTGACGTGCTCCAGCATTGTTCCATGAGCGTGGTACAACGTGACAAGGTCGTCCTGGAAGGTTCTTACGGTGGCAGAAGCGTCGGTGGCTCAGTGGCCCAAAACGAAGCGTGTTCGCGTCGCAGATCGCCAGACATGTGCTAAAGCTAACAAGAAGCGGTAAGAGCAGGACGGCAGAACGGTTTGGTGAGCGGAGATGCCATGATCAGAAGCCCTCGCGTGGAAAGGAAAGCGGGCGTATGCTAGGAGATAGAACATCGCAAGGACACCAAAAGGGCCACCGTCATGCTGGTATTGGACGAAGTTATCTCACGTGAGCTGCCAGGTATTTCAGGCATGTACTGGCGATAACATTTTCGAGAGGATTTCGGCGATATCGTGCCGTCCACAGACATGGCATGCGCAAACAGAAAAGGAGGTGCCCAGCGCCTGCCGCAAAGTTCATGCCGCACCAACGTTTGGCACACACCCGAAACGCGCAGCAACTCCTCGTCACGACTCGTTCCCTTGAGCGCTTGTTCACCTTTGGTTAAGACGACAATGCTACACAGCACTAGAACGCGATCTTGTCGGCGCCATCTCGGATTTGATCTGATTTACTGCAAAAATTGACCCCCGGATTGCGACGGAGTCGGCGGACCGGCATATCATCATCGACCGTTGAATCTTTACAGCAAGGGTATGACGGTGGGTGCGACTAATTTTATGGTATTTACCCCCAGGGCGCCTGATGCCTGACTCGTCTCTCCTAATGGAACGCGACGGTAAGTGCTCTCTTGTTTCTTCTGGCTTACTGCACCGGCGTGGGAGGCGCAACACACCACAGGAACGAGGCTACGAACCCCGTTGAGGCTCATACAACCACTGGAGCGACACTGGGAACAAGATGGAGAACGTCGAGAGACCCTCGAGCAAGAGAAGCGTCAGCGAAGCTGGTGATACGGATCAGCCATACAGAGAAGAAACGAAGCAAGAGAGACTGGACCGGTTCAGCGCTGCAGCGTGGCATCAAAGCAATGGTTTGGAAGGCATTCCTGAAGATATGCGCTTGAGTACACCTGAGCGCCTGAACACACCAGACACGCAAATGAGCTCGGCGGCAGCATCTCGAGGGCGGGGTTACAGTGAAACACAGCAGCGTGCGCAGCGCCTGCATTCTAGCTCTATGGCCACAGTGACAGGCACAGCGAGAGATCGTCAGCTTGAAGAATTTGCCTGGCCAGTGGATGTGAATTGCGCTACCGCTGAGGACATCGACGGCGTAGCGCCTGACGAGAAACCACGATTAAAGAAGAAGCTCACGAAATTGGCGAACAAGAAGTCTCACCCTCTGGAACATATTGGGATAACTCTAGGCCTTCCAATGATCGTGCTATGCGACCTTGTGATCCCCTGCATCATCTACTATACTTGGTACCTCAAGCACCGGTCGACCTGGAAGAAGGACTGCAGAACTTGGCACGACCGCGGCGACTCGTGTCCAATCGAGTTGCCTCAGTTCGATGAGGACATCATGGGAACTGCCGTTGCGATGTTCGGTATCGGAGAGGCCTACGTTTTGTTGGCGCGAGTCTGGCGGCTCTTCTTCCGACAAGACCAGTGCGCACCGCTGTTATCGCGCAGCCGCTGGGAGTTCGATGCGACAAGCTGGGTTTACCTGGTAGCGATGCTGATCGCACTTATCCCATTCGTGACTGGAGCATCGCTAGTGCTTCCAGAGCTCTACTTATATGGCCCTTCTTGCCTCATGGCGTTCCTCGGCGCTCTGATGGTCGTCACGACGCTAATACCGATCAAAATCCCTATCGGCATCAATTCTCACGAGCGAGGTACCAGAATACGACCATTCATTTATTACGCTGCAGAGGACTTCGTTGCTGTGGATGGACTTCAGGATCGCGAATTCCGTGTACGCTACAACCAGCGCTACGAGACGAGCAAAGCATTCCGGCGCATGTTCGTCTTGCTCACGTTGTGGTGGGAAATCGGAGTTGCGGTATACATTGGCTGCGTCTCTGCAGTTATCTGGTTACTGCCTTTCCACATAGCATTTGGACTGTCTCTCGGAGTACTCTTCAGCTATATTGCAACTTGGGCGGCGGGCTCGCACGTGTATGTTAATTGGGAGATGAACCGCCAACGCAAGAAGTTTGAGGAAGGGAGATCTGGAGTGTAAAATAGACGGGACACATGTCCGAAGCTAACGCATAACGATACAATATAGAATAATAATACTGACGTTTACAGATTACTTGTATGTACCGTACCATTTGACGGCTGCTCTGAATTACCGCAATGCTCCCCAATTCTCACAATCAGCCTTATAGCCAATGTTCTGCAGAGCTTGCCCTCTTGCAGAAAGCCCTCTTGCAGGGCTTGCCCTTTTGCAGGAAGCCCTCGATTATGTGTATGCTCTCTCTGTGTTTCAGATTACCGTAGACCTTCTACATGCTCGAGATACAGATCGCTTGACTCAAAACAATCTTTCGGCGTCCGGGCCGGAGACTCCAATTCCTCGTGGGGTACATATCTGCCTGCCATCCTTTTCATACGATTTACCCGCTGCCGAAATCTAAATTAGGACAACATCCTTCGGGCTCTGGAGAATGAGCCTCGACTTGTGTGAAGCGACTATGCTTTGGCTACCATGATTATCGGAAGTCAGCCCTCGATGCAGAAGGTCAAGGTACCTGAATCCCGGTCAGGCTCCATTGACATGCAGTGATAGATTACATGGTGTGATCGGCAATATATTGACGGCGTTGTCCCAAGAAGAATCTAAGCTTTGCCAGTGGACTCGCCTAACTGATTGGCATTGCCTTCTCGCGTCAGCAATCCCCACACAGGTAATCTGTGTAGATCCTTCGTATTTGGACCAAAGGTCGGTTCGTATCCGAGGTATCTTCCCAGACCTACCCTGTCACAGCACTCAGTCGTTACGAGCACCCGGTATAACCATGCACGGTACTTTCACGCACATATGACCTCTCCTCCGAGGAACACAGGTCTCACTTGCGGCTACTAGCTTGGTGGCTCAGCTTATGCTGAATGACGTCTACTGGAGTCCTTTTACTCGAGAACTATAGAGCACATCCACTATGTCCCGCGCGCAATGCACGAATCGATAGTTTTCAGCGCATAGGAGATCTACGCTGTATGCTTATGCGACAGCTAACAACACTGCATCTACGCGCGCCTTCGCTAACGGTTAAATGAAGCGACATCCAACCTGTCAGACCACCAACACGAGGTTCCACGATTGATGTCATGGTTGAGCAGTCGCACATTGCAGCGTTGTTGCGTGGTCAAGAGTATAAGAAGCAGAGCAGGCGTATCTCCTAGCAATCTCCTTTCATCATTCTGCTCAGCAGCTCCAAGATGCTCACCATGAAGAACATCGTGATTGCCATTTTTGCCTTCCTCGCTGTGGCTAAGAGCCAGCAGTTCCAGATTCAGAACTGGGGCAATGGCGAGCCCACTACGAATTACACATACAAGAGCCTTGCTGCCGGCCGTTTCACTCTAGACTGGGTGCTCGGTCCGGGAGGCAACTTTGTCGCTGGCAAAGGCTACAAGGGAAGCCCGAATCTGTTCGTTTCTCCACTTGATCCGATAAGAATGCATCGACTGACATCCACGCAGAGTTGTCAACTACACCGCGAAATACAACCCAACCGGCAACTCCTACCTCGCTCTTTACGGCTTCTCCCAAAACCCATTCGTCGAATTCTACGTCGTAGAAGCATTTGCAGACCACAACCCATCCGATAACGCGGGCCAGTCGTTCTACGGCTACCACAACAGCGACGGTGCCCAGTACGAACTGTGGTCCAAGTACAACGGCAACCTCCGCCAATACTGGTCTGTCAGGCGAACCAACCGTCGCGGCGGTACGATCACTTTCAACAACCACTACAAAGCCTGGATAGCCGCTGGCTTGCCGCTGGGATCTTTGCAGAACACTTTCATCGTCGTGGAGGGCCAGCAGGGAACGGGAAATGCTGATATCACTGTTGGTGTGAGGCCTACGACTAGCATCAGGGAGACTGCAACACCGACCACTCGCACTGCTGTCTGTATGACTACCTCACAGACTATTGGCACGGTGTGCAAACCGCGAGCTGCGAAGCGTACTGCTGAGGTCACTCTTCAGAAGGTCGCGAGGGCGGAGGCTAAGCCGACGGCGTGACGATTGACAATTTGAATACACCTTAGCAAGCCAATGTGATGGCTTTTGCTCAGAAAGCGAACGTAGTCTGTTAGACAGTGGGCTTCAAGGTTGTTTGATCTCGCGTCAACTATTCACATTGTAGATAGGCTTCGAATGACTTGGTTCTCAGAAGAACCTCACCACAAATTTCCTATTGCTTCGCAAACGCAAGCTGCTGCGAAATCGTGCTCCTGAAGATCTCCTCCGTAGAGCGCCATTTAATGCCGAGCACCTTCTCAGCCCTCGATGTATCAACTTCGGAAGCCTTTTCGAATGGTGGTGTCCACCCCAGCTTGACTTCTGGGAACTCTGACTCGATGAACGAGACGACTTGGTCCCAAGATATCTTATCTCCAGACAACAAGAACTCCGTCGTTTGGTCTTTCGTAGGAACCGTAGCAGCTTTGAGATGAGCATTCGCGACATCTCTAACGTCGACCACGATAGGCGGGAATTGCGGCTTGTCCGCCTGCAATGCACCCCAGAAGAAAGCGTTGATACCGCCAATGTCCGCGGCCGATTTTTGAATGAGACTGTGGCCTAGCACGAAGGTGGGGTGTATGGTGACGAGTGAGAAGTCGGGTCTGTTATCTTTCATCCAGGCGGTCGTGGCCTGGTGGGCGAGGATTTTCGACGCGTGGTACTTCGCGCCGTGACCGGCAAAGCCTTCGGGCCACTCCATGCCTGTATCGACTTTTAGGTCTTGGTCTTGATCCTCTGTTGGACGAAAATACAAGTTAGTTAAGAACACGAACCAAGAGATCTTTTGATCAGCTCGTCTCAGAGTGCCAACTCACCTTTGATATGCAGATCAGTTGCATTTATCTTCCCAAGCGGTATGACCGCCAGCACAGACGACGTAACCACAACCCTCTTGACGCTACTCGATGCCTTGGCCGCTTCCAAGATAGACACTGTGCCTTCCACAGCCGGCTTCAGGTAGTCCAATTTGAAATCTTCTCCTTTGCCTGGCATTGGCGAAGCCAGGTGAAGAACATGCTCGACATCGTCCAGCTTTCCTTTGAAAGCTTCTGGGTTCGAAATGTCAGGAATGACGACGAATTCCAGCTGATTGGGCCCGGCCGAGAAGAGCTGGTTGAGCGTTTGTATTTGTTCTTCTTTCCTTACGCTCAGGCGTACGCGGGTGCCGGCTGCAAGGGCATTTTTGACAACGTGAGAGCCAATGAAACCTGTCGCGCCGGTGATGAATGTGATCGGCGAAGAAGACATCGTTTGTTGTTGTATTGATTAGTACGGGTAATATAGAGGTATGGGAGTAATGTATCTGAGGGATCATCGGCGTTGGTGAAGCTGTAGAAACATAAACAAGGTGGGAAGATAACAATTAATACTTTCCTTCGCCAATGCCGAATCCAAGATTGTTACAGGCTCTGTTGCGTGATCACATAATCCTCGAACGACAAACCTGTGGCGCCGTTCTGGTTATTCTCCGAATAGGCCCCGCAGCACATGCTCTGGAGGTTTCTGTCGGCCGAGAGATACGGTATAGCTTTGAGCTCATCAGCAACATGGTACAAGCTGGGACGTGCGTTTCCCAGGTTCGAGGTGTTGTTAAGGTTCCGGAGGGTTTCAAGCCGGATTACTGATCAGAATCTGACGCCGACTTGGGTCTATGGAATGGGGAAATTCCAATCGGTGGCTTCTTGCGTATGCAAGTGGGCTTACATGGACCATGGCATCATTGATCATATGCTAGTGAGATCTCATATCAGAAGGTTTGGGAGATTTGGAGCCGATTACTGATCAAAGTCAGACGTCTACCTTCCACCGCCTACGCTATAAGCTACTAAGCTGTGTCCACTCCAGAATTTGTGGAACACAACAGTTTTTGAGTACCTGCTTATATCTAGCGAATTGTAGGTTCTAGAGTTTGACCGTTACTTACAATCAACTTCCTCTACACAGCAAGCCATCGCTTCTTTCGACCAACAACCATATCATTCGAGCAGCTTTTTCTCAAGTCTCCAAATCCGAACTCTGCTCCGACAACATGCCTCTCTGGAACATCTACCACCCTGAAGGCACTTTCGAAGACAACGCCTCCAAAGAAGCCCTATCCAAAGACATCACCGCCATCTACCACGAAGGCAAAGCCGCCCTCCCCAAATTCTACGTCATCGTCAACTTCATCAAACTGCCGCAGAACAGCACGTACATCGGCGGCATACCAAACACCGGCACTCCGTTCATCAGGCTGAAGATCGACCACATAGCAGTGACGCTGCCGAACCAGGACGAGGTGTACAATTCGATGACCAACAGGATCGACGAAGCGCTGAA
Source organism: Graphiopsis chlorocephala (assembly GCA_022828445.1). Taxonomy (NCBI): domain Eukaryota; kingdom Fungi; phylum Ascomycota; class Dothideomycetes; order Cladosporiales; family Cladosporiaceae; genus Graphiopsis; species Graphiopsis chlorocephala. Next base: position 1,347,070 of record JAIZZJ010000011.1, on the reverse strand, counting down.
GCCACATATTGCGGACAAGGGCTATGATTGGGAGTTCCATGTGGATGAGACTGAGCGGAGACTGTGGAGGGTGCAAGGCATCAACCCGCCGCCGCATGGGAGTAAGACAGAGAAGCTTTGGAGGGATCTCAATAAGGCAGTGCCTTGGGAAGAGTCGAAGTGATCGTTATGTGAGCGGACATGCGTGTTCTGAGGAACTGTGGTCGATATGCATTATCGAACGGTCAGTCGGTCTTGGGCAAAAGTAGGGTCGAATGAAATGCTCCTACAATCAAATGAAGCGATTTGTTTTTCTGGACCCCAATCAACGTGTTTGTCTCGTAACATACCGAGAAATGTCCACGTTACCTTGGAGTTGTTCTGGCGACTTTGCGTGCTGGGCGATAGCTCATTGCAATGATCCGATCTTACATTGCGGAAGTCGTCCTCTCCCTAACGGGTCACAGACATTCCTCGGAGTTTAACCTGCATGACAAATCGAATCGTTGCTCCAGTCTTTCATTTTGCTGTTATTCTATGCTTACGTCCGGGAGTCCCGCCGTCAAAATGGCGAATCGGGATCTTTGAGCCTGATTTTGTGCGCTTGGAGGAGTGTTTGCTGTCAGCTACAAAGCGAGTACTGTTGGATATGCGCCTCTATTCTACTGTTATGCTATAGGCTGAAGTAGTAAGGAAGCCGTGTTGGAAGAAGAGAATGCATGCCTTCTTTGAAAAAGCGAGAGGCCGTCATGGAGTGCAATGCAAGGTGCTGCGAACATGAATAGATGGATGGTGTCAGACGATTACGTCTTTTGTCGCTCGGCGAACAACTAAACTTGTCCGGTCTGCCTCGAGACGGAGCCTGTTCCTCGCGGAGGCGGCATGAGGCCGCTGAAGAAATTAGGGCTGAACTTTATAATATATGCAAATGATAAGATGTTGGCTTGCATTGCGCAATGCCACTGTATCATCACTAACAACGGATGGCGCAAGGCCACATTGTCGTGATTATCGACAACAGTGTAGCTGCATGACGGCGTCGCGTACTTGGCGCGATGGCTTATACATGCCTAAAAGTACTTCGGCGAGACAGCTCTAAAGATCCGAGGCGAGAGGACCTTGATGGCAGTTAGGGCCGTTTTGCCAATCCGATAGCAGTCGGCTTACGGAGGTTGCTGCGCAAAAAACGGCTTCGTGTAATAGGGCAAGTTCACATTGCATGACGCAAGTCGTAAGATCAGGAAAAACTCGTGGTCGCGTGCCTCACATGTGGTATGTAGGTCCGGCCTGCCCACGTGTTTTGCTCACGGGAAAGAAAATCCAACCGCGCAACTGCCGTAACGAACAGGTTGCAGGATCGTCACCCATCAGCGCCACTGAATCGTCAGGCTTTCGGCACGTTGAATCTTGAATCACACACCCGGGACTTCCAGGTGCAATAGGAAACTCTAAAAGCGCAACGTGCCTGCAAAAATGGCGGCGCTCGCAGCGGCGGAGAGAGTTTTCATGGGGGTGTGCTTACGAGAGAGTAGTAGTTTCGAGCGCGCGTGCGTGCGTGTGTGATTTATGTTGGCGGCTGAAATGATCTGACGTCGTCCCGTGCTCTGGACACGCGCCGGAGATGCAGTTTGCACTTGGTGTTACAAAGGGGTAATGGAAATGGTTGCGAAGGGGTAATGGAAATGTCTACAGGCAGGCTTGGCGCGCGCCATCCAGGCTCGTGCTGGCGTTTGGTGGATGGTGAATCAGAATCTTCGCTCGAGTAGAAGTCCACGTGGGGCCCTGTTGGGCGCGCATCTCGCCTGGCATTGGTCTTGGGGCAGGCGAAGGACGACGGTTCTGGCACCTTCGCGGGACATACGCTGGTAGTGGTGGTGTTGCGGATGTCGCATGAGCACGTTTTCAAGGCGTCTCTGGGATTTCGGCGAATTGCTGTGTCAGAGGTACTGTCATTTTACGTTCAAGGTTGGACAGCCGGCGAATGTCGGCGGCATTAGCAACGATTGCTGTCATCGTGAAGCACCTCAACACCATGTGTACATGGGAGTATGTGTGCTGGGGAGGCCAAGACTGCCATTGAATCTTCGGCTGGGAGATCCGAAGCATAAGCCTGTCAGCTGACTGACGGGGAGAGAAGATGAAACGACATGGGAAGGCTAATCGTCCGATATAGGAAGGCAGAATAGGAAAGAAATATGAACTTTGGTTGTTATCGCATGCACACCGCGGAAGCACAGGATGCATACGGCAAGAGGGTACATGCTCCCCGCACTCGTGTACAAGCACAACGAGGAGGCACAGTGCATGTAGGTCCCAGCGCCGTGGAGGAGGCGTTCCGAGGCTGAAGGGTGAGGTCAGGAGTTGAGGAGGAGTTGGGGAGGAGGAGGCAGCAGCAGCAGCAGAAGGATGTTGTCACCTCACATGGGTTGGGCATGACGAGAGGTGGTGCTTGCCTGACTGGCTGCGTGCCGTCCACACGGGTTGGTCGACTTGGATCCGTCCGCCATCACCACCACCACTGATGAGCCACCAATAATCCGACTCCGCCCAAGCCACCAGCGCTGTCTGCTATTATGTAAACACACCGCACCGAAACTACCCTGCCTCACCGCAACAAGGCCATGTCGCCTGTGGCCATGCCTGCGTCTTCGTCTCGCCTCAGCAGGCAGACAGCATATCCGGACTCCCCAACGTGCGTCTGCACTGCGACCACACCTCACCTGCGTCCATAGGATTGGGAGGTGATACTCCTCCACCTGCCCTACCCTTCCGCCCAGGTTACTCTTATTTGCCCACTTCTCCGCATTGCCATCGCTCCACCTTTTAGCGTGTGAGGCTGCTCAAGCGTCCGCCGTGCCCGCAAGGAGGGCTGGGAGTTTCGAGAGCAGAGGCCCGCCCTTTAGATCATCATCTCTCGGGCCCGCATCCGCATCTCTAAACAAGGCAAGAAAGCGTCCACGGCGTAACGCAAATATCGCCAGTGCACAGCGCTCCTTCCGCGAATATTTCGCCATTCCTGCGCCTATCGCATAACCTTACTTGCTGCTAGCCTCGCCGGATCTCTCCCAATAGACTTTGACCTTGCCGGGGCTGCACCATCAGTAGTAAATCCACTTCATCACACCCGCGACACCGCACCGGCACGTCCCTCGACTACCTTGCATTTGCGCTTTCGGTCTCCTTCCATCAACGAGCACACTGCGATTTCTGACGGCGTTTGGACTGCGACTGCAAACCTTTCACCCCGACTCATCTCTATACCACATCGACTCGGCTTCGTTCGAAGCTACCCTACCCGCGGACCCCGATCCCGAAGAAGACTAATTCGAGGAAAACTTCCGACCCTGCATTGCGCCACCAAAAAACGACTGTCTTTACCGATGAGGTTTTTGTAATGTCCAAAAAAATCATTGCAACGATCAACTCGACTGGAAGGCAGAGCGCATCCTTCATCCGCGTCGCCAGTGCTGTCGGCTGGCATGTCCGCGCCCAGGTGCGAGCCAACGAAGGCTTGGTCGCCGAAGAGCTGGCGTCGCTGCCAAATGTCGAATTGATCGAGGGCGACTTGACTGGTCCGGATCTCAAACCTCTCCTGGCGCGTCTCTTTGACGGTGCCCGAATTGCATTCATCAACACCACCCACTGGGGAGATGAGGTCGCGATTGGAAAAGCTTGTGCAGATGCTGCCAAGAAAGCCCATATCGCCCATTACGTCTACTCTAGTATGCCAGACCACTCAGTATATGGGGAAGACTGGAGGGCTCTCCCTCTTTGGGCATCAAAGTTTGCCATAGAGAACTACGTACGACAGATCGGAATTCCGGCAACGTTCATCTACACCGGCATCTACAACAACAATTTCACATCACTACCTTACCCATGCTTCCAGATGGAACTCCAGGATGACGGCAGCTTTGTATGGCAGGCGCCTTTCCACCCCGACGATCCTTTACCATGGCTGGATGCCGAGCACGATGTCGGACCAGCACTTCTTCAAATATTCAAGATGGGCGCGAACCACTGGAAGGGTCAAAGGTAAGTCTTGATGAATTCTGTCAATTTCGAACAACCATACTGATATCGAATCCTCTCAGAGTAACCATGGCTTTCGAGCGACTCACACCACTTCAATGCTGCGCTCGCTTCGCCCGTGGCGTTGGTCGACCAGTACGCTATGTCCACGGTCCCATTCAGATCAAAGTCAACATCCCCAGCGGCTACCGCGAGCAGTTGGACGTGATGCAAGAAACCCTCGGCCACAAGCGCGCTCCCTACTTCGGACCCACGCTCGAGTACCCACGCGAAGCCCGCAGTATCTGGGAAGGACATCGCGGCATCGAAGAATACGCACGCGAAGTCTTCCCTATCGAAGAATACGCCAACGGCTTGCGCTGGATGGAAGACGGTCGCACCTTGCCGATGGGCTACGGCGGTGCGGACGACGCCGAGGGCGAGATGAATCCGTCTGTGCCTGGATCAAGGCCTATTACGCCAGGTGGCATGGCAATGCCTTTGCACTTCAGCGGCGCTTACACACCGAAATCGCACCCGGAAGGTCTGGGAGACAACTTCTTCGTTGGAAGCATTTGATTTGGCGCAACCTTTGCTGGAAAGTGCATAACATATCATGCGAATGGAGTTCAAGCCCGCGCTTGGAACCGGATGGTGGCGTGCGGAGTGGAGTGCACTTTGCTGGCTCGAACCCGAGTAGCCACTTCCAACTCAATGCAGCAGCCCGTGGGAATGAGTATCCTAAGTAGTCTTGCTCGGTATGTTACCGGGCAAGACTGGGCTTGCAAACCACACGTAAACACACGATAAGCATTTAGGGAGAGATTCGGCGTTGGTCTTGGGAGGACGTATGGAAGGGAAAAAAAGAAAGGGCATGCATGGCGGGAAAACGGCCCTCAATCCAGAAAAAAGTTTTTGTTTTTAAATTTCGGGGAGACGATAATGTCGGTATGGCTTCTTGATATGATGGGAGACATGTTGAACGACAGCTACATATGTAGTCAGATATGGGGATGCCACGAGTAGCGCAACACGTACATGGAACAATGCAAACATCGGTATACCAAGATTACAGCATTCTCAGACGTGACTTTTTCATTTTCATTTTCGTGAATGCGCTTCTGTGCGCGTCTATTCGTATTCATCTGCATTAGAATGACGAGGCTCCATAAATCCATCACTTCTTCTGCTTCTTAGCAGCGGGCGCACCGCTACCGCTTGACTTCCTCGCGCCTTTGCCACCCTTGCTGTTAATCAGAGCTCTGATATCGACGGCCTCGCCCTCGCCCTCGCCCTCGCTGTCGTCCTCATCTTCCATCTCCATCTCCTCAAAGTCAATGTCGCTCATCTCGTCCATGCCCTGCGCCTGAGTGAAGTACTTGATCGCGCCAGGCCACAGGTCCTCAGCAATCGAAATGGCCAACTGCTCGCCCACCTCGTGGACCTCAACAAGTTGATCATCGTTCTTGTCCTCATCCTCCTCATCTTCCTCATCCTCCTCCTCAGGCTTCGCACCACCCTTCTTATGCTCCGCCTCGGCCTTCTTGCTCTCCTCCGCAGTAACATACCTGCGCCCGCTCACGAACCCAAACCACGTAAAGAACGACGTGCTCGCCGCATTCGCAGTCTCCAACTTCTCCGCCAGCGCCTCATACTCGGGCAAATCCCTCTTCAACCAATCCCCAGCCTTCTTCCTGGCCTCGAAAAGCTTCACAGCCATTCCGTTCAACCCCTCGCTCAAATCCTTCCCCTCCTTCCACTGCACGGCCACCGGTTCCGAAACCAACCCCGTCCACCCATCGCTCGCGCGACGCCAGTGGAACGTCTTCTCAAGGACGGTGTTCTCGAAGAAGGCGTTGGGCTTGAACTCGAAGCGGAAAGCGACGGTGCGGGGACTGCCGTTTTGGGGGTCTGCGTCGATTTCGGGGCGGGATACAGAAATGGAGGTGAGGGACTCGGCGAAAATTTGCGAGTCTTGGGGTTGGATGAATTGGTCGATTTCAGGTGGGCAGGTCTCGAGGACGATGGGCCAGAAGGCGGGGATGGAGGCGGTGATCTCAGAGCGCTTGGCGTAGGCGGGTTTGGAGAGGGTGTATTGTTGCTTGACTGGTGGGAAGTGTGTTAGTGGAGAGTTTCCTTGAGTTGTGGGTGATTGTGGGAGGGCTGGACGTACTGATCTGAGTGTCAATCTCCTCGAACTCGTCTTCAATGCCTGCGAGCTGCTCGTAGGTCACCTGGGAGATCTCGTCGCCTTGGTCGGACATTTTGGCTGTGTTGTGCGAGGGAAAAGTGTTGTTGTATGGGTATGAGGTGTGTGTAGTTTGGAAGAGAGAAAGAAATGGGCTAGACAGGACAATAAAATTCTCGAAAAGAGTTTTGAGTCCGCAGGTAAGCAAAGACCAGACTGCCAACTGCCAATGACTTGCTTGCCCGTTGCGCTGAGCTGCGCTCCAGTAACACGAGCTCTCTTGGATTTTTTGCGCGACTCGGTACGTCATTTGCGCTCACGCAGTAGAGGGAAATACCGGCACTCTTTTCGATGTTTCCAATCTGCGTCTTCTGTATGATCTCTCACAGGATCATTCTGATGAGCTTGTCTGCGATGGTATAAGCTGCAGCTATAGTCATAGTTTCGACAAAACAAATTAAAGTGTCTTTGAAATGCCATACGTTCTTCTCTGGTAATCATTATGCAAGAATTGCTTGCACTTACGACGCTAGGAGTGCGATTATATCTCTCGTCTGAGTGACAGGGTCTTGTACTAGCCAAAGTTTCTCCGAAAAAGGGTCCTTCCACGAATGCGCACGTCCCACCTGAGCTCCTCTTCCATCCCATGAGCAAACAACTGCTTTCACTTCTTCAAACACTCAGATACTCTTCGCTGTGGTCACATAGATCTAGACTTCACTTCGTTCGGCGCTAACCGTGACATGTTCGTCCTCAGACGCACAGCGTACGGCGCCTTCCTGATTCAGCTGCGTAAGCGTTCACGTCTTGACCGTATGCAAACAATCACTTTCACCTTCATTGAAACCTGGGTAAGTGATATACTTGAATCACTTTAACCATAAGATCTGCGGATGAGACGGGGCAAACGCAAAGGTAAAGAAAGTGCGTATTTCTTCAACAGAAGCCGCGACGCCGCAGTTGCCTCAACACTTATTGCACAGCAGCGCAGCATTCTACATCCATCAACCGACAACCTCACGAGCTCATAATTCCCATACAAGATCACTGCACATCAATATGGGTGGTAATGTGTTCATGAGCTCCGCAGCTGAAGGCCACCCTAGCCTGAGGACCCCTCGCATGGAACCAAAGACGTACCAAACCCTTAAAGAGCAGTACACAAAGCTCCTGTGGACCTCACTTCCTAATTCACGAAGCATTGCGACTGCAATCGAAGCTCCAGAGAAGCCTGATTTCGGCGACATCGACATCATTGTCATTAGCGATGACGAAGTTGCCTGGGCCAAGGTGGCAGCTGAGGTTGGCGCAGTCGCATGGGTCAACCGCGGAACCGACGACAAACCAGCTTGCTCTCTGGCCGTTCATCCTGACGGAAGCCGCAGTACTCAACCGCCCGTGAAGTACATTCTAAACTCAGGCAACCACCCTTTGCAACTCAAGCCCTCTCCGGAGGTCGATGAGAAAGAATACGCGCAGGTCGATCTCGTGAGGATTGGCTCTGCTCTCGAGGACTGGACTGGCTTTTATAGCTCGTACGGCGACCTTGCCGGAATGCTCGGCAGGATAGTCACCAACTTCGGTTTCGATATCACCGAGATGGGTCTGCGTCTGAGGCTGCAGGAGTGGGATGACAGCAGCCTTGAGGAGTGGAAGCATTTCAGCCCACGCAAAGACGAGGGCAGGATGATGCTCTCAGTCGACCCGGACGAGGTCATGAAGTTCTTCGGCTTGAATGTCGAGCGCTACCAGGATGGATTTCGCACGAAGGAAGAAATCTTCCTGTGGTTGAGCGAGTGCGAACTAGCTTGCCACGACAGCTTGGAGCGCGAGAGGACCATCTCTTCTACGAGAGAGGGAAAAAGGACGTACAGAAGCATGTTCAACGAGTTCTTCAAAGAGTGGCTGCCAGCATACCTAGAGGCGAAAATGCTCGTTTCAAGCTCTCCAGAACGCGCGACCAAGGAAGTCTCGCGCACTTCAGTTTCCCAGCTCCGTGAACAGTACCTCGAGGCAGCCCTCTCCCGCTTCAACAAGCGTAAAAACTACACCACTCTTCGTCAAAACCTCCTCCAGAAACGCGCCATCGCAACAGCCGAAGATAGACTCCGCCCTATCATCGCCACGCACAGCCGCAAGCAGAAGAGCGCACTGGCAGAGATGGTCCGCGCCTTCCGTCGCAACGTCGAGTTCCGCGACGGCGAGCCACATATTCTCCCCAGCCAGCGCCAGGACTCCGATTCGATGCTGCACACTTTCCTGGACGATACGGGCCAAGAGCTGCAGGACAGGGAAGCTATCGACGCGTGGGTGAAGGTGCACTTCGACACCGTGAAGGATATCGAAAGGAAGAGGATGGAGGAGCAGAAGAAGCGGAGCGCGAGCGTGGCGGGAGATGGTTGAGTGTGCCATGGCACTCCGCGATCGATCTGCTTTGCCTTGATGCGTCTGCACCCTGGGCGGCTCGTTCAGAGGGCTCATGCTTGGAGTGATTCCTCCCCAGCAGAATCATTTACCATATCAGAGCGTTTCTCAGACGAGGGATGATAGCGTTGACCGGCTTGACAGCGACGGCCACAACAATAACTGCACATACAGCGGGCGGGATTCCCAGGCTTTTCATAAGCCAACCTTGGTGTGAACTGATCGGTTAACAGTTGAGCATAGATACCGAGACCCTATGAAATGACAATTGACCACAGCTTCATAGCCCTTTCATGCCAAACGTAGAGTCGTGATTCGTTCTTGTGTTAAAAACTTGCTATTCGTTCCATTTGTCCTACATACTTCCTTCCCTCGTTCCGCTCGCTAAGCCAAGAAAATTCGCTCACTTACAACACCCCAATTCGAACCCAATGCACGCTTGCTTTCAATGAAACTCCAAGTGCTCAACGAAATTCTGCCCCAGCTGCTGTTTGGTCCGCAGGCCAGCTGCTGGCAACTTTTGGAAAGGAAACTAAAAAGGAGCACGCATGCTTCTCCACACGCATCAATCAATGTACAAGAAAAAAGAATCACTTCTTCCCTCTTTTCGCTTCAGTCTCAGGAGAATTCCAACACCTTCACGTAGTCTTCTTCTCTTGTCTTCTCCTCCTCTTCACGAAATGACAGCTCACTAACCCATCATACCCCACCTGCCCCTCAACCCCTCCGCCCACCGTCCATACAACGCTTCCGCCACAAAGCCCACATGCTCCATCCCCGGCTCCTGCTTTCCGCCAGGCAGACCCTTCTCGCGCTCCGGCGTCACGATCGGAACTTCCGGCTGGCTGGACCGCATCCTCTTAAGATGCGGGTTCTGCGGGTTCATGACCAGCTTGCTAGGCGAGCTGGGCTCGCGCGAGTGGCTGTATTGCTTGGGCGGCGAAGACGAGATCGGCGTGTGCTGCTGCTGCTGCTGCTGTTGGTACTTGCCTAGGCCTGGGAGCTCGGAGTTGCGGCGGGAGGCGGGCAATTCGGAGTTGCGGCGGGAGGAGGGCATTTTGCTGGGCGAGGAGGTGGAGAGGATGTCGGCGGAGTCGGCGTTGACAAGGGTTGAGGTCGTGGAGGAGACGAGGCTGGGTTTCTTGGAGGGGCTTTGGGAATGGTTGAGGAGTTGGGGAAGGAGGGCGGCGGCGAGTTTGGGGTCGTTGGAGATGCGCTCGAGCATGGCTTTGAGAAGGAGGAGTTCGCCTTCGGGGTCGAGCTCGTCGAGGCGACTCCATGATTCTGCGACGCGAGAGAGGGCTTCGCGCTTTGTGCGGTCGGCGGTTGTTGCTTGTGCTTCTTGGAGGGCGGGCTCGATGCACTTGGCGTAGGTGCGGCGGCCTAGGACTGATTCCTTTGTTGCGGCTACTACGGGGGAAGAATGGAGGTATTGCTTTTGTGGTGGTGGGCGGTTCTCGGAGTCCACGTCGAAGATGCTATCCTGAGGAGAGTCGACGTAGCCGTGTGAGGATGGTGGCTTGCTGTGACCGCTGTCGTCACTGGACGATACGCGCTTGAACATGCGGACTGTCGAGGCGCTGTTGCCGAAGGACATATCGAGGCCCAGAGGCTGCTTCGGCTGACCACTGACTCGTCTAGCGGTAGGTGTAGACCCAGACACCTGTCGGTTGCTGACCCGGCGAGCTGTGGGCGAGGACACCGAAACCTTTCGAGTCGTGGCCTGTGAGATCTTGCGCGCACTGTTGGACCGCACCTTTGGCGTGCGAATTGTGGAAGGTTCTCTTGTCGGTGTGCTGTCGCCCGCTGTCGACGAGAAGTCGCCCAGTGGCGCAGACCTCAAACTCATGTTCTCTAGCGCCACAGCGGCGCCATCGTCAGATCCGTCGCCAGAAGGTATCCTGTCCAGCTTTGGGCGTCTGAGGGTGTTTCTCGCATATGGTTGTTGCCTGATGCTTGCGGACGGTCTGATGGTGCTGAATACCCATTCGTCCTCCACGTCCTCCAGGTTGACATCGCGCAGTGTCTCTTCATAGTACTTCACGTCCCTCTCTCTTGTGCCTCCATTCTCGAAAGCTTTTGCCTTTTGTACCAGCTCTTGCAGTGATTCTGTTTTGCCTGCCCTCCGGATGAACGAATGCTTCAGCAAAGCTTTGGCAGTAGGCCTCTTGTCAGGATCCTTCTGCAAGCAAAGCGAGACAAAGTCCTTCAACTCTCTGCTGTATTGGTTTCCCTCCAGTCGAGGCGCCTTCTCTTTCGGAATCAAGAATAGGACTTTCATGGGGTGTATGTCGCTGCGCGGCGGTTCTCCCAAAGCCAGCTCCATCGCAGTAATGCCCAATGACCAGATATCGGCGTGGAAATCGTAGCCCGCTTCTTGAATCACCTCAGGTGCCATCCAGAAAGGCGTGCCAACGAAAGTTAAACGTTGGCTTTTGATGTTGGTCAACTGTGCCGCGACACCAAAATCCGCAATCTTGACATCGCCTTCTGTGCTCAGCAAAATGTTGGCAGCCTTGATGTCGCGGTGGATCTTGCCGGTCGAATGTAGGTAGTCCAAGCCCTGCAGCAGCTCGCGCAGGATGATAGCAATATATCGCTCTTCCATGGCTCCAGGCTTGATGAGGTCCAGACATGACCCGCCACCCAAGTACTCCATCACGATCCATAGCTTCACACCGCGCACGAAGGAGTCGAGGTAGTTTGTGACGTATGGCGAGTGGCAGGTAGAGAGGAGTGAAATTTCCTGTTGGATTTCGCGGATGTCATCGTCGCTGCCTTCGAGATCGATGTGTTTGACTGCGACGGATTGACCGGTTCGTTTGTCGAGGGCGCGGTATACGATACCGAAGGAGCCGCCTGAGAGGGTGTTGTTGTTAGATGTTGTTCAATCAAGAGTGAAGGCAGCGATCGATGCACTTACTTCCCAGCTCCTCCAGCATGTGGTAGTTGTCCGCCGACATGGTGTGTGGTATTTCCTTTTTATGTCCGTCTCCACTCGTACTACTGTTCCGTACAGTGCGGCAGCTCTTGACCCTAGCTCTTCTTCTCCACGCTCAGCGAGAAATCCAGGAAGTAACAATAAACACAGCAGCCGTCCTCACACAACCAGAGCCTCGAGCAGGAAGAAGCACAACACACAAGGGTCCATGAAGGTAGCAGTATACTGTAGTAGCAGCAGCAAAGCAGAGGGTGTGCGATGGCCGGCCGGTAGGATGTCTTAATATTGTATGGCGGTGTCTAGTTCGTATCAGGCCGGTCAATGCCCTGCGGCCTGTCCTTCTAGTGCTGGGCTCGAGCGCGGGATGGGTGATCGCTGGGCTTGGTGTTTACCATAGCAACCCTGCTCCTCGGCCTGCCTGACGCGCTGCTCCGATGCGCTCATGCCTGCGTTTCATCTTAAATCCCACGCGCTATCACATGTGCCCGAGTAAGGCTGCATGGAAGACCTGGACTGAGTGGGAAAATAGCAGTGGCAATAATGCATCTAATATCGTCGCGACATATCGACGCCGAGAGCCTGCTCTGCTCTGCTCTGCACTGCTCTGCACTGCGCTGCAGCTAGCTCTGGTTGCGAGGGACCACAAGGGTGGTGGCGGCGTCGTTTGCGAGTAAGAACACAGCACTCGCACGCAAACACGCACAGGCATCATGCCCAACTCACCGCCTAGCAAGCCTCGCAAGCGTACATAGAGAACGATAGACACAGTTAAACAGACCCTCCACCCGTTTGTCTCGCCACCCCATGTCTCGATCGGCGGCGACCGCTTCATCACACAATAATAATGCCAGACACGACAGATACATGTAGACATTGATCATTCGTATTCATGATCCAGCCAAAGCAATCTCCCCAAGGGTCCCGTGACGAGCCGTGGCTGATGAACACACCCATACATAGTGGCATTCATGTTCATAGCTGCGCGCGACCGTTGGATCACTTCCTCCGCTTCATGCAACTGCTGCCAAAAACAAACCACACTTGTGCAAGGACCCTGCACTGCCCGTTGAAACGTCGGCGTTTGCTCTTGTTCAGTTGTGAGTAGTCTTTTCCCTTTCGCATACCGCCTTCGTGAGGATCCCATCCCGCCTCCACCTCATGCAAGCACTTTAACCCTCCAGACCCGCTACTGCAGGGGTGCCAACAAGCAAATCCAGCAAGGCTGCCCGCGAGCCGTATCCCGGTTGTCTGTGAGATGCAACCAAACCCTACAGGCTACATCATTCGTATACACGTTTTCTGCCCTATGCCAGCTTGTAGACCTGCGCTATAAGCCATGGGCGCTTGACTACAGCCGACATTGCGCATCTGTGCGTTTTTCTCGCTGTGTTCGCCCTTATGCACAAGGCAAGCCGGCAGCACGTCATGGAAATGTATATGGACATGGAACTGCTGTATCGCGAGTGAGGGGTATCAGGGGTATCATGTGTATTTAATCGGGACTATTGCTACTTGTGTAGAATGGTTCGTCCATGCTCTGTCAATCTTCCATAGCCTTGCAGAAATTTAGGCTCGATTCTTCTGCTTTGGGATGGGAGATAGTGATGCCTGGTTGTCTGTCCATCGAGAACGTCATCGTCTCCTCTGGCTACTTGAATAACTTCCTGCCTCCCATTCTCGCTGCCGCGTTGTCTTTGCCCTCCAGACTCAACCCGGTAAATCCGACTGTGCCGCCGTACTGTGCTTTCTTGTATCTTCGTAGTGCCTCCCGCAAGTGGTCGGGTAGTAATGGTCCGCGATCAACTTCCTCAATCTGTCTGCGCACACCCATTGATGCTTCCAATACTGCAGGCTTGACTGCTCCGTTTACATTCGTCATACTGTGGTCGTCGCCATTGGTCGTGGCAGCAGCATCGTCGCTAGCATCTGGTTGGGTGTCGTCGGTGTGTGGCACGTCGTCGGCTTTTGGCGATTCGTCCTCGTTCTTAACGGTGACCTCGCTATCAACCTCCATCTTGTCTGCCTTTTCGCTTTTGGTTTCAGCCTCTTTTGCTTTTGCCTTCTCTCCGTCGACTCTCGCTTTCTCTCGCGCCTCAGAGCCCTCTCCCCTCAGCTTCTTCGCAACATGATTGTCTTCCCCGTCTGGCCTCTTCTCAGCGACTGCTGCCCACTCTGCTTGCACATCCCTCGCTCCCTCAACGATCAAACCCGCGAACATCTTGGTGTACGCCGCCACCACAGTAATAACGTTGGCCGGCACACTCTGGCTGAGCGTCTGATTCACCAGCGTCCTCACGTTGTTCGTCTTCAGCTTCGCACGCTTCCAAGTACCATGTCTCTCCAACTGCCACTCAGGCATATGCAGCAAGAACTCCTTGCCCCTCCGATCCGCCTCCTCCATAAGCTCCGCGCTCTCGTCCAGCATCGCCCGCCCCGCAGCCGCATCATCCTCCTCATCATCCTCTTCCTCCTCCGGCGCATCATCCGCCTTCCCCGTCGTCGACGCAGCGCCCTTCAGCGTCCCAGTCGTGCTCCGCGCATCGTCTCCATTCTTCGGCGGCCGGCCCCTGGCACGTTTCTCGCCACGCTTCCTCTTCTTCCCAACCCCGCTGTCTCCAGCGCCTCCTGTGGTTCCTGAGATCGCGCTTCTGATCTCCGAGTCGCTAATGTCGGCGCTGCCCTCCGGCGAGTACATGGCATTGTTACTGGAGCCGTAGCCTTCGGGCGGCGGGAACGAGGTTTGGCGGAGAGGGTGTGAGGATGATGTTGCGCTTGCGATGGAAGGTTTGCGGCGTGGTTTGGGCGCGCCGGTTGGAAGGGCAAGAGGAGGGCCGGCGCGTGGGCGGGGGAGGGCGAGGGAGGAAGGCGCCGGTGGGGATGTTGCGGAGGGTGGTGGTGAGGCCATGGTTGTTTTGTGAGTGGTGCGCGACGAGGCGCGGCGGTGGGTGGTGTATGGATAGGCTGGTTGGTGTTGCTGGTCGAAGAATTGTAGATGGATGCGACTGACGATTGGAGCAAGCACGGAAAGATCCGCTTGCATGTGAAACGGCCCAAGCTCCTTCCGTCATTCACTTGAACTCATCTAATTCCTTACGTCCCGTCTCGCTTCGCTTATTCATACTACCGTATTTGCAAGCGAGCTGAATTGCTGTCGCCTGCATAAACAATCCTCCAGTCCATCGCCATACAACCCGTTGTGCTTTGTTGCAATCTTTGAAACTCAAACCAACTTACCACAAGTAAGTATACATCATTATCGTAACACTACTATACCAATTCCCATCATGTCCATCCAAACCAAATCCAAGTACGACGCCCACTTCCTCGACAAACAATCCCTCCACCCTCGCCCGAGTCCCACAGTCCCCTCACCAACCTTCTCCGTCCTGGGCCATGCCATCATCAACGCGCCACCCGCAGCAGTCTACGACGCCCTGCTCGACCTCCCCAACTACCGCAACTGGAACACCTTCATCCCATCCGCCGAGCTCAAAAAGCCCAGCTCCACCAAACCCGACAACGCGACGACAACCCACATGCACACAGGCGCCGTCTTCGAATTCACCGTCAAAATGAAAGAAACCTCCGACTCCCTGACCAAAAGCACTGAACTCTGCACTCTCGCCGAACCGCTCAAGACTTCCACCGCGGAAGATCCGTTCCCGGTCACGACGGCGACGTGGGTTTACGATGTTAGTGCGATTCCGCTGCTGAAGCACTTGATTTGGTCGGAGCACGTTAACGAGATTATTGATTTGGGGGATGGAAGGACGGAGTATGTGCACTGGGAGTCTTTTGGGGGTGTGCTGGCGACGCTGATCAAGTGGTTTGCTTCGGGCGATTTGGCGAGGTCGTTTCGCAATTGGCCCGAGGAGTTGAAGGTTTATGTTGAGAGCAAGCAGGGGAGGAGTTAAGAGGGTGGCGTTGAGTCGTGGTAGTGTTGCGAGCTTCCACAAGTACAAGCATGACCACGACGGCTGTAGAGGGAAAGAGATTCCCTCGTCAAATCCTGAATGCAATTCTTACGGGCCGTAGTCGATCGTTCTATGCGAAGCTCTCGCCATGAGGAATTCTTGGCGTGGTAGCAATTTGCCACAGCGTACGTCCATGTAGTGGAAGATAAGTAGACCAATCTCCAACACATCCACGCTGCCCTCATACAAAAAGCTACTAATAGCAGGATATCACAAGAACCGTAAAAGGCATGAGAATAGCATACGTAGCCGCAGTATTCTCGCACTTGGCATGGGAAAGACTTGTACTTCTGTCTAAGAGCAGCCTACCTCTAGAATTATACTCATATGTATTTACCCTAAAACTCCCATATCTTCACAACTCTCCTGACTGCGAATATGACAATTACCAACGACGAAGGCAACATGCCAGACCCTGGACGTCTCTATCCCATCTGCTGTGCTGCTGACATGCCTGCAACGGTACGTTTCTACTAGCATCTATCTCTCGAATGGACCACAAAATCTGACCCTCACAGCTCGTCGACCACTCATCGCCGAAAACCAAATGTACAAAGACCAACTAACGTGCCACTTCGTCTTCGTCGGCAGCCTCACAGAAATCTACACCGACGAGACCGAAATTGGCGACATGGAAGACGAACAAAACAAGACAATCACTTCGCCAGAATCTCCTTTCAAGGATGAATCTCCCGCCGAATGCCATCAACTACTCCGCCAATCACGCCTCAATGGGTCGGATATAGAATATTGCTCTTTCGTGATCATGGACGAGAGATCTTTGACGGATGATACTGTGCTTCTGGTTAATGCATCGGGAGGGGGCGAGGAAAGGGATGTGCAGCGTGTTCGTGTTGCGTTTGAGATTGCGCATTGGAAGCTTTCGAGATATTGTATGGCGATGATGGATATGGGTGAGGATAGAGCGGTGGCTGAGGGGACGGAGGATGGGGTGCTGAGGGCTTAGGATTTGCTCTCTCTTCCGGACATTGATAGAAGCAGCCGCCATCGCGACCTGGACGTCATCACCTCCATGCGAACTCCCTGATACTGCGGTTCGGTATCTCTCAGAGTAACGGATATTCCACATCGTTTGCGTCGTCGGGCCGCAATCCCATCGTCAGCTTGACCTCAAGTCAACGCCCTCAGGGTCGCGCCTTGGTTCCCCATTTAAGCAAGCACCAGCCGTCTTGGATCTACTTGGAAACCGCATCCTGAAACCCATGAAAAGCGCTGACGACAGTGTTGCTCCTACGCCTCACGACACGAAATCCACGAATCGCCAAGGTCACCCCGCCTACAAGCGAATCCGTAGCCTCCACCACAAGGATCGATTTTAGCCGTCTTTGAAACGGAGAAGTTTTCTCCGTCTACGCTTTGATCCTCCTGGGTCGACGACATCTGCGTGTTAAACAACGACATCCACTGCCCCGCTCGAATTCGGTGTGAATGGTAGCACGCACCTCAGATGCCCATGCAAGATGCCTAGCGATATAGATCGAATGCGTCAGGGCACGGCATGTATGATCGCATGGCGCATTATTGGCAGCTTTAGCTAGACAGGCACGTCGGGTAGGTACTTTGTATTTGAATGGTACCATTTCCTGTTGTTTGCGAGCGTTTGGGTGATGTTGATTCAGGGCCATTGAGTCGACTGACAGCATGATGCGTTCTTCTACCTTGACTTCGAGCTCTATGGTAGCTCTAATCCAGCTTCTGGGCCGTACTTCTGCCCAATCTGGGTCCAGTGCAGGTGGCATTTCTTTCCCAGATCCTACTGGCGTGTCGACGACTTACTCCTCGAAGACGTACGACATCTCCGCAGCAACGACAACTCTAGCGAACGATGATTTCTCGGATGAGCGATTGGCTTTCCTCTGGAACCAGGTTGGACCTGTTGCAACCGGACCAGTAACAGAGACTGTTGAACCTACTCCCGAGCCATCTGCATATGGAAACCCATCTGGTGGTTTCCACCCCTACATCCCAACTTACGATACGAACCTTAGTGCTGCATCGCTTCCAGAAGGCTTCTCATGGGGAGTTGCCTCCTCAGCTTTCCAGATCGAGGTACGCCCGCTCATTACCTCTCACAGAAGCATCACTAACTACAACCCCAGGGCGCCGTCAACGCCGAAGGCAAAGGCCCCTCAATCTGGGACTTCCTCAGCCACCGCGTCGTCAACCAAGTCGCCGACAACTCCACCGCCGACGTCGCCGCCTCGCACTACTACCTCTACAAGCAAGACTTCGCGCGCCTGAAGAACCTAGGCGTGCCGGCCTTCAGCTTCTCCGTCTCCTGGCCGCGCATCTTCCCCTTTGGCAAAGGTCCGATCAACGAAGAGGGCGTGCAGCACTACGACGATGTCATCGCCGAGCTTGTCGAGCAGGACTTCAAGATCGCGCCGGTGCTGTTCCATTGGGATACGCCGCTTGCGTTGTTTAATGAGTATGGTGCTTGGAGCGATAGGCAGATTGTGGATGACTTTTTTGATTATGCGACTTTTATTATTCAGCGGTATGATCATTTGGTTGATGAGTGGTTTGTGAGTATCCCTTTTCGGAAGAATATGCTGCGGCGACATGCTCCATTGATCTTTTTCTGGAGCGTTAGGTCGAAGAACCATAGCTGACCATCGTTAGACGATCAACGAACCTCAGTATTGCAACTGGCAGTACTCGTACTACCCATTCGGCACCTACCTTCCGCTCTATAACAATGTTACTCAGGGTGTAAAGGCTCGCTTCACCTGCGGCCACTACACTTTGCTTGCACACGCCAAAGTCGCGAAGTGGTACCATGAGGAGTTTAAAGGCAAACACCGTATCACGTTCAAGAACAGCGGCAACTACTTTGAAGCCAACAGTACATCGGAGGCAGATGCCGTGTCGGTCCAGAGGAACTACGACTTCGTGCTTGGGTGGTTCAACTATGGCCCGGTATATGCTGCGTTCTCACTATTTACTGTCATAGGTTAGCTGACCGCAATCTACAGTGGAACGACGGCGACTACCCCCAATCCCTCAAAGACACCCTCGGCCCCATCCTCCCCACCCTCACCCAAGCCGAAAAAGACCTCATCAAAGGCTCCTGCGACTTCTTCGCCATCGACCCCTATACCTCCTACTACGCCTACGGCATCGAAGACTTCGACGCCTGCGTCAGCAACTCCTCCGCGCCAGGCTTCCCCGAATGCGCCGGCTCCACGCAGACGGCTCCAGATGGCTTCCCAGCGGGTCCTGCTGCCGACCCAGGCGCCAGCTGGCTCTACGACACCCCTCAGGGCGTCCGTAGGTTTTTGGGGAAGATCACGAAGGATTTGTTCCCGGCTGTGCCGGATATTCAGGTTACGGAATTTGGGTTTGCGGAGCCTTTTGAGTCGGAGCTTACGAGCTTGCAGACTATTTTGTGGGATTTGAGGAGGGCGGATTATTATCAGAGTTATCTTGACAATATCCTTGCGGCGATTGTGTATGATGGTGTTAACGTTACTGGTGCTTGGGGCTGGGCGATCTTTGACAGTGAGTTGCGTGCCCGGTTGCCCGCGATGTTGAAAATGATTGCTAACATGGCGTGAACAGATTTCGAATGGGGATCAGGGCAGACTACTCGCTTTGGATTGCAGTATGTTAACTACACTGATCTGACGAGGACTCCGAAGGCTAGTATGTTCACTTTTGTGAACTGGTTTAATCAGCATGGTGGTGGAAGTGAGGAAGAGCCTGCGAACTCGACGTACAGGATGATCCGTTGAGAATGCTGAATTGAAGATGTAGTCGCCATTCTTGTTGGAATGCTGGTGATCCAGTTTTTGCTCTGATCGGGCTTGGTTTATGCCACGGAGATATCTCGTGGTTGTTACCTGCAATCAGATTCACTAGATAGGGAATGCGATACTGGATCCCCTTTCCTTTGAGAGAATCGCACGTCATGTGCCTCTTACCTAGTATACCAATTCGAAGGCTGATGCTCGGGAACATGCCATCCATGACTCTATGGCGCGATAACGACATGTGTAGATCAGGTGGCCGTCTGCTGCATGACCTTATCGCGACTAGACAAACTTAGTTCCATGTAGCTAGGAAAGGCTACTGTGCTGCTTGTGGAAGCGGTATGTGGTTGCGATACTGAGATATAGTTGTTTTTCCCAGTGACTTTGGTACTCCTTGTAAAACTTCCCGTCGACATCAAATATTGAGAACCATCGTTCGCCGTTGTAACAAACATCGTCAGGTCTGGCTTGAACTCGCAGATTGTCCCGACTTCTCGGCTGCGTGTGGCACGTCATCGCTTCCGCGAGCAGTCCCCGAACCAACAGCGCTCTTGCTGCTGCTCGACCACCTTGACCGACCACCACTCTGCCGCCTGACACTGCCATCCACACCCTCTTGTACTATCACGCAACACAGACATACCAAGATCACTGCTCACAATCTCTCCAGCTCTTCACAGCCCTGGCGGCGTCGTTACATCGTCCACAAAGAGCACTCTCGTCAACCTCAAGCCACAAGCCTACCCATCTCCAACCAGCACCTCGCCCACCAGGCACCCAACCGGAACATCAGCGCCGCTACCGTACCATATACCACTCCACGGTCATTTAGACGTCACATACCACTGCTAAGGCGGGCGTCGTTGCATCCTCTCTCGCAAGAGGTAGATGTCTCCGGCTTACCTTTAGGGTGCACGATCGGAGATACCCCATCCTACCCCTCTTAAACCTCCGTCCTGGAGGACGAGACCACTCCACCCACACCCTCCCCACTCGCCGCCGACCACCCAACCGTACTCGCCAATCCCAGTCTTCTTCCAGCATCAGTTTCTACAGCACAATCACCACAACCACCTCCAACCAGTCACACCCAGTCCTCCACCTCTACTCCTGTGCCTGCGCACGACGCCGATACAATCGACTTCTCCGACCGCCCTCGCAAGCGCAGGCGCTCCTCTGCATCCCTGCCCGAGGATCTCAGCACGTCCGCATTCGGCAGTGCCTCCAATACCCAAGACCGGAAGCGCGTGCGCGCTTCCAAAGACCCAGCCAGCCACGGCGCCCGCGACATGCGGCTTGAGCACAATCAGCAGGAACACCAAAGAGGCCGGACTTCTACAAACGGTTCTTCCCAGAATGGGTCGTCGCCGCATGCAAATGGCTCGGCGCGGAGTAACGGCGAGACGAATGGGTTCCATGGGAATGGCTTTACGGGCGCAGTAACAGCGGACACAAGCCCATTTTACGGTCACAACAGGGAGGAGGTTACGCGAATATTGCTACAGTCCCTGTCAGATTTGGGATATAAGGGAGCAGCGGAGCAGCTATCGCGCGAAAGCGGGTACCAACTCGAGATACCAAGCGTGGCAGCCTTTCGCAGCGCTGTACAACTAGGAGAATGGGAAGAGGCGGAAACATTACTATTCGGAACTGAGCATGCAGATCAAGAAGGTGGAGTCTCGTTAGGGAATGGTAACACAACAACCAGCACTGCATCGTTGCGGAAAGATAGACTTTCGTATGGGAGCCGCAATGGGTCTACACAGCTCGGACTACCATTGTCGGAAGGTGCAGATATCACATGGCTTAAGTTCCTATTACGACAACAGAAGTACCTGGAACTACTGGAGCAACGAGATCTTGGAGCGGCATTGGGCGTTCTACGGAACGAACTTACACCCCTGAAGAAGGATGTTGAACGATTACATTTCCTCTCAGCGTAAGTCGAGTCTACATCCTGTTAGCAGCATGATGCTAACTTTTCCATGACCAGTCTCATGATGATACCGTCCTCCGACGAACTTCGAGCCGAGGCCGCATGGGACGGTGCGCGAGGCGATAGCAGAAGCGAACTTCTGTCTGAGATCTCGAAATCGATATCGCCATCAGTCATGATCCCAGAACACCGACTTGCGACTCTACTCACATCGATCCAGCAACAACAGATACTCAACTGTCAATACCACAACACGGTTGTCACACCGAGCCTGTATACTGACCACGAGTGCGCATCAGAAGACTTCCCTCTGCAAACCCTCACAGAACTACGGAACCAATCGGACGAGGTCTGGTATCTTGACTTCAGTCACGATGGATCAATGCTGGCAACTGCTGGTAGAGATGGCTTGGTGAATGTCTACGATACCAAAAGATGGATGATCGTGCATGAGTTCCGTGAACACGAGCGAAATGCATTAGAGGCTAGAGGGGTTTGCTACATTGCATTCAGCCCGGACGATCGTTACCTCATCAGCTGCTCTCAGAACAACGAATTTGTGGTCATGGACGTTCGAGACGGTCGTATGGTTTGCAAAGCAGATCACTTTGACTACCCAGTTACAGCAGCCGCCTGGCTTCCCGATTCATTGTCATTTGTCATCGGCACCCAAAGCTCGAGAAGGCCTCTTGGTTTATACTCAATGCGCTCAAGCAACGGGGGTGGACCATCATCAACCTCCTTAATCCTGAACTACGAAGTCCATTCATGGCGGGAACCGCACTGGGAAAATGGCAGCCGAGAGAACGGCGGAAGCTTTAGGGTCACAGATGTCGCTGTCTCGCGCGATGGTACACGCATGGCCGCTGCCACTACCGACAACCGCATCATGACATACGACCTAAACTCAAAGAAGAAGGTTGACGAGTGGCCAATGGAAGACAAGATCACAAGCATCAATTATTCAGCTGACGGCACGCTGCTACTGGTCAACATGAATGACAGCGAGATCAACATGGGCAAGCTCTGGTCGCTAGACAGCACAACAGGCGAAGAAGTGATGCGGTATGAAGGCGCCCAGCAGGCGGAGTTCGTGATACGATCATGTTTTGGTGGCGCGGGCGAGAACTTCGTCATGTCTGGCAGCGAGGGTAAGCCTATCGCCAAGCAAAATCGTCTGTCGTTGGAGGTTGAAGGCTAACGAATGAATTTCGCAGACTCACACGTCTACATCTGGCGCCGGCAAACAGGCGCTCAAGTCGCCGCCCTCGAAGCCCACTCACCAGGCACCGTAAACGCCGTAGCATGGCATCCAACAGACCCATCGATCTTCGCGAGCGCTGGCGACGATCGAAGAGTTCGCATGTGAGCATCTGCCTTTCCCAACAAGCATCTCTCTCATGTCCAAACACTGACACGTACACAGATGGTCATCATCAAAGGGCTTTGCGAATTAGGAACACCCGGCCCCTGTTTGGAGAATTGGAATGCCGTGGCCCGAATTCGGGTCGAAGTTTTACTGGCTGGATTGGACCCGAGGCCGCGAAGCAGTGTTGCCTTGTATATGGAAAGGGGTTATATAGGTAAATCCGTGTTGAAAGGCAATATCCTCTTCTCCTTCCTGTGGTGTTTGGTGCATTCGTGGATGCCGACATCTCATGATGGGCGATACGTACAAGCTCGTTTGTAGTTGTAGTATTGCCTCGAAGGCTGGTGTTTTCGTTCTGTCAGCAACATCGTTCTACCGCAGATGGTACATGTATCAGCGATCTACAAATCTATCAAGCCACGAGCCTCGTCAGAGCGTCTTTCTCAACTGCAACGTCGCCACCTTCGTACCGCCAACCTCCGTCTGTCCAGTCTGACTGTGAGTGAATCCTGCTTTGTGGTAGAAACGTTTGGCTCGTTCGCTGTTAGCGAACACCCAGACCACGACTTCAGCGTACCCTAATTCCACCAATCTTCTCTGCGCCGCCGCCCAGAGACACCTGCCCACGCCCTCGGACAAATGCTGCGGATCGACGTAGATGGCGCGGAGCTCGCCTTTTCTTGGACCTTTTGTAGTCGTCTCTGCGTCGCCGTTTCCTTCATCTGCGCTACCGAAGGTAACAAAGCCTAGGATCTGCAGCGCAGTCTTCTGGTCGCAAGAAGAGCCATCGTCTCGCTGTGCCACCAGGATGTTCTCGGCTTGGACAGGGTCGATCAAGATGCTCTGTCAAAATGCGGTTTTAGCGCTGACTGCGAGATTCTTGAGGTGAGCTTCTGGTATGATGTTCTGGTAAGCTGCGCGCCAGCCTGCAATTTGGATATTTGCGATGGGTTCGGCATCTTGGAGAGTGGCCGTTTGGATGGCGATTGTTGAAGTCAACATGATATCGGCAGGAGCTCAAGAGGGACAGTCTGGGAAATAGGTCTAGGATGGTTTTTCGATCTCGAGTTTGATTTTGATCTGTAAATAATTGACCGGAGAATCTCAGGATGGTGAAGGATCTCAATTATCCACTTCAGCTGTTATCGTAATTTGACGCAGGCTTCCATGTGACCAGTCATATGGATTGAGAGTTTGTCAGCGGCGTTGAGTACGGCCAATATAGGACGAATCTATACACGAGCGGAAGAGACATACCGACCTCAATACCTATTATATAATCTAGGAATATGAGTCGCAATGGAGAATGTGTCACTCTCCGATTGAGCAAGGTGACGATTCGGGAAGGCGACCTTGTGCCTGCGATGATCTGCATGCAGTGTGGAGAAAGGGCAACTCCGACCAGGATCACACCACAACACGTGCTCTCGTCCACAACTCTGCATGGCTAGCCATTCTACTTAATCTCTCGAGCACCTGCGACGAGAACCTAATTCATTTATCGTGCCAACATCGGTAATCCGGCTTTTAACGATTGATAGCCGCCCACGTGGTCTCGCTATACTACCTGTTGGGGCAGGTGAGGGCATCACAATGGCAGCATATAAGCGAGGCATAGTCGTCTTCGTCTTCCTGCTTTCTGCTTTGTTGGTGTATCACTTCTCAGCGAGTTTTGAAAGATCAGGCGCTGTACACACGATGAAGCGCTCTCTGGTATGTCACATCCGAATTCAGTAACCTGCACCTTGAGATGGACTGACCGTGATCACAGATGATGGCCTCAATGGCTGGTGTGTCACAAACCGCACTTGTTGAATACGGACACAACCATAGCGATATCCGCATGAACCAGATCCAGGTCGTGGGCACGCACAACAGCTACCACCGCGAAATCAACATCACCACCGAACGCGCTGCTTTCGAGGAATTCCACGACAACGAGAAGAACCTCTACTATTCGCACGCAAGCTTGGACCACCAGCTGGAGTACCAGAGTGTGCGCTCTCTTGAGCTCGATTTGCATTCCGATGTGAAAGGAGGCTTGTACGCGGATCCTCTGCTGTGGAGGATGGCGAACCTCACGAACGAGACTATCCCCTTCCACGATCCCAACATGACAAAGCCTGGTCTTAAAGTCTTCCATGTCACCGACGGAGATCCGCACTCCGTCTGCCACACTTTCCTCGAGTGTCTCTGGCAGCTCAAAGGCTGGTCTGACAACCACCCCAACCACCTACCAATCATGATCGACCTGGAACTCAAGATGGAGGCTCCAGCCTGTGGCAAAGGTGGCATCTGTGCAGAAGAAGCATTGAAATGGAACCTGACTCGACTTCTCAACGTCGACTCCGAGATCCGCAGCGTCTTGCCACCAAGTCAGCTCATCGTGCCAGACGACGTCCGTCAAGGAAACCTCACGCTCGAGCAGTCGATTCTCCAGCACGGCTGGCCCACGCTTGCAGCTTCCCGGGGCAAGTTTATGTTCTACTTCGACAACGAGCCTGACGCCGGCCCACGTGCTCTGTATCGCGAGAATGGTCACGAATCTCTCCAGAACCGCACCGTCTTCACTAACAGCGTCGAAGGCGACGCTGACGCGGCTTTCATCAAGAAGAACGACCCGACCGACACTGCTGAGCTTCAGCGTCTGGTCAAGAAGGGCTACATTATCCGAACACGTGCCGATATTCCTCTCGATACCGTACTGAACCGCGACACAACAATGCGCGAGCTCGCTTTTGCCAGCGCGGCACAGATCGTGTCGACGGACTACCCAACATACGGCATGTCAAGCAGGTGGGACTGGGATTACGCCGTTCAGCTCCCAGGAGCTGCGGTGGCCCGGTGTAACCCGGTGTCTGCCCCGTCATGGTGCAAAGATAGTGCGTTGGAATAAATCAAGCTCGATTTCTAGACTGTACATAAAACCATTCATAATAGGAACTCAGAGAGCACCAGGCTCACAAAGCACCTGCAACTCACTCAATACAGCTCCAACCCTCTTCCCAATCTCTCGATCCCACTTCTTGATCTCAGCAACAGCCTTATCAACCAAGACCCCAATCTCCTCCTCCGCCGAGGTCCCAAAATCATCGTCCTCATCGTCCACGTAATCCACGTCCCGGTCCAGAATCACGCCCCTGCCGTGCTCAAAGTCCACGAGCACCATCCCATCCTCATCCTCCTCGTCCTGCAGCTTCGATGCCGCGTTCTTCTGCGCGAGTTGCCACGGGCTCGTGCCGTAGACCATGATGCCGCAGACTGCGATGGCGCCGTACTTGAGCTCTGTGCTCAGGTCTGCGCGAGTGTGGAGGAGGGTGTGTGCTCTTGCTAGACGGGGCAGGGCGCAGGGCGGTGGAGGGGAGAAGGTTCCGAGGGGGCTCATGGTGTGGGCCATGAGACTCTGGTCTGACATCTGAATGGCGGGCTGCGATGGTTGATGTTGCTTTAAAGGTAGCGTGGACAATCTGCTGGGTGTGTCTTTGTTTTCGGGTCGAGTCTTTTGTTGGGAGATAAAGGGTTGCGATACAATAAATAAAGAAATGCTGGTTGGCGGCGACGGCAATGGCTTCTAGATTGTGCTCAGAGTATGCGTTGTTTGGTGGATGATAGCATCGATCGCTGCAACGGTCTATGCCTCGCGATGTTGATGTGTGCGAAGACGTAGAGGCCTCATGGCATGGTGAAGAGTCCAAGGACTATGGCATCACTATGCGGCATCAGCAGCATTCACACGTGAATTTGAAAGTTATCTCATCTGCTATGAGCAGGGTTGCGAGCACTGAAACAAGGCATTAGCACGTGCAGTCGAAATTGCGGCACTGCCATGTGATGCGGTTGATGAATGGATTCTCTCGTCTTCGGTCATGGCCACATCGCTGATCGTACATTACGACTAGGGCATTGAGGCGAGGTCTAAATACCTACCGCGCGATCATTCTAATATCAACCGAAGGTTACGACAGTGCCTAACTCGTTCATCGTAATAAGAAATCATAGACCAGATCCGCAGGGAGAAGTCTGTCGCTAAAAGGCGTTTTTGCATTTTTCTGTAGTGTTGTCATTACCGTTACGCCTTTGAGCTAAGCGAGAACAAATCATCACCAGACCGACCACCAACCTAGAGCCCGACTGGCCCTGGTCATCTGTGTGCTGTGAGGAGCGGTTGCCTCAACCCTTCTCTGGCTGGTGGGGTGGATATTGTATACTCGCATTTACACTCTACCCAAAGTCGCAGTACCACCGCCTCGCCGCCGCTGTTTTCGAATCTGGCCGTGCTTTCTCGTCTCTCGTTCGCAAATCCCGCTGTGTCGTAGTTCAGGCGCTGTACAGCGTGCTGTCGTGAAAAGTCCGGGCATTCCCTACTGAGTCCGATCAATTCCTACGCGCTGGAGCACGGGAGCCGGATGACCTGGTGAAATGTTAGTCGGTATTGCGTAAATCATCATGTCGTGAATGGCTTACATTGAAATCCTCCTTGCAACGCCAGCCAGGTTGGTGTCCTGCTCTGCTTCTCTGCTCGCACGCTTGAGCGCTTCCTCGCGCGCGTTGTCAGTGCTCCTGCGCACCTCCTCTTGGCTGGGAGGAAGACGTTCGTTCTGCAAATCGACCTTTCTCGCATCCTCAAAGTTCGTGATGGCTTGCTTAATACCCTCTGATCCGAGCATGAGAGTTCCAGCAGGAAGGCGGCCACCAGAAGCAGTCTTGAGCTCAGTGACACGCTCACTCTCCTCACGCAGAACCTGGAAGACGCGCGACAAACGGCCAATAGCCAAGATCTTGTTCTTGATCGCACGGCGCTTGAACTCTGTGGATTCGGGGTCCATGCCACTGGTAGAAGTGTTGATCCTCTCCGGTGGGGATGATGGGCCAGATGAAAGTGGCGTCTCCTCCTCGAGCTCCTCTTTGCTGCACGTGTTAAGTATGGCAATGAGCATGTCTGTGATTTTCTCGCCAACGAAAGGAAGAGACCAGGTGAACACATCCATGAAGTTAGGCAGCCAGTAAGGGTGAGGTGTGCAGTTGAACTGGCGGATGTTCATGACGTTGTTCTCGTATTTAAGCACAGCAGCCTTGTTGTTATAGACATCAAGGTAGTTCGGTGCCGAGAAGATGGTCATGACAGATGGGAATCCAGTGGTGCGCGTCTTGCGGTACATTCTGTAGCCAGCGTCCTGCGCTTCGTGGGCTCGAATGATGGACAGAAGGTTATTCTTCTCAAGGAAAGCACAAGCAGCGGGGTAACTGAAGAAGTACGAGCATCCACGGACGTGGTTGTGCACGAAGTATTCCTGCGTCTTCTCTTGACCGAACTCCTCCAGAGGATCTGCCCAAAGAATGTCGCACATGAGGCCGTGTGTGGGAGGCTCCCTGAAGCGATCAAGAGACTTGATATCTTCGAGAGTGTGAAGCTCTGGGCTGAGACCACCATGAATGCACAGGAATTGCTTGTTCATGACCGCCGCCAGCGGCAGACAGCAGAACGCCTCCAGACATGCCTCGTAGACCTTCTCGCTGTACTTGTGCTTGCACTCCAGCTTGAAAGTGAAATAATCGGTCAAGTGGCGGCACTCGTGGTTACCTCGCAGCAGCCAGAGAGTGTTGGGGTACCAGATTTTGAGCGCCCAAAGGTAAAGCACACACTCGATCGAGAAGTAACCGCGGTCAACGTAGTCACCCAAGAAGAGGTAGCGGGTCTCTGAAGGGTCGCCACCGACCTCAAACAGCTTCATAAGATCGAAGAATTGTCCGTGGACATCACCGCACACTGTGATGGGAGCATCCATCTCCAACAAGTTGGGTTCTTGTCGGAGAACTGCGGCGCCGGAGTTGATGATCCATAGTGCTTGCTCTTCTGTGAGACGACCTTCTCTGTACAAATGCTGCTTGAGGAATGCGAGGTTGGGCTTCGATCGGTCGTGAGGGGATGTGATCTGTTCTTCGGTCGGGGTGCTGAATGCGGGCGCTTGTACGTCTGTCGCAAGTTGCGGTCAGCAAGTCGTTCTTTGGAGTATGTCTTTCTTCGTGTCGCCACATTTAGCAGCGATGAAGCTCGCCACACGACTCACCCTTGCAGACTCGCTCTTGTGTGTTCACCTGGCTACCATCCTCCATCTCGTGGATGGTGAAGTCGATCTCTGGCACCTGCTTCTTCTCCCGTAAAGCACGGATGGCATTGTCGAGGGACTGCTCCTGGTTGGAGCCACTGCCTTCCATGTTGAGCGGTTGTGAGGTACAGACGTCCGGTGGGAGGGTGTGTGAGGGGTTCGGACGGGGTGTAGCTGTTGTGAAAGGTGGTGGACAGGGCTAGAGATGCGTGAAGACAAGCTGGGCTGGCGACGAGGGTCTCGTGCGTGCGCTGCGTTTCGGTAGGTGTGGCTTAGTTCGATGGAGCCGCCTCCTCTTTGTGGCGCGCCAGGAGAACTGTCGAGATGACGATGCGCGGTGGACTGCGTACGTGCCAAGCGTTCTCTCTTGATTGGAGTGAGTGTTCTGTCAAGGGTAGAGCAGGAGAAGCAGTATAGGTATCTTTGTTTCGCTCTATTGTTGTCGCAGGCGGGGTTGTCTGCTGTTGTTTCAACGGGTGTGGTTTCACGCCGCCCTGAAAGCACCAGCACACCTCGCCACGCTCTCGCCCCTCGTTTCCGGTCAATGCGGCTGACGGAGCTGTGAGAGCCTCAGGCATGAGCCGCGGTACAACTCTCTCACGTGCACGAAGCATGCCAAAGCATCCCAGATCCATGTACAACCAATCGAACCTTCTGCGATATCATAGACTATCTTGACCTTCCAATGGCCGGGACACAGACGGTGAGCCATTGCGAAGACACAGGATCGCTTGAGCGTCAACATGCCACGACCAACAGCGTACACCAAATAATGGCACACCAAAGGCATCCACTGCAGCAGGATTACTTCTCATAACGTTGCACCAGCCCATCGACTTTCTTCTCGAGCTTCCGCGGTGGCTTGTAGTGCTTGGATCCGCATCCTGAGCCTGCAGCACTCGACTTCTTCAGATGCGCCCAAGAACTCTGAAGACCTTTCAACTCCTCTATCTTCTTGTTCCACTCAGCAGAGCGCTTCCTCTTCTTCTCTGCCAAAGCGGCTTCGCGATCTCCTAAGGCCTTCCTGTCTGCAGCAATTAGCTTCTTTTTCGTCAAGGCAGCTGTGCGATCATCGAATGTCTCCTTCCCTATAGCGCTGTCCTTTTCCTGCTGGTCTAGAGTGGCCTTTCGATCTTCTAGATCTCTCATGTTGGTGGAATAGTCCTTCTCTTCTTGTTCCAATGTCTCTTTCTGGTCCTCTAAAGCCTTCTTTTGCAGTTTCATCTTTGTTCATCTGTGCAAAAGAGGCGTGGCCTCGTACGAGCGAGAGCAAGCAGACAGGCTTGGAGTCGCTCATGTTCTAGGACTTTTCGTGTGGAGTGTACAGGAATGACAAATTAAAGTGGTTACCATGCACATAACACAGGTAAGTCAACTAAATTGCTGTAGGAAGATGGATCACCGGAGTCAAGTTCATATGATTTACATAGCTAGGCATTGAGGCTTAACGATCAGCTCTTAGCTGCAGCAGCATCCCTTCGCAGATCTTGATGACGTTAGTATAGGCGTGTCCTCCATTGGCAAGACTTACATCTGAGAATGAGGTGCAGCGACCAAACATACGGCTCTCGCGCTGCTGCAGGAGACGTAGTGGACATACTTGAAATGGCTAGAAGGGTGAAGTGCAACTACCTGAAGCGGCTAGAAGATCATCGTTATGAGGGCCCATAAGGAACGAGATCTTACAGATTTGCAAGGACAGGGCAGATCTCTGAATGTAGGCGAGAAAATCTTTTTGATCTCATGCAAGATGAGGGATGGGAACGTACAACGAAAAGATTGACCTGTTCAACACGATGTCATGCTATACTTCGAAGACCTCGACTGCGTTGCGATTGGACGTGAATCCGGTATCGGATAAGCATCGTGCGGACGCAGTCACAGTTGATCCTCGTATTCATCGTGACTCACGGTCTAAAGAACTTCATTGATCATGATACCCCTCCACTCTTTAATCATTGATGGTGGAAACCTCTCGTCAGTCATTGAGTTCATGAAGAAGCGATCACATCGCAGAAATTATCACCAAAACTATCCAGCTTCTAGCCTTGCCCCCTCCGAAAATGCCAGACTCCGATTCATCAATCAAGACCCTCCTGCGAGGTCTCCCATCCTTGAAAGGCCCATTCAAAACCAACGATTTCGCTCACTTCCCAGACACTCCACAACAAGCCTTCAGCCTCTGGCTCAACGATGCCATCGCCCAAGGCATCAAAGAGCCTCACGCCATGACCCTCTCAACAGTCGACGCCGACGGCTTCCCAGATGCCCGCGTGCTCATACTGAAAAATGTCGACGAACGAGGCTGGCACTTCGCAAGCAAAGCAGACAGCCCCAAAGGCCTCCAGATCGCTTCCTCGTCGAAAGTGGCTTTGACGTTCTACTGGCCACAGCTAGGCCGTCAGATCCGCATCAGAGGTCGAGCTACTGAGTTATCTGCCTCTGAGAGTGCGGCGGATTTCCTCGAGCGGCCTTTGGGGTCGCGGGCCACTGCGATTGCTTCGCTTCAGAGTGAAAAGGTGGACGAGACGGTCGACCTTGGTGGGAGGATTGCGGAAGCGCAGGCTCTTATTGAGGGCAATCCTGATTATGTCTCGCCTCTGTGGCGTTTGTATGCTGTTGCGCCGGAGACGGTTGAGTTTTGGCAGGGAGCTACTGATCGTTTGCATCGACGCCTGCGGTTTAAGAAACGTGATGAGAATGGGCAATGGGGAAAATGTACGTTGTACCCTTGAGAGAAGATTTATAGGTTTGATAGTGTGGTGTCTGCTGGGAAGAGCTACGAAGTGAGGTAATGTGAGCCGCTTCTTTTAGACTTTCTTCTTGGGCACCGAAAAAGTCCGAGTGGAGTCAAGATTATGTTTGCTTGGTGGATTTCAAAGAGTTCGAGATAGGCTTCGACGAAAGTTTCGTCGTTCAGCAACATTTCCTACCGATGTGATCACTAGCTGCCTGGCACTTGTCATAAGTTCACAGCCTCAATTGTTGACATGAGCCCTAAATGTGCATCATTTCCATCACACTATATGTCACTTTACAAATCGGACAAATGGAAAGGTCAAAATTTGGTAAAAGCTCCATCTCATTGTTCATGCATTGGTTTTTCTAACATAGCGGTTCGAAATCCCGCTTCAGATCTTCCTCCTGATGTCCATGTCCTATCATTTTCCGTTCTGAATGTGATGAAAATGCAAAGTCAGAAAACGCCGCGTTAAATGCATTCCTCGTCCTTGTCTTCTCCGTCGCTCAACCGATTCAGTGCTTGTGAGCGTGAAGGTGGCGGCGGAAACGGCTGGCACTGGAGATGATGCCATCCCTGCAGACGGTGCCCTGAGCCAAAGGCCTGCTAACGGCGCTGCCGTGGTCACAGATGCCGAAGGAGTCGGAGCCAATACAGATGAGGGCACCATCCTCGGGGCAAGGAGTGCCGTCAGAGGAGGTATTGTTGCTCTCGGAGTTGGAAGAGCCAGAAGAGTAGCCAGTGGGCACCGGAGCAGCGGAAGAGGGAGCGGCAACCGAAGTCCTGGCCAAGGTGGCGAAAGTGGTCTGGGACTGGCGGCCCTTCTGATTGTCGTAAGACTGAACGCCCGACTGTACATTGGGTGGAGCGCTATACGCCGGGGCGCCGTATGCCGAGGAGGCAGGGGCTGAGGACGCGGTAGGAGCAGAGTAGGCAGGGGCGGTGTAAGCAGGAGCTGAAGTTGGAACCGGAGCTGCGTAACTCGAGGGTGCGCCCTGGTTGCCGCCCTGGGCAGCGCCAACAGTAGCCTTCGCGTAGTTGTAACCGTTTGTGGCGCTCATGGTGGTGACAAACTCGCCAGGCTCGGGGAAGAGGACGTCGGAGTTCTCAGTGGTCTTGAGGCTGTTGATGCTCGCAAGGTTGGCAACGAAAAGCGGCGGGAATTGGCCATCGCCAGATCCACCTTCGATATCGACGTTGACACAGTTCTGGTACATTTCGCGATTGCCTACGGTATTGAACCTACAAATTTGAAGTTAGTTACTTCGCTCATATAAATCCTAGACGGTGGGTAGGGGGAGAACATACCAAGTCCATGATAGAATTGCGTTGCCGGACTTCACGCCCTTCGGCATGGGAATGTCCCACTCATGCAAGCAGTCGCCCTGATCAGGAGAGTCGCATGCTTTGTAGCCGACTGGAAGATTGCCCTTGGTATTGGAAGGACAGCCACCCTCGATCGAGTAGATGACGTTCCAGTTGCTGGGATCGGCAGCCTTGGAAGTGTCGTAGAGTACGGCCAATTGGCACGAGCCACCGCCATGAACAGCGTTGTCGGTGCCACCAGCCATCTCCAATCTCAGAGGGAATGTCTCGCCCGCGGTGAGCTTCTGTCCGCCCGAAGTAGGAAGTGGAGCTCCGTGACATGGGAAGTTGCTCCCGCTAGCATCGAGAGGATCTTTTGGCGAGTATCCCTGGAGAGGCGTCGGCTCAGAGAGGAACATGTGGGCGTTGGCCATGCTCAGGAGAGGCGCAGCCATGATGGCCATGCGGCCGACAGAAGGCGTGGTGTTGAGGTTGAACATTTTCGCGGTGTGCGTTGTGGGAATGACTGGATGCGAGTTTTTGAGCGTGGTGAGTGCTGACAGAGAGCTAGATCCGGCTAGCTATGTGAGAACTACTGCGTGTTAGATGGGTGGGTAAACAGTTTGGGTAAACAGTTAAACAAGCGTCCGTAGAGGAGCGTTATATGGTATGGGAATTGTAAACGAAGAAGTCGAACGATGGCACGACACACTGCAATTGTGAAATGTTCTTTGCCGTTGTGTCGCATTCCCTTTGTCTTTCAGTGAAAGACGTGACGCAGAACGAAAGGCAAGGGTAGCTGATTGTTCACGTACCTTTTGATGAATTCAAGGGTGCGTTTCACACTGATTGTTGCGGTATGCGACTGGTTCCAAGATTCAAGCGTACAGCAAATGAGTGTGTGGCTCGTAGTGATCTCGCAGAGATACTAATAAGTGAATGACTGGGCGGCACCGGGCACGCGAATTGCGATAGACTCAGAGAACGATGGAAGACTGGCTTGCAGAAGGAAGACAGAAAGAACAAAGGCGCTGTACTCCCTTCTTATGTCGAAGAGACACACGGGGGATCTGCGCATCCTGGACGAGACATGGAACCATGCACACCAAGCATTAGCGACATCTGCAAGGTGCATGTCCCGTTCCTCCTCTCGCATGCGGTTGCCAGTAGAAGAGGAGCCTAGCAGCAGAAGTGTGGCTAACGGGCGTGTCCAGTCTCGCGCTGTCGCGACTTGGGGACCCGCGCAAAGGACGAGTCGCTTTCGAGTTCATGGGGCTTGAAGTCGATCATGGGCCAATGGCAGACCGCCATGCACAAGTACCATGCTGCAGTGAGACAAGGATCCGCGCGGTATACGGGCTCTTATGGGACATGCACCGACGGACGGCTAGCCCGTAGCGCATGCTAAGGCTGTGCGGCCACGAAGTCACAAAAACTAGGTGAGTAGTTGCCCTCTATGGATGCAGGGAGAGCGTAGTCAAACATCCGGTCGGGAGTGATTGGCCCGCGGGGAAAATGCGCGCATACTGGTACGAAAGCAAGTACCCTATAACGTCCCGGTCGGCGGCCGGTGCTGTGATCCAGTGAAGTCGTGTCTATCCAATGAAGAATTGAAATCCAAGATTCTGGTAGTCGGCGTCGGTGAGGCGGAAGATGGTGCGACAAGCCGGCCCCTGTTTCAAAAAGCTTGGCCCTGATCTTCGCCACTGGCAAAGCGGGCCCACAGGGCTTCCTCCGAAACAACTCCTTCTTTGTGCATGAAATTCCTCGCTAAATCATCGCTTAACATGTACCATTCAGCAAGCAGAACCCTTCATCGCATTTTCGTGTCGGCCTTGGTCCGGTGCGAATTATTCTGCATCTTCGAAGATCAACTGCGTGCCTTGCGTGCTTGCGTGTACTGGGGACGCTGTCGTCGTCTCTCCTGCATTCAGCCTTACGCGCTTACCGCTTCATTGGCTGACGTTCGACGCAAGTAACCGCGCCTGCCACTGCAGCTGCAACAATCATGCCTTGCAGTTGGACCTGACGCAAGGTAAGGTAGTGTACCTATGTATCTTTTACCGCGGGCATGTCATCACACGGACACCACAAAAGGCGCTCTCTCGACACCAATATGCGGCCGACCGTCGGTGCCGATAAAGCTTCCGTACCCGAACCGCTTCTTGTTGGCGCTGAGATCCTTTCCAGACTGGTCGTTTGTGTCAATCTCTGCTACCGCCTGGCTCGCTGCAAATAATGCGATGTCCGATGCCATGGTGAGTGGCATGCGAGGCAAGAATTTTCCGGGCCGGCGTGCGTATACCGCAATTGCTACAATAATGTAGAAACCCAGGATCGTTGAGGAGAGCACTACCATCGGCTGAGAAACTACAATACGAATTTCGGGCTGTGAGACAGTTACGACAAAGGGAGGGCTGTTGCGAGGAGTCTCGGCAAGCACTCTCTCGTGATTCAGGCCAAGCCAGGTCGCGAATAGTCTCTGCCACGATTTTGTGAACAGAGCTGAAGTCTTGTTGAAGTCCGGTGGAGGCAGCATTGGGTCCAGTATACCGGAACCCGGATCAATCAAGCTCATCACATAATTGTGCCAATCGGTTGGGTAGCTGTCGTTGTGCCATTTACCACCATGGTACTCAACAGAACTGGAGTATGCTTCCAGCTGCCACATGGCATACGATGCCTCCCTGATGAGTATGCCTGAGCCTGAAAAATCGACGGGGGGTTTTTCGCGTTCGGCTTCGAGGACGAGATTGTCCCCGGTGATCGTCAGATTCACTGACTGAACGGTGACCTTCGTCCTGCATACCATAGCCGTGACTTCGTCTTCATTCAGGTTGAAGGCGTCATCATCGCACATCCGGGAGGCAGACTTCCGTGCCCATACGCCTACCAGCAAATCTTGGCATGGATCCTCCGATGAGAACGAATAGAGATCTCTCGTGAATTTTGGGCCCATCAGAGGGGCCACGTATTCGATCGCGAACGTCTGCGGTGATGAACATGACCACGGGTAGACGCTATTGCCCATGGCCATTTGCTTGGTCGAACAGACCAATGGTTTTCCCTCATTATCTGCCAGAGAGACAGTCACGTTAACGCCCCAGGCTGATAATGCTTCGAAAGAGCCGTTGCTGATTTGAAAAGATGAGCCGTGTGCTTGACCAATCGGATCACACTGCACGTCCATGGAAAGTGCAGACAAATCGTTGAGGTACAGTCGATCTGAAGAATTCAACTGAGCTTCGTAGGATACCGGTAGATAGAACGCGGAGTCGTCCGTCCAAAGAGGCATTGGTGTACCTGACGTAAAGTTTGCCATGGTGTAGTAGAACGGAAATGGATTCACAGGATTGCCGTAGTCAGTAGAATTAGTGATGTGCTCCTTCAGTTGCGCGTCATACACAGAGACCACATCCATCTGGTGTGCGACCATCAAAGTATCTTCGGCGAGTAAGCCACTGAAAGCAACTGCAAGAACGTTCGCAAGAAGCGCCATGGCGCATACTGCACTCAGAATAAAATGCCTCGCACCCAGAGCTCTAAAGAGAACAAATTGTGGGGGCACCGAAGAGTACTTGAGGTTGATGGACCGTTGCGCAGAGACAGCATACCCATGGAGCGCTTCAAATGGTTGGAACAAACAGAAGAGTCGGTTCAGTACTATCCAGACAGGCTCGATGAGTGTTGCGATGACTGTTGGGACGTAATTTTGTAGCAGTTGCCGGACAAAGCGGTTCTGTGTCGGTAAGGCCAGGCCGTGACCTCTACTTGCCTGAAACAAAGAGCAAGCAGCTGCTAGCGCTAAAATCAGCAAGCCAACGAATAAACATCCTGTCACCCTCGAGAACTCTATTGGATAGCTGAAGTCAGGGCTATCTTCTTTCTGGTGACGCTCCGTCGTGCTGTTGGTATCCATAGGAGACTCCTGAAGCTTCAAAGTGCCTTGTTGTGAGTCGTTCGGCTCCTCCAGCGCATAATTACTTGAGGAGGTCTCAGCCTTCAGCAAAGCCCAGCTTGACTGATCGTGCTGAGAGAATTGTTCCAGGATCGCGGGCTGCCCTTTGACCAGAAGCATGAGTGCGGACAAGGAGTCCGGATCTTCTCGTAGTTTGACAGCCTCACACCATGTTACAGCCACCAGTGCCACTATCATCAATACGATGACCCCAAGAACTGCCTCTACTGCATATGCAAATCGTGTCACGATGCGGACTGCTTCGATCTGGTAGACCTTCGTGCCATTGACTGTCGTGCTTTCTTCATAGCCATCTGCAAGTACGTCCACCATGGCTCTCGCAAAAAGTAAGCGGTGAGCAGCTTGAACCGCTGTCGTCAAAACCTGACCATCCATATAGTCATCAAAGTTCCTGGGGTATGCACCAACAGCCATACCGAAGATGTTTGTCATTTCCTGGAAGGAATCCGCGATGGTCAGAGGTAGTTCTGCGAGCTTCGGTCGTTGATCAGGCCATGCATAGGATGGCAGCGCGCCTCTCACTCTGTTCTGCTGCATGGCATTGCTGATTTGGTCCTCGAAAATGCTTGTGTTGAACAGTCCAGGGGATAGTGCATCCTTGGGTCCGATGCTCGCAAGAGCTTCAATATTCCCATCGTCTTGTTTGACTGTAGCAGTCACATCTTGTTGATGATAAGTCGTTTCGCAGAACAGCCTAGTCATCGGTGCTGGCGGGTCATCTGCGGACTTCCTGTTCTCTCTGAGCGCAATCATGAATACATGAGAAGCTGTATCCGGGCAATAAGGTTTCAGGTACCAATTGACGTTGCCACCGTCGCCCGAATAACCAGCAAAGAATGGAGTATACTTTTTGATGATGTCGCCCGTAGCAGCGATTCCAATGACGTCTGCGCCAGGCCCGAATGTCTGAGGAAGATGACAGCCATGCGAGCTCGTGAATTTCTTATCAGCATCCAGGATTGCCGACTCGCATGTCACATCAACGCTGTATGCAGTGGTGTTCGCGGTCCATACCTCGTTTCTGTGTGGCGCTTGGGAAGTTTCGAGCTTAAACGGTGTGAACGCAGCCTCGCGCGTCATGAACGGGGGCAAGCGTTCATCAAGCCAAATGATATTGGCCACAGAGTAAGTGTAGTTGGCTGTAATCTGCGAAGCCTGATCCTCCATGCTCATGTGTGATTTGGAGAGCAGCATTGGCTCATTGAAGGATCTTGTCACTCGCTCTGTTGCAAATATAGCAGCTTGCAACGGAGTGAGTCCCATTCCAACCAACACCAAGGCAGACGATGCGAGCACTACAGGCCAATGCTTCCGCCTCAAGGCTTTGAGTGGCACAAAGGCGAGAAGGTCGGTGGGATAGTGCAGAAGTAATGAATTGCTTCCAGAGGCGCCGCCGGGTTTTGAGAGTTGCCTATAAGGCTCGATTCTTCTTGCATCGACATCGATCCAGTGCCAGATCAGACCATAGCTGACTGAGATTATTGTCGGGAAGTATCGATAGAGAAAGATGTGACCAGTTCCAAGCTCGCTGATCTTCGTTGCAAAAAGGATTCCATTGTGGCGTTGATCATAAATGACCAGAACTTGCACCAGAGCAAGTATTCCTAATGTGATCAGGGCGACGGCAAGCAGGAAAGGTCGTCGGAAGGTGATAGGCTTCCATCTTTGGGATTTGGACTTCATTTCGATCTCTGGAACACTCTCGATTGTGACTTCGGGTGCCTTTTTGGCAGAGTCCCGTCGAAGAAAGCCATTGAAGCGATCCATGACCAGTGCCGACGAAGTGTTTATCGACAAGGAACGCCGCGAATGCGATAACGCACGGATCGGAAGGAAAAAGATTTTGACAATTAACACACAAGCAGGAACGATACCGTACAAAAATACAACAAGGACCATCCATGTTGATTTACATGGAGACTTGCATAGGGAGGCTGTACTGTACGTTGGTGGCACGGTAATGAGGCGTTAACCGCCGGCAAGGCGCCAACGTGCATTGGCGTTTCGAGTATTCCGCTAAGGCATCTCGAGACGCCGACAACAGAGCGCAAGATTGTGATGAATCCTACGAGGACTAACAAATGTCATGGTGTATTCCGGTATGGCCTTGGGGACAAAGTGTTCCCGTTGTGAAGACTCGAGAGCAGGGCAATACCTCAGGGATTAGCAGAATCCTGACAGGCAGTTGAGACTGATTGGTCCTTAAGCGAGTATGTTGCGCCGGCAGCTCAGTCTCAATGGCAACATCATGTCCGCGCTTGTTGTAGCCTAGACATGAATATAGTGCAAGTGCCATTACCTTTGCAGAAGACCATATACTCCCAGGCAATATGCTGTCTAGATGCTTTTGCAGATTCAAACACGTGACCAGGCCAGTTGAACCTGTT
Source organism: Graphiopsis chlorocephala (assembly GCA_022828445.1). NCBI lineage: Eukaryota > Fungi > Ascomycota > Dothideomycetes > Cladosporiales > Cladosporiaceae > Graphiopsis > Graphiopsis chlorocephala. The sequence goes on along the minus strand of JAIZZJ010000011.1, from coordinate 1,307,957 downwards.
CAGCCTTGACGACTTGTCGCTCAATCACGTGAGTGGCGGAAGAAGAACCTATGCCAAAGAGGGTCGCTTAGCCGCATGCAAAATAGTCCACAGTAAGGCCGTCTGGTATTATTGTGGTTCTCATGAGTCAACTACAAACGGTCTATGATGGCGAGATCTAGTCTATTACTTTGGCCTTCTTGTTCAGGGCAGATCTGACAAGCGGAACGCGCTTTACAGCTTGCCAAGTCCGGCGCGGTACGAGCCGACAGCGTGCACAGGCCCCTCCCACAGATTTGCAGCTTGAGTAAAATGATCGCACGTCGAACTTTCTGAAGGCGTGACGAGTCGACGATTGCTGGCCTTTTGCACCGTACCTACTAACCACACAGTACTCGAGATGTCGCGTCCGACTGTCACTATCATTGGCGCCGATGGGGCTGCCAGCCAGAACACCCACCCCCTGCCCAATGTCTTCAAGGCACCCATCCGTGCCGACATTGTCCAGTACGAAAACTCCGACTTCAACACCACCGACCAGGCGGGAAAAATGGAATATGGGCTAACAGAAGGACAGGCATGTCCACACCGGCATGGCCAAGAACAAGCGTCAGCCTTACGCCGTAGCTGAGAACGCTGGTCACCAGACCTCCGCTGAGTCCTGGGGTACTGGTACGTGAACACCGCAGTCGCAAGAGATGGAAGATATGGATGGGATTGGGCGAGCATGGCAGAGTGGAATGAAGATTTGATATGACATGGCTAACGGACATCAGGTCGCGCTGTCGCCCGTATCCCCCGTGTCTCTGGTGGTGGTACTCACCGTGCCGGTCAGGCCGCCTTCGGTAACATGTGCCGTTCCGGTCGCATGTTCGCTCCCACCAAGGTCTGGCGCAAGTGGCACCAGAAGATCAACCTTGGCCAGAAGTACGCAAAACCGCAATCTCGAAGATTTGTGAGGAACAAGAAAAACTAACATTTACCCAGGCGTTTCGCCACCGTTTCCGCCATCGCTGCTTCTTCCAGCGCTGCCCTTGTCCTCGCCCGTGGCCACCGCATCGGTGCCATCCCTGAGGTTCCCCTCGTCGTCTCCTCCGCCGCCTTCGCCGACGGCGCCCTGAAGAAGACCTCCCAGGCCGTCAACCTCCTCAAGGCCGTCGGTGCCGCCGCCGATGTCGAGAAGGTCAAGGACTCCCGCAAGCTCCGCGCCGGTAAGGGTAAGCTGAGGAACCGTCGCCACGTCCAGCGTCGCGGCCCCCTGGTCGTCTATGACCCGTCCAAGGACGGCAAGGACCTCATCGCTGCCTTCCGCAACCTTCCCGGTGTCGAGACCTGCGACGTCTACGCCCTCAACCTCCTCCAGCTCGCACCTGGTGGACACCTTGGCCGTTTCGTTGTCTGGTCTTCCAACGCTTTCGCCGCCCTTGACTCCATCTACGGCAGCACCACCGAGCCCTCTGAGCTCAAGCGCGACTTCCTCATCCCCCAGAACAGCATGGCCCAGCCCGACCTCAACAAGCTCATCAACAGCTCCGAAGTCCAGAGCGTCCTCCGCCCTGTCCGTGGTGGTGCCATCACCAAGCGTTCTCACGTCCAGAAGAAGAACCCTCTCCAGAACAAGCAGGTCATGCTCCGCCTCAACCCCTACGCCGCCGCGTACAAGAAGCAGGGTCTTGGCCAGCAGAAGATCGACGAGAAGGCTTCCACCAAGGACAAGACCTTCGAGGCTACTCTTCACGAGAACTAGAGTGGTGTCGACTTTCTTTCCGGATGAGTTTCAAGCGCAGCTTTATGGTAGTGGTCCTGGAAAGGACTAAGGAAATGCAACTTTTCACACTACCTACTAATTTGACCATGTTTATCTTTTCCTTCCTCTATCATCATGAGCATTGCTTTGTAAGCGTTGCTGCGTCCGGATTTTGCTCTTCCTTATCGACTCGTCCGAAGTGCGGGAATCTCCGTGCGGATTTTACTGTGACATTTTGCTGCCCTATATTTCACGAACCACGATCTTCTTGTATCGGAAGACGAACTGAAAGAATCTGTGCACTTATGTAACCGTAACACAGCAGTGTACAGATGTGAAGAGAACACAATAGATGACACTATGAGCCCACGCGAATCGGTTTGTTGTTACTACGTCGCAGAATCGGTCCCGTCGAAAAGAGCACATCACCCAGGGAGCACTTTCAGGCGTATCGTAAGCAAATGTCGACTTGAAACAGCTTGCAGCTCAATACAAGATTCCAGCGATTTGCTTACCAAGCTCTCATTGACCTCAGGATTCAGCCGCACTTTTCAATCGCAAGGCCAAACCTTAATGTACACTACTATGACTTTGAGTTGTGGAGCTATGGACTCGCAATGGCGACATGCATGCAAGACACGTCGTACCGGAATCATTAGTGTTCAGCGGTATTGGTAAGCATGCCCTCGTGCCTACATCCAGGCGAAGTTATGACCTCAGGCATACATAAAATGGCGTTTCTCTCCGTGTTTGACGGAATCGTTCAAACGATATACAACCACTACTCTCTGCTCGCACCTTCCTGTCTATCTTGTCTCGACCATCGAACGCAGAAATGGCATCACCAGCTTCGCCCATCCTCCTGACCGGTACTACCGGCGGCTTAGGCACAACCATCCTCCACCACCTCTTACAAACCCACCGCCTGAATCCTAAGAATATCATCGCTACTTCACGCTCTCCTGCCGTTCGCTCAAAGTACGAGTCGCAAGGCCTGCAATTCCGCGAGCTCGATTTCACACGCCCTGAAACTCTCGATTATGCTTTGCAAGGCGTGGGGTTGTTGCTGTTCGTCAGCAGTAGTGAGCGCGATACTCCCAAGCGGAACAAAGAGCATGGCAACGTGATTGATGCTGCTATCAAAGCGGGCGTTAAGGAGGTGTGGTATGTTTCGCTCGCTTTCGGTGGGTATAGCGATGAGAGTAAAGTAGGGTTCATGCAGGCGCATTTGTGGACGGAGGAGAGGTTGAGAGAGTAAGTCTAGATGCTTGGCCTTTTTCAGAGTCACGAGGCTTAGTGTGTATTTTGCTTGTTCTTGAGACTAACATGATACTCACCAGATCCGGCTTGAAGTTCCTCTCCCTTCGCGCAGGCATCTACACGGACGCTTTCCCGTTATATTTGAACTGGTACCCTTCCTCCACAAAGGTTCTCCTGCCCAACACGCAACCTCCCGTGTCCGAGGGTCAGATTGCATTCACGTCTCGCGACGAACTCGGCGAGGGAATCGCAACTCTGTTGGCCAAAGGCCTCGATGCCTTTCCTTCAATCAAGCCCAAGACCGACAAGAACATCGTTCTCTTGACAAGCCAGGCAACCAACACGCTTGAGGAACTTGTCCACGCGATCTCGCAAGCTAGAGGAACGGGAACGACACTTGAATATCTCGAACCCAGCGAGTGGATTGCAGCGTCCGCGAAAGACGACGTGGGCAACAAGCCGAAGGCTTGGTTCGAGGCAAGACTGGTCGTTCTGGAAGGATTTAATCAGGGCCAAGCGGAAACCATTGATGATGCGTTGGCGACCTTGTTGGGACGGACGCCTGAGACGGGCTTCGATGCGGTTCAAAGATTACTGAGAGAGGATAGCGGATTCACGTGGCATCAGAATCACATGTAGGGTGTGTGGAGGCACTGTAATAGTGAGCAAGAAGAGGTACATATCTACGAATTGAATATCATTGACCACAACAGAATCCCAAAGACCTCAACTCCTTTTCTTCGAAGCACTGTTCCCTCGTGGCACATCACTGACAAAACATCACGCAGAGACATAAATTTCATCGTCGTCGTCGAAGTTTCATCGACTACCGTTGTCTTTAGTGATCGGACTTTCGGTCCGAACGGCTACTCCTATGCCTTGAAGAGGTCTTATCAGCTTTGTGTTTGATTTTCTGCGAGTTGTCACGAGAATCTTTATGGGAAGTGGCTTCGGCCGCAGCAGCTTTGCCTTTAGCAGGAGGCGTGCTATTTTCGGACCAGCCAACTTCAAGCTCGCATTGTAGTGTTTGACGAAGATTCAGCGCTCGAGTGCTCAGAAGAGTCAGTTTCGTCTTCCTCAGCGACTGGAGCTTTTCCTTTCTTCTTCTCAGATGCCTCGCCGAAAACATATTCGGTTATTGACATTTCGCCTCGACGTACACGCTGGCGTGCTTTGTTGTCATGACGATCCTTCGGCTCGCGAATTTCGCCTGCTGCGAAAGTGTTGGGCCACCTGCTGGACTGGTTAACGATGGCATTCGCTCCTGCCAGCTCCATCAAACTCGATGCTGTGTCATCATACCGACCTGGTACTCTCGACGTGCGGGAAGGCAGGCGACTATCGAGACCACGGGACCGCGCAACACGAGGTAGCTGTTGAATAAAGCCTCTGCGCTCTAGCTCGCTCAGTACGCGTCTGCGGCTCTACTTCACGCTGCCAGTCATCACGATGCAAGGTATTTCTTGACTGTCGTTCGAGAGATGAACGTGCAGAACCCTTAGGATGGGTGATAGGATCTGGCATGTGCAGGGGTCCTGTAGGCGAGCTGTCCGTTGATTTTTGTGGGTAGTGCGCCGAAGAACAATAGTGACAGGTAACAAGTAGTCGCTACAGAAAGGGTAGGCCACTTACCTTCGCTGAACGCCGTAGGATTTACTAAGATGAGGGTGTCTCGCGACAGACGGCAAGATGAGTGTTGAAGGTGTGGGAGAAAAGAAGAACGTAGTAATGGGCAGAATATTGATGCTTATATAGGCGTGGATCGGAGCTGCGTTACAGCATTCACGAGACTACACTCGTCGTTAACGTAAGTGTTGTTACATTGCATGCGATTGGGCATGTTGACTAGCATCAACACGTCGCTTGAAGAAGTATCATGGATGTTTAACAATACAGATGTGGTGAGTAAGGGTATTTACACATATCTCGCAAAGCAGCAGTCACAGCGCCAGTCAACGCAACAAACCAAATCCGCAAGTGACTCAGTACACAAACGGCACAAACTTATACGGCACTGCAGCCTTGTAGTGCTCATACTTCTCGCCGTACTGCAAATCGTTAGCAAAGAACAATCACAGGTGTTCAGGAAAGCGGCTCACCCTCTCCTCAAGGTAATGCTGCAGCACAGGAATGCCTCTTAGTGTAAAATCGCCCACGAACCATGACGCTGTGACAGCGCCCCATGTCCATCCTCCAGAGGCAATAGCATAGCCTGTGCGCCACAGTGTGTATCCGAAGTAGTTGATATGTCTGCTCAAGCCGAACAATCCGCCCTCGTAGACCTGTCCTTTGTTCTTCTTATCTTTCTTGAAAGCGTGCCTCTGGATCTCAGAGCCAAACTCCAAAGCCATGCCGATTACATAGAGCGAGGATCCTACGATTAAAGGAGTCTGAGGGAAGTGCTCGCCATTGGTGGAGGCGGACGTTTGCGCGCAGACGAAGAAGAGCGAGTTGAGCGAGTTGAAGACCGAGTTGAACGCGCCGACCGCGAGGCCGAACTGCGGTGGCATCTGCTCCTGCATGATAGTCGTGCAATGGATGTTCTGCTTAAGCATGCTGCCCACGGACATGCCAAAGATGATAGAGCGGTATGGGCTCAGGCCTAGCAAGCTGTCCAGCGGCGTGTTGGTAATGAGCGCAGGGCCCTGTGGCAGTACTTGTCCTCCAAGTTTCTCAATCGCATTGCTGCCAAATCCTTTCGCGAGGATGCCATATTGGAGGAATGGGTCGAGGGCGCGTGAGCCGACGAAGCACGCGGTGCCGATGGGACTGGGTTCCTTGATGCCACGGCGGATATTGTCCTTGTTGCGCGACGTCTCGTCGTAGGATTTATCTTTTGGCGCAGACATGATGGATGTATGCAGGTGATGATAGATGGAAGACCTCACCTTGACGACTTGGAACCTACAGTAGTATGGTCAGGCCACTAGATCGCAGGCGTCAGTGCTCTCTCGAGCTGTCTTGCTTTCTCATGGAGCTCCCCGCCCGCAGCGGTCGGATCCTCGATCATCCATTCCACCGAGGAGCGATTTTGAAGTGTTTGGTGTCATTGTACACTCGAGTTGAGGTTACAAGCGGTAGATTTGGGTTTTCATCTTCGGTATGCACGTCATTGCTATTGAATTACTGGAAGGTAGATCTCGACAGCTTCAATGTTGCTGTGACCTCCGGCATGTTCGTAATATTGTTGCTGTCCATGACGTAGCCAAACGATAAGGCTGAACAGTATTGCATCCTGAACGACCGCATGTAAAGCGAATATTGATCTCTATACATTCGTTCTTGGTGTTGTTTGTGCTCCAGTAATGGCAACATGGTTGTGTATGCCGTACTGAATGCTTCTCCAGTTAATATGTCGAGATGGGCAAGAACGATGGAAGACAGGTGGAAAGTAAGGTGATCCCAACATGCTTTCACTCCAAAGTATGGATTTAGACAACGATAAAGCTATAATTGGACACAACGACGAGATACAACCACACAATAGACATTTACAGACATGCTGCATATACTGAATATATTTTGAGTGGCTCTGCATATATTCTAAAAGCATATACGAGAGTACAGAGCGCAATCTAGCTATTGATGCTTCCATGATAGGGTTAGAGTTTGGGGTTACTCTAACAACTTTCTGATAGTTTTTGCATGAACTCTAAGGTTATTCGCCTTGTGACGTCCGAGACAGTATGACATTACTTGGACGGCACTCTTGAACTTCCTCGAAGACATCTCACCAGCAGATCTTGGGAGTTCATACGGATCGTTGTCTCGGCGCAGAAGTATCGTCAAATGGTTTCACAGGATCGCTACCCGAAACTACATGCACCCAAAGCCATCACCCCTCAAAGGCTAAATGTATATAAAATGTTCAGGACCATACAAGTGACGCAAATGTTGCAAATAGTTGCCCCATGATGGATGTTTGGTCGTCCAAAATAACTTTTCGCATCAGCGACCACGCGATCAGGATAACCCTCCTCTCACAATCAACACGACACAACAAAGTTGGAGTTTTGAAACTCTGCCCACACGCGATTGTGCAAATTCCCAGACACCGGTGTTTCCGGCACCAAAAAGCCTATCGCAAACCCCATGACCGTCGTCTCAAGTAGCTTTAGTACCGACAATCTGGGGCTCCTCACTTGTCACAACTGCTGAACATGTGGGACTGCAAAACACTATCTTGGGACTCTGGGTAGATCCCCCGCTCATAGTGGTGCGAAGTCCGAAGGTATGAAACGGAGCGGAGGCTGGTGAGGATGCGCGGCTCAAAGGCAGTGAGGATTGCTGGTCTGAAGGAAAAAGGTCACGCCGCACGCGAGAAGTAGTTTGTCCCCTTGAATTTCGATAACTGGACAAGTAAAACCGTGCGGGAGGATTCCTCTGTAGTAGCACGAGTGCACGACGGACATTGCTTACTGTACTCGCAGTAGTAGGTTACGCGAATACGCCTCTCACCATTGCACGCGAATCACCAGGTCCAATCCGGCAGTGACACCGGGGCGTCTTCCACAAGCGAGCGAGCTGTGAAAAATAGAGAGAACGCGTCTCTTGGTCGTGCTGCGCGACACGACCTCGTCATCATCATTTAACAAAAATTGAGATCTTACGCAAGCAGTGGTTGGTCAATTTCGGCAGTCGTCAACGGGTGCATCTGGCAGATGGAGAGTGACAGGCGGGAGCAACGATAATGACGAAAAACGGTAATCTTGCCAAAGAAATGCCATGGAAGAACACCATGGTAAATGAGAAGAAGCGTGGCCGCCCTTCGATCCGATAAGATTCGCTCGCATCCACGTCTACGAGCGCAGAATAAAATTTATTGCACAAGCCCTCTCGCGTGGTGGAGTCGCTATTCTAGCAAGCGAGAGGACGTCGTCGTGCAATCATCGTTGGCGCACACGTGGATGGCAATAAGGGGGACTGTGCGGCTACTCAAACTTGTCGCTTCTTTTGTTCTGTGTATTGGCAGTATTGCAGCTATGTCTTATAGGGGGGTGGTCTGCCACGCACGCCGCCGCGCCTCTTTGTTTGCTGGCTTTTGAGTCAGGTTTGTGATCGATTGGCTGGACGATGGCAATAGTTGCAAAGTCGGGCTGCCCTCTGCCGAAGCGAGCCTGTGCTCTTGTGCGCAGGGCAAAAGCCGCGCGCCCAGGGCTCCTTACTAGTGATGCCTCCAGGATTGGGAGTGGATAACGATGGCTCGTATTGTTGTAGCACGCTGCACGGCCAGTCTCGAGCGTATGGAAAAGAAGAGACACGGTAAGCATTCAACGGCAAGCGAGCGAAACAACGTGTCGCAATCGTGACATTCCTCATCGATATTCGGGGATCTCGAAAGGTTTCACGATGGCACACACACAGCATGCAGGGCAAGACAGCAAGACAGCAAGACAGCGGATGCGAGTCAGATGACGATGCACATATGGGAGATGATCCGGAGCAGCGGGCGCAAATAGCAACGGCACAACAGACCAAGCTTTGAGGAGTTGCTGGGAACATGATCTCTCACGGGCAGTGCGTGCCGGCGATGGCAGCCCTGCGTGCCCTGCGACGGGTGGGAGGGGCGTTCGTCACGGGCGACGAGTTACGAGTAATTGCAGATGGGGAGGGCTTAAGCGCGCTTGGACGTCTCGCGTGTGTCAGTGCCAGGTCAAGGGCCTATCTGTTTTCGCGCCGGGTCTTGGAAGGAGGCGGTGCAGCGGGTGCAATAGTACGGTGGAGAGGCGATGTTGTAAGAGCAAGCATACAGGTATACAGGCTCGACAGGACAACAGACGGCAACCAGGATGCCCGATGTTGTGCATGACTGCAAACAGCGAGGCACATCGTCATACAATGCGGATCAGAGCAATCAAATGCCATCTCGATTTGCCGCCGTCGACAGGCAGGGAGCAGGTTCGAAGATGCGTGGCCGGGTATGGGTGTGCTATTAGAGGAGCGTTGTAAAATGACCAACCCGCCAAGTGTCGGAAGAGATGAGGCTAAGCCAGCGCTAGCATGCACGCATCAAGGTACCCGCGCACGCTCATTGGCCGGGCCAGCGGGTGATTGCAGGAGGACGACGATCGCGGTGCAAACGTGCGACTATGCGCGACACAACCACCCCTTGGCCAAGGCGTCGATGCAGCGCTGCTCGCTTCGCCGGGGGCATTCTTCACCCTCAATATACCCCCAGAAGTCGTTGCCGCCTCTCTCAACATCTGTCGTTGCTCTTCCGACCGTCACTCCTTCATAGTCGCTCTTTTGATCTCTTCCAGACATCACTTTATCGACCGCGCCTCGTGCGAGATTGATAACCTGAGTCGTGCCGTTCATTAACACAACGCAACTACACCTTGATACATTCCGACGACACCCTCTCGCCGCCAGCAAGGGACTTCGACGCATCCATATCAGCCGCCCCGCAACCCATTGGCCTTGATTCAAACTTTCTCGTCCGAATCCATCTTTGCCTCCCATCACCATGAGGAGCACCACCGCCGCCGCCCTCACTCTTGTGAGCGGCGCTCACGCTTTCTGGCGCATGCCGTGTCGCTCGGAGACCGGTATTGCCCGCATGGATCCCATCATGGACCCCGGCCAAATCTCTGACCACGTCCACACCATCGCTGGTAGCGGCAGTAAGTATCCGGTCATGCCAAATGTAAGATGCTGGCACTAACAACACCTCCAAGACTTCGCAATGGACTCTACCTATGCCGACTTGACCGCTGAGGGCGCTTGCACCTCCTGCGCCGTCACCCAGGACAAGTCCGCCTACTGGACTCCCGCGCTCTACTTCGTCTACAGCAACGGCTCCTCCGTCATGGTTCCCCAGGTCGGTGGTCTTCTCGCCTACTACCTTTACTACATGGACAACGTGCAGGCCTTCCCCGAGGGCTTCCAGATGATCACCGGAAACAAGAACCTCCGGTCTTTCAACGGCTCTTTCCCCGATGAGCCCCTCAGCTCCTGGCCCCAGCAGCCTGACGACCAGAAGTGGCTCGCCCAGAGGGCCCTTGGCTTCAACTGCCTCAACTACGCCGGCCCTGCCGAGCCTTCTCTCTACCGCCACGAGTTCCCCTCCAAGTCCTACATGGACGAGCACTGCAAGGACGGCATGCGTCTTGAGATTGGTTTCCCTAGCTGCGGTACTGGTAAGCCTGACTCTGACAACCACAACTCCCACGTTGCCTACCCCAACCTTGTCAAGGAGGGCAAGTGCCCCGAGGGCTACGATGTCCACTACCCTTTCCTCTTCTACGAGACCATCTGGGCCACCAACAAGTTCGCTGGTGAGGACGGCGAGTTCGCTCTCTCTAACGGTGACCCTACTGGCAACGGCTACCACGGTGACTTCATCATGGGCTGGGAATCCGAGGAGTTCCTCCAGAGCGCTCTTGACACCTGCCAGAACGATTCTGGCCGCATTGAGGACTGCCCTCTCTTCAACATCCAGTCCGACTCCGAGGCTAGCAAGTGCGCTTTCAAGATCCCTGAGGTCCTTGTCGACGAGAACGTCATGGACGACGAAGAGGGCATCCCCAGGGGTGTTCCCATGCAGTACGGCCCTGCTGATGCTACCCCCTACCCTTGCGTAGGCCGTCAGGGCAACGCCCAGGCCACCAAGGCTTCCAGCTCCTCATCATCCGCCAAGGCTTCCAAGTCTGCCGACGGATACCTCAGCAAGGCTTCCTCTGCCATCTTCGGTGATGACAGCAAGGACTCTTACAGCTCTTACCTTGGCCAGAAGCAGGTCGGCAGCTCCTCTGCCGCCGCTCACGAGGAGTCCTCCAAGGCCTCCTCTACCAGCGACGAGAAGATCGCCCCCGCCGCCGCTATCACCGCCTCGCCTTCCCTCGACGACGCTGTCGATGGCTCCAAGGGCAAGATCGTCTCCACCAAGTACGTCACCGAAAACGGTGAGGTCCTTGAGATCGCCATTGAGGAGGTTGACGTTACCGTCACCGCCACTGCTTCCGCTGATGGAAAGTACCGTCGCCACCTCCACAACCACAAGCGTCACGGTGGTGCCCGCCTTTAGATGCTTCCATCATGAACGACAACTCAATCCATCTTCCAAGCATTTAAACGGCGCGTTGGCTTTCTTCAAACATCTTCCACGACATCATGGGCGCGATATATCCCGCAAATCCTACACAGGGTTGTGCGTTCTCCCATCTCCAAAAAATCACCATACTTCGTCACGGGCAGGTTCCCGCAGAAAAGGCAGAAATACACTCCAGCATCATGTACAGCTCATAAGATGCGACGAACACATGGACATTCGGCGAGGCGCAAGCAAACTCCCTACACCAACAAAATCCGAAACGAGTCGAGGACTTTCATCATTTTTTCATCACTGTCATCGTCATTTCGTTACCCTTTTTTCTCTTGATTCCCAATGCGCCTGGATTTTGTTTCGTTTTTTTCCTATATTGTTCTGTCAGAAAAAAGACGGCCGGATGTTATGACCTGTACATAAAAGATAGGGCGTCAAGCGACTGCGGTCGTTTGGCTGTCTCTTTTTGCATGCGCGCAAGGCGTGCTAGCCACGAATTGCGAGCAGCGAGTTCTTCAAGATATCAAATCAAACATCTGTTTTCGTTCGCTTTGCTTGCCCACTATTTTCCATTGGCTGCCTTTACAAGTCGTAGCGTGCATCTGCAAATGCAGGTTGAAGTTTCGCCGAAAGTTCACCAGGCACTGCTTTTCAAACCCTTCATCTGCGAGTTTCAGATTAACATTCGTCATCCTGGTTGTTACTATCCTTTCTAACTCGAGACCTGCAGGAAACTCTGCTAATAATGTAGCCCTGGAGTTTGCATCCAAACATATGGGCAGCATGTGGTTCTGCCAAAGCATACCGCCACACCCGGAAGCTTCTCCACAGAGCCCTACATCTACATCGGCCCTATGCCGAACCAGGGTATCCTTCTGCCTTGCGTATTCGCCTCAACCTTGATGGATCTGCTGTCTAGAACATGCAGATATGCGGCTCAAGTGTTGGAGTAGCCTGGTTGATTGGATTGGATTGATTCTTCCATGTCGGTGAGTCATGGTAACGTGATAAACACCTCTAGGATTGAGCGACCAGACTAGGCAGCCGCGATGATGACTACGCACACCGGAGCGAGTGGCGAAACCTTGTTTCGTTAGACTAGTTTGCTGCTGTCTACACGGGTATATACATGTTTGGCTTTCTTTACATAAATTCTTGCTTGTTTGCCAGCCTTGTATTTTCTATTCTGCTCTTGCGTTTGTAATTGCATCGCTTGGTTATTGAGGCCGGTGTTGTCTGATTAGTAGAGAGATCGGCATATAAGTTCAACACGACGAGAGACATCATCGAGTCAGCTTGGCTATTCCAGACATCCAATACCAGTCCTCAGGACGCCTACGCACAACCATGGACAAACTCTTGCTGAAAGCTCTGCCAGGCATCGATCACACAAACGGCACTCAGCCAAGCGGCCTTGATCTATCACCAAATCTGCTCAACACCTTAATCCCAGGATACAGCATAATATCCCACTTCACGTACCGCTTACTCGGAATCGACATCTCCCTGTTCGTGACTATAGGCGCACTCCTTCTCGCCGTCACCAAAGGCGGCAAATACCTCCTAGAACAATTCGAAAATGCCTTCCGCTACTTCTTCATCTCATCTGTCTACATCGACGACGGCGACGACCTCTTCGACATGGTCATGTCCTGGCTCGACGCCCGCGAAACCACCTCCCGCCACAGGAACATCCGCGCCAAAACGCCCCGAGGCAGCCAAGTAGACGAAGACGACACCTCCTCCACCTCCCCCTCCGAAGCCCTCTCCCCCTCCGGCCTCTTCGACTACAAAAAATGGTCCGCTCGTACCCCTCCCCGTTACGAACCCTACTACGGCCGCCACCTCCTCTGGCACGCAAACCAACCCTTCCTTCTAATCCGCTCCCGCCGCCCGGCAAACCAGCAAGCGACCATCAACTACCCCGGCTCGCAAACCTCCGAGGACACTCTCCAACTCGACTGCATCGGTCGCTCGCCCCTGCCCATCAAGAACCTACTCCGCGACATCAAAACCGCGAGCCTCGCCCGCAAGCGCAACACCACCACAATCCGCCACCCCACGCCCCGCGAGCGCGCCCGCTGGGGCGGCGCCTGGAGCAAAACGGCCTCGCGGCCCAGCAGGCCTATGAGCACCGTGATCCTCGCTGCGGACCAGAAAGCCGCTATTATCGCCGACGTCAACGAGTTCTTGCATCCTTCCAGCGCGGGCTGGTATGCACGCCGGGGCATTCCTTATCGTAGGGGATATTTGTTCCATGGACCGCCGGGGACGGGCAAGACGAGTCTGAGTTTTGCGCTCGCGGGGTTGTTTGGGTTGGATGTGTATGCGGTTAGTTTGCAGGAGCCGGCGCTCACCGAGGGGGATTTGATGTTGTTGTTTAATGGGCTGCCGAGGAGGTGTATTGTGCTGTTGGAGGATGTTGATGCGGCAGGGTTGGTGTTGAGGGAGGGGGAGGGTGGGGTTGGTGGGGTGGGGAAGAGGGGGAGGAAGGGGAAGGGAGAGGGAGAGGCTGACAAGAAGAAGGTCGATACTGAGGGCAAGAAAGAGGGAAAGAATGATGACGATGCCAAAGAGAAGAAGAAGGAAACAACAGCGGCGGGATCATACACGCTCGCCGACTTAGCTAAAGAGCTCAAGGCTCTCTCGACCCCCACCGCCACCACAGCCACTCCTCAGCGAGGCGGCAACAGGAACGCTGGTCCCGGCAACAGAGGCCCCCCAGGAGGCCATCCAAACAAGGAGCCCGGCACCGGAATATCCCTCTCAGGACTCCTCAACGCCATCGACGGCGTGGCTTCTCACGAAGGCAGAATCCTCATCATGACCACCAACCACCCCGAGAAGCTCGATGCCGCATTAGTCAGACCCGGACGAGTCGATCGGAAGATTGGCTTTACACTGGCAATGAAAGTCGAAGTTCAAGAACTCTTTGTCCGAATGTACCGCGTCAGCGACGAGGACTCCGAAGATGACGTCTCGACTACCAACAGCAAACATGCAATTTCGAGCAGTGGCTCTGCTGCCACCGCCAATGGTCACATCAAGAATCCGGGCAATGATACTGAGGTCGAGGGCCTGGAAGATCTGGCGAAGGAGTTCGCGGCGCTGATCCCTGATGATACGTTTACCCCTGCGGAGATCCAGAACCATTTGATGAGGTATAAGAATGAGCCTCGTGAGGCTGTGAGGACGGCGGAGGAGTGGAAGAAGGGTGTACTGGCGGAGAAGGAGAAGCAGCGGAAGGATACGGATGAAGATGATGAGGATTAAGCGATGACTTGAAATTCAAGTGGCTAGGAGTTCTCGGCATTTTTGCAAGGCTGTGTATCTCTGCTAAAATTGTGAGATCGTTCATGAGCGAGGGAATTTTACAGTGAGCGTCATTTTGAGATGATAGAAGTTAATTAATCCTTTCATGCGCCACGGAGAACAGCTTGACCAAAAAGGAGCATCATTCATAGTATCGTTTTCGTTTCGTTATCTGTTCCAATGCTACATTTCAAGCTCTGAATGGTCGTTGCCGACTTCCTTGGGCCAGTGTGAAGCATCATTCATGGCATTATTTCCATTCTGGTGTTCGTTCTAATGGTACATTTCCGATCTTGGGTGGTTGTTGCCGACATCCCTGGGCCAGTCCAAATGCCTCATGCATTTCTATGAGTTTTCCTTGTTTTGAATGTTCCTGTTTGCGAGGATCCAATGCCGCAAGACTGTCTCTGCTCTACCCTTTCTTTCCGTTTTGATGTATTTTTTTTGCATTCCTCACCACAGGGACCAATTGCTGAAACCCGCTGGGCTCCTGGCGTAAAGGCTCATCATTCGACTCGCCTGCAGCACTACTGCTTCTCCAGCGGAGAGATCCTGGCGTTGAACTTGTAGCGCATCGGTTTGTCCACCACATCGAGGAGGGTCTTCATCGCATCTTCTCCCATCTTGCAAGCTTTGTCCTCGATGTGCTGCACGAGGCCGCTCATGGTCTTGAACTCGCGGTCCCGGACCCCAGCGTTGGTGCTGGAGCCGATTGTCGGGTAGTGGAAGATTTTTGGGGCGTGGACGGCTGAGTCCATGTGTTGACGGAGGTCATTCCTGGTAGTGAAGGAGCGCAAGCAGTCGGTGCACGGCCATGACTTGGAAATGGTGTCGTAGCGGATGGTGGCGACGGAAGAACCGTCGACGGAGGTTGAGGTTGGGGTGAAATTGTTAGAAGAGTGAATGTAAGACCAGTCCTCATAGGCACCGTTGACGGAAGAGTCGGAAGGCGTGAAGACAGTTTCTCCTTCTCCCTCGTCTTCATCATCGCTGACGTGCTGAGGACCCGGCGCAAATGTAGAAGGTGTGAGTCTCTCACTGACGGCAGAGCCGGTTGGGGTGAGCACTGATCCGCTATCGCTCGACGTGGTACTCGTTTCACCGCGTGCAGAGCGTGGAAGCATGGCAGCTCCACCGCTCAGATTAATGATGGTGTCGTTTGCAGAAGGGGTGTTGATAGACTCGCTGTCGGTCGAGGCATAATCGCTAGCATCTGGCGTCAGAACGACACCGCTGTGAGAGCTGACGGTACTTGTAGCGTCACTGTCATCAGAGATGAAGATCATGTCGCGCACCATGCTGGGTCGACTGCTATCCGTGGAAAAATTTCTGAAAGAGAATTCCAGAATCGACGCCGAATCACTAGGCGCGATGGAAGAAGCTGTCGATGATCCAGCAATGCTCATGCCAGCGAATCGGTCAGCATGTCTATCCATGGTGATGCGACGATCACCGTCGTAGCGATAGATAGTCGCATTTAACTGGTTACGTGTCACGCGACTCCTGCATCCTCCACTCTCCAAATGCTGGACGAGGGCAGACAGGATCTTGAAATCCTTTTTGCAGGGGCACTTGATGGCAAATTTTGGAGCCTTGTGCTTGGTTGAAGCCTTGTGCTGTTCGTATGCAGTGGCATAGACGAAGTGCTTCTTGCACTCTTCACACCAGAGGTTGGACTTCTCCACTTTGGCAAGCTGAACGGCGGCGAAAACGGTCTGCTGATCTTCCATGACCTTCCTGTTGCTAAGGACATCATGGCCCTGATTGTTGAAGTGGTTGGCGAATGCGGTATGACTGCCGAAAATGGCGCCGCATGTAAGACACCCATAGTCGACTTGCAACACTGTACACTGGTGGTGTGCAAGAGCCTCAAGGGTTGAGAACGGCTTGCCGTCCTCGTCACAATCAGGGCAAAAACAGTGACCAGTAGTCTTCTGGTGAGCTTGGCGGGCACTTGGATTGGCGAACACTTGCAAACAGGTCGAACATGCATGATGAGCGACTCTAAGGTGCGTGGCGCGGTCGCCTTGTGTGCGGAAGAACTTGCGTGGACAGACGGCGCACCAAAAGTGCTTCGGAGCGTTCTTTCCCTGGTGTGTGAGATCGATCACGACTCGCTTGGATGGTCTGGTCTTGCAGATTCCTCGCGGCATCTTCTTGTGGGCCTCCAGCTCAGCATCGCTTGCGAAGAACTCACCGCAATCGCAGCGAATCGAGTGGCCATGTTGGACAGCGTGGGTGCGCAAAGATGTTTGCGTACCAAACGAGGCGTCGCAGAGGCACTTGTTTGGCGGCATGGCGATACTGGTGGGTGGCGGCGTGGAGGGAGCGAGTTGGTATGAGTCGCAAGCTCGAGAAAGCTCGGGTGGTTGCAATGAAAATCGGCCTTACAAATATGTTGAAGGGTGTGTTTGAAAGCGCGTGCGCTACTTGATTAGCAGCGGACTGGCCTCGAAGGAACAGTGTCTGTGAGTGTGCACTGATTGGCCCCTCGGGCTGATCTGAATGCTAGCGTTCTGACCTCACTCCTTGACCACTCCTTAGGGACGTCTGCGACTCTTGAAGAGATGTGTGAAGGTGGCGTATCGGGCGAGCTTAGTGAAGTTTAATGATAGCGAGTAACCCCTCATACTCTTCGTGTAGGTCGTTTTGGTGTATTGGTGTCTGTAGATTCTCAGTGTAGTATGTTTGGTGTCACTTCCGTCATCTGCACGTGCATAGCAGAACGTGGCGTGGTAAGGAGCAATCCGACATCCGGCTCCGTCGCTGGCTGAAGAGGTCAATGGCTCAGCTCCCACTCACTTTTGACGACTCAATGCGGATGCAAATGAAAGCAAAGAGATATACCGTACCAGCTCACATCGACAATACTTCGTTTTTTCTCATAACCACCTAATCAACTCTATCCTTATCCCTCGATGATGACCGAGACCCAGGGCCACCGTAAGATCCATCCATGCTTCTCTCGCTAATCTTGTTCTTCTTAAGTTCATGCACCTTCATATCCATGCCAACCCAAAACTCCCTGCCCCGCCACTCAACCCGTGCGCCTCCATAAACCGCCCATGTCCAAATCGGCAACGCCAACGCCTCCCGACCAATCCATGCAAAAAGCCAATCCGAGAAAGAACGTCTGCGGGCGTCCTGCGGCGGCAGCGCGAAAGCCGGCGTGTCGTCGTCGGTCTCAATGGACCGGCCTGAGTGCAGCAGTATGTACAAGGTTCTGTCCACTGCACACCAAGTGGACACACTGCAGAGCCAGAAGATTGCAAACGCTGTCCAGGTTGGTGGGATGCCGAAACGAGATTCGAAGAAGGGTAGTGTTGTCGCAGCGAATGCGCCGTACAATGAGCACAAGAAACTTTCGGTTCCAGGTTCGACCAGCGTGGCGAGAGTGACAGTGTACTTGCGAACGCGCAGCCAGCGCACTCTGCGGCGCCAGTACTCAGCCACGCTCATGTTGGCCATGGGCTGCACAGCCAAATCACCGAAACAGCAGGCATGCTTGCCCCAACTTTCGCCGTCGACTTCTTCCGCGACTTTCTTCCTCCAGAGAGTATCGCCGATCAGGTGATCCTCGCAAATGTTCTCGCTGAAGTAATCAATGCCGGCGCCATCTGTAAGGCTGTCGAGGTGGCGACGCCTGAACATGGTGCTCTTTCCGACGATGCACGGAGCGATCAGGACAGTGTTGATGGCGGTGTAGAATTTGGCGTGCGAGGAAGAAAGGAAGAGTTCTTCGAGTCTGCCGCCTCCGATAGATGAAGCTGTTCTTTGGCCAGCTCCTCTAGACAAAAGTGAGTCCTTTGCGGAGCTCGTGGTACGGATCTGACTGCTTGAATCGTCCAACAATCCGCGAGTTTCCTCTCGTGTGGTAGTACCCAAAGTATCGATGACGAGTGGGAGCTGGTGAACAAACTTGTTCTTGCGCTTCTCGCCACGACCTTCCAATTTGGCAACCATGCGTCCGCACACACCTTTTGCCACCCAGACATTGCAGTCGATGATCCAAATGAAATCACCAATAGCGTCACGGTAGGCACGGCTCATGTTGCGGATCTTTGGGTTTGGTCCGAGCTGGGCGTGTCCGTTCTGAAGTACCACGTCCTCATCCTCGACGAGAATTTGTGCATCGAATGACGGGAAGTCATTGATTAGGCGATCCAAGACAGGGAGAGCAGGATCGTTACGGTCTGATATACAAAACCGTATATGTAGCTTGTCCTTTGGGTAAGTCTGGCGGAATGTAGAAGCGAGGCAGTCGTACAGCGAGGGTTCAAGGCCCTTGACAGGACGAATGATGTTCACGTGCGGTGCATCTTGTGACCAGACTACCTCAGCAGGTGCTCGTGAAAAGTAACGTCGTCTATGATATATGTCAGCTTTTCTTCTTCTTTCGTACGTACAGCTACCAACTTACACCTGCACATAGCCCAATGTCGACACCAGAGTCACGGCAACATACCATATCAGGCAGATGACAGCTACATAGAAGACGAAAGTCGACGGACCATCATGAAATGACCGTGTGGCCAGGGTGGCGGCTGCAAGGGTTTCGTCTGACATGCGAGTCTCTGGTCTGCAACCTCCTGGTGAGTCTTGGCGGGGAATTAATGAGTGAGGTTCTCGTCAAGATCAAGTGTTTCAGATTATCAGCGGGCTTAGATCCGCAGCGTGGAGCCTCGGCCAAATTCGCTCTGGATCATAACAAACATGGAATATTGCGACAAAACGTCAACAAAGCTCTTCTGCCAAAATCAACACAGACCATTGAACACGACTTTGGCTAGCAACCCCTGCCCACAACACCGAGATACACACACGCGAACCATTCTTGACTCGTGACAATTGCGCGCACCAATGATCGCATGATCTTCAACTGCATCGAAACCATCTGAACCCAAAAACATCTCAGCCTTCTGCGAGACACACGCGCATATCGACCTTGCCCGTCATCGAGCACCGGGAGTGCCATCAGCATCAATACGCGAAAACGTCACCACATAACACACCCAACAGTAAAACTGTCTGCCAAACATGGACTCAAGCAGAATGCAGTCCTCCCCACCGCGAGGCGCATCGCCTAGAATGATACCCACATCGCCTGCAACTTCACGATACGAACTGGACCTGGACGCTCTGGAAGGCTCTAGCGCTGCATCTTCTCCTGTCGCCGAGCGCACCATTCCTCGAATCCTCAGCGAAGACATTGACGGCCCATCCGACTTCACGATCAACATGATGGACTGGATGAAAGGCGACCGCGCTCTCGGGCGCGACAACATCGACAACAGTGTGGCCATTACTTCTGGCACACCAAGCATACTCCGCGCCAACGAGCCGCATCTGCAACCTACGGTCGAGGACTACAGCTCTCCAGCCCGTCCCAGCAATCCAACGCCTCTCGCGGGGCGTACTCCCGGCAGCGAGCGTAGCCCTAGCGGTACTATCGGCCCTTCTGCAATGTTCTCACCAATACAGCCCCAGGGAGGCGCATCTCAGTACCTCATGGGACAAATCGAGCGACTGCGATCAGAACTGTCGGCCGAAAAGGAAGAGCGGGCCGCAGAGAAGGCCGCACACTTGGCGGAGATGGAGCGCACGAGCGCACAGCATACTAGAGAGCTTCAAGCTGCTACCAGCGAGCTTCGCGCAACTAGAGATGCGCATGCCACTGAGGTCCACCGTCTGTCTGTCGATTATTCTCAGCAGCTGAAGGCTACGTTTGAAGCTGCAGCCGACGACATCCGCAAAACTAAAGCGGCCCATGCCGCAGAGATGGAACGCGCGAGAGCACAACACGCGAGGGAGCTCAAGACGGCTAGAGATGCATCGGTAAACTGCAAGGCAGCATGCGCCGCTGAAATCGCGCGCATAAAATCCCAGCACATCGAAGAAATGGAGGCCGTTACCAGCGCTTTCGAAATGACAGAAGCAGATCACACCAAAGAGATCGCAAGACTGCGTTCCGAGCACGAGCAAGAATTACAAGGTGCTACCAGCAACGAAGAGATCGAAGCGAACCACTCCGCTGAGATACAACGCATTACCACCGAACACAAGACCAGAGACGCAGCTAAGGACGCTGCTATCACCGAGAAAGTAAACGCCAGAGAAGCTCGCTACAAGCAAAAGATCGCGGCCAGAGACGCGAAACTCGCAGAAAGGGATGCTGAGCTCTCGGAACTACGCTCCAAGATGGACCACATGGAGAGGATGTACAAGTCAATGGGCACTGAGCTCATGAGAGTCTGGGGAAGGGAGGAGTTTGGCGACACTGGCGAAAAGCAGAAATACCGATACAAGTACGCTAAAGCGACAGCAGCTTAAGCTGAATCATTCTGGGAATCCCGACAGGCGGACATGACTGGCAAATCCAGTTGAGTTGTTGGGGTTTTAAAAGGTTGGAGCTATTTTGGAAGTCACTGGACGAAGACAGGGGGTACGAAACGATTGGATGAAAAATGATTTGCCTAGGTTTTTTGGCTACATTAGCCAGAACCTTTGAATTTTGGACAACAAGGAACGGCGATTCGGGTGCTCCTCAGGATGAGTTGAGCTGTGTTTTACAGGAGTTTCAGGATATTATACGAGGCATGCGCCGTGGCAATGCGCTTCACGAAGCAATGAAACTGTATTCTCACACACTAAATCGACTCCAATGTTAACATCACGTTCGGTCGCACCAGCCACTGAGAAGCTCTGCATTCATATTGTATCATATCGCATCCAACAGCGCCATTTCCCATTCGCGCTCACAACAATCCCTTCCTAGCCAACTCAACCTTCCTCGCAGCCTCTCCCGCCTTGAAACCGCCTTTGCTAACGCATGCCATGCTACCGTCGCCAAACTCGATTTTGTCTTCAACTTCTGGGAATGCGCAAGGGCAATGGTGCGGGAAGTGTACGCAGCTGAGCGTGTGAGGGCAGAGGTATTTGTCGCAATGGGCTTGAGTGAATCGTTAGAAATGCGGTGTATACAACGTGAAACTCTTAACAGCCAGATCATACCATCTTCGTATCGTTGCTGGTACCAGGCCGAGTCTGAGCCAGCGTTCTGAGGTTGTTGCTGTTGCTGGTGTCCGCCTTGGTTGAACATTTGTTCGAAGAATTGGAACTGCGCCGAGACTGGGAGGATGAAGACCAACAGGGCGCTGATCAGCGATTGAAACAGCATTCTTGCGTTTCGTTGTTCAGTAAACTCGTAGTATTTGCTGTTGCAAGCGTTGTTCTCAATGTCATTGTCGGCATCTGGTATAGCTGTCCAAGGAAGTCCAACCTCAGGCATCAACAATCTTGGCACGGTTCTTCTCCGCGAAAGCCGCTTTTTCTGCGCCAGCCAGCTCCAGCTTCATGTGAAAGAAAGATTGCACGCGACCCGACGACGACAGACGAGACTATACCGACGCCAAATATTTCAATCCCACCAAAACTACCGCCAATATGCATTTGATGTACACCATGTCGCCTTCTGGCGAGCGCCTCTACACCCTCAAGAAGGTCAACCACGGCGAGGTCACCAAGTCCGCCCACCCTGCTCGCTTCTCGCCCGACGACAAGTACTCCAGGTACGCCTAGGCCAACCGATATTCGTATGCGACATGGAAAAGAGCAATATTCTAACATATGATACAGGCAGCGTGTCACCCTCAAGAAGCGCTACGGTCTCCTCCTTACTCAGATGCTTGGTAAGATCATCCACAACCTAAGCCTCGTCCTCTAGGCGCATTGTACTAAAGTCGCAACAGAGAAGGACAAGCCCCTCGGCTCTGCCTAGACGAATAAGCGCAATGTAAAACAACAATTGCGATTGGCTTTTAGCGAGGAGTCTGGCGTTATGCGACAGCAAAAGGAAAAAAAGATTGGACCTTCGGCGGGAATAGAGAGAGAGGAACACTGTTATTATGGCTGTATGGATTGTACAAGATTCAAGGATTGAATTTCGCTTTCACACTGTGGTCTGCTGTGCACGATTTCACGTCTGTGGATTGGGATGAGACATGCGTGCAGGGATACCATGTTTACACTAATTGCTTGTGAAGTGAGACAGAACTGTTATGTGTTTGCCGCGTCGGAGACCTGCAGGCAGCTTTGTCCGTTATGTGAAGCATGGTCGCGATCCTACAAAAAAGACATGTTATATGTGCCAGCAAAGGATGCCTGCTCCTGCTTGATCATCTCCACCACTCCCAGACACAACACTAACGTTGTTGCCTGCGAGATCACCACACGATGGCCACCGAAAACATGGGGACACCGCAGCGCGACGGACCTAACTACGTCTTCAACAACGATCGCCCCCTCATCGGCTGGTTCGAACGTGAGAACCAAAGGACTGAAGCGTGGCTGGGTAAGGCACTGTCTTTCCGATGGTACCCGACAGGGCACTGGATGGCGCTTCTACACATCTGAAAATAACTTGGAGCACACGACTGCGAGTAAGTTTCAACCTGCTCTCCAGGCCCACTGTGTCGAAGGGAACATCGTGGGTATCTTCAGCAGAAGTATGATGGACCAGCTCCGTTTCCTGACGGACCGGTACGACGACGTGGTCAGAGGGCGAGCCAAGTACTCCGAGCACGAAGGAGGGGAGTTGAAGACCATGACGAGTGTGAAAGCCTTGCCCCGTTACAATGTCAGCCATGCACCGCAGGGCCAGAAACCAGATGGAGGTCAGAAGAGGAATTTGAGACCCACATAGCCCCTAGGCTCCAGCGAAAGACAAGAAGGCCAAGCTGTACACAGACTACTTTTACGACGACAACAACGAGGACGACGATGAAGCGCCTTCACCATACCTGGAAGTCAAGAAAGAGCGGACAGAGGGTGGCGCGATGGACCAGATTCCAACAGTGCTAGAAACCGCGACTCCGCAAGTGCAGCGACACAGTCCAGTTCAGAATCGGCCACAAGACCAGATCTCTGCCTCTATCGCCAACCTTGGTAGTGCCGATAATGTCGTTCCAGGCAACTACAAGCCAGCAAACCATAGTCACGACGCTCGGGGAGCAGCAAAGCCAGATCCTATGGCTCTCACTGCATTGGCGCGCAAGCTTCAAACCACTTTGATCGGCCTGTCCGTCGAATGACGTGTGGTAGCAGCTTGAACGTGACGACGCCTAAAGAATCCATCAGATCCAGACCTGTGTACGATAAGCGCGAGTGAACGACTGTTGCAAAAAATCTAGAGCTCGATGGATTTCGAAGCACGTCCGCAGTCATAATGAGTTCCGTATCGAGAAGTACGAGGAGAGGCGTTGCAGATGATGATCGAGAAGATGACACAGTGGGACGATGAGCTGCAAGCTGAATGGACATCAATGTGATGGAGAGCCTACTGACCAGGCAGGCTGTGGGTAGTGGTGGCGTTGCCTGCGCTTCTCTTCTTCTTGGGTCTTCGAAGTCGTCGGTGACTGGGCGTACAGTTCGCGAGCGCTTCTGAGTAAAGACTTTGTATCTCGCGAAGTCTCTGTTCTTCAAGATCACAGGCCGCCTCAATGTATGAGGCAAATCGACATAGGTGCACCCATAATATGGCTCGATAGCCGTATTGCAATACATAGTGTTCAAGCGACTCCGACGTGACTCCGAGCAAGGCGTGGACACTGACCACTGAAGGACAAAAGTGTCGAATTATGGACAGACTGGACAGTTGCGTTTCCCAGTCGTTTCTGCTTCCTTCGCAAGAGGCAACGAGCTCCAGCTTCTTCCAATTTGACCGGAGAGCAATGATCAATCCTTGGGCGGCCGAAAGTGAGAAAGGCAAGAGATTGCCTTCATTCTTGAGGTGACGAATAGTGGTTGCTCTCACATAGCGATGTAGTGAAATTTTGGAACCACCCATCGCACAACCGCGCGTTAGTAAAGCGAGCGAGCTGAGCTCCGCGAGTGCAGTCCATCTGTCACCCTGGGTCAATGGAAGCATTATGTCAAACCCTTGCTGCCGTCGTGCCTCGATCATTTGCGCGAACTCTGAATCGGTAATGACAGAAATTAGGTCTTCTGGGATGTTCTGACGCTCGAGACAGGCTATAAAACAGAACAGATCTGCAGCGGCGCGGTTGTGCTTTCGAATGAGGTTAAAGGACGCTTTCCACGTCGTCACAACAGATGTATAAGCCTGTCGGCCTACGTCAACAGTCTGGCCTAGCATGTCCAGCAATCCCTCGTCGGAACCCTCAATGCGAGACAGGTACGCATCGACTGGGATTTCAGTGAAGTTCAGATACGCGGCAGCGTGCGCGATACTCAGAGGCAGAAACTCCAAAGCAGTGAGGAGTCTTACTGTCTCGTCATTGGAGAGTGGTCGACGGAACTTGCGCCTAAACAGGGCGATCCCATCACTCTCTGACATGACTTCGAGCTGCAAGCAATCTTGAGCCGTCAGTTGTGCACCTATTCGTGCATGGCGGGACGTGTACACCATCATAGCTTCTGATGGGCGAGGCCATGGGAGTGCCGTTTGGATGAGGTCACCTTCGTCATTACCCTCAACACCGAAGAAGTCACTGTAGCTATCGGCATTGTCGATGACCATCAACCATTTGTCGTTAGTGTTCAACCAGTCCTTGACGCCGCCTCGCACGGCTGATGTTGGAATGCCATCATGGCAATCCACCCCAATTCTTCTGGCGAGTTGCCTGTAGTCGGCATCAAACCGCGCAATAGTGCCAGCATATATCCAAAAGACGTGGAATTCCGGGTGGTCAGCAGAAAATCGCCAACAGTATTCGAGAGCCGTTTGGGATTTTCTGGCAGATATTGTCAGTGCCCACAACGTACCTCCATGTCCGCGTTCTGATCATAAACATACCCAACTCCACCAGGACCTGTCAGAGCAATACTTCCTGTCGCATCCAAAGAACACTTCATATTATCCAGCGCGTCTTGACGTCCAACGAAATCAGGATCTTTCGGCCACGGAAGCGAGTTGAATGGTCTTGTTGGAGCCAAAGGGTTCTGCGGTACATTGGCTGCTGTCGTTCTGCATCAGTATGGCATCGGCATGATTTGTGGCAGCCGATATCAGCTTAACGTAGTGATGATATGTGTGCTGACCGCCTTGGTATATCCTATCACCGAAGTGGGCTTGGGCTTGTCCGTAGACCTCCATGTGCGAGTACTGCTTTTCAGCAACAGCGGTTGATGGGTGACTTTCGCGCTTACGCTTCCTGGTGACTGGTGCCATGACTGTCGCGTCGCTGAAGAGCAGTCCTGACAGCTGCTCTGGTGCCTGGATGGACGGGACTCGCACGTAAATCGGTGAGCAGGGTGTTCTGATGTGCCATCGTTGTGCTGGGTACGCTGACACTAAGGAGGCCGATTCGCCTGCCTCATCTCAGCCTCCCAGTCTGATGGCTATTGGTCACCTCACTGTCTCAGGATTGGTTGTTTGCAGGCAGCCACAAGAATCAAGCGCAAGCGAGATTCGCATGCTTGCTAGCGCCGACAAGTCGACGTGCACCTGGGAGGAGCAAGCCAAGTCAATCAGTCCAGGAAACTCAACTTACCTCCAGTCAAGCTAAAATTTATGGCGCACCACAAAAACGTGCGTGCATTCTTGATGGGACTTGAGCAACCAGCCAAGAGACCATATTAAAATTCTTGATTGTATTATCTTTTATCTTCTTTGAGATACATGTATCGTACACCACGCGGCTTCGTTCTAAAACAGTCCTTTGCCACAACGTGAATTTTTTCATCCGTACCGATTCCACCCATCATCGCCCAAAACTCCTTCCGTGCGGCGCGAAAAGCGCCGCATCGTTCTTCAAACAAATGCTACGCCGGTTTAATGCAGCGGTACTAAACGAGGCAGCGACACGGTATGTGTCTTGCCGAATGCGCAGTTCATCGAGACTGAACTACTCGCGCTGAATGTGCTCACTTCTGCACCACCACCTCCTCCTCCTACTACTACTCCTCCTCTTCAGTCGCCTGTACTCCTTCTTCCACGCCTGGGCGGGTAATACCACAGTACGTCTGGGACCAACGGCCAAAAGCCAGCATCTGCAACAGCATGTTCCTGCTGTCCGCTAACTATCTAAGCCTTGCGAGAGCGGGTGGCCCTGCCGTTGGTGGCGGGAGAAGCGTTCTCCTTGCCAGTGGCCAAAGTGGCCTGGCCGCCGCTGAGTCTCCTCTGGACCTGCTTGGCAGTGGGGAGGGGCTCATCCTTCATCTCAATGAGAGCGCTGGCAGCGCGAGCGCGACCCTTCTGAACGGGCTTCTTGTAGGTGGAGATGTAGAATCCAATGAAGAGAACGAGGTAGCTGGACAAGATGCCCATGCCAGCGAACGCAGCGAACTCCTCGCCGGCACAGATGCCGGCGCTCGGGAGCCAGGGGAAGTAGCTGGCGGTGAAGTAAGTGTATGAGGCGAAGTAGACGAAACCGAGGTCGATGATGAACTGGGTGATCTGGAGGATGGTGATGTACTTCTTCCACCAGATGCGGATGCCACGCGCGGCCTGGAAGTAGTACCAGTACATGACGACGTGGACGGTGAGGTTGAGGGTGATGACGACCCAGGAGACGGCAGTGTTGCCGAGGAGCTGGGTGTAGCAGAGAAGAGCGGTGGCACCGTGGTGGTAGGTGTGGAGGAAGGTCAAGGGCTTCTTCTTGAGTACGAGGAAGATGGTGTCGATCAGCTCGAGGTACTTGGTGAGGTAGTTGAGCTGGAGATTTGCTGTTAGTTCTGTTGTTCTCGGTTCACAGCCATTCTTGTCAGAAACTCACGTAGTAAAGCAGAACGAGCTTGTCGGTCCAGCCGCCGTTGAGATCACAGATGGTGTAGAAAATACCGTTCCTGACCAGGGTGGGGAGAAGCTGCTCAATGAAGAGAGCCAGAAGACCACCGCTGATGATGGTCAGGTAGAGGTTGTGGACCTTGAAGGGACCGTTCAGCTTGAAGGCCGGGCGGCTCCTCATGAGCTCGCGACCACCCAAAATGATGATGTAGTATGCAACGAGCGCAATGACCGTCTCTTTGTGTGTCGACATCAGGACCTTGCCCTGCTCGAACTTGAACTGCTCGGCCGGGTAGCCAAACATCTTCTCCCATGCGGCGGAGAAAATGGGCCAGAGGGTGACGCCAAATGGACGGTCGAGAGTCGGAAGACCGACCTCGAAGCTGGAGAGGGCAGACATGATGGAGGGCGTGTCGCAGGGTTGTTGTGGGTGGTGTTGTGGTTGTCGTTGTCGTCCCAGAGAACTATGGTTTTGTCGAGTACCAATCCAGCGGGAAGCGGCGGATCGAATTTAGTTTGTTGGTGGTGTCGCGTGCAGGCACCTCAACAGTCGCACAGCCTGTTACCGAATGCGCGTCGTGGATTGCAGGGCGGGATCCAACTCTCAGCAAAGGAGCGACGTGAAGGAAGGAATCGAGGATGCAGCAGCAAAAGGAGTGCGAGGACACGTGGGGAGATTGATTTTGAAGTCTTGCGCGAGACAGCCACTACCCAACTCACCAAATCCCAGTGGAGAGTGAAAGGGGCAAGCGCTCTCCGACTTTCTCTCAGGGACCCTCGGCGCGGAGATTGGATTGACACGCGAAACAATTTTACACGTCCAACAGCCGCGGTTCCATTGGCCGCTGCCTTCAAAACGGCCAAGTCAACCGGCTCGGCGCGGTTAGGTTGCGTGGTGTTGTTGGGAACTAATCTTCTTGTAGGCACGAGGTAGGCTGTATGGCCTTCTTGCAAGGCTACTTTGTCTAGTCAATGCTCGTCTTGTATCTCGGTAAGATCGAACACATGGTCCAGATCACGCCGCGTGTGTAAGCGAATACTACCTGCAGCCATGGCATCGTCATTGGGGAGTCGGCCGTTCGGATGTCATATGGCTGGCCATTCACTTACTCTTGCTACGGTCACGTTACTCTCTTACGTGCGTAGCTCGTATAGGTAGCCTTGCTCGTACCGCACTGTTGTGGTGCAGCTTTCCGCTGCCTGTGGTATTGAGATTGCCATGCAAATCGGCGTGCTGCTTATATCGATAACCTCGATGGCAGTTCAGCGAAAATACTTCATACCACTGGGTCTGTTGTATTGATGGCAACTTCGACATTTTGCATCTTGCGACTTCAACAATTGGTGGGCACGCTCTGCGCATAGGGTGCATCACACTGCTGGTCTCGTCCTGGCATGATTCTGGTGTACTGTGTGAACATGTAGATAAGAGCACAGTCAAGACCTCCACTTGCAAGAAACACCTTCCTAAGCCTTGTGTGTAAGTTACTTCTTTTCTATACAGTGCATGTGAGCTGCAAACGTGGACTGTGTGACCACCACTTTAATACACTTGCTCTGTCTACTGTATAGAAATACAATTGGCGCGACTGGGGTGATGCATTTACAAATAATGAGCTGCATCCTTGAAATACAACGCGCAATTGTGGCTGTAATCGTGTATGTATGGCATTTCTCGATGTAACTATTGCGTCCTAAATATACGTTCAACACAATTTCAGGGAATTGTTTGCGTAGGTTGAATTTCCGAGAAATGTCGAAATAAAGTCATCAAGACAATGAAAGCAAACGCACTCGTTCAATTCAAGCCACAGGTATCAAAGTCTCCTGAAAGCAACTCCTACAGTAAATCTGTTGGATGGAATGTTTTCTTGTGCTCATTTAAGGTGATGACAGTCGTTGTCGACAGCAATGGATAATTGATCATGCTTAACGTAACCCAAGACCCTAATTTAGCGAGAACGATAGCAAGCCCTACAAGGGTTACGCACGGTCTCTGGTCGGGAAGTGCTTCCATACATGTGATTACATGAGTAGAGAAAGCAGTGTTCCAGCTCGAGAACGTGTGCACACCATAGATCTGGCTGAATTTTCTGCAGCAACGCGCATATTTGATATGCATACTCCTCCAATCGATATCCCGGTGTATAGATTGAAACAAGCATGTCGAGATATGCCTTCTAGCCTTCGATGATCCAGCCGAGCTACAGCCTACATGTAAGTTACATGTAGGCTCAAATGTTTGTTCTCGGCACTTTCAGCTCAAGTCCGTATATCGATAACTGCCGCCGACGCCGATATCGCCACGGGTGGAACACTATATCGCACGCCTTGGAGATGCAGTCACCCGTGTGAGGTACCTTATCATCTCAACCATACCTCTTGCCTCGGATGGAGTCTGTTCATGTAATAACAGGTCAATCGCTCGCTCGCTCGATGGCCTAGGCTGTTCTTCTGTTCTATCTGTCGGCACGTGCAGTGAAGCCAGGGTATGTCGGTCTGTCGCCTCACAGTTAACAGTCATCACAAGACAAACCTTCGGCTTGTTTGTGGCCAACAGCAGCACAACGCACACACATCTCTGCCACATGCGAATTTGCGAGCGTGCCAGCGGCTCGTCAATCCGCATGGAAGGCCTGGTGTTCCTCAAATACGTGGCTTCAATCATTGGGCAGGTACCGACGTCTCTCGCATTGGCGGCCTGCACATGCACACAACCGAGCCAGTAGGCATTATTGTGAGCCGCAGATCGCGGTGTGCGTAGCATTGAGAGGTGCCATCTTGTGACTTACTTCTGGATGGAGTGAGATGCATATCTGCGCACGAAGGCGAGGTGCTGCGAGAGCAAATGAACCGAATGGTGTCACCGAGACGGAAGGCACGGGCACATGGCGAAGGATAGAGTGCAAGGAAGCGCAAGGATAACCACATCACTGGCACCAACAATTCCCAAGAAAAGCACGTGAATGTGCCGGGCAGCCAATCAACGCGACTGGGGAGCAATCTAGCGGCATCAGGGCTTGTCGAGCATGTCACAGCCGAAAGCCTGGCATGTCTCGAGCATGTGACAGCGCCTCTCGAGCAGCCCGACTCCTCACCAATCGTCCCGCCCGGCACACACAACCTGCTGCCTCCCCGTCGTCTCGTATGCACCTACTGCTGCTGAACGCGAGATAAGACCCGACCGCCTACTACTGCCCATGCTATCCCACTCCCTCGACGCCCACATTAATATTCGCAACGAGATCAAGTTTTTGAGCGCGCCGTCAGACTACGGCGTCATATCAGCCGCACATGGAAGACCTCCAGCAGCGCCCGCGCGAGGCCGCCCAGCGACACACCAGCCATGATCCATCCGAGCTGATGTTCCCGCAAGTGCCCCGGCACGAGCTGCACAACCATAAACACGCCGGCGACATCACTCTACCAGACCTGCGCACGGTATTGTCACCTCAATTCGAAGCCAGTGCGCAAGCGTCGGCTGAAGCCGCATTTGCGTCACGATGTTCGCCAATGTCGGCCACGAGCCTTCCGCCGATTGATATTGGACACAATGCTGGATACCTAAATGGACCTCGAAGGAGTATGGATATGGCAATGGCCAGCCCGTCGGAGGCCGGCAGCGTACGCAGTGAGGAGGAGAGAGGAAGGAGAGCCAAGAGCATAATTTCAATGGAAGACCCCGACGTCCGTCTTGCTGCAGAAGCACTATCTGGACTCGGCAATCCTGGTAAGAAGTAAGACGTGCAAAAGGCGTAATACGCCGCTGACCCCAACAGACTTCGTGCGTTCACCTACGCACGCGCCAAGCCAAGTAGTATCGCCTCGGTCCAACACAATGATGAGCACTTCAACTCGTGACGGTGAGGTTGAGTCTGAGCCGCTGCTTCAGCTGTTCGCCAGCAAACATCCGTGGGTTGGTGGCAGCGTGAATGCTTCCATCAACAGCTCCATGTTCGTCTACAACACCACAAAGCATTATTCGCCACGGTTTGTGCAATACGGTGCAAATCTGGTGGAAAGAAATATCGCCACGCCCATGGCCAACACAGTTGGCACCGTCGGCAGATACACTGGAGTTGAAGGTGGGCTGAGACGATATCTTGATGAGCGCAGGCCACGCGATATCGAGAAGGGCGACGGAGACAGCATGGACATCGACACCAACAACGCCAGGCGAGAGTCGGCAGAGATCCTACCACCTTATCGATCCAGTAAGCCACCATCTTACCGCGAGGAGTATAGTCCGGCAGCTGTGGAGCGTGCACATGAACGTCCACCTAATCACCGCAGTTGGTCCTCTCAGGTTGCAGGGCAAATGTTTGTTATGACGTCTGGCCTGGGTGTGGCACTTAGCGTCACTTCTAGGCGCAGTCTGCAGTATTGCCTCCAAGCACTAGGCCAGGCTACTGTGCACATTGCTACCGTTAGCGATGCTCTCAAAATGGTACTTGAACAGTACGACGAGGCTCGCGACTCGTGGCACAAGCAGAATGAAAAGTCCATGGAGGAGGGACAGCGTCCCAAAACTCCAGATCATGACGAAGCCGCTCGTCGCCTGGCAGACATCATCAAGAAGCACTCTGACGACATCTGGACTACTCTCAAGCAAGTGACCAACTACGTATCAAGCTCCGCTGGTGGTGCCTTGCCGGAAAACGCACGCCACTTTGTCACAAACCAGCTCATGTCCCTCCCACAACGCTGGCGCCTTGTCTCAGAAAACCAGACTGGCGAGAGCGAGACTAGTCGCGGCGCCCATCGGATGGTCGCATTCGCAACCGAGGGCTTGGACATGATGAGCCAAGTCAGTCATGTTGTTAAGGCTACTCTTGACTCCGCGGAACGCTGGCTCGAACGTGCTGGCCGTCGCGGCGACGAATACCAGCAACAGCACAGCTATCTCGACGAGAAAGCTCAAAGCCAATATACCTGAGCTTGATGAGTGTTGTTGTGTCACTGGTCACGTGCATGTGTGTCCTTGACATACACCAATGCGAAGTCAAATCCTCCAGGAGTCTTGGACATTATCGACGGGGCAATTGTTCGACCGAACCTCCGATTCTCCAATGGCTTCCTGCAGTAGTGAGACTACTAGCTACTCCAACAGGATCCAAACAATCGGACGTACGGGGAAGCTTTTCAGCGACAACATGTGCACGCGTTCCTGCATGCATGCATTTGTAAGCTGTACGCGGACTCGCTCTTACAGTGGCCAATCGAATCTAGGTAGGCAATGTCCCGCTCTATATGTCTCACAGCTTGCAGGAAAGTCTTGCTGAATCGCGCGTATAGACAAGCAGACGAGATTGGCGCGAAAGGCAGGAGCTTATTATGGAATTGTTAAATTGACCACGATGAAGTGGATCACAGCCAAGGCGTTGAGGAGACCAGCTTTGCGCCTAAAGACCAGGGTTGCGAAATGATAATGATAGCGAACCATGATGAGCATATACCAGAATCACCCCAGTGGAAAATGGAAACAGTACGTGGTTTTACTCACGTCTTAAGATCAAGCCGTCAGTCGTTGTTCACTAGAACCATTCAGTCCTCATACAAAGGCCGTCAACGTGCCGCTCACGGCAGCAGGCTTGACCCAAACAAACCAAAACTTCCCTCCAACCTGTCTGACATGCATGCAGGAGGAGTCTTCCACTCCTCTCCTTTGCGAAAAAGCGCTAGAAAGGCCCGGGCGCGGGGTACTTAGGGAAATGAGAGCTGGAGCTGGAGAACGGCAAAACTACGGGTCATTTTGCACCCCCTGACCCTTTCTCCAAACCCTTGCTGTGCCGTGCTTCTCTCGGGGCGGCCACGCGAGAGCTAAAACATGCGGAGATAACACGATCGATGCGGAGTGTGAGCGATGATGAGTGATTAACTTTAAAATGTCGTATTGGGCTGCCAAGAAGGTTTTATGCACTGTCTGCAGACATTCGGTACGGCGTTTTTGTAGCTGCCGCTAACTGAATACTGCTACTTTACCTTCCTCGCTCGGATGCTGCGACGAAGCGCGATCCGGCGCGGCGTTGTGTGTGGTCAATGGTAGTATAGCGGTGCCCGCTCTTGGTATTTTGCCGCCGGTGTCTCTTTCTGGCGCCGGCGCCGTTTGTTTTGCCTGTGCTGCCATGCTGGGCCCGCCGTCTTTTTGATATGCAAGGATCCATTGCCGAGTCGCGTAGGTGCCGATGTGCGTGCTTGACAGAGTCATTAGATTGGGATGGTTGGTTTCGGTACGACGGTACCGGGTGCCCTTGGAGGATCTTTTTATTGTTCTGCCGGCAGCTTTGTGTTCTGCTTTCTTAGTTCTTTTGCCCTTTGGTATACGTGCTCTTTCTTGCCTCGTTTGAGAGGACTTGCAGGTCTGTTGCGGCTTGCTTGTCGTGTCATAGGACGCGTCAATCATTGCATTGCTGAGTTGGCTGGAGTTTGCATCTGCAGAAGTCGTTGTGCCAGCCGAGAACAGACTTTTGGTCGAGATGGAGAAGGCAGAGGAGAAAGTGCAGGATGCACTGAACTTGAACCACCCCGAGGAGCGCACTGGAGCGAACCCGACTCTGGCAGGCGATCAGAACCAACCGTACCATGCTGCGCATAATGACGCCCAAACGCACGACAATTTTGGCGATCTGGAAAAGGAGCAGAGGCCGCACCCTATCGAGCGACGACAAACCGGCATAGATATCAAAGGTGCAGAGTCGGAGTTCGCAGAGCTCCAGCGAGAGTTCTCTAGACGAAGCCAGGGGATATCGAGGCAGCATACGCGACAGAGCGCACAGAAGGGCACACACGATGTGGAGAAGGCCGTCTCCTCTGGATCAAGCGAGGAGGGCGAGCCGTTTGACCTGGAGGATACCTTGAGAGGTAACAAACAACTTGAGGAAGATTCCGGAATCAAGGGCAAGAAGATTGGAGTTATTTGGGACAAATTGACCGTTCGCGGTATTGGTGGTGTCAAGAACTACCAGCCCACCTTCCCTGATGCTTTCGTCAGCTTCCTCAATGTTCCTGGAACGCTGATGAGCTTGTTTGGTCTTGGTGGCAAGGGCAAGGAAGTGAACATTTTGCAGGACTTCCGCGGTGTTGTGAAGCCTGGAGAGATGGTACGTGAACGAAGGGTACAACCCAGTCTCACGGTCTATGTTCAGACTACGTACTGGCCTCTTAGCGGGAAGGCGAGCAGTGCGAACTTTGAAGCTAGACCGTGAGCTAATTTAACGTCCGAGACACTGTGCTGACTTGAACCCTTCGCTCTTCAGGTGCTTGTGCTTGGACGACCGGGATCCGGATGTACGACTTTCCTCAAGGTGTTGTCCAACCAACGCTTCGGATATACTGGCATTGACGGCGATGTCACGTACGGTCCTTTCTCTGCGAAGGATTTCGAGAAGCGCTATCGCGGAGAAGCAGTTTATTGCCAGGAAGACGATATCCATCACCCTACACTTACAGTCGGTCAAACTCTGGGCTTTGGACTGGACACAAAGGTGCCGGGCAATAGGCCTGGAGGCGTTTCAAAAAATGAATTCAAGAACAAAGTCGTGGATATGCTTCTCCGTATGTTCAACATCGAGCACACGAAGAACACGATCGTTGGCAACCCTTTCGTTCGCGGGATCTCTGGCGGTGAGCGCAAGCGTGTCTCCATTGCTGAGATGATGATCACTGGTGCTGCTGTCTGCTCGCATGACAACAGTACTCGCGGTCTGGATGCTTCTACTGCTTTGGACTACGCGAAGTCGCTCCGCGTACTCACTAACATCTACCACCAAACTACGTTCGTCTCCCTGTACCAGGCTTCTGAGAACATCTACAACCAGTTCGACAAGGTTTTGGTCATCGACGAGGGTCGCCAAGTCTACTTTGGACCTGCGAAGGAAGCGAGGGCATACTTTGAAGGTCTTGGATTCTTGGAGAAGCCTAGACAGACAACACCGGACTATCTTACCGGCTGCACGGATCGCTTCGAGCGCGAGTACAAGGAGGGTCGTAGTCCCGAAAATGCTCCTTCAACCCCAGAATCTCTTGCTGAGGCATTCAACAAGTCCACGTACGCTGCGCAGCTCGATACTGAAATGGCGCAGTACCGTGAAGTTATCAAAGAGGAACAGCACGTATTCGAAGACTTTAAGACTGCCGTCATTCAGGGCAAGCGTCATGCGCCAAAGAAGTCGGTTTACTCTATCCCGTACCACCTTCAAGTCTGGGCGCTCATGCAGAGACAATTCATTCTCAAATGGCAGGATCGCTTTTCGCTTGTCGTCTCGTGGGCAACTTCGATCCTCATCGCGATTATTCTCGGCACTGTATGGCTCCAACTCCCTCAGACCTCTGCTGGCGCTTTCACCAGAGGTGGTCTCCTATTCATTTCGCTGCTCTTCAACGCTTTCCAGGCTTTCGGCGAATTGGCCTCAACAATGCTAGGCCGGCCGATCATCAACAAACATCGAGCATACGCATTCCATCGACCTTCAGCACTGTGGATCGCACAGATCGTTGTCGACTTGGCTTTCGCAGCTGCGCAGATCTTGCTGTTCTCCATCATCGTCTACTTCATGTGTGGCCTGGTCCTTGACGCTGGAGCATTCTTCACATTCTTCCTCATGATCATTTCCGGCTACCTTGCTATGACACTCTTCTTCCGTACTGTCGGCTGTCTGTGCCCAGACTTCGACTACGCGATGAAATTCGCCGCCGTCATTATTACCCTTTTCGTGCTGACCAGTGGATACCTGATCCAGTGGCAGTCTGAGCAAGTCTGGCTTAGGTGGATCTTCTACGTGAATGCTTTGGGTACGTTTGTTAAGGGCACAACCCTTTAATTTAGAGTGATATGTGAGGCACTGTGCTAATTCGAACCCTTCTCTCTACAGGTCTTGGCTTCGCTGCTCTTATGATGAACGAGTTCAAGAGGATTGACCTGACCTGCGAAGATACCAGTCTCATTCCGTATGGTGAAGGATACACAGATATCAACCACCAGGTCTGCACTTTGCCCGGTAGTGTGGCAGGCAACCCACTGGTATCAGGCAGCGCATACATTGAGCAAGGCTTCTCTTACTCCCCAGGCGATCTCTGGAGGGACTGGGGTATCATCATTGTCCTAATTGTTGGCTTCCTCATTCTCAACATGACTTTGGGAGAATACATCAAATGGGGAGCTGGCGGCAAGACTGTCACTTTCTTCGCCAAGGAGGACAAGGAAAGGAAAGAGCTCAACGAAGCATTGAACGCTAAGAAAGAACGCCGTGGAAACAAGGAGGCCGATGAAGGATCAAGTCTTTCCATCGAATCTAAGGCTGTGTTGACATGGGAGGAGCTGTGCTACGATGTACCTGTGCCTGGCGGCGAGCTTCGTCTCTTGAAAAACATCTTTGGTTACGTCAAGCCTGGACAACTCACCGCACTGATGGGAGCATCTGGAGCTGGCAAGACAACACTTCTGGACGTGCTGGCATCCCGAAAGAACATTGGTGTTATCTCTGGCGATATTCTTATTGATGGCGCGAAACCCGGTTCAGATTTCCAGCGAGGCACCAGCTACGCTGAGCAGCTTGATGTTCACGAAGGCACCCAGACTGTTCGCGAAGCGCTCCGATTCTCCGCTGATCTCAGACAACCGTACGAGACTCCCCAGTCAGAGAAGTATGCCTATGTCGAAGAGATCATTGCTCTTCTTGAGATGGAAGATATTGCCGATGCTATCATTGGCGACCCTGAAGCTGGTCTCGCAGTTGAACAACGCAAGCGTGTTACCATCGGTGTCGAATTGGCTGCGAAGCCCGAGCTCCTGTTGTTCTTGGATGAGCCTACCTCCGGCCTTGACAGCCAGAGTGCCTTCAACATCGTCCGCTTCCTACGCAAGCTAGCTGCTGCTGGCCAAGCTATTCTTTGCACCATTCACCAGCCCAACGCTTCGTTGTTCGAGAACTTCGATCGCTTGCTCCTACTCCAGAGAGGTGGCGAGACTGTGTACTTTGGCGACATCGGCAAGGACGCGAACGTACTGATCAAATACTTCCACAAATATGGCGCTGACTGTCCACCTGACGCCAACCCGGCCGAATGGATGCTTGATGCCATTGGAGCTGGTGTGGCTGCTCGCATCGGTGATAAGGATTGGGGCGAGATCTGGCGCGAGTCCGAAGAGTTGGCTAACACGAAAGCGGAAATCATTCGCATCAAGGCTGAGAGATCTCAGGCAGTCAGCTCTGCTCCCAAAAAGGAGTCCAAGGAATTCGCTACACCGCTCTGGCACCAGATCAAGATCGTCAACAAGCGTCAACACAAGGCTTTCTGGCGTTCTCCCAACTATGGCTTCACGCGCTTCTTCAATCATTTGGCCATTGCGATCTTGACCGGTCTCATGTTCTTGCAGTTGGACGACTCTCGCTCCTCTCTGCAATACCGCATTTTCGTCATCTTCCAGGTCACCGTTCTCCCCGCTCTAATTCTTGCCCAGGTCGAGCCGAAGTACGATCTCAGCCGTCTGGTGTACTACCGCGAAGCAGCGGCCAAAACCTACCGCCAACTTCCTTTCGCCTTGTCGATGGTCTTGGCAGAGATGCCGTACTCGGTCTTGTGTGCAGTGGGCTTCTTCCTGCCCATTTACTACATTCCCGGATTCCAGATGGCATCTTCTCGTGCGGGTTACACCTTCTTCATGATCCTCATCACTGAGATCTTCTCGGTCACGCTCGGACAGATGGTGTCGGCTTTGACTCCCAGCACTTTCATCGCCATGCTTCTAAATCCTCCGATCATCATCATCTTCGCGCTCTTCTGCGGTGTCGCGGTAAGTGCTGAGCCATATATCGAAACAGGAGGCAGAAACTGTGCAGCACTGACATCATCTCCAGATACCAAAGCCACAGATACCAGGGTTCTGGAGGGCATGGTTATACGAGCTTGACCCGTACGTTTTCCCCTTAACGACTATGGACCCTAACCATAACCCTATACTCCTCCACACACCCGATACTGACCCATTCTGCCCCAGCTTCACCCGCCTCATCTCTGGTCTCGTGTCCACAGAACTCCACGACCTCCCCGTCCGATGTACCACCGCTGAACTAAACTTGTTCTCCGCGCCCCCAGGTCAAACATGCGGAGACTACATGTCAGCTTTCTTTGCAGCTGGCGGCGCAGGATACATCACTGACAACTCAACCTCGGACTGTTCGTACTGTGCGTACAGCGTTGGCGACCAGTTCTACGAGCCGCTTTCCATCAGCTTCGATACCCGATGGAGAGACCTGGGCATCTTGATTGCCTTCTGTGGTAGCAACTTGTTCTTCCTGTTCCTGGGAAGCAGGTACTTGAACTTCAACAGGCGCTAGATGATACTCTGACGCAGCTAAATACTTAGATAATACTATGCGCTATGCGCGCAAAACATGTGACGCAGGCACACTCTACGGACGTGAATTTTTGAGTAGCCGGCTCCGGTTAAGTTACGTGAAACAGTTGCAAGACCCGGACAAAGTCGGCTTGATGGACCGATCCGGTTAACCGCAGTGGCCTCGACAGCGCTCTATGCACTGTTTTAGGTCGAGAAGCAGGTTCCTTCAAGCGGTGTCGCGTGGTCGACGCTCATGCCAACCTAGTGATAAGCTTGGAAGGATTTCTGATTCACGTCATAACAATTTCGCGAAATGGACATAGCTCTATAGTCGTCCCGGAACTTTTGAGAACGTGACATCAGTAATCTTCAATTATTACGCCGGCTATAGTGTCTCTATACAAAACATCGTGAGTCTGTAGCTCGGCGCCGCGAAATAGACGCATGAGGCGACAAGAATGGATCACAATGCCGTAGCACAGAAGCCGAAAACCCATGTAACACGCGGTGCGATCATTATGGACGATGGATCTTCATCAACTGCAGCAAGCACAAGGATGCAGGAGCCCTGCCCCGGGGATGGTTCTGTGACGAATACGGATAAAGTCGAGCATCACCCGCAGAGCCGCACTGCCGATTGATCGTCAGGCTTCGTAGGTTCTGTTCCTCCAACGGGACCCACAGTAGGCCATTTACCCGACCAATCATTGTCTATCGGCACCAATCCCAACTGTGCGATGGAGACTCCACGATTGTTGCGTGCTGCCCTGTGGAGACGCACGTTTGGAACATGTGAATCGAGAACGACATCATCGACGTAGTGGAAGCGAGCTTGTCGATGGATGCTTGTGCAAGCCTCCCGTGTGCCTCACCCGGCGGGTGGCTGCGGGTTATCTGTGGGCCTCGCCCTCCCATATTTGGGACCCGTGAGTGAGTATATAGCATGTTGATCTTCTGCTTGTATATGCCTACGCTTCTTCAGTTCTCATTCGATCGGCCTTTGAACCATACTCGATCAACAATCTTTGGATCTGGCATTGTTGGCAAGCACACAAGTGCAACAGCACTTTTCAACCTACCTTGACAATAAAGACGCAAAGCGTTAGTCGACATCATGTACACAATCAGCAACATCTACGTACTTGCTGCTTTCGGCACAATTGGTGGTGCCCTTTTCGGATTCGATGTCTCATCCATGTCCGCCTGGATCGACCAAGACCAGTATCTCGAATACTTCAACCATCCGGATGCGAACATGCAAGGCGGCGTAAGTAATATCCTACGAACCAGTATGGAAAGCTCGGTACTGACTGTTCCATCCACAGATTACAGCTTCGATGTCTGGTGGATCGTTCCTTGGTGCTCTTTGCGCTGGTTTCATCGCTGATAGATGGGGACGTCGCTACGCTCTGATGGGCGCATCGATTATCTGGATCATTGGTGCAGCAGTTCAGTGCAGCTCACAGAACGTCGGACACTTGATCGCTGGTCGTATCATTAGTGGTCTCTCCATCGGAATCACATCGTCGCAAGTCTGCGTATACCTCGCAGAACTTGCACCTGGACGTATCCGCGGCCGTATCGTTGGTATTCAGCAATGGGCAATCGAATGGGGCATCTTGATCATGTTCCTGATAGCTTGGGGATGTACAACTGTCGCTGGTCCTGCTGCTTTCCGGATTGCTTGGGGTGTACAAGCCGTGCCAGGCCTAATTCTCTTTGTAGCTCTTCTATTTTTCCCGGAATCTCCTCGCTGGCTTGCTGGACAAGAGCGCTGGGAAGAGTGTCTTCAGGTACTTGCTGCCATCAATGCGAAAGGAGACCAGAACGATCCTCTCGTACAGGCTGAGTACATGGAGGTACAAGAGGCTGTCCGCATTATGCAGGCGTCGAAGGGTGTCGGTATGCTCGAGCTCTTCGGTCCAAAGATTTGGAAGAGGACTATGTGTGGATGCTCTGTGCAGATGTGGCAACAATTGATCGGTGGAAATGGTAAGCATGCAAAGAACAATTTGAAACAGCTGCACGGACGTTTGGCTAACTTATGTTATTCATACAGTTATGATGTATTACGTTGTCTATGGTACGTAATTGTCAGGAGATGCAAGAGAAAGAGGCGCAAGCGAAACCCTTTCTGTAGAGTATCTGCTAACTTTCAACAGTGTTCAGCATGGCTGGTCTTACCGGAAACACCACCCTTTACTCGTCCGCCATCCAGTATGTCATCTTCTTGGTGACAACAGGCATCATCTTGCCTTACATTGATCGCGTCGGTCGCCGCACGCTTCTTCTGATCGGTGCCGTCTCCTCCCTAATACTGCATTTCACTATTGCTGGTGTGATGGCAACACAGGGCCAGGGTGTCGACTCCGTCGAAGGAAACACGAACCTGAAGTGGGAGGTTTCTGGTGCTTCCGGTAAAGCCGTCATCGCCATGTCGTACATCTTTGTCGGCGTCTATGGTTTCACATGGGCGCCTGTGGGCTGGATCTACTGCTCGGAGGTCTTCCCATTGAAGTACAGAGCAAAGGGTGTCGGTAAGAGACTACGAAAATCATTCGTAAGACGATTGAGACAATTTGCTAACCGGTGTTCTCCAATTTCCAGGTCTCGCCGCCGCCACAAACTGGGCGTTCAACTTCGCTCTCGCCTATTTCGTTGCCCCGGCCTTCAAGAACATCCAGTGGAAGACGTACATTATCTTCGGCGTCTTGTGCACAGCAATGACCTTCCACATCTTCTTCACGTACCCCGAAACTGCTGGACGTACCCTGGAAGAGATCGACTACATCTTCGAATGCGACCTGCCGGTTTGGAGGACTGGTGAAGCGAAGAGCAAGTTTGCGGAAGATGTCGAAGCTGTACAGAGACGAAAGAGCGTTGGCGATGACAGAAGTTTCGATGAGCCGGTCGATAAGAAGCACGATAAGGCCGAGCAGCTTGAGCAGGCCTAGAGAGAGGTTGTCTGCTTGGAACGTGGGAGTTGGACACTCAGAGGTTGTGCTCCACGATAAAAATATACAGTATAGAAAGAACTCGTTCCAGAAAATCTACGGCTGGCCTAGTGGTCAATTTGTGAATTGAACAAATTGTCTGTGGTAGTAGTATGCTCGGTTACAGGAGGAGTAGATGTGCCTTGCTTGGGTGAGAATATCCCTCGGTCAGCTTGCCTGCCAGTATGATCGATCGATCTGACAGACCAAAAAAATTGACCTTATTGTCTATCTCCTCAGGTACGGAAGAGGAACATCTGATTCCAGTGCGAAAGTAACATACTGCCAACAAAAACCAAAAAGAACAGCTGCTCTGATGAGCTTTGATATAGGAATAGCCGAAGGTGGGGCTCGAACCCACGACCTTGAGGTTGATCTCTTTGCTGTTATAAGAGCCACACGCTCTACCGATTGAGCTACCCCGGCAAGGGTGTTATTGATGATGAGGCGGTGGTCATGCAGAATATGAAGACAAAAAACAAGAGTGGGCGCCGAAAGCCGAAAGCACTGAGACGGTCCGTGCAGAGAAGCTCTATCGATAATTCTTCGAATTCCGATCAAGGTGATCTTGGAGATTCTCCATTCCAAGAGTTCTCAAAGATGGGTTCACGAGACAGGTTTTGTTAAGCTTACATAAATCTTTTTTTCGCACAGATATGAACACATCCAGTATCTGAATGGTACGATCAAAGTGTGAGCAGGCTAATGGCGTCGAAC
The DNA here is from genome assembly GCA_022828445.1 of Graphiopsis chlorocephala. NCBI lineage: Eukaryota > Fungi > Ascomycota > Dothideomycetes > Cladosporiales > Cladosporiaceae > Graphiopsis > Graphiopsis chlorocephala. The sequence continues at coordinate 1,265,822 of JAIZZJ010000011.1, read as the reverse complement.
AAGCCACCTGGCAATGAGTATGGCACCGAGATGACGAGTAACATCAGTCGACAGCTCGCATCATATATTTCAGACTTCTTGGGCTGAGCTGGGTCCTGACTCCAGCTGACAAAGTCATGTGAATACACCCACGAGGTTGACACAAGGACACTGGATCCCCTGCTTGCTAGAACATACTCGATCAGTAATCGCTAGCTTGGGATCCCTACATACAACCACTTTGTAAGCAGCATATAGCCCATCTCCTCCGCTTGGAAAGCCTCTTGTTCTTGGTTGCTTGACTGCTTCACGTTCGGAACGAGGCGCGAACGCGAGATGGGAGGCAGTGATGCAATGCTGCGTGTGGGTGTCGCTGTGAGGTTCGTATAAGTATTACGTCGGGTGCGTAGTTAGATGGGAGGATGGCCCAACGAACTGAACACAAGCAGAGAAGAGCTGATACAACAACGACAAGGACATGGCAACTCAGCAGAAGGCGATCTTCGTCACCAAGATCGGTAAGCCGGTCGAATTCGGCAAGCGTGATATTCCACAACCGGGCGAATACCAAGTGCTCATCAGAGTATCCGCGTGCATGAGTATGTACAACGATGATTATCTTCATCTAGCCTAATAAAAAGCCTTAGTCCTTCCTCATGACGCCCGCTGCCGCGATTGGGGCTTATACATCGCCGACAGACTCCCCTTCATTCTAGGTGCCAACCTCGCCGGAACCATCACCGCCTTAGGACCAGGAGTCACGAACTTCAGCATCGGTGCCCGAGATTTTGGCCTCGCAAACATCCATCTCCCCCTTTCCGATCAATAAGGACTGCAGCAGTATGCTGTTCTAGATGCGGATGCCATTGCCTTAACTCCTACAGGATTCACGGACGAGGCTGTTGCAACGCTTCCCACAAATCTGATAACCAGTTATATTGCCGTACTCACAAAAGATGGATTTGCGTCTCCTCCGCCGTGCACTGCAGAGGGTAAGGCTTTCGATTACGCCTCCCAACATGTCGCAATCCTCGGAGGTGGAACCAATGTCGGGGGCTTTGCAGTCCAACTCGCGGCATTAGCAGGCCTGGCGACCATCATCAATGTTGCCGGAACCACTAACCAAGAATTATCAAGCAAGACCGGTGTGACGCATACTCTTGATCGGCATCTTGGCGTCGATGAGCTGGCGGCAAAGATACCCAGCATCGTTGGCGAGGTGGAGCACATCTACGACTGTGCCAGTATCGATTTCACTCTGGCTTGTGCCCTCTTCTCTCCAAACTCTTCCAAAAAGGAGACCAAGTTACGCACTTGATAGCCTGTGATCGCATCTGGGTTGTTGAATTGGTCTGAGAAGTAGTAGCTGTCTCTTTCGTTCAGCTGCTCTGCAAGTGTCCTCATGCTTGGAAACAGACTGGCGTCGTGACCGCCGGATGGACTTTCGACGAGGTTGAGTTTCGCTCCGAAAGCGGACGTTGTCTTCAGCTTCTCGGCAGCAAATATCGGAGACGTGATGGCTTCGAAAGTGTAGCCTTCAATGGCGCAGACAAATGCTAAAGCTGACCCGGTGCTACCGCCCGTGGTTTCAATGATGGAAATGCCTGTTTTGAGGTGCCCTTGCGTTCGGCCTCTTCGACGATGGCTTCGGCCATGCGGTCTATGTAAGAGCCTGTGGGATTGGAGCCTTCGAGCTTCAAGTGAACCTGTGCGGATGCGGGCGAGGTGAGGGGACCTGCATAACAGGTCCAATCAATCAATGCATCTTTATTCCCTGCATACTCAACACCTTGGAGCCGGGAAACGAAGCGGCCGCGATTATGTAAGCGTCAGCGATTGTAGCTCTCCCGAGGCGAAAAGATTAATGTCACCGGCTGGTGTCTGAACCCTTCGAATTACATGACTGGTGAAGCGACTCCAATTTTCGCGTGCAGGTTACGAGATGACGCTGTCCATCAAGGTCCGGTTGGATCGCCTTGATTGGTCTCTTCTGTGCGCTGGTGTTTTGATCAATACCTGCGATTTGATGGTACATGCAGCCATCAGTGTACCGCCCCAGGGACCCGTTCCTGGTAGCGCGTCTTCCAACGCGTAAGACGAAGCGATAACGTGGAGGTGCCGTGAGGGAGTTGTTTGCTGCAGCATGACACCAGGGCGCATCGATAGTGGCATGTACACGGCGGCGTGCTACATAATGCCAGGCATGGGCAGGTGTTGGTGTTTTTGTCCGTCTAAACCGTCCTGGCCTCACCGCGTACACGTCTCATAATTTCCTGTGGCCATTCTCTCACCGCACACCGCAGCCATCCATCCATCCATCGCGCCATCCATCAGGGTGGTCGTGCACGCGCCCGCTGACGCTTACGATTGTGTGCTGCGCGCGCGCAAACGGCCCCCCGCCATGCCAGCCAAAGGGCACGGTGGCACAAACTGAACTGATCCCGTTCACTGATGCTGCGAAGGGATGCCGTCGTCGCTGCTGCAAAACACATGCCTCGCTTTGCTACTGTCGTTCTTCGTCCCAGAGTAAGAGTCGTCTCATCCTTCTCGCCCTCGTTGAACTCTCCCTCCTTCACCACTATCACCACTGCCACCACCAATCCACTCCCGCGGCGTCACCAACGAGCAATCTGTATCTCTCGCCACCCGCCACTCTCACCACAACAAACACATCACACCTGTCATTCTACCATCCTGCCCTCAACGCCATCTCAATTGCGTGCGCGCTGTCTGACCACTCACCGCTCTTTCTTACCCCTCCATTGCCCCTCTCCTTACACTCCCTCCTACTGCGCCATCAACCCAATCATTCGCACATTCGCAACGATGGCTGAGCCTGTCTCTCACAGCCGACCCGCCGGTGTCGAACGCCTGGCCGACAGACTTGAAAAGCCTCTCCTCGACGACCGCTCGTACAGGGTCGTTAAGCTACCCAATCAACTCGAAGCTTTGCTCATTCATGATGCCGACACCGACAAGGCCTCTGCGGCCATGGACGTCAATGTGGGCAGCTTCAGCGACGTGAAAGACTTGCCAGGCATTGCGCATGCTGTGGAGCACCTTCTGTTCATGGGCACTGAGAAGGTGAGAAATCATCTAGAAGGCGTGAAGCCAATTGCGAAAGCGCAAAAGACTGACCACATAATCTCAATAGTACCCTGGCGAGAACGAGTACAACTCCTACCTTACCAAATACGGCGGCAGCTCCAATGCCTTCACCGCGCACACCTCCACCAACTACTACTTCGAACTCTCCGCTTCCTCCACAGCAAAGAGCCCTTCGAGCTCCGCAAACAGCAGCAGAACGAGCCTGCCAGTCCCCAAAGCCAGCGCGCCCTTGTACGGCGCACTTGATCGTTTCGCACAATTTTTCATCCACCCACTTTTCCTCGAAGACACACTCGACCGTGAGCTGCGCGCTGTAGACTCAGAGAACAAGAAGAACTTGCAGAGCGATCAATGGCGCATGTTCCAATTGAACAGGGAATTGTCGAGCGAGAAGCACCCATACCACAACTTTGCGACTGGCAGCTACTCTACGCTGCACGACGAACCTTTGGCTAAAGGCATAAAAATTAGAGATGCATTCATAAACTTCTACAAAGAGCACTACTCGGCAAACCGTATGAAGTTGGTTGTTTTGGGAAGAGAGAGCTTGGATGAGCTGCAGGAATGGGTGGAGGAATTCTTCACTGCCGTGCCGGATCAGAACTTGCCAAAGTTGAGATGGGATGGTGTACCAGTATACGGAGAGTCGAACTTGGGCATTGAGGTGTTTGTCAAGCCGGTGATGCAGAAGAGGCAGCTGGATCTGCACTTCCCATACCCTGATGAGGAGGATCTCTGGCAGTCGAAGCCTGGCCGTTACATCGCACATCTTGTTGGTCACGAGGGACCAGGCAGTCTTCTGGCATATTTGAAGGCTAAGGGCTGGGTCAACGATCTCAGCGCAGGCGCCGCGCCGCTCTGCCCCGGAACTGGCCACTTCTCTTGCAGTTTGACTTTGACCGAGGATGGCCTGAAGCACTACCGCGAGATCGTCAAGGCGTTCTTCCAATACGTTGCTCTGCTGAAGGACACTCCTCCACAAGAATGGGTGGTTGACGAAATGGCCAAGCTCAGCGAAGTCGAGTTCAAGTTTCGCCAGCAGAGCCCTGCAAGCAGGACCACAAGCGCATTGAGTGGTGTTATGCAACAGCCCTTGCCTAGAGAGCAGATTCTCAGTGGTCAGTACCTGATCACGAAGTTTGACCCGAAGGCCATCTCACGCGGACTGGCTGAGCTCCGGCCCGACAACTTCCGCTACAATGTGGTCAGCAAGGACTACCCTGGAGACTGGGACCTGAAGGAGAAGTGGTATGGTACGGAGTACAAGATTGAGAAGATTCCTGTGGACTTCATGAAGGAGCTCGAAGCCACTGTTTCTGCGCCGGCCAGCTCTCGCCCAACCGAGCTCTTCCTGCCTGGCAAGAACGAGTTCGTGCCGCAGCGACTTGACGTGGAGAAAAAGGAGGTTGAGACACCCGCCACTGTTCCCAAGCTGATTCGCAACACCGAGAACTCAAGGACATGGTTCAAGAAGGACGATCAGTTCTGGGTGCCAAAAGCAAACGTGCACGTCTGCCTGCGTAGCCCGATCACAAACGTCACGCCACTCGCCTCAATCCTGACCTATATGTACAAGGAGCTCATCGATGACAGCCTCAACGAGTACTCGTACGATGCTGAGATTGCTGGCTTGCGTTATGCGCTTTCACCTCACAACTCTGGTTTGGACATCCAGATCAGCGGATACAACGACAAGATGTCAGTTCTGCTCGAGAAGGTCTTGATTGGCATGCGCGATCTCGAGATCAAGGAGGATCGATTCGAGATTGTCAAGGAGTCACTCCTGCGTGGCCTGCGCAATTTCGATTACACCGAGCCCTTCCGTCAGAGTTCCACTTACACTCGCTGGCTCATGGCTGAGCGCGGCTGGGCTCAGTTCGAGCTGAAGGATGAGCTCGAATCAGTCACCTCTGCCGACGTGCGTGCATTCTTCCCGCAGATCCTCCGCCAGATGCACATTGAGATTCTTGTACATGGAAACATGCACAAGGAGGATGCTCTCCACATCACGGAGCTCGTTGAACGTACACTGCAGCCTCGTCGTCTACCAGCTAGTCAGTGGCCTACCAAGCGTAGCATTCTGCTTCCTCCTGGCAGTGATTACCGCTGGGAAACCATACTCAAGAACCCCGACAACATCAACCACTGCATTGAGTACATTATTATGATCGGCCAGAACCAAGATCGTGCGCAGCGCGCACGCCTCCTGCTGATGTCCCAAATGCTTGACGAGCCGTGCTTTAACACCCTACGTACTCAAGAGCAGCTTGGCTACATTGTAGGCAGCGGAATGATGGTCATGAACACCGTGCAAGGCTTCCGCATTCTAATTCAGAGTGAGAAGGACTGCGCATTCCTTGAGAAGCGTATTGACAACTTCCTCATCAACTTCGAGAAGGAGCTTGAGGAGATGTCGGAAGGAGACTTCGAGAAGCACAAGATCGGTCTCATCAATAAGCGATTGGAGAAGCTGAAGAACTTGAGCGAGGAGAGCGGCAGGCTATGGCATCACGTTGCCTCTGAGGCTTTCGATTTCGATCTCGGTAAGTTCACAATCATGCCGTTCACACATTTGCCCAAAACTAACAAACCATCACAGTCTACCGCGACGTCGAACACATCGAGCCCCTCACAAAAGCCGACCTCCAAGAGTTCTTCCGCTCCTACTTCCACCCTGCCTCCGAGACTCGCGCAAAGGCCGCAGTCCACCTCGTTGCCCAAGGCAAAGCCGTAGCCTCCAACGATAACGTCAAGAAACTCACCTCCGCCCTCTCGCAAGCCCTCACCCAGCTCGGCGGCAGCAAAGTGGATGAAGACGCTCTATCCTCCCAGCTCTCGAAACTCGACCTCAGCGCCGGCGTCGACGCGCAAGGTGTCTTGGGCGCTGTCACAAGCTACTTGCGCGAATCGGCTGGTATGGCTGAGGAGCATGTGAAGAGCTTGGCGGAGCAGGGCGAGGGTTTGCTGAAGCAGATTCTGCCTTCCTTGAATCTTACTTCTGCTGCCACCCCTCAGAAGGAGGAGGGCGCGGAGAAGGAGGGTGTTGCTGATGACAAGGAGAAGAAGACTGTCTTGATCAAAGACGTGCGTGCGTGGAAGGCCAGCTTGCCGGCTAGCCAGGGCCCGCGGATGGTGAAGGATCTGACGGAGTTTGAGGATTTCGAGCCGAAGTTGTAGAGAGTAGATCCATACAAGCTAGAGAAGTCGATGGTTGTGAATGTGTAGCTTGATAGCATCTCAGCCATAATTGCTCTCGATGCGATTAAGTCTTACCATACTACAGTAAGCTACGTGCTTTCTCACTCATGCTGCTGCCTGCCAATCGCCCTGGTCACAATACGCCCTCAGGGACGCCACAATGGCTTGTTGGCGTCGCGTATAAACTGCCCAGTCTACGAATGATAATGTTCGGTAGACACTCCAAGTCCAGTCACGATGAAAACTTTAGACTTCTCGAAACAGCTTGGAGCATTGTATCTCACGCTCTTTAAGTTGTAAATTGTAGGTGCTACCTTCCACTCGGATTGCAATATCTCTCTAACAAGATCTGGGATGGCTTGCTTGCTTGTTCGTGGCATCGCGTTTGAGCAAGAGGGGGTTGATTGTTGAGGTTGTACATTAAGACCCGACCGCTTCGCCCGGGGACGGTCTCGAGGATTACTGCTTGGTTCTGGTCTGTTATCGGCGCGAGACTGACCTTTTCACTGTCTGGTACGGCCTGGCCGACGCCGGAATCGAAGCTGGTCATATACCCCGGAGTACCTGGAGGTGCCATACGCACGCGGAATCTTCCTTACTTGTAGCCTGTAGCAGTTGGAGCGGCTGAACTTGTGGAAGTTGTAGTTGCGATAGTTGGCGGGGGTGCATCTGCGATTTGCAGGCGTACTGTATTGCAGCCACGTATAGCTGCTGCTGAGGCAGTATGAAGATAAACTGCGCCATCGCTAGGGCAGATCTGCACAATATTCGCGTCGTCGTTTGGGTCCTGCGTGCCCAGGTTCTGGACCACGAAAGTATTGTCCGGTTGCAAGCAGAACTGCACGGGGTACATGCTTGAGTCTTCGGATGTTTGCAAAGTATCGAAGTAGGGTGGCTCGTCGCCACTGCCTGTGAGATCCTGGTCGCTGTACAGCGTAGTGCCGTCGACATTGAGAAGTGTAATTTGGCCATTCTTTCCAAGAGCAGCTCTGAAGGAAATAGCTTGACTGTAGTCTGTTGTCGTGACGAGCGTTGAGCCGTCTGATGAGACAGGTAAGTTGCCGCCGTCTGCTCCAGTGAGGTACTCAGAGCTTCCGACTACACTGACGCGGAATTCCTGGCCGTCAGGAACTGGGACACATGCGCTCACTGATGGCGAAGGACTTAATGTTGGTGATGGCGTTTCGGAGGAAGTCGAACTAGTGCTTGTGACTGGTTAGTTTTGGTTGAGCTGTACAAGCCTCAATCTCATCGCATTACATCTTGGAGAAGCGGCAACTGAGGCGCTGTGGAGATATAAGACGCTGTCCGCACAAATCTGCACTACATTCGCGTCGTCCGAAGGATCATCCGTGCCCAATCGGTTCTGTACCACGAAAGTATCATCGGGCTGCAGACAGAACTGCACAGGGAAGTAATCGCCATTCGACGCAACGGCGAAGTTGTCCCAGTAGATAGGACCGTCACCACTTCCAAGGTATGCATCCTGGTCACTAAAGAGCGTAGTACCATCTTCGCTCACAGAAGTGACCTGTCCATTGCCATCTGTTGCGGCCGAGAAAGCAATTGCGCTGGCCTCATCGCTCGTGGTTACGAGTCTTTGGTCAGTGTCGCCTTCAGGTACAGGACCATCCTCACCAGTCAGGTAGAGATTGGTGCTGTCGAGCTGGATCAAGAATTGACCAGTGGGTGTGGCGCAGGCGTTTACTGAAGAACCTGAGGTAGTTGTAGTTGTAGGCCCGGCATATATAGGCAGTAGTACAGTGTCAGTGCTGCTCGAAGCTGAGCATGATGCCGACTCTGTGATTGTGAAAGAGGCCGTAACTGTGACTGTCTCGGCGGGAGCTGTGGTAATATCTGTGCCCGTGGTCAGCGAGTTCTCTGTTCGTTCCAAAGATATTGTCAATGCTCACCCGTTGAGAAATTATTGCTTGTAGTCGTTTCAGTAGCCGTCCCAGTCGTTGTTTCAGTAGCTGTAGCAGTTGTTGTCTCTGTGGCGGTGCCGGTAGAAAAGCCTGTAGTTGTCTCAGTGGCTGTGGCGGTGGTCGTCTCAGTGAGAGTGCCAGTGGAGTAGTTTTCATTTGTTGTAGTCTGAGTGGCCGTAGCCGTGGCGGTTTGAGTCTCGGTGAAGCTGATGCCCGGCTCAGTAGACGTTACTTTTGTCATGTCAGTACACTCGGCTCCATATATTGAGCTCCGCGGCGCTTACCTGTCAAAGTAGTCTCGATTGGGTTTGAAATGACCATCGTAACGTAGGTAGTGGCTATGGCGGTCGATACTTGCAAATCCGTGCTTGCATCTTGCGTGGATGTGACTTAAGGTTTCTTAGCACTATATACAGATCATTCTCCATGATAAATCATAGCACTTACGAGTAATAGTCGTTGTGGAGGTTTCTGGATATCCAATCACGATCTCTGTAGTCGTGACTGTAGCGTACGAGACAGAGAGAGCTGTTTCGGTAGTGCCAAACGGATAAGACGTTTCTTTACATGATGTTAGCTGGGCGGCGATTTAGGGATTTTGAAAGTGGAATCACCCGTCAACGTCGTGGTCAAGGTTCCAGGCGGAGCAGTAGCGATCTCAGTAGTCATGAAAGTTGCATATATGAGCGAGAGGGTTGTATCTGTCATCGCGAAAGGATAAGATGTCACTGGAGAATGTCAGCTGGCTCTAGCGCCAACGTCACTCGCGAGGCGTGAGGAAAAGATCGTGGTATAAAGGGATTTTTCCTTGGTCTGAACGCGAAGTGGAATGGCTGATTGCAAATAAAATATCTTCCAAGCAAGGGCGATAAAGAGCATCGGGTACTTTGTTTTCTTTGGCTCTCGATGGGTATATACATCGAGTTCTGAGACCAATGTCAAGAGCATGAGCATGCGTCTTTCGGAGAGCTTCGTGCTCTCTTAGCGGCGTTCACTGCAACAATTGCAGAGAGTGCATGATGGATGAGCGCGAAAGGCATCGAGAGCGTCGAATAATTGTTGATTCTCTCAAAGGCATGGACATCGGTTCTTGAGAGCAGCGTCGAGAGCACCCGCACATAAGAAAACTTTCTTGAAACTCACCTGTAACCGTAGTCTCAAAAGACGACACCGTGAGACCGATACTAGTCTCAGTCCTCGTCCGCGTAATTGCATCCAAACTTATCGTCGTCATCTCATAGAATGTGGAAGCCGCCTGCGATTCCGTCCGCGTAACAATCTGCGTAGATGCCGCTTGCGTGGCTGTGATCGTTTGCACTGGCGCAAAAATGATTGAAGTCACGGTCAAAGCCTCGACGCTTGTCGTAACAGTGTAATAGCTAGCAGCCTGGTACGATGTGAGCACTTGGGTCGATGCTGCAAGTATAAGAGTGGTCGTGTAAGCTGGGAGGCTTATGACTGAGGTAATATACTGTGTATTTGCTGGCAAAGTTTGCGTGATCGTGACGTTTGAGCCAGCGAGAGATTCGGTTTTGAACTGCGTGGGCGCGGCTAGCACTGTCGTCAGAGTAAGAGCATCGATGCTCGTTGTGACCGTATAGTAGCTAGGTGCCTGTATGCTTGTGTACGTGACACTGGGTGCTGCTTGAGTCTGGGTCACGGTAGCACCATCGGTCGTCAATGTGACAGTCTGTAAAGAGGCGGGAGGTGTGAAGACCAGAGTCTCCCCTGGGAGGGTGTAGGTGATGACTTGCGTTGAGCCCGGAAGCGTGCTTACGACTGTCGGACCAGGGTATGACGCCTGCGAGATCGAGTACTCTGTCGAAGTTTGAACAATGGTCGAGGTTATCGTTGTGAGGTAGGTCGCGGTGCCCCAGATCGTTGATCCTGGATAACGTATCTCACTGGGCAAGCAAGAGCTTGGCAAGACAGTGGTGTAGGTAACAGCCGGAAGAGTTGTGGTGGCTCGACCAGCGCTTTGTGGAGCTGCACATGTGCTATTTTGTGTCATCCACGATGTTACCGTTGGCTGTGAGGGACCGCTTGGAGTTGAGAGCTAGAATGTCGATGACCCAGAAGTGTAAGCTACAACCGAATCAGATTTGGTCGTCACGCTCTCTGCACGCTTAGTCAAAAATTGTCGCCACAGCAAAAATGGATCAAAAAACATACAACAGGCGGGATTCCCAGATGGTCACCCACTCTAGTACTAGTCGCCCGGTTCAGTGCTTATGTATGGCAGAGCGGACGGGATGCCCAGTTTTCACTGACCTATGGTCGTATGTGTTAGTGCTAGCAAGATGGAATAATATGAACATCAATAAATCACTAGCACAGGATATCTTAACGTGCCGCGCTTGTTGCAACGGAAGATCGATCAATTGTGGCGTCGAGGTGTATTGGAGGGTTGGACTCTGTTCGATCTTTGCTATCGCATTTATCGTTCATTCTTCCCGGTCGAGCAATGCAAGAGCACTCGCCTTGTAAGCATCTGTTGACAAAATGTCAGAGAGCTCAAAGCTGCCACGAATGGTTCACATTGCTATATTACTTGGCAAAACAGGTGAGTATGGGCTTCGAAAGGGAGATCCTGGTCTCTGATTGGGAGGCGGGTTGGCGGAATGTTTTGAAGAACCTCTTGGGAAGGATCAGAGACGTTCACTGGCCAGAACAGCTCGCTTCTTTTACCGACTGATTGGCGACTCTATTCTAGAGCTTGCACCTTTTATTACCCGACTGTCTCTGAAGCAATAAGATAGACGCGTAGCATCGCAGGGGTATAAATTTTTATGCACCGAGTCTGTCATCTGGCATCGTAAGCCTCGCTGGAGTTTCGCTGCACTTCCTTGCTGCTTGCTCCTTTCCGGCCGGGATGTGGTGGGATGACATGTTCCGCAATCTACCCTCCTTGTACGAACAGGAAAAAAGCCGATATGAGACTGCCTGTGCCTTGAGGTTGTATTTCTTTTGGGTTTCATCTTCAACCTTCGAGGCTCGGAATCAGCGAATTCGCTACCTCCTAAAGACGATCTGGTCTTCGCCCTCCTGGCGTGAATAATGTCATTGGATAGATCAGTGCGAACATGTTTCGCAATACTGTGGATTTTGTTGGAGACTTCTCACAACTGCTAGATGATTCAGTTGGTTCTGTTAAGCGCTGGCCTCTCAAGAAAATATAAGTGGCGCGAAAATTGACCTGGACATCGACGTGAATAGCTCCAGCAGGTGAGCAAGGGCTAGAGCGGGGATATTATCACAGTATGCAGACGAAGTATTACTTGCCTTGTTCTTCTCGTTCGTTGCTGTACTTATTTCTTGTTGCGATGAGGTGAAGCTCGCTCTTCCTGTGTTTTGCGCCATCTTCACAGCAGCATGTCGCACCACATCCGGGATTCTAGCCAGTGAAGAAGATGGAAGGACGAGCGGACTTGAACTCCTATGGTTCTTGCCAAGGCGGCGGCAGCGATAACGGCCGGGTCATCACGTGCGGAGCCATCATAGTCGTGCCCTATCGTGGGAGTGGACCTTGTGCTCGGGCTGATGATGGAGCGTCTGTCCAGCGCGCGCACGGGTGCCGTATGTATCGCCGCCGCTCGCTGCACCACCACCACCACCACCTCCTCCTCGACCACCACGGCGTATTTACACGCGCTGCAATCCATGCCTGCAGTCGTCTTTCACTGCCACCACCAACTGCCACTTTCACCCATCCCACCACCGCCGCACGTCATTCGCTCAGCACAGACAATTATGAGTGATGCGAACTTCCTCGCCTAGGTGAGTGTGTACCGACTGCCCTGCCTGACCTGCTACCTTTACCGCCGTCCACCTTCAACACTTGCCCACGACACACTCACCTCACCCACTCATCCACTTTCACTCACCAACCAAACAACCAACACCCACCACATGCCACATGCCACACCACTCCCTGCACAAGCACATACAATCATCTCACACGCACTCGTTCAACACGCCGCCTCTCCGCTATACTCTCTGATCCATTCTCACGAATGTAACTGAGCGTCCAGCTTCTCTAACCCTCCTCACTGCTGCTCTGCTCTGCACATGCTCGCCGTCCTCGGCGCCACCGCGCTAGCTCTTAGCTCCTGATCCGACCGTCACTTACCAATGTCACAAAGAGTCACTCGCTCGTCCGCAGCGAGGCTCGCCGCAGATAGCCCATCCAACGATTCGCCTTCGAGCAACCCCACCGACCCTACACCAAACCCTACCACTTCTACCTCCACCCGCAAACGCAAGGCTACAGCCTCCGAACAGTCACCCGCGACTCAGAAAGACAACAGGCGGACCAAGCGCCCGAGGGCAGAGGGCACCGAAGAACAAGAAGCTACCGAGTCGACCGACGCTCCCACGAAACGCAAGAGAAAGTCCAACACAGCGACTATGTCGAGCTCTGGGTACGGCAGCAGTCGCAAGAAGCCCGAGGACACGGCTGATCCTAGCAGACCTTCTTCGAGCACATCGGGAGAGACCTCGCCACAGAACGGAGCAAAGGACAGCTCAAAGCGGAAGAGTAGCCGCCGTAAGAGCAGCAAGGATGGTGAGTCGATAACCAAAAACAAGAAGGAGTCACCTCTGACTAGATCCACCTCAGACCCCGTGGCGTCGGCATCAGGAACTAGCTCAAGGAAATCTAAGAGAGGTTCGAGAAAGGATCATGACACCTTGATGAAGGACAACGACGAGAAGGCCGGCGAGGAGTCCAAAGACCGCGAAGGCGAAGACAATGATCAACAAGATACCCAGGAGGGAGCCGAGAGCGCACTCGAGGCCAGGAGACGTTTACTTGAAGAAGACATGGATGCTCTGGACCGCGCAGGCGGCGACCCATTTGGCGCTGGTGGCTTCCTCAGCCGCTTTGGAGGTCCGGGAGGCCTTGGAGGATTGACCAGCCAATTGAGGGCAATGACACAGATGCTTTCTGGTACTGCGGCTCGTCTCAGGAGCATTCTGGAGCAACTCAGAGCAAAAGATGACCCATCAACTCAACTCGTGGCGCTGTCCGAACTCTCCGAACTGCTTCTCGTCTCGAACGAAGACAACCTTGCAGGACATTTTGCGCCCGATCAATTTGTCAAGGAGCTTGTGACGCTCATGCAGCCCAACGACTTCACAGGAGAGGAGAATCCTGAAGTCATGCTTCTAGCTTGCAGATGCATTGCAAACCTGATGGAAGCGCTACCTGCTGCAACAGCGAGTGTCGTCTACGGTGGTGCTGTACCTGTGCTTTGCCAGAAATTACTGGAGATCCACTTCATTGATCTTGCCGAGCAAGCTCTCACCACTTTGGAGAAGATCAGTGTTGAGTTCCCGTCCTCTATCGTGCGCGAAGGTGGCTTGACCGCGTGTCTCACATACCTCGACTTCTTCGCCACAAGCACTCAACGCACAGCTGTGACCACTGCCGCCAACTGCTGCCGCAACATCCCCGAAGACTCGTTCCCCACAGTCAGAGATGTGATGCCTATTCTACTCAATACCCTCTCGAGTTCCGATCAACGCGTTGTCGAGCAGGCTTCCCTGTGTGTTTCTCGCGTCATTGAGAGCTTCAAGTACCACGAGTCGAAACTCGAAGAGCTTGTGAGCGCCGATTTGCTAAAAGCTATCCTCCGCCTGCTGCTGCCTGGCTCAACGAACATGATTGGTCCCAGCATCCACACACAATTCCTGCGTGTACTGGCAATCAGCGCCCGCGCATCGCCACGTCTCAGTGCAGACTTGCTGAAGATGAATGTCGTGGACACTCTTTACCAGATCCTTACTGGAGTTTCGCCTCCAACCTCAACAGAGCAAGACGTTGCTTCCAAGATCGACAAGAACGTTATCATGCAGTCCATCATTCGTACTCCACGCGAGCAGATCTTCGAGACCCTCAATGTCATCTGTGAACTCCTACCAGCAGTGTCCAATGAAGGACTTATGTTCTTGGACGACCTTCAAGACGCTGGATACACCGGCCGAGACAATGTTAGCATGTCTGACCGAAGCAAGACTGCACCCAACGATAAGCGCTTGGAGCTACTCAGAGAGTGCCCGACAGAGGTCAAGCGCTTCGCCATCATCCTGTTTCCGACTCTGATGCACGCGTACACATCCACTGTCAATCTCAGCGTTCGCCAGAAAGTCTTGACCGCCCAGCTCAAGATGCTTAGCAACTTTGAGACCGACATCCTTGAAGAGGCACTTCGCGGAGTTTCGTATGCCTCACATTTGGCCTCGATTTTGTCACAACAAGACAACCCGACTCTTGTTACATTCGCCTTGCAGGAGGCTGAACTCATGCTGAAGAGGCTCGAGTCGACCTACAGACCACAATTTTATCGCGAGGGTGTCATGACTGAAATCGATCGCCTCGCAAACAGAGCGCTGAAGTCTGACGGTAAGCCCATCGAGCCAGCCGCAGAACAAGCTGCCGACGACAACGTTGTAGTTCTACCCACAGAGCAGGAAAAGGCAAGCGATGAACACGAGGAGCCAGTGGAGCACATTGATGTTGATGTGGATGTCGGCATGGACGATGCTGATCACGTCGAGCCTGAGGACGACGAAGATGAGGAGCACGATGAAGACGAGCCTGAGCATGATGAAGATGATGACGACGGCTCTGATTCAGAGCCTCCTTCAGACGACCGACCATCTTCTCGTATTGTCCAGGATGTCCAAGACGTTATTACGCTTCGCTCGAAGCGATTCATCGAGGTTCATGGCCATGAAGGCAGCGAGGAGCTCAAGCTCAAAGCTACCAAGGTGCTTGACGATCTCCGCACTCTTGCCGAGGAAGTGAAGGCTTGCTACAGTGGTATCGGCAATAAGGGCGGTGCTGCCCTCTTCAGACAACTGGCCAAATACTTTGACGGCGACGCCCTGGAGAGCATCACAAGTTACGAGTTGATGACTTCAGGGATTGTCGACGTACTGTTGCAAATTCTCAATGATCCAGACGAGGAAACTCAGCTCGAGGCTCGTAGCGACTTCATTGAGGCGTTCATGACGTCCAAGCCAGCGACAACCATTGCTACTGGATCTGCTTCCTCGCCCGCCACGTCTTTCTCAGTGCTCGTGCACAAGCTCCAAGAGCTTCTCAGCAGAGCAGAGCATTTCGAAGTCATCACTGTCCACCAAAATGCGTTTGAATCGAATCGTAGTAGTGCTGCCTCGATGCTGGCCAAGCAGCTTCGTCTCAAGCTCACTGCTGATGAAAACTCCGGCATCCCTCGAACTTACAGGAACATCATGGTGTCTATCCACGCCATTGCTACTTTCAAGTCACTGGATGATCACCTGCGTCCGCGTATCAGCCTGGCCGACCGTGCCAAGTCATCACGCTCAGGCCGCGATTTCGCTGGTATGCCAGGCGCCATGGCAGCCTATGCCGCCGCCATGTCCGGTCGCGAACGACACTCTGGGGCTGGCTCTAGAGGGCAATCACACACTACTCCGCCGTCTGGAAACCGATCTTCAAAGGACGAGACAGCAGATGCTGCAGACCAGGGCGAGTCTTCTCAACCCGCCGGAGAAAAGACCGTGCGTAGATCATCCAGAAGGAAGTCTGCACAATCATCATCCGCAGCTCGGCCGCAGTCCAACGAGCACGCCGAGGCCACAACTCCTCGTAAACCCTTAGCAGACGAGTCTCAGGATGCCTTAGAGTGTGCTGATGAGGCTCAAATCTCGGACGACGACGGTGAAGAAGAGGTCGATGATGATGAAGCCGAGCTTGATGCACTTGTGGATGACCTCGAGGAAGAAGGCCTCGAGAGGGATGAGCCTGATCCCGACGCCGTCAACATGGAGGTTGGTACGAGTGGAAAGGTCACTGCACACACAGACGGTGGTGACCGAATCAACACCCCGACACAAGGCACACCTACACCAGCCGCGACTAAGGATCGCATGAGTGCCACCGCACGTCTGGCTGCTGCGAGGGAGCTGCTTTCAACCCCATCGGGTGGCTCTTCGAGGCCTTCGAGCTATGCCGCTGCTCTGCAACAGACACCCCAGGATTGGCACATCGAATTCAGCATCAACGGACAGCCAATCGAGGATGAGACCACGATTTACAGAGCTTGCCACTTCAACCAGGCGGCTGGACAAGAGCTCTCGGCGCGCAACATCTGGTCTACGACTCATACGATTTCTTATAGGAAGGTCGAAGGCCCGCCCTCGGCATCAAAATCGCTCACGCCAACCACTGAGGCTGCAGCTGTGCTTGAGAACGGTGCTTTGCCGCCTTCGCTCGATAAGCACCCTGCGACTGCAAGCATTCTCAGGCTGATGAGCATTCTGCACCATCTCAATGCCAACCTGGAGGAAGTCGTTGCCGACAATAAGACTGGACTCAAGCTCAATCAGGAGCCACTCACTCAGTTCGTCAACACTAAGCTTACCGCCAAGCTGAACAGACAGCTTGAGGAGCCTCTGATCGTTGCCAGCCACTGCTTGCCCAGCTGGAGTGAGGATCTGGCGAGATTTTATCCATTCCTCTTCCCCTTCGAGACTCGTCACCTCTTCTTGCAGTCGACATCATTCGGCTACTCGCGCTCGATGGCGCGCTGGAACTCGCAAGAGAATGAGAACCGCAGTGGCAGGAACCGAGATCATCCGCTATTCCTGGGTCGTCCACAGCGCCAGAAGGTCCGCATCTCCCGTACCAGAATTCTTGAATCCGCGATCAAGGTCATGGAGATGTATGGCTCGTCACCCTCGATGTTGGAGGTCGAGTACTTCGAGGAGGTCGGTACTGGCTTGGGTCCGACCCTTGAATTCTACTCTACCGTCTCTAAGGAGTACTCGAGGAAGAAGACGAAGCTGTGGCGCGAGAACGAGAGCGCCAGCGGTGGTGACTATGCTTTCGGCCGCCGTGGACTCTTCCCTGCGCCCATGACTGAGGAGATCAGTAAGACTGAGAACGGTCAGCGCGTGTTGCACCTCTTCAAGATCCTTGGCAAGTTCATTGCCCGCTCTATGCTTGACAGTCGCATTATCGACGTCAGCTTGAACCCGACATTCTTCCGCGTTGGCGATGGTGGACTGCCCTTGAACATTTCTGCGGTGGCTACTGTTGATCAAGACCTTGCCAGATCCTTGAAGGTGCTCAAAAAATACGTTGCCGCCAAGCAGCGTATCGATGAGGATGAGCGCCTGTCGGACGTGCAGAAGGCTGCCAAGATCGATCAGATCCGCATTAACGACGCAAAGATTGAGGACCTTGGTCTCGACTTCACCTTGCCTGGTTACCCCAACATTGAGCTCACTGCTGGAGGCGCTGACGTCGATGTCACTATTGAGAATGTCAGCAGCTACATTCGCAAGGTAGTGGAAGTCACTCTTGCCTCTGGGGTGCAACGTCAAGTTGATGCTTTCCGCGCGGGATTCAGCCAGGTCTTCCCTTACACCGCTCTCAAGGCTTTCACCCCAGATGAGCTCGTCATGCTCTTCGGTCGTGTGGAAGAAGACTGGAGTCTTGAAACACTCATGGATTCCATCAAGGCCGACCACGGTTACAACCTCGACAGCAAAAGTGTGCGCAACTTGCTGCAGGTCATGAGCGAGCTTTCCGAGGATGGAAGGAGGGGCTTTTTGCAATTCATAACGGGCAGTCCCAAGCTGCCCATTGGTGGTAAGTTTTTACGATCGCAACCCTCTTTCAAGACAACAGTCGCTGATATTCTCCACAGGCTTCAAGTCTCTCACGCCCATGTTCACCGTCGTCTGCAAGCCCGCAGAGGCGCCCTACACTTCGGATCAGTTCCTCCCGTCCGTCATGACTTGCGTCAACTACCTCAAGATGCCCGATTACAGCGACATCGATATCCTGCGCGCCAGGCTCGACACTGCTGTGAAGGAGGGCCAAGGCTCTTTCCACCTTTCGTAAACGCTGACTACCAGCGCAACAGCGTTTGTTGCTTGCAGCGTCTCTGCTTCCAATTCACGTTTGGGCGTTTATCGAGACCAAATCCCACTGAAACGACATACCACTATTACGATCAGATTGCTACGCAAATGGGAACAGGTATGGGAACACGGCTAGGGCATGCATAACCATAGGTGTTTTTGGTACTTTTTATTCTTTTATTCTCGAACGGGCGTGAGCTCCCGAGTGGAGTTTTTTGGACGATGGAACGGTATTCACTCACGGCCTATATTACTCATTGACTGCTAGCGTACGGCAGGAAGCATTATGTTATAGAATGGTTGGTCTCACGAAATGCAAGTCTTTGTTTTTGGTCTCTTGCACGTTTGATTAATACAAGCACGATAAATGCCCAGCCTGTCACATGTTTCACCGTGCCATCATCATCCCTGCTTCTCTCCCCGCAATCGCCAGACCCTGTGTGTACGCCCATCACCAACCCAGCCAGCAACACTCTCTTGACCTCTCACTTACAACAAAACGACCACACATGTCTAATTACCACAAACCATAAGATCCGCCTCACTCACATCGCCAGCCATGGATATCGCCTACGACCACATCCAGGAGGAAGCCCTCCCAGCCCACCACGAGCGCGACGCCGCAGCAGGAGCATCATCATCCAATTCCGCTACAGACGGCACACAGCAACAATCACAGCAACCCCAAACCCTCAACACCGAATTCCAGCAAGCGTTCCAAGCAGTCTCTGCCTCACCATGGGGCGCCCGCCTCGGCGGCTGGTTCGGCGAAGCGCGCAAACAGGGCCAGACGTTCTACTCTGAGCTGCAGAAGGAAGCGTCCGAGGCGCAGCAGCAGGCTAGCAAAGGTTTCGAGGGTCTGAGAGGGCAGCTGGCACAGCGTACGGCGGGACTGAACCTCAATGCTGAGGGTGCGCCGCACAGTGGAATTCCGGGCGAGGAGGCTGTGCCGGTTGCGAAGAAGGAGGAATCACAGAAGAGGGAGATTATTGAAGAAGACCCCGCAAGACCGGAGAGCTTGACGGCGGATATCGTCAAAGAAGCCGGATCGCTGGTCGCGAGTCTACGGTTGACGGCGACGTCGAAGCTGAAAGATCTGCAGCGAGCTGAAGATGCGGCTGACGAGGCGCTGTTGAAGTTCGGCACGAATGTGAGAGATTTCTTGAGGGATGCTGTGGTTATTAGTGCGCCTACAGCGGCCGACGCGAGCAAGCCTAAGGGTACGGATGCTGCTGGAAACGAAGTGCTGTTCGAGACGACAGAGCAAGGGACGGGAAGGAAGGTGTTCCACACTACGAGGTTGGATGCGCAGTTGCATGCTGTGCACACGACTGCTTCATCATTCACGCAGGATCCGCAGGGCGAGCAGTGGGCCGAGTGGGAGAAAAGCTTTGATGTTGACAAGCAGACGGAGGCTATCGCACAGGACTTGGACAAGTTTGAGGACCTGAGACGGGCGATGGAGAAGCTTGTGCCGGAGAAGGTGGAGTACAGGCCGTTTTGGGTGCGGTACTATTTTATTCGCAAGGCGATTGATGAGGAGGAGAAGAAGAGGAAGGAGATTCTTAAAGGTACGTTTCGCTTGGAAACCACTCAGTGTGAGGCAATTTACTAACCATTCAACAGATGCCGCAGCAGACAACGAAGAGGATGTCGCCTGGGACGACGATGACGAAGAGGAAGAAGAAGAAGAGGCAAAGACCTCCACACCACAGAACACTTCTCACAAGGCTTCTGCTAGCACCACCACTCTCACACAACCCGCAGCGACTGCCGACGACACACTCAAAGTCAAATCACCTCGACGAAGCACAGAAGAGGAAGCAAAGAGCGTCGCGGACTCCGATACCAGCTACGATATCGTGTCTGGTGCCACAAGCCGTGCGCCGGGCAGCCCCAAGGATGAGAAGAAGGATGCTTCGAAGGAGGATAGCGATGATGATTGGGAGTAGGCGGAGAATGTAGTTGTGTATCATTCATAATCGTTGGCGAGAACGGGATATTCAAACCATCATTACAGCTCAAGACCATGCTTGCGAGTTCAATTCAGACATCAATGTTTTGGCTCACGCGAGCCGATCTTCATGTTGTCTAGCGCGAACATTATAATGCTACAGAAATATAAAGTACGCGCGCTCAGGGAATCGAGAGTTGAAATTCATTACTAGTCATAAATATCGTTCGCAGAATTATCGTTGATACGGCGGTTGTTGCTGCTGCTGCTGCGAGGTACCAGTTGCCTGCCAGTCACCAAAATCTTGAATAGGCCCAAGATCGGTCGAGAAGTTGGTCCAGTCGTCTAGACCGGCCAGACCACCTTGTGTGAAGTCGTCTATGTTGTTCAGGAACGCAAAAGTATCACTGTCGAGGTCCATCTGGTTCGCTGCGGTCCAATCAGTGGTTGCGGATGTTGCAGCTTGTGGTTGGCTGGTGGTAGATATGCTGGGTTTATCGTTGTTGATGTTCGGTCGCCCGAACACGTGGTCGTAGCTTTTGATGTCGGGTCCGATCGATTGTGGTGTGCTCGGTATGTTGATTGAGCCTTGCAGTCTGTCTGTATTGGCACGTTGCTCTGGCGCACCCTCGCGCGTGATATGTTGGAACGCTGCGTTTGTTTCTCCAGCCCAAGCTGCAGGTGTGTTCCATGCGGCTGGCGTGCCAGCCGAACCACCAGAACTGTTCAAAGTCTCAGGCGAAGGTTCAGTCGAAGAGCTCATCGCTTCCGTGATCCTAGGACCCTCAAGTTCGATGTACTCGCGCGCCTTGTTGGCTCCTTCTGGCCAGATGTCGGATGGCGCGCCTTCGTCTTGGGCTTGTTGTATTAATTCTGGGTGAGTGCACCATTGCCGCAATTTGAAGAGGAGTGCGAGGAACAATGATGGTACGTGTCGTTCTCTGGGCCCGACAACCTCCTGCACAAAGAGTATGAGCTTGTCTACGTACGGCTCTGCGTGCAAGCAACTGCGGTCAATGACGTTCGCGAGTCGACTTTCTGGGCTGTAGGCACTCAGGCAGAGTTTGGCCAGTACGAAAGCTGCGAAAGAGACTCGCACAAAGATAAAAATTGGTTGAAATCGAGCAACCTCGGGGCCCATGCCGACGAAAGCGTCGATGAGATCGTGTGAGCTTTTGATCAGGTCCGCAATGGCTCCTACGACCGGCTTAATTGGGATTTCGCGGTTGCCGCAAGGATGGATGACGCCCATTTGGTACGGCGCTTTGAAATCTTCTGGCGAGTGGTCGATGTGTAGTGCGAGCTCGTGAAGGAAGAGACGCAATGTGAAGTACATGATCTTGAGGCACGGTGGAAACTCAGTGTCGGCGTAGCGATGCCTCCACTCCGTGAGCTTCTTCTCGAATGCGGTCACCATCAATTGGGTGGTTGTTTCAAGCAAGGAGGCAGTGTCGCCGGGATCGTCGTATGAAAGCGCTGTTGCGATTTCTTCACCGATCATCCAGAGGCGTATCCACGCCACAAGCATGTGATCACCAGGCGCAGAATGCGGCGAGTTCTCCAGGTAATCTATGCACTCTCGAGTATAACTGGTGACTCGCATCATCGCTGGCCGACGTAAGCTGAGCGAGACGCCAACGCATATGGCATAACATGAGAGAAACGCCCTTCTGCACTCGATATTGCCGGTGCCTTCGCTCCATTGGGAGGCTCGGACAGACATGCTGAGATCAGGATTGGCGAAGTCCTCTGAAGGGTGCATGGATACAGTGGGCATGTCGTTTTTCGCTGCGAATCTACTGCGGTTTAGTTTTGAGGGCCTGGTAGAGATACCGATATCTGCTGCCATGGTTGCAGCCATGTGAATATATTCGTAGTACTTCAACTGTCCGAATTTGTTCGGTGGAAGATACCAGACAGCACTGACTAGCAATGCCTGTACCAATTCGACAGACTTCTCGCTCTGCACAACACTGCGATTGGCATATTCTTGGAGGACCTCGTGGTCTAAAGCTGTGGCTAAAGCACCATCTTCGCTCTCAGCTCCTGCAGCGAGTACCGCCAGGAAAAGTGTAGGCTTGCTCTCTCGGAGCTCATCTGCCGAGCATGCAATGTAGACTTGCGGATACTGAGGGTAGAGGTTCTTCTGGTAGTGTGACACGAGTTTCCGTGCGACGTCCATGGAAAGGATGCCACGGTCTACCACGTCTTGTCTCCTCCCACTCCCCGTAGTTGATCTCCCCGTTCCACTGGCCTGCACATGGGAAGCAGATTGTTGACTCTGATGTTGGATGGCGTTTCGACCAGCAGCTGCAAGTTGAGAATGTCCGTGTAGCAAGCTCAAGGTACCAGTCCCAGATTCGATATCACCCGCTCCATCGTCTCTTATTATGTCTTCGTCCAACGATTCACGTGCCGGCTCCACAGTTCCAGTGTCTCCTGGGCTACTACCTCCATCGCTCTTCTCTTTCAATAGAGCCCTCATAGCGCGCATCTCTCGCTCGAGCTCCGCGACTCTCGTGTCCGTTCGCTTGCGCTGTTTGCGCTTCTGCAGAGGCGTGAAGACACATGGCCGGCCAGAACGCGCGCATCTTTGGCATACATCTGGGTTTGACTCGTCTGGGAGACATCGTACTTTCTGTGACCGACAATGGGCGCATGCCCGGTGTGAGGGGACTTCCATATGTAGGCCTGCTGCCGGAATATACCTTGGCGCGTACAGCTCAGCGCGAGTAGATCAGATGAGAGGACAAAGAAAGAAAGACGCTCCTACCTGTTGGGCCATACACGCGTACCTCGTTTCGCGAAATGCTTGGGCATCGAGTAGCCGACTCACAGCGCTACATTCAGCCGCATACAGAAGAGCTTCAACCCGAATTGGGCCTAGCAGAATCCTTCGTTCAACAACCTACCAAGGTTTACTGGGAGTACTCTCCTCCCTGTCGCCATCATGTCCAAGTCTGCTTGATTTTCAGACTTCATCAAAATAGATCCATCCGATGATACGACAAAGATGC
Source organism: Graphiopsis chlorocephala (assembly GCA_022828445.1). Lineage (NCBI taxonomy): Eukaryota > Fungi > Ascomycota > Dothideomycetes > Cladosporiales > Cladosporiaceae > Graphiopsis > Graphiopsis chlorocephala. Next base: position 1,242,723 of record JAIZZJ010000011.1, on the reverse strand, counting down.
AAGTGCTGGACCTCTTATGAAGTCCCGAACAAAAGAGCCGGGTGCGAGCTGGGTCCCCATTGTTTTCATTGGCACTTTGTCCTGTAGCTGGCATCTAGGCGACATTACTCACGTCGCGTATTTTGCCTTCGACTTCAGATGTCTGGACCTCCTGTGTATACCTGCAGCTCCAAGCATTCTTTGCTTCCCGAGCGCCGAACAACCAGCCGATTCACATTCCTGGATGTGCAGCAAAGGAGGCACTGTACCGACACTATGGTTCTGCGTGAACGCCTTACAATACTATGGCACTGGACGAGGCCTTAGTGGCGTGAGCGAAATAATGGCGAAGCTTTCTACTCTGGTGTCTTTGGCTAGCCAGCACCACACAGACGATCGCGAGCTCTCCACCTGCATTTTCGGCTCTTGTCGACCGATCGATTAATCATGGTAATGAGGGATACTTGTACGAGTCGCCGAACGTGATGGAAGGCTCCGCAATCTCTAATATCATACAGTCTTTTGAGTGTCGGAGAGGTCGCAGACATCGAGCGGCGACAAATGGGCTTACGCACGCCGACCCAACACAATATCTCTCAGATCGTCACTCCACTGCTGACTGGGCGATGGACTGCCGGCATTGATGCTCGGCTTCAAGTGGCACCACAGACGAACGAGCTAAGTCCTAAATGCACGCTTGCAATGTGTACTGGTCCCAGCCTTTGTGGTGCTTCGAGAAGCATTGGAGTAAACTGGGCAAGTTATCAATTGAAAGTGCAGCTGCGTGCCAATGAACAGCACACCATATCATTTGTCACTACTTGTTCAGCTCCTGCCTATGTCGCCTTGAGAAATCTCGTCATACCAGGCTCAGGCAGTACCGCAGTACCGGTCACATCGATTTTGATAGTGCCTACTACCTTGCCCGCAGAGTTGTCGACTTCCACACAGACGGAGCTCACGACTATAACTGAGACTATAATTGAGACTACAACATCAACAAGCCCGCCGGAATGGTCGGTCACAACATTGACGCAGGTCTCAACCGTGACAGAAACACAGGCTTTGCCAAGCTCCAGCCAGCCTGTCTCAGAACCACGTGATCCATTCAGCATCCGGTACAGCTGGGCATATGGATGCTACAGTGCAGTGCATCATGTGAGCCGGTTTTCAGATGTCGCGGTGCTTGACTCTGCGATCATACGAGCGGTGTTCAGAAGTTCTTATTTCTGCCACACAGTGTATTCTGCTGTCGCCGTGGTTTTGACAACGTCTAGCTACGATATAACCTTCAACCCAGCTGACCCACAGCCACACCCTTCAATCGTACTTGTGTGACGCTACTGGACCATACGGAGCCGGAGTCCCTCAAGAAGTTGGCCACATTGCTCCAACTGTCGAGGTCGTATCACTGGGGAGTTGCGCTGGCGGTGGTACGCTCACTCCTGCAACCACCTCGTATACTTCAAGATAGTTCACCTCCCAATACGATTCCACAAACGCTTGCGGGGTGTTGGCAACGAAGATGTTGCAGGAACCCCAAGACTTGTCCGTGGCCTTTACCATAAGTCAGCTTGTGTGTTTCAGAAGGAACTGCTAGCGAGACTTACCATCGGGCATCCATGCATCTGGAAAGTGTTCCCAGCATTGCTGCCGCAAAAGTCCGTGTTGAAGATCATTTGCTGGTCGAAAAAGTGGGTATCGAAGTTGCATGAGCCCTGAAAGTTCGCAACCGGTGCACCAAGCTCGACCAGAAGAGGTGTTGCAGACCTGTTGCTGATAGATGGAGGTATGGCATTCCGCTCAAACGTCCACATCTCCATTCCTTGAGAGGTCCACAGCATGGCGAAGACGCCTCCACCCACGGCATTGAGGTCCGCGCCGGCGAGACGATTGGATGTCACGGCGCAGCCGGTGTACGAATTGGCGAACGCGCAGTCATTGGTCAGAAGCGTGCCAGACTGGCCGGAACCAGCAATGCTGCAGTTCGGCTCGGCTGAGGAGTGAAGGGACATGATGTTACGGGGTTGGTTATTGGTCTGCTCGATGATGTCGATCTCGCCAGACTCCGGCCAGGTAGTGGCAGTGCCGACAAACCAGAACGCAGGCCATGTACCGCAGCTAAAGGCGGAGAGTCAGACAACGTTGCTCTCACGGGTGCGCATGGACCGTTGCACTTACATGTTCGCTGGCAGGTGCGCCACATCAAGTATGAAAAGCCCATGCGTGTACGTCTTCACACTCTGCAGGCGAATTGACTGGCGTCCGAGATTTGCACTCGGGTCCAGAATCGCAGTAGTGTCAACCCCCCAGCGAGCGACGCCAGTGTTGCCAACTTCAGTGAGGTTGATAAGGCCATTCTGCTCAGCCGTGGCGAGACTCACATAGTCGACGTAGCCGAAAGTAGGATCAAAGCCCTCGTAAAGCGTGAAGGCGCGGTTGAAGAAGTCGAGGCCTTGGAACGAGTCGATGAGATTGAAGGTTTGGCAGTGGGTGAGGGCGGCGATGGCGAGGATGAGCAATGCGAGGGCCATTTTTGCGGATGCATGTGAGTGAAGAAGAAGAGCGAATGGAGAGCAAGAGAAATGCTTTCATGAAGCCGGCCGTGGTAGCACCTGCCACTCGTGCCGAAACCAATGTCGTGAGGAAGTCACGACGGCTTTGATTGCGTGGCGCGCAATTAGGAGGAGTCGTCGTAAGCAGGTGTATGCTAGGTTCATGTACTCACATATACCTCCGTCCCAATGGTAGGTATATCCAGTTCAGTGCGCACGCATGTCGGCGCTGGCTTACTGACTGTTAAAATTCTCGGGAGTTCTTGAAGTGATCCCAATGGCAAGCAAGAAATATAGGCTCGAGCATACTAGTAGGCGAGTATTCCAAGACCTCCATCTAAACCAAGTGACAAAGCCACTCGCAATGTCTTGTGCGATCCGCTGTCAACACATCAAAGCCACCAGGGTGCGACCATCGCTGCTTCCGAGTAGCACAAACGTCACACGCCCCTGAACTCCAGAGGATGACACGTCGCACTGCTTCATCGCATTACACCCGGTTGATGGTACTATTGCACGTTCGTAAGATTGTTTGGCGGATTGTGCGTCCTTCTTCGGTACGCCGCGCAGCGTCAGAATCCGGCCTAGGTTGTTGTGTGCGGTTCTGTGGTGGTTTGACGCCGGCTCCAGTAATGCTTTGTCGAAGTTCGTACTCAATACCCGCAGTAACAACGAGAGATTCAGACCGAAGACACAACAGACGAAAGCCAAAAGCCGAAACTCAGAATGTAAAGAGGAAAGGATAAGGTATGATGAGAAGAGTGCTGTCTACCTTGGGCGGAGCAACGCAAAAGCTCATGTTTGCCACAAAATATTCCGGCTATGCTACAGATAATAAATTACAATGTACAAGTTCATATACAAACAGACACGAGCGAGACAGATCGCTCACTTGCCCGTCTTCGCAGCAAGCATGGCATCAGCTCCCTTCCCGGCCACAAAGCGAGCTTTCTGACGCTCGGTTGTGAGTCTGTGCGCAGCTGCACTGACTAGCTTGCGTGTCCGTGTTGGGATCCAGACTCGCGAGCCTAGAAGGAAGACGCCGCTCAACAGTGCTAGAGCGCCGGCCTGGTGGGCAGCGGCCAGAGGTGTGGGAACGAGGTACCACAGCGTGCTGATGCCGAGCGCGACTTGGATTGAGACAAGGTGGACGACTCCGAGCATGCCCTTCTTCGCATCCCTAGGCAACGCGCGGCGCACGCGGCGCGAGAAGCGAGAATAAGCCCACAGCGCCACGATGGCGGTGAAAGTGGTGGTGGCCAGGATGCGGTGGTCGAGCTGGACGAGAACGGGGTTCTCGAGCATGTTGCGCCACCAAAGATCGGACTGGTCGGGCACGTGGCTGTAGAAGGGATCGAGCATCTCGCGCTTGGGTGGGAGGATGTTCTGGCCCATCCAGGGGAAGTCATTGTAGATCAGGCCAGCGTCGAGGCCGGCGACGAGCGCGCCGGACATGGCCGTTGTGAAGACCAGGGCGGCCAGGGCTGCGGTCATGATGCGGAAGGGACGGAGAGCAGGTGAGGCCAGCTCGCGGAGCTCCCATACGCTCTTTTTGGGGTTTTCGAGGAGGCGGTGTTGGCGGAGAATTGCAAGGCCGTTCCAGAGCATGTAGATGTATGCGACGAAAGCGGTGCCGAGGTGGGTTGCGAGGCGGTATTGGGAGACGCGAGGCTGGTTGCCTGTCTCGAGAAGCTCGTCCTTGAGGCCGGACTTGACCATCCACCAGCCAATGGCGCCTTGGAGACCGATGAGACCGCAGATACCTCCCAGACGCCAGGCCATGGGCTTGCTAACTCTCTTGCGAACGACGAAGTAGATGGTGGGCAGGAGGAAGGTGATGCCGACCACTCTGCCCCAGAGTCTGTGTCCCCATTCCATCCAGTAGATCTGCTTGAAGTCCTCGAGGTCCATGTGCGAGTTGAGCATCTTGAATTCCGGGCTGGCCTTGTAGCGGGTGTACTCATATTCCCAATCTTCTTGGTTCATGGGCGGCATTGAGCCGGTGACTGGGCGCCATTCTGTGATGCTGAGACCGGATTCGGTGAGACGGGTGAGACCGCCGAAGACGACGATACCGAAGACAGAGGCGGCAGACCCAAGGAGCCAGTATGCGACGCTCTTGCTGCTGACCTCGGGGAATTTGGAGGAGGATGCTGTGGTTTTCTTGGGCTGCTTAGCGATGGTCTGGCTCAACGCACCCAGTGGTGAAGAGGCAGCATTGGATGGCGCGGATGCGGATGAGGAACTGTGGCGAGGTGTTGATTGCTGGATGCGGTAGTGACCTGGTTTGCGGAAGGCCTGCAGGAAAGAGGAGTCGCGGGTCGACTTGAATGCAGGCTGCTTCTGCTGGTGGATGCACCTCTTGCAGATGAATGCATCCTCGAGGATCTTGCTCGCTCTGAAGGCCAGGCGAGCACGTACGGGCGACAGTGCCAGAGAGGCCGCCATGGTTGCTGAGGGTGAATGTGTCCTGTACCGGAGTAATCACAAGCACAAGCACAATCACAATCGCAATGGCAGGACAAGATTTTGCTATGAGTTACTGCGCCAAATCGGGGATGACCGCTGACTAAGACGACTTTGCCCTGCTATCGAGAGGCTCTGGACGGCGATATGCGGACTTGTTATCGTACGCAGACATGCCACAATCTGCTGTGTGTATGTAGTATGTAGACATGCGAACGGCGGTCCGTATGCAAACATGCCATAACTCGCCGTATACTCACATATGGCCACTAAGAAAGACATCGGACCGGACTCCAGCGCTAGCACAACGGGCGCCAACGATGGGGCATTGTCGTCATTCGTGAATGTTCGTGCGCCCACAGGTCCCTGCATTTCGTGCTGAGGCGTCGCGTGAGGAGGGAGGGGGTGCGAGGTCTTCAGCGAGGCAGTTCGACATGTGCCCGATGCGCGCAGAAAAGAGACATGCTATAGTAGACACAGCATCGCCTTTCGTACCTACACCGCAAATGCTCCAACCTTTCACCTTTCTTACTGACCCTTCCACAACACCCTTGATTGCTTTCTCGCGAACGTTCTCGTTATACTGGAGTCAATGTCCCGCCGACGCTGATAGCATCTTGATCGGCTGTGCTGCTCACACCCCACCGGCCAGTTATCACCTGCCGTCGGCTACCCTGTGACCAGCATTCCTTGCTTTGCCACGCCGTCATGAACGGCCGTCTCTTCGCCGCCGACGACGATGAAGATGACCACCACATACCTAACGGCGAACCTCTTCCATCACCCTGGGGCAGCAACAACCTCCAGCAGCGTTCTTCAGCTTCACGGCAGCGCAGCGCACCCCGATCGCTCTTCGGCTCGGGTGGTGCATCCTCCATCTTCGGCTCTGGTAGCAGCACTGCCCAACCGCAACCACACCGTCCTACACTGAACGTCCGACCACCGAGTGCGGACGACGCCAGGCTGGATCCACCACCGCAGTCAACTTCCGCCGGCCAGCCTTCTGGAGACGGCGTGCCGGTCAGGCGGGAGCGGAGATATGAAGACGAAGTCCGGGCTACTGTCGACCGCCGACGCATACGACCTGTAGAGAAGGACGCAGACGACCCATCCGACGTATCAGCCGCACAAGCACGCCATGAACGGCAGCGTAGCTCTACGCTCACAACCCTGAGCAGACTGTTCGCCGTGCAGGCTGCTACCAGTCCGGAGGCCAGCCGGACTTCGTCGTACATGCAGTATGCACGACAAAATGGTTATACGAGGCAGTCGCATGCTGAAACTGCTGCGCTGCCAGAACATCTGTATAAGAGAGGTCTGCTTGAAGGAAGGCATAGTGATATTACCGTGCACGCATTTGGTAAGGAATACAAGCTTCACCGCCTCATCCTCGACCGGGCACCTTTCTTCGCGACCGCTCTGAGCGAGCCATGGCTTGAAGCCAACTCAAAAGAGATAACCGTCCGCCCAGAGGAGATCGATGCAAGTATCACGCAACACTCCTTCGAGCTCGCACTTAAAAGATTGTACGGCTGTCCTGCAGTGGCGGAGGAAGACGCGCATGCTGTCGGTCTGTTCGCTACTGGCTGCTGGCTCGAGATGATCGATGTCATGGACTTGAGCGTCGAGAGCATGCTTCGACAAATGAGTCCTGAAACACTAGCGCCGCTAATCAACCTGGTCACTAAGAACTACTATGGAAAGTCTGGCGACAGGATTCTTGCGAGTGCCAAGGCCATGTTGTGCAGAGATGGGTGGCGAATGCCTCTGAGACTATGGGATGGCATCCCTGCGGATGTTGTGCGCGAGATCGTTGGCGGCGACGGCTTCTTCGTTGAGGGAGAATGGGAACGCTGGGTATTGGCTAAACGTATTCTTGACCGTAGGCTCAAGGCTCGTGCTCTCGAAGCTGGATTGATTGTGCCTGGCACTCGGAGAAAGATCGCAAAGGCCCCGCCTATCATGGGCATGATGGCTGTGCGTTTCGATGCCGTGGCACGTCGCGCGGCACCTGCTGCGTTTAGTCATGGCGTTCCAGACAATCTGACCAAATACGTCAGCCTTTACACACATCCTACTGTCGAGCCCATCCTCGTTCTTCTAGACGAAGGCATCCACTACATCCATCTGGATTTCGAGCAACTCCAGTATCTCCGCAGAACCAAGGATGTCATCGGCTTGCCAGTGATGCCTGACAAGGTTGTAAGTAATGCTTTGTGGCAACAGATGGAGCTTCGTCAGCGGGTAATGAACGCCAGAGACACTGATCTCGAGCTTGGGTTGGCAATTCAAGCTACCGAGGACGAGTCCCTGCTCGAGGCAGGTTCGCCACCTGACGCCAAGGGCAAACGCAGAGCGGCGGACTCGTCTGTATTTGGCAACGACTCTGATCAAGATGATGATGACTTTGATTCACAGTCTTGGGATGGGACAGGACGACCTCGCAAGTTCTGGATCCCCAGCAGTGATTGCAACATTGTCATGGGAGGTAACGCAGAACCTTTCATGGCAACGTCCGGTAGCAATGGACAGCAGCGTCCTAATTCCCGTCTCTCGGCGACGATTCATCCTGAAGACGTAACGTGGGCGGCCGATTTTGCTACCTCTACGACCGCAGCACAGCCAAGGCCCAGCACTTCAGATGGCACTGGAGCCGGCCTCGACATCATTCCACCGGCTGCCAGCTACACTCACCTCCCGCCATTCCGTTTCAGCGCAGACTTCCCTGCTCCACGCTTGCTCAAGGAGAGGAAGCGTGTCTACTCCCGTACCGTCTTCTATGCTGGATCATTGTGGAACATCTACATCCAGAAAGTGCACTCTGCTCGCAGCACAAAGCAACTTGGAGTTTACCTTCATCGTGCGAAGGAGCGCGAGACTGAGGAAGCAGTCTATGGCACCGCTGGCGGAGCCACGCGTATCAGCAGTGGAAATGTAGAAGGCCGCATCGGCATGCTAGAACGCGACATGGTTCACGGCAGTGGGCGAAGACGCGGACACAGAAATCGCGAATCCCTAGGCGACAACGTCAGACTCGAAGGCGAAGAGAGTAGCAGCTCCGCAGGCGAAGCCGAAGGCAACAATAACGCAGCTGCAAGCTCCTCAACCTCACGCTTCAACCCTCTACCAGATCGCCGCCATCGCAAAACCGGCCAAACAGACGTCCTCGCCTCCGCCTCGCCCACAGCTCCTTCGACCTTCACCTCCCTCTCAGCAGCAGACTCCTCTTCCGAATCCTCCGAAGACGAGTCCTCCATACCCCGTCCCCCACCCCTCTCGCGCTCCTTCTCATCCTCCAAACCAGCCCTCCCACCCTACGTCGACGGCCGCCCCACCATCCGCACCTACTTTAAAATCTACTCGCCCTCGCGCGGCGGCCGCATGCTGTCGGTGTACGAATCCGCGCCGGACAAGTTCAATTTCAGCCAGAGCTGGGGCTGGAAGAGTAGCACCCTCATGCTCGATGACGGCATGCTGAGCGATGAGGGTGAGACGATGCAGGTCGGTGTGCTGGATGTGCCGCCGGCTGATGAAGGCGCGGCAAAGGCGAGGGCGGAGAGGGGGGACGGGAGGTTGAGGTTTATGGTTGTTATTGGGAATATTTGATTTGGCGAGTTTTCTAGTCTTGGTTTTCGTGGAGCATTTCTTGCCTTCCTTTAGCGTTTGGGCAGCAACATCTCATCATTGGTTTCGGGGGTTTCTTCGTTGGGGCGTGAAGAGTTCGTCGCTTTTTTCTTTGCCTATTTCTGTTTCTTACCCTAACGATATCACGAACAACGAAGCGAAACGGCCAAAGAATAACAATCACTTGTTCCTGTCAGGAACGGCGAACCTTCCTCCTGGATTTCATTGCCTATCGGATATCTCACGCTGATGTTTGCTACCAAACATTCCTCGAAAGTGATGTTCCAAAAGAAATCCTGCTCGACCTCTTCCGGCATCTGGAAAGCGAGCATGGTCTGATGAAGCTCCTCAAACCATCTACAAAGGTGTCCAGATTCCAACGCAAATGTGCGTTTCACAGACACGATGAAGAGAATCCAGAGTGCTCTGAGTCTTGGTGAAGAAGCGATGGGGCAGCACGCTTCCAAGTCCCTGTAGTCTGCTCAAGCGCTGCTTTGTGCAGGTTGAAAGTGACCGAGGAGGAGTTTCGAGAGAGGCGGAGTGTGATTTTCTTCCTTTGGTGTTACGAACGGCTTTCGGATCAAATTGGCGCGGGTCCGTGCTAGTGAGTCTGCTAAACAGACATTTTAGCTTAAGCTCAGCATCAAGAATTGTCTTGTAGTTACTCAATGAACTACTTACTTTGCGGACGGGATAAAGTTGCCTCACTTGCGCCGTCGTCTCGGTGCTTCTGGCGCGACGAAGTGAAACTATGTCCCGTGAGATTACCGTGTCAGTACGGCAGGCCCGCTAATTAGTTTGAGAGAGATAGTTCTGGGTGCGCGTGTAAATCTACAAGTCTCTTGGTCACGGCTGTTGCACTAGGGTGCAGTTATCCTCAGCGAGATGTCATGTTACGGAGGTAGCTCCTCAAATGGTAACGCAATACAACAAGCACATGCAGCTCAAGCAGCAACAGGATTGGCGTCTTATGAGCCATTGCGACCAGTATTTAAAATCGCTGTTTCGCTTGCCAGGATTTATCTATCATGATAGTAGTACATGGGTATCAAAGGTAACATGCCTCACCAATGCTATTGCTCCAAGCCCAGTAATGCACGCCACAGTCCGCCTACAAATGCTCGTTCACTAAAGAGAAACCAAATTTCATCTCTTCTCAATGCCGCCACGGCCACGTCCGCCTCCTCTGCCGCCACGTCCGCCACGTCCGCCTCCGCCGCGGCCGCGTCCAGATGGTGCATCGCCGTTTGCGTGGTTGCCCGCAGTAGCAGGGTTACGGCCACCACGTCCACCGCCTGGTGCGCGTCCTCCTCCACCGCCGCGACCGCCGGTCCTCTCGACGTGGCCGACGTTGAGGCCGGGGACGCCACGGAGTCCCATCTTGCCAACGACCTGCTTGTCGAGAAGGGGAGGCTCGGGCATTCCCATTGACGCAGCGTAGTCGTTGGCGGCACCAACAAGGCCTTCGTTGTTGAGCTGTAGCTGCTTGGTAAAGGTCTTGTGGAAGCCGAGCCATGCTTGGTAGGCCTTTGTCCTTGTAGCCTCATCTACAGAGTCGAACGCAGAGACGACTGCACCCGCTGCTGAGTCTGCGATCGCGGTAATGTTGTGAGGGTAGGGGGTAATAGGTAGCTGCTTGTTGACCCTGAGGAAGAATGATTCGCGTTGGGTCAGGACAATGACAGCACGTCCCTCGTTTCCAGCTCTGGCGGTACGGCCAACACGGTGAACGTACTGCTCGCCGTTTGACGGGAGGCCAATCTGAACGACGAGAGTAACGTTAGGGAAGTCCATGCCACGGCCAATGACATCACTGGCAAACATGAGACCAGCGGATGCAGCCTTGAACTCGTTGGTAGTCCTTGTGCGAGCATTCTGTGACAGGCGCGATTGTAGCTGGAACACCGACATCTGATTGCCGAGAAGTCTCGAGAAGAGAGCATGCATGAGGGCGACACCATTGGCTGTGGTACCGAACACAATGGCCTTGAACTCAGTGGGAGATGTTTCGTACTCCTTCATGAGAATGGCATACAGTGTCGAGTATGTTTGGGCCACCGAGGGAATGACGACAGAGTGCTGTGTGACGAGCTCAATAGTGGGTGTCTCGTTGGGGTCGACAGTCGTGAGGTGAGTGTAGCCTGACTTTAGGACCTTGGAGAGAACGTCCTTGACCTGGGAGAAGGGTTCAGGTCAGCAAAATGTCTCAGATGTTAGGTTAGCTCGCGGTCTAGCTTCAATGTCCGCACTGGTCGCGCTGCCACTGAGAGACCAGTACGGAGTCTGAACCCGGACCGCGAGATTAATTGTATCCTTCGTCCACATACCTTTGGTGGCACAGTAGCCGAGAAGCACATGCCTTGCCAACCCTTGGACTTGGGCGGCAGCCGACGGAGGATATCGTTGATAGCAACGAGGAATCCGGTTTCGAGCATGGTGTCGGCTTCATCGAGAACAAGAGTCTGAAGATTTTGGAAACGCTCAGCAACATAATCGTCACTCAGGTAGTCGTTTAATCGGCCAGGAGTGGCAACGAGCACCTTAGGGTCGTTGTTGAGGAATTTACGCATCTCAGTGGTCTTGCTCGTGCCACCGTAAGCGGTGTGGCACTCAGGGCGCTGTTGCAATTGCGCAGTCAAAGAATCGCACTCCTTGGCAATCTGAAGAGCAAGCTCTCTGGTAGGAGATAGTATGAGTATAGCGACTTGGCCCTTGGGCAGGGAGGGCTGTGTCAGGAGCGAGTGGAGTGCAGGCAGAAGGAATGCAATCGTCTTGCCAGTTCCTGTCTTTGCCTGTGCGAGAACATCCGCTCTAAAACTGGGCATATCGTTGAGAGTCTTCTGTTGGACGGGAGACATGGTCCTACACGTGGTGGTCAGTTCGTACTTCCAAGGACCGACCCTAAAGCGAGGCCGAGTATTATTATTGTTGATCGGCTTACTCGTATCCCATCACCTCGAGACCTTTCAAAAGGCCGTCATGAAGACGGCCCTTCATGCTGCTGTAACGCATCGCAGGACCGGTGATATGAGCCATTTTTTGGAATTTGTTCAGAAAGGAGTTGTTGTTTTTATTGAGAGTTCTCGACAGAGAAAAAGTCCTAGACCCCTGGCCACTGGTGATGCAAACGTCCAAGGGTCTTGCCTTGACTGGGTCTTGATTTCGGCCGGGTCGGTGCGAGCCCTCCGCAGAACGGCCCGCAGAGCCTCAATCGAGAACATTGAATTGAAGAATATCGAAGAGAAAAAATGTTGGTGATGAGGACGTATCAATGGTATTCAATGTTACGCGATGAACATACTCGCATGGAGAGGCTGCTGAACGATCGAGAATCTGCACATGATGCGCTCCTTCCATATCTTAAGGCTTCTCGATGAACAAGCATGTATACATTCCAGTCACACTCCCTCAAGCACCCCAGACACGTGCACATGAACCCAATCGGATCTCCACCTCGCCCTGCCTCGACGTACGAACATCCTCCCACACGATCACCTTACGACTGTTGAGATCGTAGTAGCCGAAGCGATGTTTGACACGCAGCGCGACAGCATACACAAGGCCGTCAAATCATCGATGGAGCATCGAAAGGCCAACAAAGACAAGTATCCTTGCCACGAGGCAACTAGGAACACCCCAGATTCAATGAAGATATTTGCGCTTTGTGAGAGTACACCATGATTTTAAATGCCAACGAGAGCAAAGCGTGATTCGCCCGATCAAGAGTGCGATGGCACCATTCTTTCTCGCATGTGTTGGCTTTATTCAACAAATAGGGGGTTACGGAGTCGAGGTAGAAAGAAGAGGATCATGGACAAAACAATGGTGTACTTATATGTGTAATGTGACATGTAGTCGCATACATAAGGTATACACTTGATGCTATATTTTGTGCCAACGAGATCGGCCTTTTGCCATCTGGGGTAAGTAGGGTTGGGGCACTTTTTACGATCTCTTCGAGATACAGCGACGACATTGATTTGGGACTCAAATCCATTGTACATGGAATCTGCATAAGAGTTCAATATATACTGAGAGACTCAAAACATCATTAGAGTGCCGTTGTTGGGTCCCGATGCAATTCAATGATCTCGTTGCTCATGTCAATCGACGTTTCAAAGAGCGCGTTGCATCCATAGATGCAAACAAGGCTACCCTGCCTTCACTTGATGAATCATAAACATGAAGTATAATCCCATCGACCGGTACATGTTTTTACAGGACACGTATTGCACATTATAATGAGATATCAGATATGATGAGCGATAGCAGGTATTATCACAACACGAATGTTGATTTGACCATTCTTCAGCATCACGGCCGACGCAACCCAATTCATTCCATTTCCTGCTTGCAAATATTCCCACTCGGTCTCCACGTGTCTATCCTTGCAACTTCAGGCGCCCTGATGTGGTTCCTTGACCGCATTGAGTTGGGATCCATTTTCGGCATTGGGTTTGATTGCATATGAGCGCAAACTCATTGTGACCATATCGGTGGCGCGTGGTCCATAGCTGTCTGTGAGATATGGAAGCATTTGCACGTCTTCCCAGCTCAGCAACAGAACACTATCAATCGCATAAGCGACACAGCTGTCAGCAAGATACACAATATCGTAAACCGACTGCAGCCGCACCAGGATCGTGTTTGTTGAGATTACACGGCCCTGATATCGCTGCTGTACCTACTGCTTACAGCTCGCAGGATCCGGACAAGGACAAAACAATACGCCATGGGATTCACCGCTCGGCCAACAACCCTATACCAGCACGCACACCATACATACTAAAAATCACTATCGACCGCCAACCTGCGCACAGTCGCAGTTGACTCCACAAGATCCCTATCCCTCCACCCCTCCACCTCTTGGGACCGGCCGCTACCTCAGGTAAGACGCTAGACGTCGGGTTGGAAGAAGGCCGCTGGACGCTGAGAGGCGCTCAACCGCTCACTGAAGCATCAAGAGCGCGCGTCCAAGACTTGAAAGAGGCTCGGCGGGATGGCTTGGTTACCGGCTCCATTTAATTGGAGCCAGGAAATATCGGGCATTTCGTCAAAACGACGCCAGTGCGCTTTATGCGATTGCCCTGCGCGCACACGACGCGCGAAAAAGCATATCGGCAGGCTTGGCTTTCTGGCACGTCTCTTTGGCGTCGCGTGTTGAATCGTGGCAACGTTAGCCGGCGAGTACCCGCCATACGAGTAGGATAGCGTGTGGGAGAGGTTTTGGTTTGATGGGCAGTGGGGGGCCGGGGTCTGGAGAAAAGATGGGATTACGATGGGGTACGATGGCGTGAAAGACTGAGATAGACTAGGATGTGAGTGGTTAGCAAACTTGGAGGGTGTTGCAAAAGGGCCGATCACTTGCTAGATTGCGGCTTGGGGGAGACATTCGAGAAGGACGCTAGAAGGCGCCATGCATGGTCTCGAGCAAGCGACGGCATCGGCGCCCAGGAATCTGCTCGCTCTGCAGCACCAAGTCGCTACGGCGGTGCCAGTGAGACAGCTCTCAGCATCTGGGACGTGTAGTGCGCCGGCACGTGAGCTTGAATTTGTCTCTGCAGATCGCTGTGGAGTGGTAGGGCGACGCCTTGAGTAGGTGGCGTTGCATGTTGTATGGCCAACCTGTGACGACTACATACATACTTTTATACTGTACATGACTACATGTGCTGTCGCACGTGGTCACGAGATGATAGGACGATCAGAGGGGTTCGCTGCAGAATACTGGGGGCCCTCACCCATGGGGAGACGGCGATTGTCTGGAGTCTCCGCGGTTCCACTGCTTGATGATGGGGTGAGCATGGACGTCCCCATGCGTCTGTCCTGACGTGTTCACGATGCAGTCAGTGCGGCACACTCCAGCCTGCATACCGTTCGGTGGGTGGTATGTGCAGGGAGTTGAGATAGCCTGGCCGGTTGTGAGTGGAGCATCATCACATTTGTTCCCCGTGGGCATCTCCTCATCATGTCAGTGCAAGCGCATGTTCTCCATGGGCATAACAGTGGGAACGGCACAAGACCAGGTGTGGCACTTTTTGGGGCCGAACGGCGCTGCTGCGCAATGTCTCACTGGCCAGACTATGTCCGTGCGTCGAGTCTTGGCCAGACTTCACATACATACGGGCCGATTACGCTGGCGCGACTTCGGCTTTGAGTTCTGGGAATACCAGGGAGCTAGCGCTAGCGCTCGACCTTGTTCAATATGGTGCCAACTCTGTTACGGCGAGCTCCAGGCCTGTGAGCCTGGATGGTGCTAGACAACCTCACTTGCCGCAAAGAGTGGTCGCCCTCCCATAGAGCATTGTGGCTCCCTGGGACTATAAGATCAGCTGGCTCATCCCTCCTGTATCACCGAAGTATCTCTCCAACACAGTCAATCAACAGCAATACCATCCACACCTATCTCAAGCAGTCAATCGTTCGCCACTGAGACCGTCGATCGTTGATCATCACTCCAATCGCTTTGCTATAAGAATCCATTGACCCATCGATCAAACAACAACCAACCAACACTCCCCACAACAACCAACTACCTCATCCGACAAAATGGGTGGCGGTGGAGTTCCTATGAACGTTGCCCCCGTTGAGGGTGGCTTCCTCACTGGCAAGAGGCTCATCTTCCCTCTCTGCCTTGTCACTTCTCTCTTCTTCCTCTGGGGTTTCTCTTACGGTCTTCTCGATGTCTTGAACAAGCACTTCCAGAATGTCCTCGGAATCACAAAGCTCGAATCTACCGGTCTCCAGGTCATGTACTTCGGTGGTGGTTACCTCATCTTCTCTCCCATCGCCGCTGAGGTCCTCAAGCGCAAGGGTTACAAGATCACCATCATCATGGGTCTTTCTCTCTACTCTCTTGGTGCCGTCTTCTTCTGGCCTGCTGCCCACTTCGCTAGCGCCGACAACGCAGCCGCTTCTTTCGGTGGTTTCCTCGCCTGCACTTTGGTCATTGCCTGTGGTCTTGCTACCCTTGAGACCTCCGCCAACTCTTACGCCGTTGTCATCGGAGACCCAGCTTGGGCCTCTACTCGTCTGCAGTTCTGCCAGTCCTGGAACGGCATTGCCTCATTCGTTGGACCTCTTATTGCCAGCAAGTACTTCTTCTCTGGCGCGCACGCCGACTCTCTCGAGACTGTTCAGTATGTCTACCTGGCTGTCGCTCTCTTGGGCCTCGCTGTCGGTATCATGTTCTTCTTCGCCAAGCTGCCTGAGGTCGCTGAGGCCGCTACCCAGAGGAGAGGCTCTGTTGTCGATGACGCTACCCTCGAGCTTGCCACTGATGCCAACGGAAACGTTATCGGCGCCGGTTCCATCTGGAAGCAGTACAACCTTTTCTTCGGCTTCGCCGCTCAGTTCTGCTACGTCGGTGCTCAGGTCGCCTGTGCTGCTTTGTTCGTTAACTACGCGCACGAGAATGGTGGTGTCAGCGACTCTGAGGGCTCTCAGATGTTGTCCTACGCCTTGATCACCTTCACCGTCGGTCGTTTCGTCGCCACTGGACTTTCTTCGATCTTCGAGTCCAACTTCCTCCTCGTTGTCTACGCCTGTCTCGCCATTGCTTGCACTGCCGCCGTCTGCTCTCTCCACGGTGTTGCTGGTGTCGGTGTCCTCATCGTTGTATTCTTCTTCATGGGTAAGTTTTCACATACAACTCATTTCAACACTAGCCCTAAAATCGAAACCCTAAAATCTTAAGAACCACAGCTAACAATCATCCAGCTCCCATGTACCCGACTCTCTTCACTCTTGGAACTGCCAACCTTGGACCTCACACTCGTCGCGGTGCCGGTATCATGGTCATGGGTAAGCAAATTTGGAAAAACCCCTCTTCTGATCATAAGTATACTAACATCACTTCCAGGTGTCTCCGGAGGCGCTGTCTTCCCCCCAATCCAGGCTGCCATCGCTGATGCTGCCAACACCCGCATCTCCTACGTTGTTCCCCTCGTCGGCTTCGTCTTCGTCCTTGGCTACACCACCTTCCACTGGGTCCGCCACGGCTTCCCCATCCTCCGCATCAAGAGCGACGCCATCATCGCCACCTCGATGGAGGGCGGTGCTGTCGGCGGTGTCATTTCGACTGTCCACTACGACGAGAAGAGACTCTCCGTCTCCGCCGTCGAGAACATCCGCAGGAGCTCCGTCGGCGCCGTCAGCGTCAAGGGCGCCACTGGCGGTGTCAACTTCAGGTAGAAGGTCACAACAGTACTGTGCCTTGATATGGATATGGGAGCTGGCTGGCGAGCATTTGCATAGAGCGATGGGCCGCTTAGGGAGTTTATGATCTTTTCTTTTGGCCTATGATATCTTGGGCATTTACGACTGTCGATTTACGATACGATGAGATACTTGTACATACGCAACTCACGCTTTTTCACACAACACTACTCATATACATCCTCCCCTCCAGCGTGATGATCATTTTTGGAATGAAATCTAACACAAGGGTTTCCACTCGAACTACATGCTTCTTGGTGAAGTTTCAGCCATGCTGAAGCCTGCGAATTGCATTCAACATACACCAGAACATCATCGATAGTCGTTAGCGGCATCTAACAGCAAAAGTAAGCGCAAGTAAGGTCTTCGAATAAATTCCTGGGGGAGAGATAAGCGTTTAGAATATTGGCCTCACTCACTCGCGCTTAGTCTCTTGCCACCTGGGCTGCACGTGCACACTCACACCCTGCTGAAGTGAGGCACTCTACTCGCGTCCCTCAATAGTGTCCAGCTTCACAGGGTGAACGTGCTCGCATGAAGTGCTCATTCAAAGAGTGAAAATCTGCACATAATGTGCTTCTTCAACGTTGGAGTCTCTTCACATCAATGCGGTTCAATGAATAAGCATGTGCACAGTAAAGTCACACTCTCAAGCACACAAGGCATGTGAGAGCCACCACTCGACGTCTACATAAACCCAGGCGTTTCCTAACTCTCAGCTTGCCTCTACTCCCAACTATTCTTTGACGGTACTTTGCGTCACGATGTAGCAGCCGAGGTACTTACACGAATGTCTGAAACCAAGCGAGTAGCTGTCGAAATGTTCGCCGCCTTGGAGGCCAAGGCCAAGGTGAAAGATGCCACGAAGTCTGCAGTGGGGCACCCGATTGACAACAAGAACAAATGCGCCGACTACCTCAAGCACGGCGAGGGCTGTCCCAGATGCACCGCAGGTCAGTGAAAGAAGTCCGAGTCCCATGGCCCGATGCCCAACCAGCGATCATGGCGAAGAACATCGAAGGGAAGGAACGGTGGTATCGAGGACAGCTCAGCGGCTATTGTGGAAGTGAAGTTCGCATTGAATCGAGCACAGAATGAGAGTCGGCAGGGTTTCGAACAACAGCAAGTCTAACACTACCGTTCTGAGCATCTCACTGAAGAGTATAGGCAGGCAGAAATGTAATAGAAACAGATGTGCTCAACGACCAGTATAATGGACGAAAAAGAAAAACCAAAAGTACAAGACTACGTGCGTCTAGGGTTATCTACACCTCTTTAAAATAACGCCAGGACATAGCGATTTTGCTCGGCTTTACATCCATCAAAAGACGTCCCAGCCTCCCGGTCGACCAAGAACTTCCAACGGTAAGAGAAATAAAATAGAAAAAGCATAAGCGTAATTTCGTGAAGAGTAGGAGCATTAATCGCGCTCTACTTTTGAAGGTCCGCTCCGCTGGCGGTGTTGCGGCGCATGCTCTGCAGTACCTGCGCGACTTCCTGCTCGGCGAGATCGTAGCTTGAGCCGGAAGTTCCTGGGTATACGTGGAACGTGCCTGGGAAGAGATCGCCGATGGATGGCATATTTGGACCCAGACGGTCGACTGCGGTGGAGCAGGACATCATGCCGGGTATTGGTGCCAGCGAGTCGGTGCGCTGGTCGATGGCGCCGTTGTTGGAGGTGGTCTGGGTAGGTCGCTGGCTGAACTCGGCCTGGTCTGCAATGGCTTTGCAACGGGCAGCACGTGCAGGATCGGCGATACAGGCTTCGCAACCTCCAGGCTGGATTACAGGCTGAGGCTGAGTTTGGGGCTGGGGCTGGGCTTGAGGCGGAGCGTTCTGACTCTGCATGCAAGCGCAGTTACCCTCGTCAGTGCAGAAGCCGCATTGATCATTCTCTCTGTCGACATCCATGCTATTGGAGAGCCATTGGGAGTCATTGTCGTTGTTCTGAGTTCCGTTGTTCTGAGCTGCGTTATTCTGAACTGCGTTGTTCTGAGCTGCGTTGTTGGTCCTACGGCTGTTCCAAGTGCTGGTCATGTCGGTCTCGTACTCGGCCCAGTTGTTGTTGTTATTATTATTGTTGTTGTCCACAGCGGAAGTGGCAACGGCACCACTGGAAGCACGGGCATGTTCAGCGACGGGACCATTCCAGTTAGCCATCATGGGAGGCAAAGCCGTGCTTGTGCCAATGTTCTGCAATGTGGCATGAGGGAAACCCAAACTCCTCACAACCCCGTTTGAGTGAGAGGCCATCTGAAGCTTGCGTTCAGCGTCATCAGCTCGCTTCTTGGCAGCCTCAAGATCAGCCTTAAGCTTCTCATTCTCCAGGGTGAGTTGGGTAGAGCGATTCCTCTGATCCTCAAGCGCGTTGCTGAGCTTTCTGTGCACTTGCTCGGCTTGCTCGCGGATAGCCTGGTTGTCCTTTTGCAGATCGGAGACCTTCTGCGCACGCTTGTCGCGAAAGCTTCGCTGAGCCATACGATTCTGGAGTCTGCGACGGTCCTGCGCATCTTCCTGCGGTAGCGGCTTGCGACCAGGCTTCGGCCGGGGAGGCATTTGTGTCTGCCTGCTACATGGTCCTAGATTGGCAGTGGGCGCGAGAGCAGGCGGCTGAGACGAGCGGGGCTGGGGAGCAGTTATAGCCACGTTCTCGGACGATGAGGTGCTGTCATGTCTGGAACTGTCCTCGGACACGCTGTGCGTCTGGCCCGGCTGGCCGAAGCCGGTAGTAGTCGGGTGTTGCTGCAGGGTGGTGTCCTGCGAGTAGCGAAAATTGCCGTCGTGGGTGGCAGTCAGCGGGACTAGAGATTTGGCGTCAGCGTGCGAGGCTCGTGCGATGGTCACGGTGGCAGTGGCAGTCGCCATCGTCGCGCAGGTCGGAAGCGGGATGGGAGATATGAGAGGGTGATTGAGGTTCGTGCAAGATGATCAGATTAGATTTGCAGCGAGGGATCAGAGTGGTGCGGCGGAGGAAGAGATGCAGCATGCACGTGCCCGCCGCTCGGCCGATGTCGGGTGCAGGGATTTGGTCTGCCTTGGCACGTCGTACGAGTGGGGTCGGCGGGTGGTGTCGACTTGCTGCTTTCGGTCCTGTTTCCCTTCTGGTCTTGATGCGACATGCTGGCTGCTGTGTGTATTGTGGTTGTTGACAGGTTGTGTTGTGTGTGTGTGGAAGAGACAGGTGAATATTAAACTTACTAGGAGGATTGGTCGCCTCGCTCGCCGGTCTCTGGAGCTGACGAATGCGCTCATGTACGTTTTCAAACGTCGTCATGTCCGGATATGTAATGGCAGGCTGATAAGCAGGGAAGGCTGAGGGATCTAATGTATACTGAGGACCAGGCGTCATTCTCTCCAGACCACCAGACATGCTGCCCATCGGATACTGACCACCGGGCGTGCTGTCCATCGAAGAAGAGTGCCCATTCTGCAGGCCACCCATCAATGGTAACCCGTGTATGCTATATTGCGACATGTCTTCCATTGACGGGAAATCATGCTGTGGCTCAACAGTGAACGGAGACATGGGCTGTTCCTGGCCATTCTGCACCGCTGGAAAAGATGTCAATCATTGGAGTCGGCCACCGCGCGCTCGCGATCTTCTACTAACCTGGACTGTCGTTATTCAACGTCGGTGTCGTAGCAAAGGACGACTGATTCACAAATCCCTGGTTTGAGAAATTGCCCCATTCGAAGTCGAGCCCCGTCGGGGCCGTCATGCCCAGCGGCTGCTGCATCATTGTCGTTACCTCGGGAGCATTCTCTGGCGTCTGGAAGTTCTGGTTGCCGATGTGGTTGAATGGAATACTGGCCCGTGAAGAAGCAATGGATGTTCTGATCGCTTCATCATTTTGCGCCGCCTGTTCACGGTCATGCTGTTCCTTCTCCTCGCCCAGCTGTCTGGGTAGCATTCTCTTCTTGGGGCCCATGGTGAGGATCTGGTGTAAGACTGAGTAATATGTGAAGATGGGAGGAGAGTTGGAATTATGGGTAAGATGACCGGAGGTAATAAGACGACTGGAGGTAAGACGAGGTAAGAAGAAGCAAGAAGTATCGCGAGGGTTTATAACTCAGCAGAAAGTGCGTGGACAGACACATGAAGGCCATTAAATCAGCATTTCGTCTTCACGTGCGGCGCAGTGCGGTTGCTGATTTTTGGTACAGTGGGAAGGCAATTGCTATCGTCTCGTGGGGCGAAGCCAGAAGCAGCAACCATCCAGTCGACGTCACGGTATAGCCGTTATCCTTCAAACGAGAGCTTATTTTGAGGGGCTAATTGACCAGTGACAGCCTCCAAGTATCAAATCTATCCCTCCTTGCGATCAATTCACCAATTTTCTTGCCCCACCGAGCAATGGCGAGCGCTGTCGCATTGGATCGCTTGAAGACGGCGCATCGAGATGCAATTCATAGCAGTATGTACTAAACCGCATTTCGCCTCAAGCTCACATATAAACTCCTGTCAAAGCTCCTCACAGTTCTGCGACATTGACTTCACGTGAAAAGCACGTATCCACAGCTCTACAGTTCGAGCCTTCTGTCGCTCTCACGGTACTCCACCAGAGCAAAATGATGACCACCGGCTGTAACATCATTGATATAGCGATGCGCCATTCTCACACAGGAAAGATTCCGCGCGCATCGTGAAGGTCGGCGTACTTCTCCTTTAGCAATCGCTAGTACACATTCGTCCGTGTCTACCAGATATTTCGATATTAAACCGCTCCAACACCTTTCGTCAAGCTATCAAGCTGTATCCTGGTAGCACACCATCATCGCGAAGTTTGGGACTGTTCGTCTCATCTGATCACTAGTACATGTTCGTCCGATCTACAACAACATCAGCCCCTCCTCCATCTATTTTCGACCGCACTTCCGTCCACATCCACCATTACCCACCACAATCCCCATCCCCAACCAAACCCAATCGCCTAAAACCTCATTTAAGCGCTCCGCGCATCCTTCTCCGCCAATATCCCAACATCCTGCCCCTCACCATACATCAGATACTGCGCGCCAAGGTAGAAGTCGCAGCAAGCCTGGAACAAGCCGCACAGCTTGAAAGCCCACGGCACGCCGCCCTCACTCAGGAAGAAGTACGTCATCTTGAACACGTCGCCCACGATCCAATTGACCAGCACGCTGAGCCGGAAGCCTTTGCAGCTGCGCGTGCGGGAGTTTTCGAAGATCTGCGGCAGCGGCAGCACGGCTTCGACGCTGAGCGCGATGTAGCCTTGGATGGCTGTGTAGGAGGCGCTGCTTGAACCAATGAGGAGCTGTGCTGCGGCGAGCGTCGCGGTGAAGTAGACTAGTGTTTGCCAGTATGGGCGGCGGGAGCGCCATTGCCAGAAGCTGTAGGGTCGTGTGCTTGCTGCGTCTGACTCGCTGGATCCGGCGAAGGGCTTGCTGAGGCTATGCTGAGCGCCTACAGGCGGGCGGTAGAGCAGCGCGACGTGTAGTAGCAGCAGTTGTACGAAGACCATAATGCCGGACTGGATGAGTAGTGGCGTGTCATAACGCGCGCCGAACCAGTAGAATAGCCTAGCACATGTAAGCATAGTGAAACATGCCACATGCAAAATCATAACAACATACTTGAGAATACTCGCCACCAGCATAATCAGCGGGATATCCAGCGAAAAGCCCGCGCTGGACCTCTTCTTGCTCATCGACCAAATCTGATCCGCATACGACGTGACGGGCGAAGTGATGATAAACAAAGGCGCCACATGCGTGACGGCCCATTTGACGAGAGTCATCGTCCTGCAGTCCCACAAACAAACAACCCGTCAGCGCTCACACGTTCTCTAGTGTGTATTCGAAAGGGAAGACGTGCGCTTCAACATTCTCCTTGCTCAGCGAGACATGGCTCCAAGCGGGCAGGTGCTCGAGATACGAGTGCTCGGCTGCTGGCATTGTCTGGTCCTAATATGGATGACCTTATAGCGACCGGGTATGTGGCAAGGGCGTAGGAGCGACTTACCTAAAATCTCTGGGCGCTGGAAGCAGGGGGTCTTGGGCGTTTTCTTAGGCGGAAGCCCGCGGAGGAATGAGGTGGCTTTTGGAAAGTTGTCTTTCTCACTGCTGCATGCTGGAGTGGTATTTTCGAGCGGATTAAACACTTCTTCAGCGCGAGTTTCTCTAGAAAGGGCAACACAACAATTCGTCTCAGAATAGGAGAGGTCCCGCAAAAACAACAAGCCCTGCCGTGGCTGGGTAAGACAGGATCGTCGACTAGGATCGCGGGCCGTTGCATGAGCGTTGTCGCTTGTGGCGTAGGGCTTATCTGCACCATTGCCTATAGCGACGACACTTCTTTGTTGGAGTTTTGAGAAATGATCAATGTATTGATTTGAATCACCGGCGACTTCACTTCAGGCCTCAGTCTGTTCTATCTCTCAGTTCTTGCGTTTCAATTTTTTTTTATGAATTAACGTGCAGCAGCAAACACCCTCCAACATCCTTATCTAGCCAAACAACATAAACCCACATGGCAGCTTCCCACCAAAGCGACCAGTCAATCCGACAACTCCTCCAATCCCAGCACACCACCAGAATGTCGTCCCAACCCGACGGCCGCACTGCCTTCTTCTACGGCACCCTCATGGCCCCGGAAGTCCTCCACCGCGTCTGCCACGGCTCCTCCTCACCCACCAACCCCATCTTCGCCACCCACAACCTCAGAACATACCCAGCGATCCTCCCAAACTATCGACGCCACCGCGTCAAAAGCGCCGACTACCCAGCCATACTGCCACACGCCACCAGCAGCGTCCGCGGGACCTACGTCACCGGGCTCACAGACTCGGACATCTGGCGTCTGGACATCTTCGAAGGCTCGGAGTACGAGCGCGTGAAAGTGGTGTGTACGCTTCTGGAGGATCAGCCGCCGAAAGTTTACAGCGGTATGCGAAATTCTGGCAATGAGGTAGCGCACCATGGCTCTACGTTTAATGCCGAAGGGCAGGAGGTGGTTGAGGCGGAGACGTACGTGTGGATTGCAGGCGAGGCGAGATTGGAGGAGCGCGAGTGGGATTTCGCAGAGTTTCAAAGGGAGAAGATGAGGTTTTGGGTTGGGGAGGAGGGCGCGGAGGAGTATGCTGGTGAGTTGCCGTCGTGATTGTTACCTGGTGGATTTGTGAATGATCTAACGGTTCTTGCAGAAGTCGACGAGGCGGTCGCAGAAGCGAAGCAAGACGGCACTGGCGGTCGGGGTGCAAACGGGTCCATTTCTAGTGCTTTGGCGGAAGAGCACAAGAAGGATGAGGTGATGAAGAGTGCTGTGTAGGTCACAGGGTAGGTTTCGTTCTGCATGCTCAACCTCGAGCCCTCGAGATGCGTGGCACACACTCTGGATTCTGTTATAACCGTACCATTGTGCATAGACATTGATAGAACGGTCTCTTTCGAGATATCAATAGAACGACACGAGTATCTCAATACTGGTTGTGCTGCTATCGTAAGACTTACGAAAGAGTGTTAGCATATTCCATTGAGATCACTACTGAAGCCACTGTGGTACGTTATTCTTCCATGATCGTCTATCTCATTATGTACTGGATGTCGGCTATCCATGTTGGTTCGCACCATGCCATCCCAATCAATCGTCAGTGAGATCCAGCACCTCGCTCGACCTCGGCGGCAAGCGACTCTGCCCCGGCGCAGCAGCCCTGACCAGTAACTCTCTTTCCATAGCCGTATCTGTGTACAACCTGTACAGAGGAGTCCCACCCTCAACAACAGGATCGTCACCATTCTACGATTCCTTCTTGGCCGACGTAGACTCCTGACTCAAGACGTTCGCGAGCCCGTCCACCTCGGGAGAGGTGACCTTGTGTCCGTTGCGTCGCTGCGCAAAATCGCGCATCTTCTTCTCCTCTTTGGCACCCGTGGTACCATCGAGCCCGTCGAGCATCTCACCGTCATCGCCATCTTCGGCACTCAGTCCCGCGAGGCTCGCGTTCTGCTTTGGGGCAGAATTACGTGCATTGATCGCCGAGAAATCTTTTGAAGCACTGGAAACCAAAGGCACAGGAGGCCCTTCATCGAGAGCGTCATCGTCGCTTACGTCGCTGGAGTTTCTGGTTCCGCGAATAGAGCTCTCCATGGCATTGACTGTCGGATCGGGCCTAGACTCGTGCGAGTCGCCCTGCGTGCCCAAAGCATGTTGGAGATGCCCAAGCTCCTCGGATGGGTTCCGAGAAGCTGTAGGCAGCGTCTCGTGGGGCGAAGGGGCTTTGGTCACCGGCTTCGTGGAAGGTCGAGGCGGAGCTGGAAAAGAGGATGGGTGCTTTGAAGCAGCAGGCGCAGCCGAAGGCTCTGCTGTGACAGCTGTAGCGGCAACCTTGTTCAACTTCTCCTCTCTTTTGGCTTTCTTCAAAGCAATCCTTGCCTGATCTTGCTCTTCATGCAATCTCAGCAAATCGTCTCTTAGCTCGGCACGCTTTTCCGATGGATCGAACGATGCAAAGTCGCTCTCTTGGTCCAGTTGGCGAGTGAGAACCTTGTTCACGAAACCCTCAGGATCCTTGGCGAATTCTGCCACATACCCCACAAGGTATAGACCACAGTCGCAATAGTTGGACTGGACAGGTATGCCAGTTGCAGTCATGCCTTGAATGCCGGCTGCCGATGCGTCCATTCCGCGCTTGTCCAGGGCCTCGGCCTCTACGTATTTCTTCAAAGTCGAGACTTGGCCTGGGTGACCAACCGCGAACGAGTCGAGGGTAATGATGGTCGGCTTATCCGTGGGGTATTTTCGCAACGATGGTGCAGCCCGCTTCTTCGACTTCTTGCTGGATTGCTTGCCGGTTTTCGTCACAAGATTGTTATTCTCGTCAAATTCGAAGATGCCGTCCTCAGTGGCCTTCCCCTTTTCAGATTCGTCCAACGAAAGTTCTCGCATCGCTTGCTCGTCGGGCTTCTCGGGGTCTTGGGAGTCTGGTACTTCTTCATCGGGGTCCCGTATCGGCGATGGCTGAACAGAAGATCTCTGGGAGGTTGCGGGAGTCTCACCGACATCGGCAGCATCATCGCCCAGTAACGCCGTTTTGCGCGTAAGATTGGGCAGATTGCAGATGATCGCAACAAACCAGTGGAGATTCTCATTGATAGGAACGACGATGTACGGAGTGGCCAGCAGATCTTTCTGCTTAGTCCATTTCTTGACGGCATCGTAGTTGAAAGCCTTGCGGCCGTTCTTGGACGTTAAGGACGTGAAAAAGTACGAGTTGAAGAAGTGAACTTTGGTCTTGTGCTCAGGCGCCATGCTTTCTTCGATGCGACGCAGTGCGTAGCCTACGAGGTTGTCGTTCAAGAACTCGCCCTCATCCAGCCTTTCAATATCCTGGAAATCCACAGCAATTCTACGAGCACCTGTTGTTGGGAACATCACCGGTTGATGCCAGGGTTCCAGTTCATGGGTTTCTGTCCAGCGAGGTGGAGCGGGAGGAGGCGTAGGCGTTTTCTCAACGACTGGTTTCGATCGACGAGTCGACTTGCGCGGAACGTGGTTGCTGTCCACAGTGAAGTAAGGTGATGGCAGTAGCTGACTCGAGCCTTGTTCGACGTTGTCTTGCATTCTTGAGCGCGCAGAAGGTTGCCGCTTTTTTCCTTCGTCAGACCACTCGTATGTAATCTCGTCATCGGCTGCTGACTGCCTCTTGACCCGACGGGCGAGGTCATGTTGCGACTGCACATTATCGGCCATGCGCTTCGTTCTGGCTCGCGATGCGTACTTTTCCGCGTCCACTTGCACGTCCACTGCGAGGCGTTGGAGCATTTTCTCCATGCGCTCGCTGTTCTCAACTTTTGTATTCAAGGTATCGCCCGATGCGACGCCCAGCCAGTCCCAGCATGCTTTCATTCCTGGTTTATCCACGAACGACATCAAGACAACTCCATTGCTTCGATTCTCACTTGCGGAACCCTTGAGTACGACTTCAGTGGACTCTTTGTCCGAGTGCCATATTGTCGATTCCGGCTTGCCGATAGTCATGTATTCCTTTGTACCAGGAATCTGATATGGCTCACCATTTCGTTCTACAACGAATGCCGCATTCTCAGTTTGCCAGTGAAGATCAATGTATTGCTCCCCGACCCTCGTCTCGAGCACGCACCCTCTGCTTAGAATCTGCTCCAGCGATATGCGTGGGTTGGCGTCTTCTTCTGCGATACTCTGAGGTATGCGTGCAGGCTGCGTGGTCCGAGCAGGGTTCTGTGCCCTTGTTGTAAACTGTGCTGGCGGAAGATCAGAGGGTGACTGTCGACGACCAGGCGATACGGCGACCGTTCGGGATGGGGCTTGGTGCAATTGTCTTCTGTGGATGATGGTGTTGCCACCCTGCAACTGGTCAGGGCTATCCTGAACCGTGTTGGGCTTGCCCCTATTTGATGCGACTTGCATGTTGCTAACGACCGAATGGCGTCGCGGTTGCTGCTGCTGTGGTGTGGCGTCTGTGTCGCGTTTGAACTGTCCCCGCAGTGACTGTTCACGTTCTGCAGGATCGGGCGCTCGGGTCGCATGCTGTGTTTCTTGCTCTGTCGAGGTGTTGCCGCTCTGCTTTTGTCTCGAGAGAATATCCCTTATGGACTTGCCAGAAGAAAGAAGGCTGATGCTCTTGTTCATCTTATCAACACTGTGATTGTCTTTTCGTTGTTGTAACCATTCGGCGTCGTAATCGTTGAGTCCTTCGTCAAGACGAATTTCGGGACGATGCTGTGTGTTGTTCTTCCCGACGCCCAATTTTGAGGATGGCTTCATCAAATGGGGAAGATTAGGAGTATTTAGGTCATCGAAGTTGCCAGGCGGAGCTTGAGTGCTGGACTTTGAATGGGAAGGAGGGTGAGCTCCACTCGGCGCAACTGACGATTCGCTCGGAGACTGGTGTCCGTTCCGCCGCCTTGGCTTGTAAGCCCTGTAATCCAAGTGTCTGTCGAGAGTGTTTTGTTCTGGTGCTCCGAAGTATTTCTTTGGAAGCTGCGATTGAGACTGAGACTGCGAATCAATCTCAATCGGGGCGTTGGTGCTGTTGCTAGAGACGGGTCGACCGTTCACTGCGTGCACTCCATTAACCTCGCGAACATCGTCGTCGTCGTCGCTCAGTTCCACGGGATCCTTCTGATTTGAGATTTTCGGTGCGCCGTTGGTCTTGCGGCGTTTTGAGGGAGAAGAGCTGAAGCCGTCGCCGATGCCATCATCCACGGCGGTTGCTCGCGCCATATTTCTTGTTGATTTTGGCGGAACAGCCGGTTTAGTAGTCGCAGATTTGTACACCGGGTACGATTTGCTCACTCGGCCCATCTGTGCCGCATTTATGTTGTTCTGTGTCCTATGGCCCAAGCCAGCACCGGGTTTCGAGCGCACAGGGTTGGTCTGCGACTTCTTCGCCTCCGCAGAAGTTTCGCTATTCATCCTGTCATTCGTCCCTGGGACGCCGATCGGTTTCGCATCCTTGGGCATCCTGTCATTGTAGTGTCCCGCCAACCTTCCTTCGTCCGGGTTATACATCCTCTGTTTCTTGTTGCCGGGCGACTTCTGCTCACTCGAGTCCCTCACTCTCTTTCCCGACCCAGCGCTAGTGCGTCCCGCCGCCGCCGCACCGTTCATGCCTTCACTCTGATCCTCCGCATGTGAAAGTGCCGAATTGTTCTCGGGTCCGCTAAGAAACGATCGCAGTGTGTTACCCATGCTTTGGACCCATTCTTTCCCAGGTAAAGGCGGCATTGATTCGTCGCTGGAGGGTTTTACTGGCTGGTTCACTCCAGTCCAGCCCAGAAATCCAGGCCTCAAGGTCTCAAGGTCCACACCTCAGTACTCCCAAAGTAATGTCGTGGTATCGCATTCGCCGGCCCGGGCCTTTCGTCATGACTTTGCTGCGGTTCCAGTCCAGTCGCTTGGTAAAGAACTATGTTTTCTTTTCTGCGTGAGAGAGTGAAAGCGTGTGAATCGTTGTGCGCAAAGCAGGTGAGTGTGTGAGCGCACGGAGCGTGTGGTGGTGGTGTGCTCACTGGCAGACAAAGCAATCCGATACCTTTTGAGTTGAACGCGCGAGCAAGCAAGTGCTGAGCTTCAAATCCGAGCGGGCTTCGCCAGCGCAGAAAGCCGGCCTGAGACCTTGAGCGCCCCGCCAAAGGGACCAAGAACGGCCTGCGTTACTGTGACGTGTGTGGTAAATATTACTTTTGCTAGCCCGTGACGATGAGGTGAGACATGTATGTATATCACTTGTACGTACGGTAAAACATATGGTACACATAAGACGGGAGAGCAAGTGGCGATCACATGCTTGAAGCAAAGGACATCAGATCAAATCGCGTAGACCACGATCCGACCATCAATAAATTTCGTTGCCACTAGACGCTGGCAAGTGGTATGGTATACAGAGAGCAACTACTTAAACGATCGCTTGCCCGCCCAAACATCAATGTCAATAACGGTATGCCCATCCCAAAGCAATAACCCAAAGCGCCGGCCAGCGGGTAAAGTGAAGGACGAAACTCGCTATCAGAACTTGCGAGGTCATGCGTCAAGCGTAAGCATCGCTTCAATCCTGCGACGTCTGCCCAGTGTCTCGAGGGCAGGCGTGGATGCCATGTTGCCTATGACCAAAGGACTTGTCGGCATCAAAGCGGAGAAAACTGCCCTTTTGGCCTTCGTAAGCAGATTCTACTTTTGCTCCATGGGGTCCAGTGGCCAGCTGCCAGGCATAGGCCGAGAACGACAAGAGTCAGCACGCTATGCCTTGCTCTCTTCCTCGGGTGCCTGCTTCGCAGCCATAGTGTTTCTGCGTGAAGCGCCCTGGTTCTTCTCCTGTCTCGCCTGATCCACGGCGTGGCGTTGCGTGATGGAGTCGTCATGGCTCTTCCACTGAAGAACGGTGTCGGCCGGCAGATCCAAGACACGCTTGAGCGTCTCACGAATCTTAACATTGCGGCCACCATCGTTCTTGGTCCAGATCGAAAATACATCCTCTCCAGACCGGACGCTCACAACCGCACCGCAGACTTCCTCGCCCGCTTCCGCGAATTGGTCGCCAATCAGCGCAAGCAGCAAGTCCTCCCAATACCTGTCCGCGATGCCCTTCTTCAAGCGCATGATCCACTTGCCACCGCGCTTGTTCTCCTCATCCTCCCACACAGGCCTTATTCCCTCCTTGAAGAAGTGGTAGTCGCTCACTGCGGGGAGCGCGCTGGGTCGCTTCAGGTGGACGTACACCTTCCAGAAGTCTTGCGCAGTACTTATCTTACACATAGGCTTCATAGACTTTTCGTAATCTGAGTTCTTGTTGGTGGGAGGGCGGTAGTGGATGATCCACGCATTTCTGAGGGGCCATGGCTGCTGGAAATCCTTGTCTGGCAGGTTTTGCACAGGCGTCTGCACACCCGACTGTTGTCTCCGGACGGGCGGCTTTTTACTGCCGTCCCTCTCGGGCTCCTTGTCTGGTGTTTGCGCCTCTTTTCTGTCGCCGGTGATCTTGCTGAAATCGAAGGCCGTTCCTGGCGTCTTCGGAGTCTTAGTTGCAGAAGCAGCGCCAAAGGAAGCAAAGGCCCCGTTTCCGAGAGCGAACGCTGAGGAGCCGGTGGACGTGGTAGGGGAAGAGACGGACGAGGTCGAGATGTGTCCGATGGGGTAGCTAGCTTTGTTGGTGCTGGAGGTGTTGCTGCCGAAGCGCTTGGAGGAGTTTGCGTCGGCGCTGTCTCTGCTGGTCGATTGGTCTCCCTTGTTTGTGGTCAGGCTGAGCTTGCTGTTACTGCAGGTGCAAATGCGGTTAGTGATCACATGCTCATGCTCTCGAATTTGGGCTGTGCAGGACGGGCGGCAACAGGGACTTACTTTGAGCGACGAGTCCACAGGCTAGAGGGGCTGTTGTCGTCTTTCTGAGCCATTGGCCTGAGGTGGCGGCGAGGTATGTGAGGATGTGAATGTGCACGAGCGCAGAAGGTGGGTGCTAAGCGAGCGAGGAGAGTCGGCTGGAGGCGTAGAGACTTCCGATTGAACTATTTCGATTGGAGATGCGCGTGGTAGAATGGAGGTGGCGATGGGGCGATGTTGATACGATTATTGGTATTGCGGTCGGAGGCGGTTGGGTGTTGTCGGCGGGGTGAGTAGGTGTGGTGGGCGAAAATGCGGTGTTCTTGTGAGGATGATGGGTGGTGGTGGATGGGTATGCTGTGCTGTGCTGCGCTGCTGCTGTCTACACGCTTAAGCCAGCCCAAAGCTCAAAGGAAGGACGGAAGAGACAGAGCCACCAAGCGGGCCGCCGCAAACCTTGCTCGCCTATGTAAAGTTTATGCCTCCTCTGCTTTCTTCTTCTTCCTTTCTACAACCAAGACCACCAACTCAAATCATCGTCTTTGCCGCCCGACTCTCGAGTTGACACCCTGGCGCTGGCGACTCCGATGGACCGGTCGAGAGCGAATTGTCACTTTTAAAACCGTCGTTGCGAGGGTAGTTTCTTCGGAGACAGCGCCCATGATACGGTGACGACCTACTAGCTGGCACAACACAACCTTGCATGCATGCATGGTGCAGTAAGAACTGTACCTCCCTGCTGCAGCTATAGGCAAAGACCAATGGCTTGCACACGGTCTGTACGCCGTAGCAAGGTAAGCGGTCATCGCTTCTTTGAGTAAAAATTTCTTCCTTCCACATGATGCACAAATTTCAATCTGGTAAACCAACTACCAGCTCAGCCGCATTTCACGTTATCCATCTGGATGTACGGCAGGTTGAGCATGAGGAGAAATTGGCCCTTGTCTGAATATTTCGATTTCCATCCATACACGTATACCACAAGCCAGTCTGCGTGATCACGTATACTGACTTGCGCATGTAGGGTTAGTAAGTGTCTGCAAGGACAAGATTTTTCCACTCTTGGGTTGCAGCTAGCAATATGGAATTTGCTTGCTCATGATGAACGTGTAGGCATTTGGACACCGATTCACATCATTTGATTCTGACCTTTTTTTGGCTGGTACTGCGTCTACAGCTCTCCCGCACAAGTTTGAACATCGGCATTGGTTGCAGTCTTACTATACTGATGTGCAAGTACCATAGCCAATGAGCACGTTTCCGAATACATTCACTATTGAGATACGATTTCGATTACACATTAAGGTTTGTAGCAAGTGTGCTAGTAATGTTGATCATGGAGACTGAGTAGCGTCGCTTGCCATAAAGAGGCCATACACAAACTTGAATGCATGTAGTATGTCTCTGCAGAGGGTAGCCGCAGAGGCAGGAGAAGTACCATGCCGGTATACAGACGATTTGGAGTTTACCAGTGAAACCAGTGCCGGGACTTTTCCAATACGTCGCATGCTTTGGACACAGATGTACTCGGTACACCATGGAGTAAGGTCGAGTAGTATTCAAATTAACGGCTTGTTCAAATGTTCATGTCATGCACTCGGCTCCTTCCGTGGTGCTCTCCCCAGATTCTCGAACTGGACCCCGCAGCATCAGCGCCACCTGCATCTACGCGCCCTCGAGAGAGCATCCTCTTATCTTCCTACCACCACGGGCTCTGTCTCCTCTAACTCGCCTGACTCCATCATGGCGAAGGAAGACGACAACCGCAAGCCATCGTGGTCTTCCTGGTTCGCACCGGGGGACGTACGCCAAAGTCCAGATCAAGAGAATGATAAGCGCTCGACTGCCGTTGTATCGTCCAACGAGGCTCAGGACACACCAAAGTCCGAGTCCAATCCACTGATTACCTTCAAACACTTTGTCGATGATGCCTTTTCTGCCGTCACAAGCTTCAACAAAAAGCCCGATGATGCGCAAAAAGCTCGAGAGGATGAATTCGACAAGATATACAAGAGGTGGACAGGCGCGGAGAATACTCGCCATCTCGTACAAATTCAAGACGCATGGGTGACATTCACGAGAGCCCATTGCGAGTTGATGGGAAGACCTTCGGATGAAGCAAGCGCCACAGCAAGGATGCTACTCCTCGAATCTGCACGAAGGAACAGCCATGTGAGCCCATCAAAGATTACCGCTCTATTCGAGGATCCTGCGTCCGCATTTAGTTCTGGAGATGAGTACCCCCGCTGGCTGTCAGTAGAATGGTTCAGGTCCAGTGGGGACTCGCCCATCATTCTGGAAGCCGACCCGGCGCTGGCCAGGTACGAAACCAAGTGGCGAAACGCATTTGAGGACCTGCTCGAAGCAGCACTCGACAAACCCATGTCATCTAGGGAGAGGGTTGGCTACAGGGGTTCCATAGGGCCGAGTTCAACCTGGCGTGGACCTGGACTTGACTGGATGCTGAGTCTGCAATGCCGTGGTATCCTCCCTCCGCAGCTGCCGACCATGTACTCAAATGCCAGCGTCGCTTCCGAATTGTTTGCCGAAGTGGGCCTGTCTCATACGGTGCTGGGTCGCTGGTGTCAACAGCACTCTCGTACGTCGAGATCTAACTCCTGGGAAAGATTGCAGATGGAATATGACTACAATCAATTGTTGAAGGCGATCGACACTCCAGCTCCCGAAGATACCACATTCGTATATGACAAGCTTGAAGCACTGGGGTTACCCTATCTACCCGCGACAGATGGGGGTGCAATTGGTGCGAACAAGAATGAGTCTTTCTTCCAGCAACACACGACACAACAATCGACCACACAACAATCCATGTCGAGGGGCGAGTGTCCAGATGAACTAGGCCGCGCAGTCAGCGAAGGTATTAAATCGTCACATGAGCCTGATACGGAGCTCGATATCTACGAGCAGATGTACAACGATTGGTTGGAAGATTCCGAAGACCAGACCAGTGAGAGTGATAGCTTTGGAGCTCGATGCCCAGATGAATTGGGCCATGCTGTTGGGGAAGCTGCTAGAAAAGAAGCTGCACGAGCCTTTGTTGATGAAGAAAATGGTCTGGGTGAATACGACGCAGGAAGTGTGGCAGCTGGCGCTCTGAGTGGCCCGGACAGCATTAACCACCACGCGCTTCGTGACTATCAGATGCAGATAAAGCTGTTGGAGCGGCAGAATAAGGAGCGCCTGGCCATGGCACGAACAGAGGCACTCGCCGGCGAACAGGATGATCTGATCGATCGTGAAGCAACTGTGGCTCGGATTGAACGGCAACGTGCTGAGCTACAGCAGCTACAACAAGAACTTGATGCTAGTGCTCGAGGACCCGCCTTGACCGAGTCTGAGCAATTCACCGCTCTTAATGACTTGGCGCCCTTGAAACCAGACTCGGCGAGAGCGGTGGAGCGCATGATCGAGAAATTCGAAGCATTGCAAAGAGATCAGGACAGCGTCAACTTCAATAACAACCTTTACATTGATTTACTTGCTGAGCATGTGAGGGCGTTGCGGCACGATCACGATGAGCTAGCTGAGGAACTGGCAGATGCTCTCGAAAGATTAGAGCATAAGTCGCGTATGCTTGAGCAAAAAGATCGCCAATCTTCCCTTACTCATCTCCAGAAATCCGCTCCGGCTCAAGCAGATACCAACCGGCCTCAGGTTTTATCTACTTTGACAACCACCGAGACGACGCGCTTGCCAGATGGTAGTGTCAAAACTACGGTGGTCCTCAAGCGTAGGTTCGCTGGTGGCCTTGAGGAGATGCAGGAGAGTACACAGACATCCTTTGAGGAACCGACTGCTCCTACAGGTACCTCAGTTGGCACGGGCCCATCTAAGAAGGGCTGGTTCTGGTCGTAAGAAGATTGTCTCTCACATTCGCTGGCAGCGAGATTGGAAACAGTGCGCCTGGTAGCTGCGACTGTGTTGCGGAGGAACGCGTTTGAACTTTCACTCTCTACTCATGGAAAACCGGCGGAGACAAGAAGTCAAGATCACCACGCAGGCCGTGTAAGCTTGAACGATGTTGTTCTCGGTTTATGTAATGGTGCAAACAGGGTTGCTTAATATCCTAGGCTGCATCCTTCCTTTGATCTTCGTGCGGCTACGGTCGCTTCTTGGGCCGTATCTCAGCGGCTTCCATATCGTTTCAGTGTGATTTCCAACTATAATAGCACACCATGCACATGCATAACAAGACACTAACGATATCCCAGCGGCACTTGTGTTTTTGGAATGTGATCTTTAATTATAACCTTGTTTAAGCTTACGTCTGGTCTGATATGAAGGATTCTCGGGTTTCTTCAACAGATGTACAGCGTCACTCCTTATCGCTCTTCGCATGTTTCCTATGCGCACGCAAGGTCTCGCCCAGGTGAGCGGAGAGCTGAAGGGTTTATGTGCCATCCGCCTGGTCCAAGAAAAGGCTTTGCGGACACTTTTACATCCTGCTGGTCGTGCTTCGAAGGAACAACTATCGATGGTCAAGCGTGACCGGGCCGAAACACAGACATACGTCCGAGCATGAATCCTTTGGACTACGTCTTTGTGACCGATCACTGCACGATGATATCTGCACGTGGAACTGGTTCAGAAGTTACATACAGAGTACATGGCATCCGTGTGCCAGGTAAGCTGTAGCAGTGGCCTAGAAGAGGCATCATGCGGTGTTTTGTTCATAGTTTACGCTCTATGAGTATTGTTATCTGTACACCATTCGGATCATTTTCTGTTCGGTCACAGTGGGCCGACGTGCGAGCCCACATGTTGTCACCTTACGCTAGTTGCAAATGTCTAACGTTAGTTTGACCGCTATGGTGTTTGCCCTATACAGGAACCATTGCCGTGAAATAGCTTCATGGCTATGATGGTTCGATTTAATCATTTTCCACGACATCGCTATGGCCGACTAGATTGTGCGTGTTTAGCTTCCGTTTGAGGAAACCTCACGTCAACCAGTCATGTCAACGTCGCGCAAGTCTCGACCCAGGCACGGAAGATCAAGAACTCTGTATTGAATCCAGGGCGTGTAGGACTGATACTTGTGGACATGCACAACATGAGCCGAATAACGTCACTCGACAACCGTCCCGATCAGTCGGTTGGACGATTCTGGAAGCTGCACATGAAGTCAATCCTCACACTGTATGACCAAGGCGTCACATCGCAAACATCTACAGTAACGTGTTGCCGAGGTAGCATTTCACATTGATTCACGCAATGTCTGGGCACGTTTTGACAGACGCCGATCCCTCTGGAAATGGTATAGAGGATGCGGAGGATTTCCTCCAGC
Source organism: Graphiopsis chlorocephala (assembly GCA_022828445.1). Classification (NCBI taxonomy): domain Eukaryota; kingdom Fungi; phylum Ascomycota; class Dothideomycetes; order Cladosporiales; family Cladosporiaceae; genus Graphiopsis; species Graphiopsis chlorocephala. The sequence goes on along the minus strand of JAIZZJ010000011.1, from coordinate 1,206,761 downwards.
CTTGCGCCAGAACTCATGGTCCGGAGACCTGCACCCGCACGCGGTGAAGCTTCTTCTTCTTTCTTACCCTTCTTCCTGCGTGTCCGGACCCCGGCAAGAGTCATGTTCAGGCTGCCAGTGGTTAGGGCAACGGCGCGCAAAATTTGCCTGGATGCCGGGGGCCGACTGCCTCCTGTCCTTTAGCACAAGCTGTAAGGCTGGCCGATCGATCATCATCACAAATGCAGAGATAAAACAAGTCGGCGGACGACATGCCTCACAACGCTATTACGAAGTGAAGTCGGAATAGCGTCGCGATCTTGAGTTGTGCTGCAGGGATGCAGGCAAATTGTGACCAGGCTCATACAGTACCTGCATGAAAGCCGTCCGTGCCGTGGCATGTTTCAGCCAGTCAACGGCTGTAAGAGCCAGGTCCTTATGCAGCTGACACCAGACGTCGTCTGTGTCCACAGACCAAGGCATGCCCGTCGATGGTTTCGACCGGCCACACTTCCTGATTGCGGCATCTCGCGCAGCACCGGCGTGTGGTCGGCTCGGTCGGGTACAGACTTTGCTCTCGGTTTCCACTGGCACTATCGCATTGAACAGGTCTGATACTACTCTATGCCACTCGAGGTTTGGACCAGCATCTTATCACATCTTGACTTCCCATCACGGCTGCGACGATGTGCTTCATGACAGGACCTCAATACAAACTCGAGCTCAAACATCTGTGACACCGTGGCAAGCCTGGCTCCGGGAGACTCCCGGCGACATGGGTTCTGTGGCCGCTTATCGATCTACGACATGGGTATACCGTGTGATATCCGACATGTCACCACGTGCATTCACCATATTGATCCATTGCAATTGCTTAACGCTCTAGTCTGACATGTCACGACTATTTACCTAATTTTCAAAGCAACTCGACGGATGAAGTACTCCATTTCAGGTATCTTCCGCAGACACCTCATCCACCAGGGGTCGTGATCCGAACTCTAATACCCACTCCTCGTGTTAGCAACGAAGATCATCCGTCGCTCCTACGCAACTACACTTCTTCCACGAGGCTGACAGCCTGACTAGCTACCTTTCCCCAACCTTACTCGCGGGTCATGCTGTCCGGAGCCGAATGTATCATTGCTAAGAGGTTTCATCCGGTTTGGTCACGGACACTAGGAGCTCCTGGCCTCACATCAATGCGTGGAGATCGACAACGGCCGTAGCTGGCCGAACTCGACGTGATGTATAAGAAGGGAGAACGACCGTGGGTGGAAGAATCTGCTCGTCAGACATCGACCCTCTCGCCAAACCAACACTGGCTGTTGGTCTTTCTGCCATTCGCTTTATACATACTTTCGCTCACTACGCCCATTAATAACGAACATCTACGTCGAACACATTCTCTCTTAACACAACTCAAACCGCAAACATGAAATTCACCGCAGCCGTTGCGCTGCTCGCCGCCACCATGGCCGCAGCCGTTCCCACAGGCCTCGAGCGTAGACAGCTTGGCGGCATGACTTCGAACGATCTGAAATCCGGCAGCTGCAAAAAGATCACGCTCGTCTTCGCTCGCGGCTCCACCGAAATGGGTAACATGGTATGCATGCCTATAGCACCAACACATCAAATCCTCGACCTGACATGTTTCTCGTTAGGGCTCTTCCCTTGGTCCGCCTACTTGCAGCGGCCTCAAGAAGAAGTTCCCAGGCCAAGTAGCCTGCCAGGGTGTCGGAAGTCCCTACACCGCCGGCCTTGGAACCAACGCTCTTCCCGGCGACGGCACCAGCGCCGCTGCCTACGGCGAGGCAGAGAAGATGTTCAACCTGGCCGCCTCCAAATGTCCCGACACCATTATTGTGGGTGGCGGCTACTCTCAAGGCGCAGCCGTCATGGTCGCTTCCGTCAGACGCCTCCCGGAAGCCACCAAGGCTAAGATTGCTGGCGTTGTGCTTTACGGCAACACTCGCAACCGCCAGGAGCACGGCAAGATCCCTAACTTTCCTGCCGAGAAGGCTCTTACTATCTGCCACGCTTCGGACGGTGTTTGTGGCGGCGCCCTTCTGGTTACGCCCGGCCACCTCACTTACCAACCCCAAATCCCCCAGGCTGTCAACTTCCTTGAGCAGCGCATCAAAGCCCAAGAAAGCTCCGGCGGCGGCTCGTCTAGCAGCTCCGCCTCCTCGACTGATAGCAGCGCTTCCGATGATTCCAGCAGCTCTGGTAGCTCCTCCACCGGGGGTGGTCTCTTTGGTCGCCTACGTGGCATGCGCGGTGGCAGCGCCGCTGGTGCTGACACTTCTGCTGACACTTCTGCTGACACTTCTGCTTACACTTCTGCGGACACCTCTGCTAGCACCGCTGCCGATACCTCTGCTGATGCCTCTGGCGATGCTGGTGCCTCCACTGGTGCTGCTGGTGGAGGCCGCTGGGGTAGCCTCTTGAGCAAGTGGCGTAGCCGCGGCGGTGCCATGTAAAGTCGCACGTCTTGCAGTCTGGCTGGTCTTTACTGCTATCTACACCGACGTTGGAAGAAAATAGAGTTTACGGATGTTTTCATTTCATTTCTTGGGGGAGGACACGAGAAACGCTGGATCGTTTGAATTGAACTCGTATGACGGTGGTTTCCTTTTCTTGGCTGCCATACTTCGCATGATCTGGTTTCTGTCGTTCTCACCATAAATGATGAAATTGGAAAGCATTTGAGCCCGCGATTTAAAACAAATTGTCGTTGAAACGATGATTCTTCTCGGGCGCCGTTTTGCGAGAATAAGGTTCTTTCGTCATGCGCATGGCCACGCGAGTCACTCGAGGTAATTCAAGCTTCGCATGACCGTTTCGGGTGATTCGTAAGACATGTCGCGCGCTTGTTTCATGTGGAAAGCATGACGCCAAAGGATCAGCATTCGACTGACTTCTGTTGATGTAACATCGATGAGGCTGGTGAGTCGCGATTGTCAGTAAACTCTATATTTGAAGCCTCATGTAAGAATTCAGTTCGGCATTCATCATCTGTCACGTGCTTGTATCTTTTGTATGCTGACAGGATTTGCTTCAGCAGATGCCCGATGGTGGACCATTGCAGAGTCTTATCAGTCGTGATTGTGAACGACCATCACTTTGCAAGTCTCAAGGAAGAATCAAGTCCTACATTGATTATCTTTCACTTGCTTATATGACATGCAATCTGACAAGATGTGCTTTATTAAGTGAAGCGCAAGCACGTATTACCGTGACATCTCTTCATACTCCGCTCCAACACTACACTCTATTTACTTGCGTTACCTAAATGCGAACATTTGCCCTCCTTTCAAAACAACATAACGACTGTACGGCGTTGGCATCAACAACAACACTCACTACCCGAGTGACCGCAACACCACTAAACGTCACCATGGCCGGCCGAGCCGCCAGCCCAACGATCACAGCATGACGATCTGTGTATATCTATCCCAGTCACCAAGACTAACGCATCAACAGCCTCGACTTGGTCAAGACCATAATCATCCGCGTCGGCGCGCTCAAGAACAAGCAAGACTTCACAATCCCCAAGGGCTCCACTACCAAGTCCTCCCTGGCTATCCAAACCGCTCTGAACAGCCGCGAGGAGACCGAGGACGACGGCGATGACCGGGTCCTTCTGCCGGGAGCGAGATCAGCTGAGTTCGAGGGTAAGTCTACTGGCTATACACCGGCGACATCGTCAAGACCGACACCAAAGGCATGAACAGCTACTGCACATTTCGAGCGAGTACCTCAAGGACGGAGAGTTCGAAGACGATGTGTTCGACATCTTCAACGAACTTTCGCAAGACGAAACCATGGAGTTCAACAGCAAGACTGTCGAGCTAGTCTGGCGGAAGCTCTCCCATGAGAACTTATTGCGCGTCACTCTCCTCTATGCTCTGCTGGCCTATTGGTTCGGGGCACCCGGAGCTCCCGTCTTTCTTGACTATCGTCTTTGGCCGGAGGGCGTGGACTTTGGTGTTATCATGAGTGCGGTCGAGCGAAGAGGTGCGCCTGAGATTTTTGCACCTGGTCAAGATGAAACAGAGGTTGGACAGTTTCTGAGCCGGAAGTTCGACGGAGGTGACCTTACCGTCCGGAAGCTTTGACCGTGTTTCATCGTAGTGTGTACGGGCAAGCTCGAAGGGTGAGATGATATGTCAATGACAAGAGCGCCTTTAGGTTTATGCTCAAAACCAAGATTGATGTCCGATAAAATTTTACACATTACCACTCACTGCCTGAACATCATCAATCCAGCCTCCTCGTCCGCAGCATCCTTGTCGCCCTCTGCCATCTCCTCATCGTCCTCACCCAGACCTTCCGCAAGACTTTGCAGCCTCTGTCCAAACAAGCTACCAAATAGCTCATCCGTCTGCCTTTCGCCCCACTTGCATCGGTCCTCAGGCGCCATGAAGTTCTGCAGCTTCTCGTGCACGGTATATTTGAGCTTACGACCCTTGCTGGCCTTCGTGTCGACGTTTTTCTTCGTCTTCGCTTCCCGTCGCATTGTGTTCATGTTGTTCAGGTCCAGGTTGGTCGCAGCTGTCAAGCCCTCAGAGGATGCCGATTTTGCTTCGAGGAGTTCCTTGAGAAGCAAGCCGTAGAAGTCGGCGTCATCGTAGATCTTTGGGTCTTCAAGTACTCTTGCAGCAAGTTGCACCGGTGCACAAGAGCGGGGGGTGTGCACGCGCTTGAGGAGGCGATCGGGTGCGGTGAGGTGTTCGTTCAGGACATCGATAATGGTCGCTTGCTGTGTGTTGTTCAAGCGGCCGGATTGAGGCTGGGCGGTCACACCACGGGCTTTGACAGACCACTTCTGGAGGACAGTGTTACGCTGTGGTAGAGCTTGCTCTTCCTGCTCTTTCGTGTATGCCCAGAGCTTTTCTGTAGGAGTCTTCGCGGAGAATGTAGGTCTCTTGCGCTTCTCGCCGGTCCGGGCAGTGGTCAGCTCATCGCGGAAAGCTGTGAGAGAGGACCAAAGGTTGTAAGCGGCTGCCTCGGCAGCATCAAGAGCATCTTGTGCTTCAGAGATCTGCGATTCGTAGCCTTCGTCCGTGGGTGCAACAAGAGTGTTGGTCGCGACCAGACTCTTTTGCATCTTGATCCTCGTGTTGAGCAGAGAGTCAAAGGTGATTCGTTGCCTCTTAACAGCACGACCTTTCTCCGCATCCTGCTTGTTCGCGGCGGAGATAGTTGCAGCAACAGCCTTCTGCTCATTTGCCATCATCTTGCGTAGCTCCGCGCGATCTTGTGGCTCGTCCTGTGGCTCGGCAGCATCGTCCTCATCCTCTTCGTCGCTCATGTCCGTAGCATCGGTGCCGTCCTCAAGCTCCTCATCGTCGTCCTCACTGTCAACTTCCTGGTCCTCCTCACTGTCCTCATCATCGAAGCCCCTCGCAAAAGGATCGTCATCGTCATCCTCTTCTCCTTCGATCGCATCCCTGGTAACCCGCGAGCCGCTGTATTGAGGACCGAGAGCAACCTCTTTCGGCTTCCTCAACTTGCTCTTTACCACTGGCGCATAGTGGTCACGCGCGCCGGCATTTCTATCCTCCTGCTCGTCGTCTCCAGAAGCATCGCTATCGGATTCGGGGATGTCGGCCTCGGGATCGAAGTCTGCAGGTATTGTGAGCATTTCGGCATAAGAATTTCCAGGAAACCATGGCACCATACCTTTGGGAGCAGCATCTACCAGCTCCTCAAATTCGCTTGCGCGATTGCGACCTTTACTCACAGCCATTTTGGTTGTTAATGTTGAAGGGGAGAATATCTTGACAGCCGAGGCGCGCAAAGAAATTCTGGAACTTCCTCTCTGAAAGCCAGGCGGCGGAGACAGACGCCGAATTAGCCTCATCCGCGCCGAGCCGGCCGAGAGCAACCCTTGAACGCTGCTTACTCATGTGCTCCATCTTAAACATCGTCACATCCTTTGATCCTTTGCAACCTTGGCAAGCTCAGGCGGCCAATTTATCTGCAAGGCATATCAAAGATCTCAACAAAGTACCTCTACCTTGTCGCCTGCCATACCTCGAGAAGGTTTGCACCAGGTGAGTGCACAACGAGACAATGGCTTCGCTGGTGGATTTGCCACTCGAATATATGGCTGCCTGTACTCATAGAATATGTAACTGAACGAATACATCGATATAGACCCAGAGCAAATCCACTCCAACTTCACAGCACACTTCCACCATTACCATGGCGTCTATTGTACTCGCCGGCTCAACCGGCCTAGTCGTAAGCCATCACCGATATCACTCAAATCGCAATAGTTTTTAACCACAGCCTCACCACGCAACAGGGCTCCAACATCCTCAGCACCCTGACTGCCTCCCCCCAAATCCACCATATCCATGCCTTCGCTCGCAAATCCCTCACTCTGTCCGAGAAGATCCACCCCTTGTCTTCGCCCGACTCAAAAAGCTGGCCCTCATTGTATCCAACCACCAACCCCGCCCCGTCAATCTTCATCTCCGCCCTAGGAACCACCCGCGCCCAAGCAGGCTCATTCGCCGCACAGCGCGAAATCGACTACGATCTGAATCTCACCTTGGCCAAGAAAGCCAAAGAAGCCGGCACCAAGACGTACGTGCTCATTTCGTCCGGCGGTGCCAGCAGCTCCAGCATGCTCGGGTACCCGAAAATGAAAGGCGAGCTTGAAGACGCTGTTACGGAGCTCGGCTTCGATCGCACGGTCATCGTGAGGCCTGGGCTTATCGTCGGCACCCGACAGGACAGCCGCCCCCCAGAGGCTGCGCTGCGCAAGCTGG